>OY829522.1:7251902-7919402 GCA_963691665.1 Clepsis dumicolana | reverse complement strand
GTTGGTTAGTTTGGTAGTTTGATACTTGGTTAGTTGGTTAATTTGTTGGTTGGTTGGTTGGTTGGTTGGTTGGTTGGTTGGTTATTTGGTTAGTTGGTTTGTTGGTTGGTTAGTTGGTTAGTTTGTTAGTTTGTTAAATTGTTGGTTGGTTAGTTGGTTAGTTTGATAGTTGGTTAGTTTGTTAGTTTGATAGTTTGATAGTTTGATACTTGGTTAGTTTGACAGTTCGATAGTTGGTTAGTTTGGTAGTTTGATAGTTGGTTAGTTGATTAGTTTGGTAGTTTGATAGTTGGTTAGTTGGTTAGTTTGGTAGTTTGATAGTTTGATACTTGGTTAGTTGGTTAGTTTGGTAGTTTGATACTTGGTTAGTTGGTTAGTTTGGTAGTTTGATACTTGGTTATTTGGTTAGTTTGGTAGTTTGATAGTTTGTTAGTTGGTTAGTTTGTTAGTTGGTTGGTTGATTGGTTGGTTGGTTAGTTGGTTAGTTTGTTGGTTGGTTGGTTGGTAGGTTGGTTGGTTGGGTGGTTGGTTGATTGGTTGGTTGGTTATTTGGTTAGTTGGTTTGTTGGTTTGTTGGTTGGTTAGTTGGTTAGTTTGTTAGTTTGTTAAATTGTTGGTTGGTTAGTTGGTTAGTTTGATAGTTGGTTAGTTTGATAGTTTGATAGTTGGTTAGTTGGTTAGTGTGGTAGTTTAATAGTTTGATACTTGGTTAGTTTGGTAGTTTTAAAGTTTGACAGTTGGTTAGTTTGTTTGTTGGTTAGTTGGTTGGTTGGTTAGTTTGTTTGTTGGTTAGTTGGACAGTTGGTTAGTTGCTTAGTTTGTTAGTTTGATAATTGGTTAGGATATTAAAAAAACATGGTGGCAGGGAACCCTCCGCGGGCCCCTCGGGGCCCGCGGCCCCCACCCAAAATACTAGTTTCTCTTATAAAGGTGTAAGCGGCAATGAGTTCTAAATTGAACTACTGTGAAGGCTAGGGTAATATTTAGTTCAGCTTATGGCACTTTTAGTAACTTCTAAAGCTATAGACCCTTACGGACGCAGTTATGCAACTTTGAACTACTTTTTGAACCCTTAAGCAGCAATTTTACAGCCTTAAGTTACAAAATAGGCTGCTATTTCCACTAGTGTGCTAGTTGGGGTATGTCTCGGGAAACATGTCGAGCTAACTCGACTGACATACGTGAGTGATCCGTTTATTTCACTATAAGAGAGATTTAGAGTTTTTTTTTATCTTACTATAGATACTTAAAAATTTGGGACTGGTCCGTTAAATAAATATTTTCCTTGTGAAAGCCAATAGCTGACTCTTGACGTAATTTTAACAGACTCAGCAAATATATCACCCTCAATGATGCAACGAAAATGATCAAGAATTCAGCTTTTAGATAAAATAAGTGACAAGACTGTAATTAGCGACACACCTTTTGATATTAAGTACATGTAGGAGTATTTATATAAGTAAGCCAAAGATTTTATGCAATTGATTCATAATTTTGCAAGGTGTTTGAATTTCTAAACAATAAATAGGTACAAATACTTATTCAGTTTTCAACGCTTCGTTGCAGTTCCAATTTCAGCACGAACTCAGCGCCTAGTGTAATCGCCGACCAGGCCAGGAAATACGTCTCGGTCGCGTTCGCGTTTAACAATTCTCATACTATTTGACACTTTAACGCAAACGCGATCGAGACGTATTTTGTGCTTTTTGATTACACTAAAGGCACTGAATACAGTGGCTTCATTGTTTCATCGTAGGTAAGGTATTAAATTATTTTCATTATTGAAATTAAAGTGACTCTGAATACTTTTATGTTAATTCATCTCACCTTCGGTCAACTTAGATCGTCCTCGTGAACTAATTTTGAATTTTACCCACTACCGCGACCTCGCATATTTTATTTATCTGTGCCTCGCATATTTTATTTTATAATCTGGTCTAGTAAACTATTATAATTTGGACTAGAAAAATAACACAAAGTTGCTAATGTGTCTCTATTTCTAATAGCGTGAGTGCGAGGTTTAGTGCGTGCATGACGGATTCTTCCACGCTCTTTGATTCATTTATGTGTCAACTCGGAACGGAATCGCTCACATTTTCACCTAATCTACGTTGGATCTAGCCAATCATGGCTAGCCTTTACAACTTGAAACCAATAGCCATCAACCTACTAATCAAACGTATCAACGCCACTATTAACGAACACTTTGATAAATGATGATGATTGGCTGAGAAAACTTGAAATTTTCACGTGCCCTTCCGCTTGATTGATTAGAGCGTCGTGATATA
The DNA here is from genome assembly GCA_963691665.1 of Clepsis dumicolana. Taxonomy (NCBI): domain Eukaryota; kingdom Metazoa; phylum Arthropoda; class Insecta; order Lepidoptera; family Tortricidae; genus Clepsis; species Clepsis dumicolana. Next base: position 7,917,114 of record OY829522.1, on the reverse strand, counting down.
TTAGCCGAATAAAATGTTCTTACAATGTATCGCACACTTCCGTTAACCTTCAAAAATCACCGATTTGATATTTTAAATACTTACATTAATCTTTTGAACAACAATGATTTGATTGTAAAAACTGATAGAGTCATCAACCTGTCGTATCGAGTTGCCAAATTTAATAAATTTAACGTAAACTGTCACTTTGATGTATGATTTCACATCATTGTTATTCGTTTATAATTTACGCCCACATATCTAAATTCATCGTAATTTTTTGCAGGTAGATTGCCATGTTTTCTCACCGGACGAGAACTTAAAAGTGTTTGAAAAAGAACTAACTACATTGAGCAAATCTAAACTGCATACTTATTTGAAATGTATGCGTGGAATATAGCTGCCTACCTTCATCGCTACGAACGAAATTTTTAAACACTTTTTGTGTATAATTCTACCTCCATCTAAAAAATATCAGTTTTACAGAGTTTTAAAGGCAAAGACAAGTACGATCTCTCTTCCGAGGGCGTAGTCATGATTCATAAATCATTTATAATACCGTTAATAACATACCTAATCAATGATGAGATATCACCGCAGCATCACGTTCCAAAACACGTAAGTATCTATTTCGCATTTAAATTTCTTATAAATCGAAACTTTTAAAATAATTAATTACTATTTCGCTGCGATGCTACGACCGGTCTGATTTAAATATTTATAGCAATATTAAACAGTATCACGAACTTTTAACTTTCTAACTTGAATTCCGTGACCGACCGATCGCAGGTTCAGACAGCCTTACGCACCTGTCTAACCTTATATTTGGAATCAGTTTCATATTTTGTTGTGTGTTTTAATGTCTACCTGTCTGCCTACTTTTGACACTCTTGACTGCATGAGTACCCGCCTACCGGCCTTATCATAAATGATGGCACGAGTGAAATTAATGTGTGACGAACGAAAGCATGTTTCTATCTCCAGCATGTACTAGTCTCACTAACGGCCAATTGACCACATGCCTTCTCTCACAATGACAGGGCTTGGACTTAGTTCCAGTCCAACACAGGCATACTTAGCACTGATTGTGAACTTCATAGACATCAATTCTATTGTTTATGTTTTATTTTCCTTCACTAAATTGTATATATTATCGACTCCGGCTCTTGCCATCTGGTTCTTCATGCAACTGTTTGGTCACAATTGTAACGGAAATTGAACAGCCTTAATTTCGTAACCCTGTTATTCCATTATTACGCCTCCAAAAAATACGAACATGAACATGAGATTCTCAACATCAAAATCATAACATGACACCTGACCGGTTTTTACGTAATTATTTGGAGCACATTCAAGATAATCGTCCCGTTAAATGTGTTTATATAATGTAGAGACGACAACATACGAATTTCAAGTACAGTATTGAAGTTGGGTACTGTGCAGGTGTAGCCCTTGAAGAGGACACTTTTATGGTACGGGTCTCGCCTTATCGACAGCATATTTTGCTCGTACTGGACTATCTAATAAAACAATGTTCATCCGTCATAGACTCCACTAAGACTTCGCCGTTTCCAAAACAAGACCCACATAAGACCCGGTTGTTTTTTAAAGATCCTTCCAGAATATAAATTCAAATACGACAGCGAACTCTTACCAGCCGGATCTACAGACATGCTACTCCTGCAATACCTAATGGTTTTTATTCGTAGAGAAACGTATAATACTGTTAGGTGAAAGCACTCAAAATACCAGTTTAGTTAGGTTAGCTTAGAATTTCAAACAATTCCCAGAGGTTAGGTATTCAGCCATTTCCATGCAATTTCCTAAGCAAGTACGCGTCATGTCCTATCGTATTGGACTAAGGCAACGTGGAAAAGGACATACCTATCCTTTTGAGCATCCCGTGCGAAGGACTGAAAAGCTCAACATTACGAATAATGTGATCACTCTTTAGCTCTATTTATGTGTTATGATCACTTTTATGCCAGTAAAGGTACCATTTCGGGTGAGTTTAAACATCTCTACTACAATAGTCAGTTTAGTGTGTAATGTTTAAGCGAATGAGTTCAGGTGCGCTGCAATAAGTTTACAAAATCAATACGAACTCGATTCGATGTTATGGATTTCTGAAGCACAACGAGTTAAATGGTGTCCCAGTGTGAAGCCTTCTCGTAACAAAAATTACATGACATCGCGATGAACCTCGGAACGTGATTCAAATGAACTAAAACAATTAATTTGCTCACCCCACGATAAACATGAATACGGACCTCCGCAAAGTAACGCCTGATTCAATAAATTATTATTCAAATGGTTTGACTTTACCTCCGCCTACGCTATTAGTTACAACTAATCATGTTAATTAATGTCGCTTCTTGTTTGCACAAGATTAAACATTTTTGGAAAATTTAGATAACTATCTGGGCGAAACTAGAAACTAAAATTAAAGTCAAATAATTATTATAATACAAAATCAGCTATAATAATTACTTAAAAAAACAAGAACGCTGACATTAGTATTAAATCAAGAAGCATTTTGGCTATCGGCTACCATTAAATAATATCTTAATTAAAAAAACGAATGGCAAGGACGCGTCGCACATTTCATTCGTTTTAACTAAAATATTGATGATTTACCAAGTTAATACAAAAATGCTTGCGTAGGAGACCTAAATCACTGGGCAATATTTAAAGACAAATCTACCTCTATAGGCGTGACGTTCGTTGTGATTAGCAAATAGGAAACGATTTCTCTTAAAACATTGGTTTATTTGACCAATGGCAGAGAAAAAGAACGTGACAGTTGCAAACGGTGGAACAATCAGAGGATGCAGGCATTTTTTAATAAAATAATCGTTTAGTTACGCGAACACCTCTACATCTACCCGCATACCAACCTTTAATTAATATTATTTACGTTTAGTCTATTGTAATTATCTTGTACCTACCTAAATCAGCCCCTTTTTTAACAAAATATGTTGTCGATAGTGACAATTATAGAGTATTTATGTAGGTCCTTACTTGCTGGATAGCTATCTGAACATTACATTACCTATTTTGTGATTTATTTAAACAACCGTTTTTCATTTCATAGGTAAACAACTGAGTTATGTAGAAAAAAACAATGCTCAAAACTCTACAAAATTATCAAAATAATAAAAAAACTCGCAATGACTCAAATCTCATTGGTTGGTAAAAATATAAAGCGTTCCATTGCTCGCCACTTCCAAATCTCAAAATTTTAACGATGCTTAAATTTGACTACCAGCGCACCCGTGTCTCTAATAGGTTAACCATTAACTTTATAACGGACCCTAAAAATCACAAGCGCGATCGTAGATTTGTTACATGATAACTCATTTACTCAGTGTTCCAAGACTTCTGGGCATTCGTTTGGTAGTAAAAAATGTACCCACCTACCTATCTGTAGCTGCACATTAATTAATAGTAATAGCATGTACTTATCTAGATCCTGTAGGTATTTAGTGCGTGCAGTACCTAGGTACCTACTCCCAAACTGTCTTAGAGAAGGATAATTAATTTTCTAATCAAAGCCAAAGTTTCACTGAAAAAAAATACTGGACTAAGTATTTGTAAGAGTCACAGCAAAGTCTCAAATCGTAATAAAATAGGCTGAAATCAAAGGTTAAAAATAATAAAGGTTTCTTTTCAGTTGCGGCTCGCAACACAACCAATGAGCAACGCCAACTGTGAAATAATCCCTGAATATCATACATACCTTCTTGGAACTCCATTTGAAGTAAAAAAGTTATCCACAATCACCCAATCACCAGACACCATAGAGTTTGAGTTAGTTAATTACGCTCAACAAAAATAAAAAAGTTTTTTCACAAACCCGTAACACAATACGAATCAAAATGTTCAAAATATGTTCAAAAGCTTCATAAAAGTTAACTGATCAACGTTTCCCGCGCATTCCCGTTATTTTTTTTATTTACGGCGCAACTTCGAGTGTTTCCAGCTAGTGCTAGACCAAAGAAGTTTTACTTGTTTGGGTTACCGGCTACTTAATTGCTATTGTTACCACGATTGCGTGGATTTTGCGACGTGCACCGACCAACGTGTGCACGAGTCGTGTGAAGTAGCGCGCCTCGCGTGTGCGTACGATCTTAGCTCTGCTTGAATCGTCGTGCATGCGAGTTTTATCAATAAGAGATCACTTTTTCTGCAATTTTAAGTGAGACTTCACCATTCCTGTGGGCATGGATGGGACATGTTGGAACGGTTAATCATAAAATATTGTGGTTGGGATCTGATTAATTAGGTAATACATTGTCATCTTCTGTTACTTAAGTAGGCATACCTACCCACTTAAAAAAAATCACTACATGTCGATAGATAACTAAACATTGTATGGCTCTTTTTCACATGAATGAAATAGTTTAGTATTATTCCGCTGGATGTTGCTGAGTGGCAGGGCGGGGGTAGTAGGAATTTCCCTTGCCTGCTTTTTACAGTCCTTCAACTCCTGCAACATTAAAGCCCGTAAAGGCGTTTGACGTCGTCGTTCAGTATTTAGTATGTGAGGGAGAGTCCCACATAGTCGCAAAGGAGAGTATTGTTGTCATTATAAAAAAAAATAAGAGAATAATATTGTAGGTTCGATTTGCTTACAGAGATTTAACTACTTACCTAATATCACACAGACAACTTACCCTATCTGGGCGCACGGCAGTCGAGCCGTGCAATTGTAAAGGCATTATTAAGTAGGTACCTATTATTATTATTATTATAGAAATAAAGATGTCTATATTAGGTCATTATGCATTTTGGCAAGTACCTAATGTAACCAACTAGTAGATAACAATTTATGACAAAGGTACTGTACAGGTGCTTTCATAGTCTCTACCTAGAAAAACTGACTTGGGGAGAGATATTATAGACCTCACAACTTTTTGCGGTGGAAGGACTGTGTTGTGAGACTTGTAATTTTTTTACATTGTATGTTAAGACTGGTTTAGATGGGATTAAGTACCTACTTAGGTACTTACAGCATGCTTGCATCTATTATTTGATACGCTATTACTTAGGTATATAGCTATATGTCTACCCATGGTTACGTACTTACCGATCGCGTGCTCATGTTACATATTGTTACGACTAAGAAGGCATTCTTGAAAGTTACCCATTTTCCGTTCACGGAGATTTTAAGCGCCTTTGTGGTACGGTCATAATAACGGGGCCGGACATTGGCGGGTTGCAGAGGTCAACTGAATCTTGAATTTTATGTGAACCACATAATAACTTAACTGCAGGGATTGGAACCATGACGGGGACAGCCACAGGGGCTTAGCCATAGTACCTATATACCTCCTCTAGGTATAGCCAAACAATGTAATTAAGTACTACATATCATAAGCTGAATGTGTCCTGGTGATGTGCCAATGGCTGCCAAACAAGTCATAAGGATCATAACATTTATTGCAGAGAGGCGCCACTTTAGTCAGCATCTCAACATCATTGTACCTGTATAGGTACCGAAGTCTGCGATGTGGCTATGATAGGTACCTATAAAGATGGATATAAGTATATTTATAGTCGAAGTCAAAAATGAAGTCTTTCTCTTTGCCCTCCAATTATGCCCCAAGCCTGTCTGCGTATTTTGTTCCCTCGTAGGGAGTAACCCTGTTATTCATAAACCTATAATAACTAAAATGCCGTTAAAGTTCGTTTGTCCCTTTTTGTCACATTGACATTTTCGTTAGTAAGAAGAAGACAAAACCTATTTTAGCTAGTAGAGGCTTGAGTGACGTTTATGACTAAGGGCATAAGTGGATAGAGGATTCGTCGATTTTAACCAATTTGGTGTAATTGTAAGCTGAACAGTCTGGTAGCGACCTTGGCGCCATCCATCATACAGTAGGAAAACTTGCAGCGGCTCTCAGCGCCATCTAGTCATCGGACACAATAACTTGTAAGTTCTGTTCCAAATCACGCTGACGAAGTTTCTAAAGTCGGTTGCATAAAATACAACATCCAAGCATCCAACTGTCTTCCTTCGGACTTCGGTCCCCAGACATCACATCTGCCTGAAGAGAGAGATCTTTCTTGTGGTCCTTCCCACCCCACCCACAAGTCTATGTAATAAGTCGCAAATGGAGATCATAAGATGGAGTGTTTCTAGAGTTTGACGGCAATTTTTATAGCAATACGGTACGGTACAATTTATATTAGAGGTTTAGGGGGCAAAGTAGTGGCACAGTAGTGCCCTTACCAAGATAAGCCAAAGGAAGCGGGGCACTCCCTATATTTTCTGGAAGTGCTTCGTCGTATTTCTGGACCGTCATAGCTTCAGTTTCAAAGATTCTAGAAAGCTGAAATTTACATTTTAACATCATGTCATTAGCAGACTTCACACCAAGCACCTATTTATTTATCTAGCTTATCGTACTAATTTCAGATTAATTTACATCTAAAATACGTCGATTTCGTGACTCAGTACCCACTGATGATCATCAAAACCGCCAGGATACTTCTTCTTTCTACACCAGGAAAGCTTCTCACCAGTATACCTAAGCGAGAGTGATGAAATGCTTTATGTCCGCGATGAAGGCAATGGTAGGGCAATGGCGGCGCGCAAAGTGCGTCTCGCTACGGCTGGGTCATGCGCTCCCAGGACTACGAATTAGTCCGAAACGGGCTAAACTCGACTTATGTACTTACGTGAGTCATCCGTTTTATTTCACTATAATTGAGTCTCACGGTAGTTTCATGTTAAAAGCGGCAATAGTAGGCACTACAAACAAATAGGCCCTGGTAGTAAATGTTCTAAGCAAAAGTCCACGAAATTGCTCTTAGGTTCAAAGGCCAACATAAAATTAATATTTACGTTGTGGTGTAATAAAACTAGTACTTAAGCAGTGGTGTTTATCAGAAATTCCCTTTTTTTTACATTTGCAATATCGCTTTCAGAAGTCGTATAACTAAATAGGTTGTAAAACTAATATAGGTACCTACATTATTAAACTAAAAGGTAAACACTTAGACCCTCTTGCTTGCAGCAAAATATTTATCCTAGTTTTAGTATTAAGTCCGATTAAGTTGTATGTAAAGTCAATCTTAAACCAGTTTATGGGCAAAGATTAGACTAGAGGTAAATTTTTGCTGCAAATGGCCATTTTACATTGGCCATGCCGTGTGAGGAAAATCACAATAGAGAGATCTCTCTCCAGGCAGATGTTATGCCTGGGGACCGAAGAAGTCCGAAGGAAGAGAGTTGGATGTTGTATTTATGCAACGACTTTAGAATTAGAAACTTCGTCAGCGTGATTTGGATCAGCATTTGAAAGTTATTCCCTTCGATGACTAGAAGGCGCTGGGAGTCGCTACAATTTCTCCTATTGGATGACAGATGGCGCCAAGGTCGCTACAAACGCAATGTAAGCGTTTTACTGACTTTCAGAACGCATAAGCGTTCACACATTTCTAAATCTTCACCCAGTGCCTGAAAGCTACTGCGAGTTCATATAGGGTTACTATATTACTATTAACCTTCATGAACGCTTAAATGCGTATAAGGCACTGGGTGATAAGTAGTTTTTCAAACTCACGGCACTGAGCGAAGTTTCGATAAAATACGCCAGCAGTGAATGCGAAAGCTAGTAAGGGGCTGTTACAAAGATGCACTCGATCACAGTACGTTGTACTTGTACAGTCGAGTTCCCCAATATCTATACAGTCAACAGTTCAAAAATATCTATACACAGACCTTACTGCCAGTTACATAAGGTCCGTGTTTAGATATTTATGAACCGTTGGCTGTACAGATATTGGAGAACTCGACTGTACGGTCACAAACTTGACCAGCCAGGGGCATTGACGGATTAGCCATATCGGAGCCCTAGGCGAGGCAAGTCTACTAATACTTTGCCACTGCCATATTGCTCCCGACTTTTTGTATACTCACCAGCACAGTTTGGCCCAGTCTACATAAAAAATTACCTATAGGTACCTACCTACAATTTTTTGCCGCTGAGTAGGTATATTATTGTACTTAGGTATGTACAAGGAAGGCACGTTTATAACTTTAAAGAGTGAAAAGATCATAAGGCGAAAATGGAAATTGAAAAGAACTTAACTTTCATTTCATATGATTGAACCATTATAAGCACTTTGGCTTGTGTTGGTCATTGGACTTACTAAAGAAAACCAGATGTTTTATAAACTTATTTAATTAAACCTTATCTAACAAACTAATCTATAGGAAATGTATCTTCCGGCCGTCTCTGATGACCTTATAATTTTCACTACCTGTAAAACCAACAAATCATGTTTAAATAATTTTCATAAATATTATACTCAATGTAGACCAAACGCGATAATATGATCAGTGGCGTAGCTAGCATGGGTGGCAACCGGCGCGGATATTGCAGGTGTCACCCCAAAAATCAATCAACTCAATACTGTTAAAATAAAAAATAAAAGTTAACAATAATTTATGTTTATTTATTTTATTAGTGGCGGTTATGCAATCTGCCACAGTTTTACGAATTTTTTATAGGTGGCACTTATAGTAATAGTTACCTGTCCTCTCTTCAATCCAAAGTACCGCGCGACTGGATCACCTGCCTGTATCCTCATTAACATGTTCTCTTTCAGTTTGCTGTGCAGGAGTCAAGGAAATAAATAATAATAAAATAATATTCAAATACATTGCAAAAAAAAACTAAATAAATAGTAGATTTTTTGCATTTTCTTCATACCTTTTTTTTCTGTTTTATGTGGTGTTCAATAAAGAGTTCTTGTATTGTATTGTAGACTTACTACTTTTTAAGTGTAACTTCATTCAAAAAATATTTTTGATTCACAATAAAATTAACCTAATGGAATTATTGCACGCACGTCACTGTCTCGCTTGCCTATGAGGTATAGCACAGCTTTAACGACTTCCAGCTTTTCATGCTATGCAGAGATAATATAAAAAATTTGGACTGTTTTGACGTCAGATAAGGACAAGCATCCTTTAGCATTCATGAAAAACTAATCGAAATAGGACAACCATTCAGCTAGTCTTTAAGATGTAACTGAGGTAATTTTAAAAAAGGCTAGTATTTAAAGCCACATAAAAAAAAACCATAACCTAAAAATTCCTGATTGCACATCAAAAAACTTGCTGTGCAATCCAGTATTAAATTAAATAGAGGTGCTGTTAAACATTTTTTCTTTTAAAAACCTAATTAGCAAAGGATACTATCGACATAGCAGCTCCTGCTTCTCGTCAGGAGTGAGGACAATGTGTTCGGGCACCAGCTCATGCTCCGTGATGTTGATCAGCAGCTCTGACTCCAAGAACTGTTCAAGAATGTACTTCGGGGCCATGTCCACCAGCGACTGCTTAGCTGACGGAGTCATGCCTGGAAAAGAAGTTTCATTGCTGTTACAATGGTGAAAACAAACTGGTTTTATGTAAGTTTTTCAGTTATGCAGTGGCAAGAATTTTATTGCAGGCCAAGCTACTTATACATAGGACAACTAAGTGCCCTTTAGTCAAATTTATCACTTTCATATTGCTGGGTGAAGTGCAGCATAATACTGCCCTCATTAAATAAGGCATTCAAAAAATCACCTTTGTGTTTGTACTGCATTTAGGAAATTCTGCTTTAAATGAACTACCTAAGCAATCTTACATGTAGGAAATCATCTGAGAATATTTTAAATACCTCAACTTTCCTTAGATTTACTTCCTTTCTTTCTTGATTTACTCAAAATGAATAAAAAAAAATATACTGCTTGTTGCCATATGACTCTTATGAGCACAGTATAAGATTTGTTCCTTATTGAGCAACATTCCTGCTTTAAAAAAAATTAAGCTGATTGTATTCTCCAGTTGGTGTGTACAAAAATAAATATAGCTGAAACTTTTTACACATGGCAGTTCTAGAAGTGTAATAACAGTCCATTACTTATAAGGGGATCCTCCTCAACTTCAAATAGCCTTACCATTAGATTCTAATGTAGCATTTTGATTTAATTATTAATGACACTTCAAACATTCTTGATGAAGTCATAAACCTTTTAGATTTTTTTTTCTATCTTATATTTTATTGAGGCTTTGGTACACCTGCTGTGACCATGTCAGCCTCATGGGGAGACTCTGGGTATTAATAGTTTACGGAGCAATGAAGGAGCTCTCTACAAATTTGTAAATTTGGACTGTATCTCCGGACAAAGGGTTGGACAACACAACATTAATCCCTCCATTACTCAGGTCCAAACACCCCAAATATCTGCGTCTGATGCTTTCGTTTTAAACACATTAAGTTGGGTTTGGTTTGTTTATTCTGTTTCAGCAAAAAGCCTATATGTAGGATTACCTACTGACTCATAAGACCCAATCAAATTACCTGCTTGCACAACCACAATAGCTCTATGAATATTCTCTTCCTGCATCCTGGTACAATAAGTCTTGATGGTCTTAATTCCGATTTTGGGCTCATCTGGGAAAAAGACAAACATCTGGTCTGTAGGGTCATCATTGTGGGCTACGAGTACTATAAGGTCACTGCGGGCTGGGCGCTTTTCACTGTAAACAAAAAAATATGAAGGTAATGGCACAGCAGACGTCAACTGGTACAGTACTTAGAATACTTACTGCCTGTTTCATCACCCTCCAATAAATATAACTGACAGATATCTGTCATACCATCCATTTATTTTGTTAAGAACTTAAATGGAAGTTAAGAACTAACATAACTAACTTGGTATTGGAACAAGCCCTAGAGGCTTCCATTAACAAAGAAGAACAAGATGAGACCACATTCATCACATTTATTTGTTAGACATAATGGACATAACTTATCAAGAGATGGTGAAACAGGCCCTTAGAAATATGAAATATTGATAAAATTTAAATAATATTTTTTCTTATGTCACAAATTTTGTATAAAGTTTTTTCTATGTAGCAGCTGGCAGGTTGTATCACCAGCAATATGTGAAGTCATTGGCAAATGACAAAGTCAACTGATTATTTATTTGTATTTACTATTTGACTACTTTTTTGTGTTTGGGTTTGTTGCTAAATTACTTAATTTTATCCTCCAAAATGCAGCCTACCGTTTTACAAATTATAGATACAAAAATAAAAGAAAACCTTTTGGAGAGAACAATATCAGAAAATGTGAAGTTACATTGTGGTAAGTAAGGAAGATTAGGTATTTTTAAAAGTACTTAAAGTGTAATATTGTTTATTCTGGAATCATGCGATCATACAACAGGAACCCTGTTAATATGCTGAGACACTAGGAAACATTTCATGATTATTTATGTATTGGCTAATTAGATGTCTTAACTGTCCATGCTAGTAAAATAGGTCATAATTAGCTCTTTACTACAAGAAAGCTACAAAAATTAAACGGACATCAGGCAACAATAACTGGAACATTTTTTTTTAAATAAGGCTCTTGAGCCTTGGTCCATGTGGTATTTCTAATGTCTTTGCTGGGACAGTTCATTGATATCTCAAGTTTCATTGTATTAAAATTCACTTAAATGAGCAAAAACGACTATTTGCATTGTACTGCTTACATTGTATTCTTAAGACATGTAACTAACCCTTTTTCTACACACAAACATTATCTTACCTACTATTTATTACTTATAGTGAATAATGGATCCCTCACATACAGTTTGTGAGTATTTAAAGAAGCATTTGGGTTTTAGGAATACCTTTGCAGTCAACAGTGATTGACAAGTCGAAGAAAGTTATGTCAATACAAATTCGCCTGGTCCCTCAAACCTATTCTAAGTGCACACAAACTGTTTGTAAGTGTAGTTTAACCTGACATGTCTGGGAGTAATTCAGTCCCTGGCTGGGAGAGTGACTTGGTGGCAATGAAACTTATACATATCCGGTTATGTCCATGTCAGGCTAAACTCGACTTAGGTACATATTTTATTTCACTATGATTGAGTCTCCCAGTAGTTTCATTATTAAAGAATATTATTTAGTGTTTTAACTAAGAATCAGGTCTGGTGCTTTGTTATGCTGGTGTTAGTGGTGGTGGTGGTGTGCTGGTGGTTATTTAAGTTGTACATTAAAATTACGAACCTCGGCTTGTCACCAAATTGTTCCTTGAACTGATCCAGAGTTTGGTCCAATTCATCCTGAGTAACCAAGTATCCGCGATCATGGCAAAGCTGTAACCCACACAAGCAAAAGCATTAAAGCAGACAGTAAAACAAATGTTGATTGTTATCATTATCATGTACTTACTTAACTTTATATCGCTTCGAAAATCGCAAATTGTATTTTGAAAACATCAATTATAACCTATCAACTTACTTGCATCACAGTCTTTCTTATGCGCCACAACTTGTAAGTTTCCGCGTCGTCATCCATTATTTAATTAAGTGATTTGTCAGGCTTTGTGGATTATACAATATTGTAAATACTAACAAACAATTCAGGAACAACAACGTGCAGAGCTGATGCAGTTTCATTCATTCATTCACAGAGCCAGCCACTACCACTAAAACTAAACTAAACTAAACCTTACTCTATACCCCCTACCTCACGTCACACGTCTCCATTCCACATAATCTCCATGTTATTTTTTGTTTTGTTATTTAATTCATCCCATAAGGGATAGGTAAAGGAACTGAGTCCATACAGCCACGTCTGATGTGTTTTGTAAATTTCTGTATATTAAAGTCCTGTCATCGTCAGAGTTGTGTCAGTCTGTCCTAGTCACGTCCTGTCAACTGCTCATGCCTTCCGTAAAGCGATAGTGTACTTTACGGCGAGCTACGGCGAGCAGCAGCCGGCGGTTATTTGGGGGTCACAAACAGAGGGAATACGCGTTTTCACTTGAATTCTTCATTTGCTGGGCACTTTCACGTCAATTTGTTGTATAACACACTATCTTTATTATCCACCAAACAACATTAAGCACAGAAACTAAAATTCAATTAACGACACGATCTACTCTCATCGGTTTCCCGCCAAATTCCTCAAATCTCCATGACAATGACAGCATAGCCGGTGTCAATCACCTATCCTATTTGGTACACGAGAAAAAACGCGCAAATTCTTTGAAATAATATAATAAACTTGTGGAAGGAAATCATTTATTTGATGATCGAAGTCGTTTAATGTTATGTTGGTATTTAAATGTACGTTCAACTCGTACAAGAACGAATCATTCGGTAAACTTTGCAGTTGGGTAAGAAACATCTTCGAGAGGGAGTCTGCCCCCCGACTACGAAGTGCAAAATTCGAACTTCGTATCGTGCCGTTCCTCTCAAGCTAATATTATTTAACACCAGAGAGCGGGACGACACGACACGAACTTCGATTTTCGAATTTCGTAGTCGGGGGGGGGCTGGACTGGGCAAAATTTCGGAAGATTCTTCAAGTCTTCTCGTCCTCCATCCCACTAACTTTGAAAGCGTTAAGTACATTTAAGTGAGCCAACTAAACTTCATGTTGTCTATGTAACAATCTAATGTATCATTTCTCTAAGTAGTCTGTGGTTACAATTATTATAATTTTTCCTTCGTGCAGTTTAGTTTACCTTTGCGACGAAAGTTTAATTAAACACATCTGTGAGACAAAACAGCTATTGTTCAAAACAATGGCAGGACTTAAAGGTAAGTTTATGATTTACTCCCATAAAATCTTGTTAATTTTGGTATTCTATAGTACATGAAAGTCACTTGTCTTCGAGTGACTCACAATTCTTATTTACAAATAAGTACTGTACATAATACACTATCATAATTTGTTTATTTCTCTTTTTGCATGTTCCATCACGGATTAATCTACAGGGTGAGTCAAACTAATGTTAAACATTCTCTTGTATTGTAATAAAACAGGGAATAAGCAGTTTTTGCTATGTGGAGCAAAGCATTGTATAAATTTTGTAATCTTTGTTCGTTTATACACTGTCTTGTTACGTCCATCGTTAAAGGAAATCTATGCCATCTAGATGAAATGGCTTTACAGTATCTTAATTTTCATATCTGTTTTGGTTAGTTACCACCTTGTTTTGTTATTAAAATTTATTTACTTATAGCTATTTTGTTAACAAACATACTAAGTATGTGGAAACTAGTCTACCTGTGGGTATTAATGACTTTTAAAGTTAAACAAATTACCTACCTATCTGGTTCTGTTTTAGTGGAAATGTAAATTACAATTATCATTGGCTGTGATTTCCTTAGATTAAAATTGTTTATTTGGTTTCCACTATTGACTTATATTATGAATGAATGGAAAATAAACTCAACACATGTCTCAATTTAATTTAATGATGATGATTCAATTTTATTTGGTTTGTACCTACCTATCTTAAATTAGCTATATCCAAGTCACGCAGTACTTTTTCAATTCATTTATTTTGCGAAATAGGTATGGTATGGTTTGGTATGCAAAATATAATGATAATGAGATAGAAGTACAAACACATAGATTAAGTACATAACAGTATTTATTTTACATTATAGATGGTTCTCATGTTATTTACAGGTTGATATCATTGGCTTTCGCTGGCTCCATTGGTATGACACTAGTTATCCTAGCATGTGCCTTACCTCAGTACAAGTAAGTAAATTTGCATTTTCAACCACTTAGTTAATGGGTCAATCAACTTTTAAGTGTTTCTCATTGCCATGGTGATGTCTCTTCAATCACTCATTAACAGAGCTCGGACAAGTCATAGTAAAATAATTGCAACACTGTAATAGAACAAGATGAATAGCATTATGTACAGTATTATTTAATTATGTTTTTCAATTACATTTATAACAGTAACCCAAAATTCATCATGTTTGTGAAGGTATTTCCGTTAAAAAAAATTAAAGCTGATGGTTGTATTGAACATTTTATGCAATCATCAACTGCTGCATTTTCTGGAACAAACCAATGTTTTTATTTAATTAATTGTGCTAATTGTTATTCACTATTTTCATTTCATTTCATTATAAAGTAAAAATGATAAATTATGATAATATCCTCTTTAGATAATTATAATCTTAAGTATTGTACTTTTACTTGTATAATTGTACTTTTATGGTTAATAAATTTATTTATTATTTATTATTATTATTTTATTATTGACTCTATTGAGTATTGTTCTATTTCCATATCTGTTTTTGTTATGACCTGTCCGAGCTCGCTCATTAAAAGTATGATTTTATAGGGTACAAATCCACTAAAAATTAGGAGTTGTAACATTTATGAGCCTATTCCTTCATGCTTTATCTCGTAAGCATGCTAGTAGTATATATGACGACAATTTTTTTAAGCAACTGTATCACTGTTGTCTCCTGAGTGACTGGACAGAATAACAACACTAAAAAGTTGATCGACCCAAATAAGGACTTTGTAATTAGCTATACCTAATGACATCCTTGATGCCTCTTCTTTACATACTGCAGTAGATAGTGATAGATAGCAATTTATTTGCCAAATTTTGCTTTATGATCAGTGATCGGAATAGGTAGGTAGTGCAATTTCGCGGGACTTCGGTAGGTACGTAAGCATAGTATGGATATAACTTGTAACATTGTAGCCCCGATATTTCATTTGCAAAGTTTTATATTTCCTGTTTGGTTTAGAAATGGTATTAATTTATAATTTTAACGATCATTTTGCTAGTATGGAATATGGCATCATTGTCGAAATATGTAAACACTTTAGTTTTCAGTAAATAAACGATGTATTTACAATGCAATGACAAAAACTTTTGTTTTTCGTATTTTCCCATACAATTTCAATTACGATCGTCATGTCAAGAAAATATTCTGTGAAAAAAAATACAAGTCGCCAAAATTCTACCTATTCCGATCACTGTTTATTGATTGACAGCTACAGCTAAGTTAGGATCATTTTTAATCATTTGTTTGATCTCGTTTTGCACTTAGTTTATCTATAAAGATTTGTAATCTATAAAATAAACATAACTTCAGTATTCCTCTTAGTCTTACTGAATCCTTTAAAAATAAAAAGCACAACATAGTCATGTAAATATTCTTTTATTGTTATTTTTTTTCAGAATATGGTGGCCATTCTTTGTAGTCCTGTTTTATGTGCTATGTCCCATCCCGACTATGATCGCTCGGAGACACAGTGACGGTTCCGGTGGTGGCAACTCCCCATGTATGGAGACAGCTGTCTTCTTGACTATGGGCCTGATTGTCAGTTCCTTCGGTCTACCCATTGTGCTAGCACATGCGGGAACTGTACGTATTTTTAAATAAGTTGTAATAATATAAACTTCTGTGCTAATTATAATTGTACCTGGCACACCATCAACTTCTGGGTAAATGAACATGTTTGCATAGCGACATAAAAGCAGTACCTACTGCTTGTATTTATTACAGAATAAGGGCTATATAAATGTGAAACCTAACTTAGCCGCATTCTCTGTTCTCAGACCATTCTGAAAATTTAAGAAAACATATTTCAGATGGGTAATTTGTTTAAAATGAACCCCATTGATATCAATATCGCTTATCAGAACACCATGTTGGATATTTGTGTTCATAATTTCCTGCAATGAGTAGGGAAATATCTGATTATAATTTTATTCTGTACTAGCTGTTGCCCGCGACTTCGTCCGCGTAGATTTCGGTTATCGCTATCCCGCGGGAACTGTGTGATTTTCCCGGATAAAAAGTAGCCTATGTTATTCCTCAATATTCAAACTATCTTCTTACCAAATTTCATCTAGATTGGTGCAGCGGTTTTTCCGTGAAGAGGTAACAAACAGAGAGACTGAGTTACTTTGGCATTTATAATATTAGTTAGGATTAGGATGAGACTACTGTTAAATGGAAAATGAAACCCATAAGTTCAAAACTACTTCTTTAATTTACAGATTGCTGCAGGTGCATGTTACTTGACCATAGCGGGCAACGTCATAGTATACCTGACAATCCTCGGTTTCTTCACAATCTTTGACATGGAAGACTCAGATTATGCAATGTGGTGAGAGATCTAGAAACTTCACTGTTGTACTGCAAAAGGGACAATGGTCAGGGCAAAATGAAAATTTTGTGTCATAAGAAATGTGGTTTTGTCTTCGCTTGTAAGTCAGAAAAGTATAACTGGTTATAATAAAAGGTCTTTAGGTGATTAAGGGATAGTTCATGAGCAGCTGGTTGTATAATGTTATTAACATCATCTAAGTAGAGAGGAAATATGAGTGGGAATGTTTATGATATCTATCTGTTGTTCTACAAACATTAGAAAATATTTACACTCAGTTTTTAGTACTTCAATGATTATCCATTAATCACCAACTCATGACTTGAAGCTGTAATGAGACAATGTTTATTTTTGAAAAGTTTGTGTCATTTACCAATTACGTATCTCAATGTTACATTTATGTGCTTGATCAGGGGGTGCAATTATTAGTCCAAAGAAAGGAAAAAAATATGCTTACACAACTTACTTTCTTTAAACTGTCTTACACTTGCTTTATAAAATATAAGGCTAAGCTATGGCCCAATGATGTCAAAATGTTAATTGAAACTTGGCTTGAGTGGGATATATTCAGTTTCTGCATTCTGCCCCAGCATAACATGCTGTTTCTAGTTTTAAATGGTTTTGGTTTCTTTTGACTTGACCAATGAATTGCCCTAGCCTCATGTGAACAGCACCCTGAAGAGCATATACAATCTCAGTTGATTATTTTATTATAGGTTAAGGAATTTTAGTGTAAGTTTATAGCACAGCCTATTTACATTATTTTTGTTATTGCTGTTGAAAATTGTGGTAAATTGTAAATTTTACATAAATAACCACCAAAGTTCCGTCAGGATTATTTATTTTAAACTGGTTTTTTTTTAATGTTATGAGCATGCCTTATGTAGCTTATATAATTATGTGTTATTCAACGAAAGTCTGGGAAATAAGAAATGAAAATTAGCTGGCTTACATACATAATGCTTTTGTAAGTAAATATAATATTATTAAAATATGTGAATAAAAGGTCGCATCTATCAATTTCAATCAGTTTCGTCGAGATACTTTTTCATTGCTTATTTCAACCTAAAAAATTATGATGGGCAAATATATTAATGACAATAACCATTTAAATTCCATTGCGTCACTTAATTGAAGTACGATTAAAAAGAACTACCAACTAACAGCTATGAATGTTTAACTCGCCATTCATAAAAACATACAATAGTAACATAATGTATACCACTCGTTATAGACCTAACAAATTAGTAATATCATTTCATAATGTTATTATTATTAAAGAAGGTAGAAGGTTTATTTTGGATACTTAAATTTTTATAAAATCAATTCATAAAATTGTAACTTCAATCTTCATTGATACTTTTTTATTATATTTACATTCCTGAAATGTAAATGTTGTAAATATAGAGTTAAAATCAGGTCACATTAAACATTACCTGCTTTAAATTAACTTGTCTTGTTTTATTGAAACTTAGTTATATTTTATTAGTTATATATATATTATTATTGTACGGGGTAGAATACCTATTCTACCCCGTACGATCGATGAAGAATCTAAGTATGTACAGTCACCAGCAATAATATATGATGATGGACAGTGCTGCAAAAATATCTGATCACGTTAGAAAGCAAAAGTATATGACGACACTCGACGGCATAAAGATGTAATGGGTTGCGGCCGGCATAAATATCGTTCTTGGTTAAGGCCATATATATCGGACACTGAGTCGTTTAAAAATATCTGATACTCCACAAAATCAAAATCATGTGACTCATCACCAGCATAAATATGTATTCACTTTGGAAGCAAAAACATCAGATCACACGGACGGCATAAATATCTGACATGTTATCAAATCGAAAATATGTTCATCAATCAGCAAATATGAACTTAATTCGTCTTTCTTACGGATCTAATTTGAATGCAGCTATCTGACGCTTCTTGAAAAGAGTGCGTACTTGTCACTACATAATGTCTATCTCACGTTTCTCAGCTTTTGAAATAAGAACAATACTTTTGTGCTTGAAGTTTTTTATTAGCGTTTAAACTCCTTGGTAAAACATATGGAAAAAAAATACGTCAACAGGGTATGTCAAATTAGAAACGAAGAACTGAATTTGTTGGATTTGGATAAAACAAAACATGAGACAGACATATGCAGTGACAAGTACGCACTGTTTTCAAGAAGCGTCAGATCGCTGCATTCAAATTAGATTCGTAATACTACTAAATTAAGTTCATGTTTGCTGATTGATCACATATTTTTGATTTCGTAAAGTATCAGATATTTTTAAGCGACTCGGTGTCCGATACTTATGCCGGACGCAACCCATCAGATCTTATTGCCGTCGAGTGTCATCATATGTTTTTGCCTGCTACCATGATCAGATATTTTTGCAGCGCTGTCCATAATCATATATTATTGCTGGTGACTGTACCTATACTGGCAAAAAAAAAATGAAAAAGGAAGGGAAAACGACAAAAGTTTTCTGGCTAATTTAATTATTATTTTAATTAGGCTACATGAGGTGCGCTTAGCGGCGGGATTAGCAAGTAAGATGGTGGTAGCGATTCGGAAGGACCTCGCAGCAGCAATGCTTGCACTGTTGACTGTTGTGTTCCGATGTGGAGAGTAAGACAGCCGGTGTAATTACGGGCACAAGAGGCATTTCATCTGAACTCTCTAGGTTGGCAACGCATCTGCAAGCTATGTATCTATCAAACAAAAACACCACACCTTTTAAAATTAGCCTATTCGAAACTGTTACGGAACCCTTCTGGGTGTGTCGTGTCCAACCAACCAACACTGCCGGTTTTTTTACTAAATTTGACGTTTTTAAGTACTACTCAAACAATATCGGTGACACTAAGCTTACTCATTGGTTGAATGAATATCGACACTTTTATTATCTGTGTGAATCATTCATTCTTCTGACGTCAAAAATATCTAAGCAATATTTTGTAAAGTCCGCACCCTTTTCAATCTATATCTCAAAAGAATTTGATTTTTACTACAAATAAATAGTGCGAAAAATGGGCGATCATTTGCCTGCCTGTGTCATCGATGTCGGAACCGGCTACACCAAGCTGGGGTTTGCCGGCAACAAGGAACCTCAGTTTATCATTCCGTCAGCCATAGCGATAAAGGAAACGGCGAAAGTTGGCGATCAGAGCACCAGGCGTATGACGAAAGCGGTGGAGGACTTAGATTTCTTTATCGGCGATGAAGCGTTCGACGCTACGGGTTACTCTGTGAAGTATCCCGTCCGCCACGGCCTCGTAGAGGACTGGGACCTCATGGAGCGATACATAGAGCAATGCATCTTCAAATATCTGCGCGCTGAGCCGGAAGACCACCATTTCCTGCTCACCGAGCCACCGCTAAACACGCCTGAGAATCGTGAATACTTGGCCGAGATTATGTTCGAGTCATTCAATGTACCGGGCTTGTATATAGCGGTGCAGGCCGTGCTGGCGCTCGCGGCGTCGTGGAAGTCACGTGCGTCGGCCGAGCGCACTTTTACTGGCATTGTTGTGGACAGTGGCGATGGCGTCACCCACATAGTGCCTGTTGCCGAGGGCTATGTCATTGGTTCATGTATCAAACACATTCCCATTGCTGGCAGAAACATCACGTCTTTCATTCAGTCCCTCCTCCGCGAGCGCGAGGTCGGCATCCCGCCTGAACAGAGTTTAGAAACTGCTAAAGCTATCAAAGAAAGATACAGCTACATTTGCCCTGACATTGCCAAAGAGTTTGCCAAATATGACAGTGATCCAGCCAAATGGATGAAGAAGTACACTGGTGTGAATGCCATCACTAAGAACCCATTTAGTGTAGATGTTGGTTATGAGAGATTTTTGGGGCCAGAGATATTCTTCCATCCCGAGTTCTCCAATGCCGATTTCACTGTGCCACTGAATGAGATGGTGGACGAGGTTATACAGAACTGCCCAATTGATGTCAGGAGGGGTTTGTATGGCAACATTGTTTTGTCAGGTGGCTCTACAATGTTCCGTGACTTTGGAAGAAGACTGCAGCGTGACATTAAGCGCACTGTGGATGCAAGACTGAAACTCTCTACAATGCTGTCTGAAGGCCGCATCACACCTAAGCCTATTGATGTGCAAGTTATTTCCCACAACATGCAGAGATATGCTGTATGGTTTGGTGGCAGTATGCTTGGCTCTACACCTGAGTTTTATCAAGTGTGCCACACCAAGCAAGACTATATGGAATATGGTCCGAGTATCTGCAGACACAACCCTGTCTTTGGCACTATGACATAATAATGTCTACATAAAATGAACTTCACAAACATGGTCCGCATGCATAGCAGGTTATAAAAATTCACCACTTACAAATCTGATATAAATAATAATAGCCATGCAGAACACAAAAACTTGCTAGTTACTATTAGCAACATGTATTTTAGTAATTGTAACTAGTCATAATGAATGTCTTAAATTGATGGCAACACTGCCTATTCTTATCTCAAGCCATTTAGAACAGGACTGTGTTCCTTGGTATCCTTGCTATGTATGATGGCCCCTGCAATAAAATAAGATAATGTATTATCATTATTATTATCAAGTTTATTTACTACTTATTAAGTCTTAAGTATATTCATTGTTTTTTAAAAGTATTAAATTTTGATAAATATTTAAAATGATTATGACTTTATACAGGAACAGGAAATTAAGCATAAATTGTTTTTAAACAAGGTTAACTGATAGATTTTTCCTTAGTTAACTAATTATGTAAAACTTATTTAATGCTGGGAGGGCTGCTGTAAATTTAATGCATTTAATGTTGCATTCCAGCTTTGTAAAATATACTAAGAACTAAATGTGAGACTATTATTTACCACCTAATTTTGTAAAATTATAAATACCTACAGTTAGAAAATAAAAGAGCAATAATTTACAGTCCTTTAGTAGCTTTTGTTTATTTTTATTGTTGATGAAATTAAAACCTAAGGCCATTATGCTTACACTGCACTTCACTTACTCCTGTTATGGTTATACTAAATAGATGACTTCATAAGAACTGGCAAAATGGATTGAATGAAGGTATTCCATGTGTCACTTAGTTATATGCTTAATTATATTATGCCATGCTTACTTCCTGTGACTCAGAGCATCCTGGCATGGCTCCATCATCTTACATCGAATTTATATTAGTAAGAACAATTTCGTAGTGGCTGTCTGGTTCTAAACCTTCGCCTCTCTAGCACATTTTTTTTAACAATCTAGACTGATCTAGACGCCAGCGTGTCAAGCCAAGTTCAAGAAAGAGGAACTAGCGACGCAGCAGCCGCGTGTTAAACCTACTACCCGGACCATTAGGAGCACCTTATCTATTTAACATGATCACATGAAGTTCTTCCATAAATACAGCTCAATCGGTTATTGAGATATTAACGTCTTAAAATCGGCAATTTTATCACCGAACTTGAGTGACTGACACTTCTGGGTCACCTGATGGTAAGTGATCACCACTGCCCATAGACACCCGCAAACCCGGGGGATTTACAGCGTTGAAAACCTAGAGAGCTAAGATTAAATGTCTCTTGTGCCCGTAATTACACCGGGTGTCTTACTCTCCACACCGGAACGGAACACAACAGTGCTGTTTAGATCAAATACCTAATTCACTTCCAAATCCTAATCCTAACTTCCTAACTAATATTATAAATGCGAAAGTACCTACTTACTCTGTGTCTGTTACCTCTTCACGGGAAAACCGCTGTAGAGTTGTGCCTGCTCGGTCTTTAAAGGGAGCGCCCCGATCTCGTTCAATCAGTGAAATGAACTAGTTCGGACTTTTAGTTCCTTTAGTTCAGTAGTTCAGGAACGAGTTGGAACTGTTTTAATCTGTGAAGGACACGGAACGGAATGATAGTTGTCCATCTCACTCCCACTTGCTCTAGAGACACTGAACGAGCGCTATTTATCTCGCTCCTCGGTTTCGGTCACTCTCACCGCTCCGTTCCGCTCAAGCAATTCATCCACTCCACTCCTCTACCTACTGAACTAAAGGAGCGAAGACCGATTCAAATCGTGCGAAAAGATTTAGTTCCTTTCGGTCCGAGACGGGAATTCAATCCAACAGTTCTTAGTTCCTGACCGACTCAAGTCTACCGCTGCACCAATCTTGATGAAATTTGGTAAGAAGATAGTTTGAATATTGAGGAATAACATAGGCTACTTTTTATTCGGGAAAATTATTTAGTTCCAGCGGTATAGCGATAACCGAAATCTACGCGGACGAAGTCGCGGGCAACAGCTAGTTTACCTATAAAGTTGGAATTTGGCATTCAGCTGGGTAGTGTACAGTCAGCAGCAGAAGTATCTAAGCTACCGAAGCGGTTACAATGATCCGCACAAGCTCTTATGTCCATAACAATAGTGCCGAGTTAGATCATTGTGACCGCTTCGGTTGCTTAGCTACTTCTGCTGTTGATCTACCTATACAAAAAACAACTCATTTAGATATCAAATCACGATGCATGTGTTAGATACAGGATAATAAAATTATAATAGCCTAATATTCCTTTTTCTGACACAGTACCTACCCTTTTTTAAACCACCCTACTACTCTACTGATACAACAAAAAATCAATACATGACAGAAAGTTCACTAGGTAGGTATTATAACCGAATTAAAGCCTCGCATTGCAGAGCTTTGCTGAATGTGTCGCCTTGTAATCCATGTCGGATTGAATTACCTAGTTACCAGACTCTGTATTCAAGGCATTGCCATTCAAAACATGTCAATGATTGATGCTCTTTTCAGTTGCGTCTAATTAATGTGAGTACAGAACAAAGTACATGTTTGTGCAGTTAGGAATGCAGGTACCTCGTAATTTGGTAATTCTCATTGTTGTTCAGTAATCTTTGTCCTCATGTGAAGGGAGTGATGTGATGTCCTAAACACCAACGGAATTTCATTTGAATATGTAGTTCCTAGAGAACTAAGTAGAGCAATAATTTAAAGCCTAAAGCGCGTTTAGTTATCGTTTTATTTTATTGGGAAGTTACCTACCTGGTACTAAATTTAAATTTAATTGAAATGCCGACCAGATGCTTATCTAGTAGGTACTTACCCGCTTGAAGTAAAGAACTCAGTTTTCCTTCGACAAAGAAGCGTACAACGTCTTGTTTTCTCCCAAAACAGACACATTTTTTTATTTCCAAACGAAAGGCGTAGGACTCTTGCGCTGAGATTTAAATTAAGAGGTGATCCCGGTTACAAAGCCTTCCTAATTAGCGGAGCCTTGCTGTGTTGTGTTGTGAGACTCCCTCCGACGCGAGGAACCCCGCTATGTTATTGCTAGCGTGCTATGCGACATAGGTACCTACCTATGAAGTTATAGGCATGTGTGTGTTGTATAATAGTGTGTGGTGTTTGACAGCAAAACCGGTCAAAAGCGGGTCGGACTCGCACACCGAGGGTTCCATATTGTCAAATAATATTATTCGTATCAAGGACCATAACACCTGCCAGTGTCTATACGATGTCGCGTTCAAGTTATAAAATTTAAAATAATAAGCCTCTGTCTCTCGGTCTCTGTACCATTCATTTGGTATGACATTTAGACCTCTGGCTAACACAATAGCGCCATCTAAATTCGTTTTTCCATAGTTCATAGATGGCGCTATTGTGTTAGCCAGAGGTCTAAGTGTCATACAAAATTAATTGTACAGAGAACTCTCTTTAGTGAAACTAGCTACAGCAGGCTCATTATTTTACAGGAACGCGACATTGTATAGCCATTGGCAGTCCTCTTGGTTTTATCGTCCTTGTTCGTATTAAGTACTTTTACTTTTTACTTTTTAAATGTACGATGTAGGTACAACAGGCGCACAGCGCCATCTCTTGTCCGATAGTGGAACTAGAGTTATTTAAAAAAATCTTAAAAGCTTTTTTTTTTAGTTTTTCATCAAAAGCTTTTTTTCAAAAAAGATGAAAAAGCTTTACAAATGTGCAAACAAGGCTGTTTGTTACTCCACATGACCGAGTGCAAACATAATGAGAGTAGCCTCTAACTTACATTTTTTTAACCCTTCTTTCGTCGGTGCCTACTACAATAAAAAACATTTAGGAGTAGGTACCTACTCGCATTCGTTGCGAGCCTAAAGTGAACACTTCGTCAACAGAAATATTTACGGAATTTTAAAATAGTTACGGAGTAGGTAGTACCTAGCTAACTACTACTCCGCCGTCACACACACCAACTAAATAAACGCGATAAGCGAAATAAAGGGAACACTCACGTAGCTATTGGTAAGTTGAGTTTAGCCCTACAAATTTTGGCCTGATTCGTAGACCTTCCTGGGAGTGTACGACCCAGCGGCACCGAGACGCGCACTGCGCGCACTGAGCTGTGACTGTGAGTGATCCGGTTACCTATTTCAATACTTTATGATTTTATTGAGTCTCACGGTAGT
This sequence comes from Clepsis dumicolana, assembly GCA_963691665.1. NCBI lineage: Eukaryota > Metazoa > Arthropoda > Insecta > Lepidoptera > Tortricidae > Clepsis > Clepsis dumicolana. The sequence continues at coordinate 7,891,732 of OY829522.1, read as the reverse complement.
TTCTTGTTAAACGTGATATAGGTAGCTACCTACATAATTATAAACTACCTAGCAGTTATTTACAAAACGCCAGGAAACTGTGTGAATCGAAGTTGTGATGCGAGGCTGTAGGAAATCCTGCCAACTCTTCAAAGGTTAGGAACAAGTGTAGTTTGAAGTTTGAAACCAGTTAGCTCCAATAAAATAGCGTGTTGGAACGACAGTTCTATGAAAGCAGTCGTTACATTACTGAAGTCTAACATGTTAATTAACATGATTCTATGTAAGTAGCTAAGTATGATTTGAAATCTGTAAAGTCAAAAATTTAACGATGTAGAATGCCCTTCTCTTAAGCAAATTGTACGCACTGTGTGGGGTTATTTTATATTGGACACTGACATAATTTATGTACTTATATTATAAGTACAAACAGACAGACATACAGATTGAATATTTTCAGATTTATTTTATTAGTTGTGCTATAAGAGCCTACCTTCATGCCAAATTTCAAGTTTCTAGGACAGAGAGTTTCTAGAAAACAAAGAAGCACGGCCGTACGTAAGTACATCCTTTTCTCGATGTCATTCAGGCCATTTTCAACATCCTGTAAGTTTGTGCTGGCTACTGGCTATAGCTAGAACCCTGAATTTTCAGTAACATTTAGGACATAATACGACTTAGATAGGTATATTGTCAACTGGAAATAGCCAGTTTTTTATTCCAGTGCAAATTTTATGGAAACGCCTTTTTTTAATGACGTACCTACTTATCTTTTCGTTCCAGAGAAAACGGGTTTTGAAAGACAGACTGACGGACAACGAAGCAAGGGTTCCGTTTTTTAACCGACTTCAAAAAAAGGAGGAGGTTCTACGTTCCACTTTATGTATTATTATAATTTTTTTTATGTATGTTCATCGATTACTCCGTCAATTGTAGACCGATTTTCATTTTTTTTTATTTGAAAGGGTATACTCCTGAGGTGTGTCACCAAGTCATGATCTGATGATGGGATCCCAGGGAAATCGAGGGCAACCCTCAAATTTTACAGGCACGTATTATGTGTTTCATATATTTTCTAAGGTTATTCAAGTATTTGCGTCTGGTAGTCATCATCTCATGATGATGAGCTGATGATGGAAGGTACAACTCCTTAGCGGTTAGGAGTTGGAGGATAATTCTGAAAATGTTAAATCAACGTAAAATTGTGAAATAAAAATCTTTTAACAAAAAAGTAAAACCGCCTTCAAAAAAAAAAACCTTAATCCTCTAAAATAATGATAAATAAATGAAATAAAATAAAACAAAATGCATTTATTTCGGACAACAGAAACTAAAGCCTAAAGTTTTATGGCCTAGCACTAAGCAGCAGAAATATGAAGTCGGTGCGGTGCGAGCGGAATGTTCTTTGAATGAAGCACGACTTCATATTTCTGCTAGTTAATGCTAGGCCATAAAACTTTAGGCTTTAGTTTCTGTTGCCCGAAATAAACGCATTTTATTTATTCATTATTTTACGTTTTTTTTCTAAGGTTTTTTTTTCCTTTTGCGGTACGGAACCCTAAAAACATAAATACGTAAAATATGCAAAACAGTGTTTCTTTGTTTGAAATAAAATTACAGTACTGCACGTTTCAAACTTAAAGGCGTCTAACATACAATGACATAAAAATAAAAAACAAAAATAATCAATAAATCGATTATTTTCATTTTAAAGGCGTCTGTCCTGTGAAGTTGTTTTAGCCGCGGGAGGCGGTATCGCGGTGCCGCTCCCACTTTCTGTGTCTGTGTCTGTGCATCCCTGAGCGTCTCGATTCCCGCTGAAGTGACCCTACGCAAGTTTGACACGCTCTGTACCGTTGGTTTTTAGTTTTAATAACCTGTTTCCAGTACACACATCATGTACAGGCTGCTAGCAGCGAAATAATATTCTCGTTAGATAAGTGATTTACTCGAGAGCAATCGTGAATTACTATTACTTAGAGTTACCAAGTTGCTCCAGAAATATGCCTGGGGTAGTGGCTAATCGTTTGTTAATGACTAGTTTATTTCTAGATTTACAGATTTGACCAGCCCAGTGGTTAGAGACCCTGACTATGAAGCTTGAGTTCCCGGGTTCGATCCCCGGTCGGGGCAGATGTTTGTATGATGAATACGAATGCTTGTACTCGGGTCTTGGATGTTAAATATATATATAAGTATCTATTTATCTATATAAGCATGTTTATCCGTTGTCTATCTATATAAGTTTTTTTTTTATGTATGTACATCGATTACTCCGTCAATTGTAGACCGATTTTCAAAATTATTTTTTTATTCGAAAGAGTATACTCCTGAGGTGGTCCCATTGTCACCAAGTCAGGATCTGATGATGGGATCCCATGGAAATCGAGGGCAACCCTCAAATTTTACAGGCACGTACTATGTGTTTCATATATTTTCTAAGGTCATTCAAGTATTTGCGTCTGGTGGTCATCATCTCATGATGATGAGCTGATGATGGAAGGTACAACTCCTTAGCGGTTAGGAGTTGGAGGATAATTCTGAAAATGTTAAATCATTATCCGAAAGAGTATACTCCTGAGGTCATCCCACTGTCACCAAGTCAAGATCTGATGATGGGATATCAGGGAAATCGAGGGCAACCTTCAAATTTTATAGGCACGTATCATGTGTTTCATATATTTTCTAAGGCTATTCAAGTATTTGCATCCGGTAGTCATCATCTCATGTTGATGAGCTGATGATGGAAGGTACAACTCCTTAACGGTTAGGAGTTGGAGGATAATTCTGAAAATGTTAAGTCAACGTAAAATTGTGAAATAAAAATCTTTTAACAAAAAAGTAAAACCGCCTTCAAAAAAAACCTTCGAAAAAAAACGTAAAATAATCCTCTAAAATAATGATAAATTAACAAAATAAAATAAAAGGTGCGAGCGGAATATTCTTTTGAATGAAACACCGACTTCATATTTCTGCTGCTTAGTGCTAGGCCATAAAACTTTAGGCTTTAGTGTCTGTTGTCCGAAATAAACGCATTTTATTTTATTTATTTATCATTATTTTAGAGGATTATTTTACGTTTTTTGTAAGGTTTTTTTTGAAGGCGGTTTTACTTTTTTTAAGTCCTATAGAATACTGAGGAACGTTTATAAAACTACATTTGGGCACACTTTATATGACTACTTAGAATCAGAATCAGAATCAGAAATCTTTATTTGCATAAAACACGGTATACTTATAGGTCTAGATGATAATATTATACGTTTCACGTGCTTAGTCATAATGATGACGTGCAAATTTTATATAATATTAATGTAAATTACTCATAATCAAATTTATTACAACCCATGACATATATTATGCCATAATAGTCGTCAGTCGAAGTAGAGTCAGGGTAGATGTGGGACCCATCGATTTATTATCACACAGACCTGTGATTATTAGATGATGGCACGGAAACCCTCGGTGCGCGAGTCCGACTCACTTTTGAGTCTTTTGACCGGTTTTTATATCGAAAGCCAGTTTTTAACCCTTAAAATCTGTTTACTTTTACCCCAGTCACTTGTATTTATTTCTGTATTTTCTGTACAATAAGGCGTTTACTTACTTACTTACTTAGTAAAGTAGCAAACGCTCGGTATTTGTTAACCTGACTATAGCGTCTCGTTCTCATTCAGGCATGTACTCGTAGCTCGTAGGTATGTAGGTATGGCATTGGGGTGGGTCTGGAGCTAATAGCGGAGTGCAACCATTGTTCCTTGTGCCCTCTGCGCCCGAGGAATTACATGCAGGGATGGGTTCAGTGCCCTAAGCACGACTTGTCGAATCCTGCGTCACGTAAAATCGAATAGTAAACTATAACGAGTTTGTATGACGTTTGGAACAGCGCCCGCCCGTGAGCGTATTTGGAACTAAAATTTAGTATGAGATTTCTCGATCTCGATACGATAACCGTAACGTAACGCAGGATTCGACAAGTCGTGCTTAGGGCACAGAATGTCTAGTGCAATCAACGGCCTAAAAAAACGTCTCGATCGCGTTCGCGTAAGTCTGAATTGACAACATTTCGTATTTTTCACATATGGATGGAAATCAATATAGGTATCGAAAGGGCTTTGCCTCCTGAACACACCACTATGTTTATAAAAATGTAATATTACCTGTTTTTTTTAAATACAAGAGAATAAAATAAAATTACCAATTCTACCAAAACTACGCAAGAATGGGTGTAATAGCTTTGCCTTTTTCAAATAAACCACAAGCACAACAATAATTTGACATGACACATATTATGTTTGACAATGTCAGATTTGACATCTTGGGTTTTGTTTTTTTGATCGTGACAAGACAAAGGCAATTGATTCATCCTAGCGTAGTTTCGGAGTTACGTCCTTTTGGAATAAGTACCTTTTAATAAATTAATAATAAATTAATTACAAATCCTAATGAAAATTAAAAATCGTAGGTTTGCTCCTCTTTCAAAGTAGATTGCAGAAATTATAGTCTCAAAAATACGAAATGTTGTCAATTCAAATTGGCAGCGCCTCCAGTGGCACGTATCGACAACAAACAATTCTCATACTATTTGACACCAGTAACGCAAACGCGATCGAGACGTTTATTTTGGCCGTTGATTGCTCTTGGCGCTCATGCCTTTAGTGTAATTTTTGACAGAAGGAAACGTTTCGACGATAGGCTTCATAAGGAAGCTCAAGGTCACTCTGAGGGCGATGGAGAGTGCTATGCTCGGGGTTTCTCTGCGGGACAGAATCAGAAATGATGATATCCGCAGTAGAACTAAAGTTACCGACATAGCCCGAAGAATTGCGATACTTAAGTGGCAGTGAGCGGAGCACATTGCTCGCAGAACTGATGGCCGATGGGGCCAGAAGGTTGTCGAATGGCGTCCACGGACCGGGAGACGAGCTGTCGCTAGGCCTGCAACAAGACAAAGCGACGACCTAGTAAAGATCGCGGGATCGCGGTGGATGCGGAAAGCACAGGACCGGTCTGAGTGGAGAGCTTTGGGGGTGGCCTATGTCCAGCAGTGGACATCTTTCGGCTGACATGATGATGATGATGATGAATAATTAATTTAAATTTACGTCAAAAATGTGACAGATACGAAGAAAGTTGCACCCTCATTTAATTTCTTGACGTTTTGGACATTTTTGCTTAAGTGTAATATTATTCTGAGACATTTGGGAACCTTGATTTACGTTCCATGTCATGAGCTTTAAATTATTCTGCATTTTTGCCTCTTCATTAGTTATTGTTAATAATCATTCCGTGTTACGACTTATGTTTCGTTTCTGGTTATGATTATGACTTTGACTCGGTTAACTCTTTTACAGTACCTAGGGATGTACCTAATTGTAATATATCGAAATAAAACACTTAATTAAGGACAATGTCTGCGTATACTTTACTAGAGGATTTTACGCGCTATCTCTTTAATATGCCCATCATGATGGCCCATCTTGTAGAGCAGGCATAATGATTTAGTCCGTGTCGCAGTTTTCTCAGCGGTGCCCTGTGACATACCCTTTTTACCCGACTTTATAATAAGTAACCGTAAACCTTTACTTCTTCAAGAAGTACCTGCTACAGTATATTTTACATAAAGTATATTAGTTAAGTAGGCATATATGTATTGGTAAACGGTACCAAAATCCTTTGTTCCCCGTCGAGCTAATTTATTGCGTACTTTATGAGAAGCAATTAAAATATGACTTACAACGACATGCTTACGTAATGGTAGGTATTTCGCGTTTTCCTTCGCGTACCACCTGCGAACCTTTAAAGCCTTATTTACACGACGCGAAGATATCGCTAACTCTTGATCCATTGCGGTTGCTGATCGATCATTTGTAAGCCCATACCCTCTCGGCGCCGCAATGAACGTGATTCCATGATTCTCCTACCGTCCAACTAAGGCTTTAATATTAACTACTGATATAATGTTTAAGCTCTAATTATAATTATTTACGAGCCCTCGTCATTTTCAAGAGATTCAAGTTCACTAGTTTGATCGTGGCTTCGGTTTTAATTTTCAAATGAGAGTAGGTATATATATATACCTATTATGTTTCCTGAAAGGAAAGAGGAGTTAAGTAGGTATATACCTACTTCTATTATATTCTATCATAACCATATGGTAATCATAGCTACCGCTGCTGTTTAATGTTATCAGGTCTATCCGAAAATATTTAAAGGTCACAAATGGCTTTTTTAGTTTCACATGTTTCATAATGTTTGATATTATGAGCTTCAGAACCAGCACACTCCTGCGAAGCAATTCAATGGTGTTTGTGAAGTTCCCAATCCGCACTGGGCCCGCGAAGTAACTGTAGCCCAAGCCCTCTCATTCTGAGAGGAGGCCTGTGTCCAGCAGTGGGACATAAATACGCTGATGATGATAATGACGAGTACCAGTATTTGATAATACCGAAACTTTCAAAACTGCAAGATATAGGACCCTGTTATCAGTTTTGAATTCCATGAAATAGCTTAACGTTCGACCTCTGCCATACAAAGTCATTAGCCGAAGGTCGGCGAATTGTGAACTCGAAACTTGGCGCCCCCACGGACTGAGACTTCGGGACCTGTGAAGTTGTGGGTCTAAACCACCGGAAGTAGCAGCTGATAGGAAACAAACATGTTGCTATTTGGGAATACTAAACACGCGCATGAAGTACTAGTGGGCTTGGTACTGATAACAATAGTACAGGAAACAATCTTAGATACCTATTAGAAACCTCCCTACTCCAGCCTAAATACTTATTAACTGCAAAGTGGTGTGATTGATGAAACGTTGTGTGCAATTAGGTTATCATTTCTATTATAATCATCATCATAATTACGCCTTTTATTTAGTCTATTGCAGATTGTTACCTCTCTGCGTGTTAAGAGGCAACGCATCGGCTTATACCTATGGTGCGTAATGAATATAGTCTTATCTCCATTCAACCTATCCTGTCTTGATATTATTACTCGTAACGAATTAGACTAGTCCACCTAGACGTCCACCTACAAAGGGCCATGACAACCTACTCGCTCTTCCCGACAGTGGGATGAAAAATCGCTTTCTAAGCATTAACTAATAAAAACGGACTTCGTAAGGGAAGGGCCGTAGAATTGCGTGTTCGTGATGGATAACTGTAGGTCCTCGATGCAGACAATGCTATATTAGAAAATGCCCGACGCGCCGTCCCGTTGACCCAGCTCGCTTGACGCTCGTTTTAGCCTCATCCAAAATATCTTGCAAAATCGATAGCGGAGTCTGTATGCGATAAAACATGCTAGGGTAGTTATTGTGTGGTGGAATCTTTGTTGAGGGCTAAAGGAGCGGGAACTACGCCTTTGCAATGGATAGGATTGGAATGAGATTGTGGACAAGATTACTCTTTGACTGTAAGGAAGAGGGTTCTTATTCGCTAATTAAATTGCCCCACAAATTATTTAAAATCGCCACTCCCTTTTTAAAGAAAAAACCCTTATAAGTAAGAATTTTTGCATTACAATAAGATTCAAATGAGTTTACTTGTCTGCGTCGATTACATCTTTCACTATCTCAATTTGCTTTCCACGGGCAATCAAATTCCTGTTTCATTGCCGAGTTGCCAGTGCTCACACGGAAAAGGGCGTTGTACCGGGGTATCATAATACCGCAGTTTCTGTTTAATTGCCTTGCTGCGCTAGTTTTCCGAACATCGGCCGTTATCTCTTGCCTGTTCATTGGCAGGCTGCCTTAAATAAAATGGGAGCTTAAACGTGGCACGCTCATAACCTGGCCAGCGTTAGTTGGTCTCTGAAGAACGTTAGATGTTCCCCTGTTTATAGATATTTGCTTGGAGCGGGAAGGGGCGGGGTGGATTGATTAAAATGGTGAGTATGAACAATGTGCAGTAACGGCCAACGGCTATTGCCATAAAGGCTCACTTCCGGCGCTGAGAGCGCTGGTGAAATCATGGTTGGTTTATGGAGGGTGTTTTGTTTGAATAAACATCAGTGTTGGTGTGTTGATGAATGAAGTAGTAGTTGTTTGTTGTTGTTGTTTTGAAGTTGTTGTTTTGAAGTTGTTTTGAAGTAGGTACCTACCTAAATACTTTATAGTTACAAAATGAAAAACTTATACTTACATGAATAGGTAGGTTGACGATGCAGATATTTTGCGGGTGGTAGGACCTTATGCGGGGTCCGTCCGGATCGCTACCACCACCTTACTCGCTCATCTTGTCGCTAAGCAGCAAGTGCTTGCACTGTTGTGTTCCGGTGTGAAGAGTAAGACAGCCCGTGTAATTACGGGCACAGGAGGCATTTCATCTTGGCTCTCTAGGTTGGCAACGCATCTGCAAACTCCCCGGGATTGCGGGTGTCTATGTGCAGTAGTGATCACTTACCATTAGGTGACCCGCTTGTTTGCTCGTTTGCTTACCTTGTCGTATAAATATGCTTTATAAATGCTGGATTTGTAGATTAATTGTCAAAAAAACTAGGCACGCGATCACAGTTTGGCGATTCAATTATCAAAGTAAATTCGTATTTAATAAACTACTTCCAAAAAAAGCCGAAAGCTGCAATTTCGTTAGGCACAGCATTTCCGTACCATTTATTATCGTAATCATTTCTGACGGCAGTGATGGATTGTTGAGCCGCAGGCTCATCACTACAGCACATGTTGGAGAGAAATAATGTCATAATTGAACCGGACTACCGAGCCCGGAAAAACGGATTTAGATACTTAGATGTACTATCGAACTAAGTGAACCGTGACCCATTGTGGAACCTTTTTATAGAAAATGACATGGTGACATATGTGACATCGCATTACTTGACAGGGAAAAATCGTTCTACGGTGGGTCAGGAATCATGAAAATGGTTTGGTACATAGGACTTCAGAGGGACTGGTTAAAGAAGTGTGATTGCTTTTGGGGATAATTATACAAAAACGCACGCACATTTTTTTTTAATTGGGCTCCATACTAGGTAAGTATGTCTTAAATTAGCGACAAAAACGTAAAAATTCACTTTAAAAGTCGCCGTCATTAATCACTATAAAATATTAAATAGGTAGGTAATGTGTTGCAATTAACCTCCAAAAGTCGTCACTATTGAGTGTGGCACAGATTAGCGCCAAAAGACATCACTATCCAGTGCTTGTAGACATCATAATTAAACGCCAGATATGTTTTAATCATGCCTAAAGCTCTAAAGTATAGCAATAACATGACTGTGTCGCAATTAGGCGGCAGGTTGCTTTACAAACCATTTTTAGGGTTCCGTACCTCAATAGGAAAAAACGGAACCCTTATAGGACTTTGTTGTCAGTCCGTCTGTCTGTCTGTCTGTCTGTCTGTCAAGACCCTTTTTTCTGGAACGCGTGGAGGTAGCATGCTGAAATTAATATCAAATACTCAAGCCTGCAGTCCCATGAAGCTGTGAAAAAATCAACCTTCTGAGTCAACGCAATCAAAAGATACAGTAATTAAAAAGGCAATTTCAATACAAATTGCCGATTTCCAAAAACCTAAAGGGTACTTTCAGATGTCCTAGAAACATGAAATTTGGTATGAAGGTAGCTCTTATAGCACAATCACTCCGAAAAGTCTCAAAATCTTAAATTTTATGTCTGTCTGTAGATTTCGCAAACCAATATAAATGTGCCAACAGTGTTAGCAGAGCCCTGCTCTTACACACTGCGTACATTTTGCTTAAGAGCAGGGCTCTGCTAACACTGTACTTCTTAAAACACTGGGGAAAAGCGTTAAAATCTTTCTACGGAACCCTCGTGCGCGAGTCTGACTCGCACTTGGTCGGTTTTTTTGTAGGGTCTAAAGAAGTCATAATCAAATTTTGTCACCAAAATGTGTCACATTTATGTTCCAAGGGATGTCGCTTGTCATTGCGCGTTTTAGCTTACAACATCTGCAAGAACCATCATTCCGAAATTACCAACAGCAAATATTTGCAGCAACTTATTGATACTTATCATACAAAGTGACTGCTGTGCCCCCGAATCTGCGTGAGGCATTGTGATTGATGAGGTGGAGCTACTTGTTTACTGAACAAAGTTACGGCAACGATTAATAATGATTTCAGTCCGTACGTCCGTCTTTCTTACGCCTAATTATACCTAAGATCTTCGGGTAATGACAAATTTGTTTTTGCGAACAACAAAGCGCTTGAAAGTTTATCAGTTGTCAATCTTACCACAAAATTTAAAGTTGGCTAGGTAAGTATTTGTTTGTCTGCTCTTTAGAATTTGATGGGAAATATCTTTCCGCTCTTAAATTTTATTAACTTTGGCTCTTCTACAAAGAGCAAAGTTTTGAAGTCGATGGTTTCAATCATAACAGGAATATAGTTAAGTAGGTACTTTCTGCGAAAATTGTGGTGAGCTTAAATTTTCAAGCGAAAAGTAGGTAGTCAGAGAGGGCTTTGAATCAGTATATATAGGTATTTTTTGTATTTTCTCCTATGACAGTCAATTCAATTCAATTTTTAGGGAAATGTGGCCCCATCAAGCTTTTGATGATTCTGCCAATGTCGAGGTTGGATAAGACACGGCTAGTAGACTCTTGTCTCGTTGTACGGTGTTACTGCCAGTCTTCGGCAGGGTAACAGCCAGAGTCCAACTACAACAAACACAACCAAAATACCTTCACCACAACCAACTAGGTATATACAGAGTAAAACTATGATACGATCTATGGCTATCTATTTTAATTATCTAAAAAAAACTACAGGGATGGAAAAGGTAAGACAGGAGGAGGGATTTACTTACATTTATTTCTAATTTTACAGTTTTATGTTATTTTTAGTCAGGAATCTATCTAATATTTTAGAGAATGAGGAAAACACTAAGGTTAGTAGGAAATTATATTAATTGGACGGCTAACGCTATGGGGAAGAAGATCCTATGACAGTCATTCATCCTATTTCATTAAACTTATAATTATGACATTCCACGATGGAAGTGAATTTCACTGTTTTGTTTTATATTTGTAGTCTAAGTCATATAACAAGAATAATAAAAAAACATGCAACAAAAACAATCATACTTTGTTGTATGTTTTTTTATTATAATTGTTATATGGCAATGTTGTTTGATATACTTAGTATATTTGTAGTGCAACACTAGGTTACCTAATTCTAATTAAATAACTAGGAAAAACTTTACTGTTTTGTACCTGCTAATGAAACACTCGTGCTATTCCGAATAAGTTGTTTCTTTCAATCTCCTCGCACCCAGTCATAGTATCCACATCATTATGGTAGCAGAGCGTGGTCGATAATTCTGACCAACGTTCAGTTTTTACGATATGACTGTTTTAATTACAATCAAAAACAAAACATACAGCTTACACATTGCTAAAGCATAAAGGCAAGTATGCAACACAAACGTAAATCAACCTAAATTCAAAAATTATTCTCAGACGTAGAAGTACGAGAACAATTTCGGGGCTCACTTTAGTTAAACATAGGTAGTTTAACAACTGCATATAGTATGCGGCATAGTGCAACGGGCTGTTGTGACGTGCTAACTTCGTTAGTTGTATGAAATTATAGCTGAACGCCAATTTCCTTGTGCCCAGTGGTGTCGACGCCCACAGGTTTGGAAACTTTGCAGACAAACGTGGTATTGCTTGTGACTTTTCTATAGGTACCTATGTAATGAATGAAAGAAAGAAAGAAAACATTTATTCGTGACATTAATACGAGGTAACAAGGACAAAAGACACAGAATAAAGATTGTCACGAACTGGTCCCAACTCGGCGTGATGCTGGCCTTGCAGCCAGCGCTGGTCTTCCGTTGGAACCACCAGGTGATCTAGTACATCATACAAAATGTGAGGCCGACATTATATTTCTACAGTAATTTATACATAAAAGGAATATAAAACAAATATACAAAGAGAAGATTACAAACAAAACTTTAGAACACAAAATGTAGAAAATGTATGTTCATTATTCAAGTCTATTGGCAATAATAAAATATAGATAGTACAGGCTGTCTACAGTACATATTTCCATTTTCCCGTTTACTTATTGCTGTCACCTTCCCTTCTTGACTGTCTATAAAACTTGAAATATTGTCTCAAATTAAGCAGGCTCCTATTTCACCAACTTTACAAATGACAGTTTATTATGAATATTCACTGTCAATTGCTGTATTGAAGAGCTTTTGTTTTAGCGCGCTTTGTATCGGCAAAGAAATGCAGATCGAATTGCAATCTGACAATTGTAAAGTTGGTGACATAGGGGGGGGCAGAGCTTGTGTTATGGGAAACTAACCACAATAACTTATAATGTAGACAACTACACACTTAACTATACATAGTAACATATTAGGGAACAAATGATACTTGTATTCCTCGTACAAAGATCTGCCTCGACCGGCGGTCGAACCTGGGGCCTCAACTTCCGAAGTCAGATTCTGTTCTTAACCTCTTGACTATTACTAACCTATCTGTTCATTTAAAAATGGTTTAAAAGGAATTTGAAACAATCGATCAACTACTCAAACCCAAGTCCATATTTCAACCAAAGATCGTATTTACCGAAATAGTTACCTACCAGTATTAAAACGTCCTTCAGCACAGTCCGAACATTTTCCTTCTCTTTAAAAGATTACAACTGAAATAAGGCGTAATCGTAACGCGCTCTAAAATTAATGACAGTCTATTTTTCAAAGCTTTTCGCGGTCGTTGTCCCGCGCAGAATAAGCCTCCGCGACCCGTCTGCTCTTACCTGTGACAGCACAATGACGCCCCCTGGCGAGGGGGGCAGTGTTGCCACGTAACTTGCACAGAACTTACGGATATCTTATGATAAATATTTTTTTCTATGCGTTATTCCCGTCAAACCATCTATTTATTGATTTTTGAGCAATGAATGTGTCTTTACTACCATTTTTAACCGACTTCATAACAATCTACTAAACAACTCTAGGTTGGTAACCATTTCGACTTACGAGTATAACTTAACCTCTTAAAAGTCCTTACTTTGGAAGGAAGGATTTAGGACTTAGGAGTTGATAAGATTTTGGAAAAGTTTTTTTATGCGGTTTTGTTTACGTATGTAAATTTTCAAGACATCATAATTATGAGACAACTGAATGAAAATCGTTTTTGTATTGTGTAAAATGTTACACAATACAAAATTAGATTAAAGTCAAATAAGAAAAAGCAATTCAGAATTTGACCTAGTTAAAACTATCAACGACACAGTTATGACCCCCGACTCTACTTTTAAGTATTATCAATCTCCAGCAGCGAAAAATACCTACTTAAATAAAATCCTGAAATTTCTGAAATTTTGCCCCCTAGCAACACTAAAGGGAGAAGGAAACCCTAGTGTCGGCATGCAACTGTGTCGCCGGTAGGCTTCAGAGGTGAAATTTTGATGCAGCGGCTCAGGTTTTCAGCCGATTTTTTGTACGTTGACCTAATTTCAAGCAAGTGGAGGTTTTCGTGCTTTAAATTATTTGAGCGAGTTTGTGAATACTTTAGGGAACGCTAATGGCGTATTTTAATTTTGCGACTAAGCATAATAAATTTTATTAATTCATACGTATATTATAAAAAAATAATCCGACGAACTGAAGTTTTTTGAAGTCGGTTAAAAAGCGAAAATGGCTGTCTTTCTGATGTTAAATAAATTTGGCAAGGATAAAGTATCAAGTTTGGACAGTAAGGAAAAATATAGTGTTAGGCGGAAATTGAAAAGTTTCCGCGAGATAGCGATACCTAATAAATACATTCTAAGCAGACGAAGTCGCGGGCAACAGCTACTTATTTTATTATGGAATTAAAGTCTTAGGGCCGGTTTTTCAATACCAAGATATAGCTCTTATCTCACAGATAGCGTAGGGGCAACTATGGAATAAGAGCTTATCTGAGAATTGAAAAATCAGCCCATACTGAAATAAACGGTCATCATGTTTAAAAGTTCCTGTTTGATGTAGCACGAAACACAATGAAAATATGAAATAAAACTGTACGAAAATAAGCATCATCATTTTATTTTTTTGACTTACAATTTAACTCTACAATTTTATTTACATTCGGTATCGTTCTTGTCTATGACTCGCTTCTATTCAAATCTAGCTCCTGACAGCGCACCAACCGTGTCTTCTTTAGTCAAACTGTCAGGCTCGCACGGAGCATTAGTATTAAGTGATTTGATATTGTAATACATTATAATGTATTTTTGAAAATACATCCATTTTGAACCACAGCAGAAGTGTCCACTTATAAATACACTCGTCAATAACCGTCACACTTTATTCTAATACACCTCTGTTTTATTGATATCAAATGCACTGGCTTTAAACAGAACTTGAAGTTAATATTAAACCTATAAATATTATTTCAAGCGACAATACACGGCACTTTTACATTTGCCTTGCTTCCGCCGCGTTCCGGCGAACGCATCTCAAGGAGAACAACTGACGAACGTCGCGTTTTCAATCAAGATGAAGAACACAAAGATAATTGAAACTTGATAAAATCCTCCTGATTTAAAAATGACAAAAGTTCGTATGTTTGATAATCGTGTATTTGGATGTTTATTGTTCGTCTCACAATCCGTCTCCACTCAGTCATCCCTGACATTCGAATTCCAGGTGCATGCGTGTAATGTATCTTATATTCGGACGGTAATTCTTATTCAATATGACCCTATTACTCAACAGTGTAATGGCTCCTTTACAGTTCTCATTGTCTTTAGCAGAACTCTTCGTTAACTTGCAGAACTCGTACAAGTTGAACAGATTAATAATAAAGAGCAGCAACAGCTGTTACAGGCTGCGTAGGGACATAATGAGTTATTATAAACTGTAGCAGAAATCCAGTCAGGCTAAGGAGAGATGGTAACTGAATTTTGAACTCAAATGCTACAATCGACTACCTATTTAAAAATATAAAAGTACGCATAGATTTTATTAACAAGTGCGTGTTTGGATGTTTACGAATGGGTTTCTATGTTACAGATACACAGCTAGGTAGTTAAATGATGGAAATTTATGTAGTTAGAGTGCCCGTGTGATGTACCTATTATGGACGACATCCAAATTAAAGGCAAATCACTAGGCTCGTGTAAGTAGGTATAAAAAAACCGGCTCCGTTCCGTAGTTCGTAGGGTTCCGTAGAAAGATTTTAACGCTTTTCCCCAGTGTTTTAAGAAGTCCAGTGTTAGCAGAGCCCTGGTCCTAAGAAAAATGTACGCAGTGTGGGGTCAACTTATATTGGTCTGTTAAATCTACAGACAGACATAAAAATTTAAGAGTTTGAGAATTTTCTGAGTAATAGCGTACGGCATTTGGTGTGGAAACAACCTTTTTATGACTATCTTTTGATTGCGTTGACTTTGAAGTTAGTTTTTTGCACAGCTTCAAGGGACTGCAGGCTTAAATATTTGATATTAATTTCAACCTGCTACCTAAACGCGTTCCAAAGAAAAAGGGTCTTGACAGACAGACAGACAGACAGACGGACAACAAAGTGGTCCAATAAGGGTTCCGTTTTTTTCCTTTTGAGGTACGGAACCCTAAAAACGGTGTTCCGAGCCACCACACGTAATAATAATTTGTGCTACTTTACGTACAGTCCGTTCGATGTAGGATGGGCGGATAGCGCCATCTCTTGTCCCAAAGTGGAAGTAATGTAATTTTGGATAATTTCTGAACAACTGTGCTAGTTAGAGACATAGTTAAATTTTTGAACTTTTTTTATTTATAAATCGAATACAAAAAGTTTTAGATGTGCAAACAGACCCCTTTGTTACGATACCCCACTTGACCCAGTAACCCCACTTCAAAATTTGAAGATCCCTTTTCTTACCCTGTTGTAATAAAAATAAACATTACCTATTTGTAATAATTTCAAATTTGCAAAATACTTGGGTAAGCAAGTCGATAGTACTTATTAGTAGTTCCTGAGATAACCGACTGTGACGGACAGACAGATAGACAGATGGACCGACGATTGACACCACAAGAATTCCTTTTTACCATATATTGATTCGGTAATCTCCAAAGGTTTTCATGCAGATTAAGGTATTTTCGTCGTCTTAACTACCTTTAACTATGGTCTACATACTAAACCGACTGTAATGAAATATTTTGTTATAAGAACAGTAAGGCCAACGAGCAAGCGGGTTATCTAAAGGTAAGCGATGCTAACCTAGAGGGCTAAGATGGCCTTTAGTGCTCGAAATTTCTCCACACCGGAGCACAACAGTGGGTCAAGCACGATTTGTCGAATCCTGCGTAACGTTACGGTTATCGTATCGAGATCGAGAAACCTCATACTAAATTTTAGTTCCAAATACGCTCACGGGCGAGCGCTGTTCCAAACGTCATTGAAAATTCAAAATTCGAAAATTTTATTCAGCAAATAGGCAGTTGAATGTTCTTTTACACGTCATTTTTTTGAGTCTACCAGCGCTTTCGGAAAGACCATGATTGCCAAGAAGAATGCGCCGCAAGAAACTTGGCACAAAGTCATTTTTTCTAAAAACAAGTTACATTAGATCTTACAAAACGTAACCACAGATAAATTACACAAAGAAAGCTCACTCTATCATTAAAAAAGATAAAGAGAAAAAAAATACAGTATTTTAGAAAAAAGTGTAAAAAATAATTATTAGAACAGCAAACCAGAACACTTTACTTTATTGGCACGTGTCCCATGATATTTGTTAATTTGTATTTGATGTATAGGGTCCCAGAATTAATACTATAATATAATACTTAATCTAAATGGCTTAGAGATGTATAGTCTCTAGGGTCAATTTAAACTAAATTTAAAATCAGCAGAGGCCTCTACGGCCAAATAATGAGTATAATAATACATAATACATAAACTGGAGATGAATATGGTCTCCAAATGTCATACAAACTCGACAACGTTTACTATTCGATTTTACGTGACGCAGGATTCGAAAAGTCGTGCTCGACCCTCTGGGCGAGCGAGGTAGCGCACACTTTCGCGTAACTTTTTACGTTTAGTAAGCGTAAATGAAGGAGGGGGTTAGGCCACAATGGTCGTCTGGCCGTTCAGATTGCGGCGCGACTCGTCTCCCTGAATTTTAAAACATCTGAAGATCGGCACTCGACTCGCCGCAGCGCGCACGCGCGCCAAGGGTCGACTAACTTTGCCCAACCACAAATTTCCAAATATAAATGGTTACAAATAACTAATAACTAGATCCACCCAGGATATATATAAATAGCGAGCCACTACATCGCAGTAAGAAAAAAAGGAAGGGGTCTCGGACGGGGGCACAGCCCAACGCCATGAAATCTACACAACTACAACTCATTTATTTCATTTCATTTCAAGACAATGATTTAGAAGTTAACTACTACGTTGCATGAGCAAGTAAAGAGGGGGGCTCTAGGCTCAAGAATGGCTTCCCATAGTAAAAAGATTCAAACGTCATCATGCCTGATCAACTTAAAATGATCTCCGAAGGAGAGCTATAGTTCCCGCAATTCGCAATGGCGAGTGGGCTTCATATGTGGTCAAATGTGTAGACATTCAATGTCAAACAATTGTGCATAGGTGCATTATGCGTGTTAATGTGTGTGTTTAACGTAGCAGTCAGTTCACTTGCATCTGTTTCCTTGACACTAGCCGCTCTGACGCACACATTGACTCGTTTTCACACAGGCGAAGCCTACCGCAAATGGCGGGAACTACAATAACACACGTAGACATAAGTGACTTCAAGCCATTCATCAATGACTAAAAACAGTTTGATAAACCGCCGTCGTTCCTAAAGTAAACAGTAATAACTCACCCAATTTCCGATTCTAACAAAAGTTCTACTAATTTTAATCGGCGGAGTAAACATCGACTTTGATTTGTTGATCGTGCTTATTACGGCTGGTACACACGAGCTGTCATAAATTGACAAACAAGCGGGGACTTTAAAATGGACATAGATGAAGTGCACATATTTTAGTTGTCCCTTGGGGTTCACTAAAGTTTCACCGACAAACGATTCACAACTGATTCGTTTTGCAAAATGATCAACAACTAAACATGACAACTACAATTTTTTTCTGAAACCGACCATTAGGGTTTCTGGACGATAGTCCTGAAATACATCCTGAAATATTTGCAGTTTCAGAAAAAAATGCCCGTTGTAAAATCAATTCGCGGAACGAATCAGTTGTGAAACGTTTATCGGTGAAATGATCGGATACCAAAAAACATAAAATAAAATACTAAGTACTTTATGGAAGTCCACGTCGATGAGGCAAAACCAATTATTTTGCTACTCCGACACCTCTCCTTTTGAGGTCGCGGTGTACCAAATAATCGATTTAAGCTCATTTAAATGCCCACTGCATTGCACCGCTATGATCTGTAAAAAATATTAGAAAGCGGTTAGACGTAATGAGAGTAGTAAGAGCAGATTTCAGACAGAGCAGACATGTTGTCATAGAAGTGTATACAGAGCAGACATGTTGTCATAGAAGTGTATACAGAGCAGACATGTTGTCATAGAAGTGTATACCTAATCTTTTATTCCGACATTAGTGACATTGATCGAGTATATGTTGTCAAGAATCCATTATTGAGGCTGAAGGCTTTATATTCCAAACTTTATTACAAGAAAGTTAAACAAGCCTTGTTAGACTGTATCTTGTTTACAAGTCCTCATCAGCCGCTATCTAGGGACTCAACCCGATCTGCGCTCGGTTAACCCAGTAATTCAACGGCTCCCTTATCGCCCAAGCACCCTGTTATCTCCCAGAATTCACTAATTTACAATTCGAGAATGAATATTTAATAGGAGTGTGTCACCCCTGAAAATTCGGCTCCTCCTATTACGGCCATAGATTAAGTAGTGATTAAGTACGTGGTAGACGGAGTCTGTGTTACGGGATATCATAATGAAGATGGCAGCTACATTCGGTCTTGGTAATTTTATAAATTGGTGTATTTAATTTAGAGGCTTGTTAAGTATTTTCTAGCTCTACATCGTTGATTTTCAAAATCTCCACCTAAATTTTTTAATTATCATTAACTTTTTTTGTAGATTTAACTTGTTTGTGTATGACTATAGCTATTTGTTTCTTTATTCTTAAAAATCTATTTGGTTAGGGTACGCCTTCTTTCCATTTCTTTTGACGAAGTTATTTAGTTGGCTTCTTGTTTTATTCGTAATTCTACAAAGACCCAGTCAAGAATATTTAAGTACCCACCTATGCCTAATCGATTGCGATTTACGAAATTCAGCAATAGTAACTAGTTACCTTTCCTTTATTTACCACCATCTAACTTAATATCGTCTCTTCATTTTTCCGTTTAAACTTGTTAATGAGCCCAAAGCTCTCGTAGACTATTTGTTCAAGGCGTATAAATTTCCCATTTTCATTTCCATGCTATGCCAACCTAGAGTCTTGCCTTCAGGCCGCATCCAGACACTCTAAGCATCACGCAAACCGACCCCCATTTTCTACCTTTTTCAGCGTCTACACCCCTATGGTACTACGCGCCGCGGGGCGCGGGGGGCGGGCCGACGCAGCCTCCCTTCCCGGCAACGATTACTGATTAGTGTGGAGGCGAGCGCGGCGGGGCCGCCCGCTTCGATACCTTCTCAAATGCCCCGCCGAAAACCGTAATCATAACCTACAAATACCAATACTTGATTACACTAGACTAAATGGGAGAACAGTGGACTTGGTGAGCCGTGACGTTGAACAGCTGACCGGCGCACGACGCCCTGTGTGTACTGCTTTTGTGTTATGTATATACAAGCGGCGTATTTTGTGATTGAGTCGGATGGCGGTGCACGCGACAGCTCGTAATAGGTGAGTTTGTTTTTTAAATGGAGATTTACACTAATATTTGAAATAAAGTAACGACATATAATTACGTATTCTTATTGATTGACAGTTCCACTTAGTCATGCTGATGGATAATTATATTTATCTTAGTGAAAAATTCAGAAAACATAAGATATAAATAGAGCTACACAGTTGATGTACCTACTTGGAAAGAATGAAAAACAGTTCTATTAGAAATTTAAATGCTGCTCTAATTAAGCTCCGAATCATTGAGATTCTACACTAAATAGGTACTTCCATACATGTGCTAACGTTTACCTCACATAGTGACTTAAACATAAACTTAAAAGCACTGACATATTGTTAACAAGCACAAAAGAAAAAATCCAACTTTTAACGTTAGGTAGGTCTACCTAGTCTACCTATATCTTCCAGCTGGGTTAAGTTCCAAGCTTGCACTGTTTCATTAACCAAACCTAAGCTCAGTTATCTCCAAACCTAAGCCTTAATTAACCTAATACCCTCGTAATGCTTAGCTATTCTTTTTTTCATATGTTTTATGGCTGCAGTGTAACTTTCTATGTTTCTCCAAAGAACTTAACGAGGTATACATAAATGGAGAGTAGGCGTTGATGTCTTTATTACACCCGTAAATGTGTTTTCCCCTCACTACCTCGGAAAGCCGTCTTTTATCATTTAATGCAAGCGGGTAAAATCGCATTTTATCCACTAGTGGGGAAAGTAATTTGACCTTGGAGTGGAGCGTGTTTAATAGCTAAGTAGCTTTAACAAGTAGCTATAACAAAACGTAAAACGCTCATAATAATGGTTCGTTCCATGTTAATTATCATTAAATAAATGGTTTGAGAATTAATTAAAAAATACTAAATTTAGCTTTATTTAATGGTTTTTAAAATTATATAAGAAACATTTGTTTTTTATAATGATGTTCAATATAATTCTGAACGTACAAGTTGAGTCGATGCAATTTCAAAACGCATTCTCGGAAATGTCAACATTGCTAACAAAAAAAATCGTAACAAAAAAATAACGTAAAAGTACACAACTTTCAGAGTTTTCTGCTATAATATCGTAAAAAAAAATAGTGATTCCAGTGATGAAGATTTATTTACGAGCTGTTTTTTTGCATGTTGCGCTTTCCTCGCTACAGTGAGGTGAAAAGTTTTGTGTTACACACGGGTGCAAATGTTTACTTCTCGTGTGTTGAAAAACTCGCTACGCTCAGGATTCTATTTTAGAACCACTCGGTTCGCTCGTGGTTCAACTATAGAATCCTTTCGCTTGCTTGTGTTTCAATTCCACACTCGCGGGTAAAATACAACTTTGCACCCTTGTATAACAAATAACTATTTCGGGTGGCTTATACGGTATAGGGTCATATTTAAAAAGTGTTTTGGTAAGTTATGTTGGTGTAAAATGATTTTTGAATCTCTACCTATACGAAGGCCTCAAAAGATCCTGTTTTTCATAAAATAATATAAGAGTGAAGGATGCTACAGTATTTTAGGAAAAAATTTAAGTAGGTAGCTACCCTATACCTGACAAATGAAAGTATTTAATAGAAGTGAAATACCTACACAATTTGTATTTACACACGATTATCTAAATATGTACCTATTGATTTAAACTTTCGCGATTTTCACACGTTATCATGATACATATGTAAATTTAAATACCTCGACGTTTCGGACGCGACGTTGCGTCCATGGTCTCGAAGGGACACAAGGGAGGTATTTAAATTTAATTAAATGTATTTTTTACGCTTAATGATTGTCCAAATAGTCTAAAATTCTAAATCATAAAGTATTTCGAAGTACAAAAAAATACATACGAATCCAATATGCCCAAATTTTCCAAAAATGTTACCTGCGGGTCAGAGGCCCGCGTACGAATATTCGAATCCTGCGTAACGTAATCGAGTAGTACTTACGTTATCGAGAAATATGTATGACGTTTGGAACAGCGCCCGCCTGTGAGCGTATTTGTGATTAAAATTTAATTTGAAGTTTCTAGATTTCGATACAATAGCGTTACGTTATGCAGGATTCGAATATTCGTACTCGGGCCTCAGCTCAGAGCTAAGGATATGTGGTGCAGCAGATAGGAGCCTCAACAAGGGTCACAACCTTTTCCCCTTAGGCGCCGCTCCAGGTCTTCGATAAAGCAGCGGAAGTTAGAGTTCACAGCCGAGAGTTCCGTAACTAATGGACACAATCATGGATTTAAGTAAGATATTTTATTGATATTCGCCGTAGCTGTGCTACGAGCCATGACTTCATGTACAGTTTTATTATGATTGTGAGTCACAAGTGGAAATTGGAGTTGGTTTGAAAAGAGTAATTTAAATTAAATTACTTATTTAATTGCTAGATTCGACCACCACCATTCAACGTGCTACCAGTGCCCTAAGCACGACTTGTCGAATCCTGCGTTACGTTACGGTTATCGTATAGAGATCGAGAAATCTCATACTAAATTTTAGTTCCAAATACGCTCACGGGCGGGCGCTGCTCCAAACGTCATACAAACTCGTTATAGTTTACTATTCGATTTTACGTGACGCAGGATTCGACAAGTCGTGCTTAGGGCACAGTAGGCGGAGGTCGAGTTTTCTCCAAGAACTGACTAAGTAGTAACGTTATCGTATCACCATCAAGAAAACAATAGAATTTCATAGCAAGATAAAATTATGTTCACAAGGAGCGCTGTTCCAAATGTCATACAAATTTTCTCGATGGCGATACGATAACATTAACTACTCGATTCTTGGTTAAAACTCGTGCTCGAGCTACAGTTATTCTGCTGAAAAGTAAGTAAGTAGAGTCTTAATTCACGCATGGATTCTGACCCTATACCCGTATTCTAAGAACTACAGCCTTAACAGTGTTCTTGTGCAATATTAGGCGCGCACCGTACCATAAAACGTTGTTGAAAAAATATTTACACTGTAACACAGGTACAGAACCAAGTACAAGCGCGTAGCAAGCAAAAGCATTCATAGTGAAAATATAAAAAGAAAATTGGTATGAAGGACACGAAATATGGAAGATAAACAAACGTCGGGCTCGCTCCCAAAAATACTGCCTCGTAAAAACAGCGCCCGGGTTTTTCTAAATACTTATCCCCTGAGATTCCCCCTTAGATTTTATGAAACAAATAACCACATAATTTGCTTTTCTCCTTGTCTGCGTCATTAACTTTATATTATCATTTGTTTTAGCAAATTTTTGCCTCGGATACGGGTAACTTATTTGTGAGCAAATTACGTTTTTCATCTACAAGTAAAACATAAATAAATATAATAAATATTAGACTCCGTCGAGCGGGTCTTCGAATTTTATGATTATGACATAGCGGGTTTTATTTTTATAACTAACTGTAAAGTATGCTTGATATAGTAAAAACGATATTTTTATAGAGTTTATCAGTTCAGTATCGAATGAATATGAAATGATGCTATTCGATCATGCGGAACTTTGAAATACTTAAGGAAGTTTCATAAGATGATGGGTTGGTGCATCCATATCTACACAAATAGCAACCATCTTTACGCTTATATAACTTATCAATATCCTAATATGAAATGAAGTGTCTTAAGGAGTAAATTACGTTTTGAAAAATGTGCTGTATGTAATTGAAAACTCCCAAGTAATCGACATAATAAGAACGACTACTAGCTTGCGCCCGTGGCTTCGCTCCCTTGGCAGAACTCTCTATCCCGTGGGAATTTCACAAAATTCCTTCGTAAAATGTCACCTATCTAGGCCCGAGGGTTCGGGCCGGGCTTGATGAAGTCAGTCAAGACTTTTCTTCTTTTTTTTATTATATTATACATTATTATCATAATATTTAGATTAGACTTGCAATAATAATGGACTACCTAATTGTCACTTAATTCCTTCACACAAGCTATTATGAACAGAATTTAGCCTACATTTCTATAATCTATTTAGACGACCGGATGGCCTAGTGGTTAGCGACCCTGACTATGAAGCTTAAGGTCCCGGGTTCGAATCCCGGTCGGGGCAGATGTTTGTATGATGAATACGAATGTTTGTTCTCGGGTCTTGAATGTTTAATATGTATATAAGTATGTTTATCCGTTGTCTAGTACCCATAGTACAGGCTTTGCCTAGTTTGGGACTAGGTCAATTGGTGTCAATTTGTCCCATGATATCATTATTTATTTTATTTTATCTGAGCGAATGAGAAACATTAACAATTTTCGCAGCAAATTCAATCGGGAATGCTAGCTCAAGACCTAAAATAATAAGAAAATTACGCTCGTAGCTCGCCCTAATTCGTGTAGCTTTACCACATCCCCGTTGGGACCAAAATTCGGAATAATACGACTGCCTCAAAAAACAAGATGGGAAAATAATTGGCACGAGTACACGGTATCGTGTCTCGTTAGACAAGTCGAAACGTACTGTTTGTTTAATAATTAATGACGAAAAGTAAATGTTTAGCACTTAGTAATTGAGAGTTGTGAGTGCAAAATGGGATTTAGGTAGACTGTATTTTTTTTAAAATTTTTGTCTTAAATTGCTTGAAATGATTTTAAAAGTATTGGTACGAGATTAAGTATGAGTCATATTGAGTTTGTGTACCTACCTATTTACCTACTATGTTTAATTTAAGCATTTTGATGGCAAAAACAAAAATTGTTTGCAAATGAACAGTGCGGAAAGCTTTCAGCCTAACCGATGATTTTAAATGACGTATTCGAATTTGACCCTTATTAATCTACCTACATAGTTTTCTAGAGCGGAGAGACTATACCTTATGTGAAGCAACCACTACAAAACCTGCTCGAGAACTTTCTTAGCCGACTGCGTAACGGATACTGAAATACTTAACGATGTTAATCTATATCGAATAGTTTCGCATCTGGAGTGGTGTCAACAGCTCCGAGGGCCATTGTAACGGAATTTGACGAGCCTCCAGAAGGCCGGGCTGCTGAGTCGGCGCACTAAGTCAACGTCCGAGGCAGGCGGGAGCGCTAATGCCGACCAATTATCCTTTGGGACCACAGTATACTTAGTACAAGCAGCAGTCTAATTAATATTTACTAAACTTTGATAATAGTCTAGCAAAAACATAACCAAGATTAATGCGATTTAGAATGAACACATTTAATACTGGATTGTTGTGCCTACTTTTGACCACTTCGATCCATTTCAGATCAATTCAATACCAGACCTACTCTCTTTTATATTTAAAATTGTTGATTTTTGCTGTAAATATATTTTTTGGAGACTATCTATAAGTGATAAATGAGGTTTAGAAGAGTTACGTTTTAAACTTGTCTTTAGAATACTAGATTGCGTAAAGCATGTTGTGAATAAATTTTGTAAATTAAAATCACAAAAAAATATTTTGTATAGTTTGAACTTCTGACAGCAAAACTTCAAAAGTTATGACCTGTTAGAAAGGCCATTAGGAACAAAATATATTATAAATTGAACATAATTATGCTGGCCGCCCTAAAACCAGCCATAAAAAGCAGATTCAAAAGAATCTCTAACATTTTCAATAGGCAGAAAGAAGGAACTTTATCTGCGGCTAGAAACTTTTGTACCGACCAATAAGTTTTTAAGTCAAATAGGCTTAGTGGGCGTTTATGAATTCGAGTGTAAAGTTTTTGTTGTTACTTTCAAATCTAAAATAAGGTTTAAAAAGTTTTGACTTGTTATACTAAGATAGGAATTTAAGATATTTTTTATGGTGGCTTGTTCACTTGAACAGGCTTAATCTGCTCACGATTTTTTCGTATAAATCTAATCTAAAAAAATACTTATTGTTTTTTTATAGATAGGGAATAGGAAAATAGGTGAAGTCGTCCAAGTATAGAGGTACGAGGCTGGCAATCCCTTTTCACGCCGAGGTATGTATAGTAGAGCTTTTCTCAAACACGCAATGAAATAAATAAATAAACTTCAAGAACTCAGTATTTTATTTGTAAGGCAACCAAAACTAAACTAGACTTAAATTTTAATAGGCTGTTGTTTCGAATTAGGTACACGTAATTATTTTGTTCTATTTTTAAATATTTATTGTTTATTTTTAATGGCGGAACGCCATCATGCTGTGTCACAAGTTGACATTTAAACAAAAGACGATCACGTTGCGGGCCTCTATCTCCTTTTTTGTATACTTCACAGCCTATCTATACTACACTAATATTATAAATGCGCAAGTAACTCTGTCTCTTTGTCTGTTTGTTGTATCTTCACGGAAAAACCGCTGCACCAATCTAAATGAAATTTGGCAAGGAGATAGTTTGAACATTGAGGAATAATATAGGATACTTTTTATTCGGGAAAATTGTAAAGTTCGCGCGGGATAGCGATAACCGAAATCTATGCAGACGAAGTCGCAGGCAACAGCTAGTTACCTATAAGTTAAGACTGTAACTAGCATATTTCATTGCATTTTTACATTGAATTGCGAAAATATCCTTTACTGATCACCACATAAGAGGCCCGCACTAGACAGCTTTTTTTTTGCAAAATTTCGTGCCACTTGGCGTTGACACCCGCAACGGGCTTTTGCCACCTAAAGGGTAAACAATTAGATAGCATAGGCTGGTTAGGTTTGGTTAGAACATAATGTACATCTTAGTTTACAAGTTTTTTTTAAACTTAGTAGAGCATTGTTTTCGAACAATTAAGTATACGAAATTAAGATTATGCGTAAAAAGATTATGCGTAGGCAAAGGGAACCTGCAATAACTCTAAAATTATCTTTTAATCTACACTTTTCTACATTTTACGAAAAATAGAATATTACAATTACGCTGTCGAAAAAAATGAATATTACAGAAATACTGGCTTAAAGTTTTAATTTCACTTTTTTCCCTCGTCTTTCGTACTGTTCTACATAATGGAGTGTGTGCCAGAACTATTCGATGACAATCAACCCTTACGCATCGGTTGAATTTTGTGTAGGCAGGGCTAATGATAAGCTATCAATTAGACCCGGCTTTGCGGATTACGGCGATGGAAAAGTTTTTTTCAACCGGTCAAATTGCGGTCCGACTCCAGAAAAGTGACGTAGCCAGTTTATTAACCAACGTTTTTGAATTTGATGAGTTTTTAGAAATGAAATCTGGCCATTATAGTTTTTTTTGTTAAGTTATACAATACGTAATTATAATAACTGTGCATAGAGCCGCAGTGTTTTCAATACATTATGTATATTCGTTGTAATTTCAACTAAGTAGGTAGGTACTACACATTGTACTGAATTTCAGTTTGGGTAAGCACTAAACTTTCAGTTTACTTAAGTTTTCGCATGATTATAGTTCTTGTTAGTAGATAACAATATGCAAATTAAATAAAATTTTATTTAAATAGTAACTTTTTACTCTGTTTCCAAAAGCATTTTTTTTGTACGACGAGGAAGGCAAACGAGCAAGTGGGTCACCTGGTGATAAGTGATCATCACTGAACATAGACACCCGCAACCCCGGAGGGAGGGGAGGATGTTTTTTACACGACTGCCCAAAGAAAAAGAGTGTATTGTTTATCATTGTGTAGGTACCCAATGTCAATTTATTAAACCTTCGGGACCTCGAAGTGCTCTAGAATCTACATAAACATCTATGTCTGTAACGAGCTGCCTAGACTAAGCAATCTCACCAAATTACTCTTTGAAATCTCTCGAGCTAGCTATTGTCACAGAATAATAAACAAAGAAACATAAAGAGAGCATAATTAAACGTCTGTAAGTCATACCAAGGAAAATAATCTGACTTGGGGGCAGTAAATCACCGTCCTTGACTTGAATTTATTATCCCTTCGGTTCACCCTTTCCCTGTCTGCGATGAGTAGCAATTTCGGAATAGAAAAGTACCTACGTACGTTTCGTTTCGAGGAAATATGTTTGACTGACGGTAGACAGATGACCTACTTAGTTTTAGCATGCTGTTTGTAATCTGAAGATGAATTAACCACAGACTAGAACTGCCCTACCCGGTTTAAGGCAAAACTAGTAGGTATTGTATAGTACCTATACTGGCTCGAGTCTAAATTTAAACAGAGGTTGAGTTCGAAGGCAGAGTTCGAAAGAATAGGTGGCGAAAAGAAAAAATGGGAGGCTACATCGGTGCTGGCACAAAACTGTACAATGAGTACCTACATACATATTTTATACATAATTTGTATTCTAAAAGTTTGTTAACTTTTTAGCATGCACCTGGCGTCCTGTCCCCGTCCAATGGACGGATTTAACGTAAGAAAGTTGGTACAAAGTCAACGACATAAACATAGCTATCATAACCGGAAAAACACCAAAATTGCTAGCGGAACAGTTCCGAGTGCTATCTACCCTGAATTATTTACACAAAATAAGCGATTCGTATTAAAAGTTTCAGGATTCGCATAATGTCTAAAAACGGGCAAAACATCTTTCTGTCGCCGACAAGCGAGACCTTAACTCAGTTATAAAGTCACAAAATTCGGCGTTTTCTTTTTCCGTAATAAAATTGTAAACGAGCTCGAGGCAGCCGTGTGAAAAATGCAATTGAAGCTTTCGCAGAATTTCTTAACAGCTCTTGTTCCCTCGTTAATGTTGAACAAAAAAATATACGCCGTCGTCCATTACAATGCACCAACAATAGGTCCTCCAATAAATTAGATCCGCCGTTTCTTAAATAAAATAGCTGGTGAATAAAGAGGGCGAATTTAAATAGGGAAGCGTCAACGAGTGCTCGTGAGGCGTCAAGCGTCACGTTTCAACATGGCGGCGCCGCGCGCCGGGCGACGCCACTCGGCGCGGAACGTGACAGCGGCTTACACTCCAAATCAAAATACTCCATGTACTAAACCCACTAGGTACTATCTTATTCAGTATCTGAGTAGCATTAAATATTGTATATTAACGACCGAGTGCCAAAAAGCGATCCGACAGTGATCGTTGCTACAGCCTTCTGCTTACAGCGGTTTCAAACCGTCAATCCCTAGAGAATCAAGTTCGGTCGCTTGATTTTGTTGGTGTCGCTTCTGTGACATGGAGGTTTTTGTAATGAGGGTTTACTGACGCCTCCTTTTTTCTCCAAATAATGTCTATAACGCGATAATTTACACTGAGTAATAACGATACCAAAATTTGTTTAGGCTACATTTCCTGATCATTTGCGATAATAATGTGTTCTTACAATAACCGTGAATACCCACCGCTTATCTTTAAAATAAATCGAAGATCTCCACTTACGCCATCCACTACGTGCTCTCTCAGAAATACAGTTTGATAAACAGCAATTTTGAATATATAATATAAGGAATACAATGGCGGTAGGTACATAAACGCGAATTGTGAACAATATCCCAGGGCATTTGTGAGATTCTCCGACTTATCTTAACTCATTATGTTAGACATTAATTGCCGGGGTAAACAGTTGGGAATTAATGTTAACAAATACGTAGAACAGGGAGGTCGGATAACGTAATAAGTGCCTAATTTGAATTTTCCGAGGTTGAATATATTACGTTTCAACTTTAAATTAAGTAGAGCTCAAACAGCGCTGTTGTGTACGATATCAAAGTGCACATTAGTAGTAATAATCACATTGTTTCACGTGATTACCTTTTCCTTTTACGACCTAAATGGTAACATGAGAAACAAAGGTGTGCGTTAAAGATACGCTTCCAGTTGTATGGTGAATAATGGGTTGATAACAAAGCGTCCCTAATTTACTGTCAAATTTCGGGCATCAACAATTACCGACAGCTATTATAGGTGATAGTTTGGGATTGGGAACAATAAGCTGTAAGTACACTATTCGGTCTCCTTTCACCATGTCAAGCTTCACCTTCCATCCTCAAGCCAATTGAGAATGCTTATGAGAAAGCGAGCTAAATATCTGCAAACTAAAAGTACAGGTTGTGGTGTGATAATGTACATACCTAGACACAAGCTTTCAAATACACTAATGAGCAAAAATAACTAATCACTTTCTTCTTTTTTTGCTTGTCAACATAGCTAAGTCCCTAACTTTTGTACTTATTCACAAGTCTACCCTTAGTCAGAATAAACCATATTACCTATCTACTCCTATCTAAGTAAACAATTTAAAGTGTAAAGCTTACTCTACAAAATCTTTGCACGCCACACTCCACGCTCGTAAGTCTTGCAATGGATTCGAATAGTGCCGAACATGTGATGACATAACTGGATTTTGTTCAAAATGTAGTTGGACGTCACTTGGCTGGATTATTTGCCACATTTACTTACCTATCTAATGGATCATCATCCAAAAAGCGATGGCCTCCCAACACGTGTTTCCACATCTGAACGCGTATCATGATCACGGCGTCCAGAATTTGCCAGATAGAGATAGCGGCATAAGTTATTATGATATTCTTGGTTTAGAATACGCAGCATCTATCAGTTTCATTTGGTATTCCGCGCCGGGGAGTAATAAATAGGAGTTGTTCGAGCAGCCCGCATAACCGCTCTTTATATCATTTTGCTAACTGCGGCTAAGTTATCGTCAAGTGGAAACGACGCTGTGTGATAAGTTTTACTTTTTCAGATTATTATTGTAAGTCAAGAATGGAGTTAGAATCTAATATACAACAAAAGCGAAAAACCAGAACGGGATAAAAAACGAGACAGAGCAGGATGGCGCTCTACAACACCATTTTGGCACGTTTCTCCCAAACAACGCAATATTTCTTTGGAATTTTAAAGCAATTCGATTCTTTGACCTTGGGAATCGCGAAAAATTTGAGAAAATATGATATTGGGTGTGTAAAATTTGTATATTAAGCAAAACAAAATCGCAAGTTCGAATTTCGAGCTAAAAGCGAGCGATCTCTTTATCTATGCCAGTGTTGCCGTTCAGGGATAAAGAAATCAACTCATTATCCTGCATTGCAGTCTACGGAAATGTTTAATTTTATTTACGTAATTTTTATTGATATCATAAAAAGCAAAAAATACGGGTCCAATATTTTTTTTTCGATAATCTATATGACGGACTAATTTCAAATATTACTTTTTTTACCCAGAGGACACACTCCTATTGCTATAGACATTCCTTACGTTAATGTAATATTCCAGGCGGGCGGCGGAGCCGCGGGCGCTCTCTAGAGATGAATAAAAGCAAAACCATTAAATTTTCAAATTTAGGCCCCTGTTGTATTTCAAACATAAGCTTCGGCTCGCGTCATTAAAAACTATGTCAAAAACATGGTAGGTAGCTATTGAGATCAGAAGATTCATGATTGTGTCCCTCTAATGGCATGTGTGATTAACCACCACCCATCTATTTATGGTATTTTGAACCTATCCAAAATACTGAATTGTAACAATTGGTATATGACTGTTTACAGAAAAATCAACGAATTTAAATTATTTATATTTCTTTTAACAAAAAAAATACTATACAGCATTATTGAGATAAATTTCGTTCTTCGTTACACGGGAGTTTAATTGATTGTGTTATTAAGTAATTAAGAAAAACTAGCGTTTGGCCTTTTGTACTTTAAATTTATACAGATCTCATTTTAATGTATAACTTCATGTGTCTTCCATAACTATCCAGTGACCGAGATCTCTAATTTCAAAGGTAGATTTGATTAATTACGCAATTAACAATACGAATTAATAACAGAACGTACAATTATCACAAACTCATCGTTTATTAATATGTATTTCATGCTGTAGACAATGTTTCAAGTGATGTAAATATATGATATAGTATCAAATATGGAAGCCGAGCTTAATTATAGCATCCTCTTGACTTATCAAGTGTGGATGTACCTCTATATGTATATTGAATCAGTTCACTAAGTTATTTATATAAAGATCTCTCGGCGCGCCTTATAGAGGCCTCCCGTGACCAGAGGGCTGGCCAATACTTCGCTCAGCGAATCAGCATTGCCATACAACGTGGCAATGCTGCCAGCCTTCTGGGCACCCTTCCCATTGGCGGCGATCTAGGAGAGATTTTTTACCTTTAGTTTAGTTTTAGTTAGTAAGTATTTAGTATTTCATAGATTCGCTAATAAAGTTTGGATAATTCATGAGTTTACTGCTAAATTATCTTAGTAGATAATTTAACATCTTAAGGGTTATTGACACCATACAATGATCAATGAGTTAGAAACATTGAGAGTATCCAAAAATTCAAGAGAAAGTTTTTGAATAGAGTACCTACTTAAGTTGGATTAAAGTCATTTTTTGGAATTGAAAATAAACGTAAATAAGTACAAGTGTCTAACCAGAGCCAGAAGATATGGAGGTGCTAAGACACTGTCGCATTTTATTACTCGAATCGACAGGAAAACTAAGTAGGTAGTCTTTAGAATACGTTTAACTTTTCCCAAATGCTCCGATATTTTCAAGAGGGGCGTTTCATTTAATTTACTATTTGAAGTGAGAATAGCTAAAAGTATATCTACCGTTAAAAGACGGTCAGTCTCCAAATACTTCTAATATAGGTTAAATAAAAAGAAGCACCCACTTCACAGTCGCCTTCCAATGATTGTAAGTGGAGGCCCAATTTGGCTCGATCGGCTCGTCCGAACTGCTTCGTCCATCTGAGAGCTAGCTGAGGGCACGTAACGACCGAGTACCTACCGATTTATAGTCCCAGGAAGGGCCAAACGAGACAGAAAGTAATGAAGTTACCATCCCTATGAGATTCAATAAGCATTAGTCAAGTATATGTTATGGTTATTTACTTTTTATAGGGCTCTGTTATCGCGTTATTGCTACGTAGATGCGAGGAGAGGCTGGAACGTTTATTGGTTTATTCGGAAGTTCCAGCCTCGACTAACAAGATCGACTAAAATAAACACATGCATATGCAAACAGATTATAGTATCGATTAGAGATTTGGTGCTAGATTCGGTGGTAGGTAATCCGTTTAATATGGCTGAATGTTAACTAGAATGCATTGAATTGGGTAAAACACCAATGCTAATTTGTGGAAAACTCGGTCAGCTAGGATGCTCAATTAAATGGTGATTGGAGAATTAGACTGTCAATTACTTCGTCGAAATTTGTACAGTCAAAGTTGAGTTAGCTCGATTATCTTTCATAAGTGTTGTGGGCATGACTATAGTATATATACTTAGTATAAAAAAACTGTAGTCTCATGAGAGAACATTCCCCTTGACAGCGTTCGTAATCCTATCGCTTATTGACAATAACCATTTCACTTCTGACTCAAACAGAAGTAGTATGATGCCCTAGACTGAGCGCCTAGTGTAATCGCCGACCAGGCCAAGAAATACGTCTCGATCGCGTTTGCGTTTAACAATTCTCATACTATTTGATACTTTAACGCAAACGTGATCGAGACGTATTTTTGTGCTTTTTGATTACACTAAGAGCACTGAACACTTAGGTACTCGCGTAAAACTTGTACCTGAGCGTAAGGCTTGCGCGTACAAGTGTGGCACTGGTTTTCACTCGCGTCGTCTAGCATTCGCACTGTTTTGTCTATGGTTACTAAACCGCGTAATATACGAGTATTGTCGTCAATAAAAAACAATGATTATTCGGAGTTTTAGAGCCCACCGTATCACCGTCTTGCAGTTACCCTCAGCTCAATGTTTATAGCCTAATCTGCGACAAGCTTTAAGAATAAAGGATCATGTTCACGTGCCAGATAATGGCGTAATTTGTTCGTCTTGAAGTAAGCAAGGATTCATGGGCGGAACCCTCATGCGCGGCCCTAATCAATTTCAATAAGGCAGAGGTCAAACGGATAGACACGCGTGCTGTGTTATACATTAGCAATTTAGTTAGACATGCGAGCATGATTAGTACTTGTAAAATATTGCAAGTACGAACTACGGAAATATAAGAAACGTTTTATGTTTATGGCACACCGGGCGTGCGTGCTGTTCTTTTAAATAATATCTTTTTTCCTAAAACAGTGCCGTTAACCGACTTAAAACGCAAACATAATTATAGTTTCTGAACCAATTTAGTCAAATGTGTATGGGACCACTTTTCCAAAACATATCCTTTAAAATGAAACAAATTTTCCAAATCTGTTTATTCTGTGTTACGCAGGTTTGAGATAACAAACGTTATAAAATATTCAACCAATGATTTTAGGTACGTATAAACAGGAAGAAAAATATATGTTACTACAACGTGCGCCCGATTTGAAGATCCATAAAATACCCAATTGACCGCCCTTTGACGGTTGACTTCAAACAACTCTACGAAAGTGACATGCAAGTTATTTTTTTAATAGGAGCGTAACATAATATCTTAACCTGTATCATTACTTTCAACTGAATAATTGATTCTCCTCCTCTTTTTGAAGTCGGTTTAAAAGAAGATATTATACCCAAGGGCACACTGTCCACTTAATGTATGTGGAATGCAATTTCGGCTTAGCGAAAATCGAAAATCGCCTTTAACCGAAAGCACCCGAAAGCCTCCGGTACCGGCCAACTGTCATTGCAATCCGCGGGTTAAAGTGGGATCAATACAACCCGCATTCATTACCATTAATGTTAATTCCAGTTCGGGGACGTCGAAATTACGAATGAATGGAGTTATTTACTTATCGAATATAGGTTAATGAGGTATTAGGCCTAGTCAACTGAATAGGTTTAGATTT
The DNA here is from genome assembly GCA_963691665.1 of Clepsis dumicolana. Taxonomy (NCBI): domain Eukaryota; kingdom Metazoa; phylum Arthropoda; class Insecta; order Lepidoptera; family Tortricidae; genus Clepsis; species Clepsis dumicolana. The sequence goes on along the minus strand of OY829522.1, from coordinate 7,857,332 downwards.
TGAGATAAACGCACCGGCCCGTTTGTTATTGAGATTGCATTTTTATAAGTATTAACCTTGTCGCTTTGAATATATTAATTGAAACAAAGTTAAACAAAATACATCTTTTTTTTTGCCTAGCCATTTGGCACGAGAACCTGATGTTCTACCTTAAGTTATGTTTGCAAACCTATTAAAAGTAGCACTGAGTAAGTTTTTACTTCGCCGTGATTCTTGTAAGAATATCAGTGTCTTTAAAGCATGCAAAATAAAAAAACAATAAGCAATATCTTTCAGGTGAAATAAAAGGTGATTAATAAGAACATTTTGGAAATGTGATGAATATGCTGTTATGTACCTGAAGCCCAAACAATAAGGGCAATCAAAGCAAACTTCATACATAGTAGAACTAAGATAAAAAACCGTACCTGTTGTAGTTGACCAACTAATGAAAAATCCCAAATTTTGAAACTCACCTCACGTATATTCTACTGGGTATCCTAGTTGTTTTTGCTCCACGTATGTGTTTCTGGTACCTGTTCTGAATGTCAACACCCCTGATTCCATCCCGTGACGCAGGTGTAGAAAAATGGGACAAGTTTTACAAGGAACTTTATCCCGCACGCTGTCTTGGAAACGAAATTGTTTGAGTATGTAATGCCGTATTATAGAGTTATAATACTAGTATTAAGGCACATATCCACTGACGTGGAGCAGGAGAGTGGAGAAATATTGGATCTAAATGACCAATCATAGTGCTCGAGCACGAATTTTCACCATGAACCGAGTAGTAACTATCGTATCGCCATCGAGAAAAAATATCTTTCAGGTGAAATAAAAGGTGATTAATAGAAACATTTTGGAAATGTGATGAATATGCTGTTATGTACCTGAAGCCCAAACAATAAGGGCAATCAAAGCAAACTTCATACATAGTAGAACTAAGATAAAAAACCGTACCTGTTGTAGTTGACCAACTAATGAAAAATCCCAAATTTTGAAACTCACCTCACGTATATTCTACTGGGTATCCTAGTTGTTTTTGCTCCACGTATGTGTTTCTGGTACCTGTTCTGAATGTCAACACCCCTGATTCCATCCCGTGACGCAGGTGTAGAAAAATGGGACAAGTTTTACAAGGAACTTTATCCCGCACGCTGTCTTGGAAACGAAATTGTTTGAGTATGTAATGCCGTATTATAGAGTTATAATACTAGTATTAAGGCACATATCCACTGACGTGGAGCAGGAGAGTGGAGAAATATTGGATCTAAATGACCAATCATAGTGCTCGAGCACGAATTTTCACCATGAACCGAGTAGTAACTATCGTATCGCCATCGAGAAAAAATTTACTATGACGTTTGGAACAGCTCCCCCTAAACGTATTTGTTACTAAACTTTGCTATGAAATTTTAGTATTTTCTCGGTGGCCATGCGACAACGTTACTGCCTACTCGATTCTTAGTGAAAACTCGTGTTCGCGCTACAGTGCTCGAAATATCTATTCCACACCAGTGGAAAAACTTGCCTCTTTTTTTTGTTCTGCTCCGCTCCGCTCCGAGCCGATGGAAACGAACCCTTGCGCACATTGCGATGGATGTTCATGAGTGCTTATTCGATTGTTCAGCTCGTAACTAGCAAGTATACTTCTTTGCAAGCATTTTTGAGTTACAAATATGTTTTAGTATTTTTATTATAGCTACGTTCATTTGATCATCGATAGAATTTTATTTCTAACGAATACAATTTTCGTAGAACCAGATTCAGTTCCGATTTATACCTTCCATCTTTTACAACGCTTATATCAAATTACACCGCCGAAGTCTTTGATAATGATGAACGATATCTATGATGATGTGATCTGGAAGGATTAGTATCAACGCTTTGACTCCATTAGCTTCTAAATTCAAATCAAAACAGTTATTGTGAGAACCAGTAAGAACCGCATTCACATCTCACTCCTAACTATACACGCTTCCCAGTAAATGTTATCTACACTAATGCCTCCACCTCGCTCGGTGTGAAAATGGCCTTCAGCCGGTCACGTACAATGAATGAATGAACGAATGAACGAATCCTATTACGGTAGTTATACGCACCGTGAATGTGAATGGAATTGATCCGATAGATGGGATAACCTTTATTGACACATCAATCAAACGGGTCATGTAGTGAAAAGAGTCAGCTTTTAGGCACATGATCAATGAGGCAATCTTGGGGATACACGTGCCTGCTATACTCACGGGTAACTTCGTGCAGGCCAGAATCATAATCATCCTTCTCGTGTACAAAGAGTTAGAAAGAGACAAAATAACTTGACCTCTACTAAAAATTACCACCTACTGGCGTTAAATGTAATGGAATCGCATTCGCGACTCTTATGCAAGAATCGAGGATATAAAAGTTTCGCAGTATGCATTTTGATTTCGTACTCGTTATTTTTTAGTAACCGATATTCGAACAAATTTTCAGCACTGGCAGCGTTGATAGCTTCCGCGTAAAATGTACGTGGCACGGATTTTGTTGAAAGTGTATTTTTTTTGCTAAGTAAAAAGCCTAATAAAATTACTCGCACTGGGTTTCTATTTAGTCAATTAAAATGTGTAAAATCAGGTACAATATCCTACGTGAGTACCTACTCCGGGACTCAGGAGATTCCCATTCCGTCAAATTGCTTATTTACCTCTAAGTCTATTTACCCGACTGCCGAGAGGGACTGTTATGTTCTATATGTATGTATGTCTGTACATTATGTATGTCTAATTCTTTGGCACGCTCTACGGCTTAAACCGTTTGACGGATTTGAACGTATGATGTGTCATTAGATTCGTCTCAGTTGTACGAGTGACAAAGGGTATATTGTTTCCCGGAATTGCAGTCGGATTTTCTGTTTCTAATTTTATGTTGGTTAGGTTATTGTAAATTAAACGGATCAATCACGAATGAAAGAAAAACATGTCGGGCTGTACGCGTTTCAGATCCACACTTTTTATTCTATGCAATGCGAAGCAGAAAATGCCAAGCTAAGTATTTCTACTTAGGATCACTTGCAGCACAAATGTAGGTACTTAAATCTACTGTAATTCTTAAAATCTGGTTTAAGCCTGAGAGTTAAGCAGGTACACATATTTGAACACAATAAACATAAAACGAAAACTAAGTTCAAATCCACTTATTTTGACTTTGCACACATACACAGGCACACGTGCCATACACTCGCTACACACCGCTCACTCTGAACAGACTGCAGAGCCAAACTTTAATATTTATTTTATTCTGTTTTTAGTATTTGTTGTTAAAGCACGGTTCACGAGATAAAACCTGGTGACCGACTGCCAGACAGACAGATAGACAGGCAGCGGAGTCTTAGTAATTGTTCCGTTTTTTACACTTTGGGTACGGATTCCTAAAAATCAGCACTGTCTTCATGTTACCATATAACTTAGCATTTGCTAAGACTCAAGACTGGTACCGATTGCCGGAACGTAGCTAGTTTTTTATTTTTATTTTTATTTTGTGCATGAAATATCGTAAATTATATTGTGACAATAAATGATTGCTTATTTATTTATTTATAATTTTCATTGCCATGCCATAACATAAGCCTTATAGAACAAAAAACCGGCCAAGTGCGAGTCGGACTCGCGCACGAGGGTTCCGTAGAAAGATTTTAACGCTTTTCCCCAGTGTTTTAAGAAGTCCAATGTTAGCAGAGCCCTGCTCCTAAGCAAAATGTACGCAGTGTGGGGTCAACTTATATTGGTCTGGGAAATCTACAGACAGACATAAAAATTTAATATTTTGAAACTTTTTGGAGTGGTTGTGCTATAAGAGCTACCTTCATACCAAATTTCAAGTTTCTAGGACAACTGGAAGTACCCTTTAGGTTTTCTCAGTACGGCGATTTGTATGGAAACCACCATTTTAATGACTATATCTTTTGATTGAGTTCACTTGGAAGGTTGACTTTTTACAGCTTCAAGAGACCGCAGGCTTGAGTATTTGATATTAATTTCAGCATGCTACCTCCACGTGTTCCAGAGAAAAAGGGTCTTGACAGACAGACAGACAGACAGACGGACAACAAAGTGATCCTATAAGGGTTCCGTTTTTTCCTTTTGAGGTACGGAACCCTGAAAAACAAATAAATTCAATGAAAATAAATTCAATTTCGTTTCACAATTGGGCGACATTTGTAAATTGTTTCTATATTACGCCGCTCATAGAAATTTCTTATTTCGGAATAAACAAAATAAGCCGTTATGGCACTTCCGATATTGATTCATTGATTAATTGATTTTATTTCCTTCATAACACACAAGTAAATACACAGAATACAAACGAGAAACCATAAAGTAAGTAAGTAACTTATTAAAGAAAGAAAATATTATTCTACACCTCTTTTAATATTGCCCTTATGACAATGAACAAGAGTAGATACAGTTTTCTGTTTGGATATCAAGTTATACGTGCAGATGAATTCTCGCAAAATGGTTTATTTTTAGTAGACTGGCTGTGGATCGATACGGTAACCTGCCGAGTGAGTTGTCTGTGGAAAGCAGGAAAAAATGGGTAAAGAACGAGTTTGTTTGTGATTTTAGGGGTTCCGTTGAATTCAGTGTGCTCTGATCTTGATCCTATTTCTTTCCCGTAGCGACGATAATTTTATATTAGATTAAATTTAGTTTTAGTAGCCCTTAAGGTCAATCTTCTAGCAAAATATCAGTGCTCGAAACATTGTGGTTTCTGCGGGTGGTAGGACCTTGTGCGAGGTCCGTCCGGATCGCTACCACCATCTTACTCGCTAATCCTACCGATAAGCAGTGCTTGCACTGTTGTGTTCCCGTGTGGAGAGTAAGACAGCCGGTGTAATTATGGGCACAAGAGGCATTTCATCTTAGCTCTCTAGGTTGGCAACGCATCTGCAAGCCCTCCGGGGTTGCGGGTGTCTATGGGCAGTGGTGATCACTTACCATCAGGTGACCCACTGCTCGTTTGCCTTCCTCGTCGTATAAAAAAAAAAATGTGCTGAGCCATCTTCTCTTTTTGTGTCCATTATGTTCCTTTATATTATTGTGTTGTGTAATATTCATACATTTTCTTTCTTTCTAATTAGGCCTTGGATCATTTAAGCCTAATGATCTATAAATTCACTGACTCTTTGTAGTGTCGCTGTAGAAGCGTCTCCCAGCAGTTTGCGATGCGCCCCTTAAAAACAGAAAAATTGCTTCATTTGTTAATAACTGTATCAACTGCAATGTTTCTTGCAATTACGTAAACCCAAAACATTGCAATAAAGTGTGCTGAAGAGGTTACCAACTACTTACCAACACCAGCAAGCGCCGAAACGAACAAATGACACCTCGTCCAAAACATTTCCCAGCAAGAAGCACTTTAAACATTTTTGAAAACACGACGGTTCCAATTTTTCTCACGGGACGCCAACGAGACCCATTTCATTGTGGCTACGTGCCACGATCCGTGGCAGTGTAGTATGAGCACAAGTGCTGGATTAATCGCGGACATTTCTCACTTCAGGCACACCCGTCGACCAGCTCAGCTCGTGCAAATAGAGGATGAAAGGAAATGAAATGAAGTATATGGGTTTTGATAAATACCTGGAGTCTATTGACCTGTCAAGCAAATTATCGCGTGTTGTGTTCGAATTCACGTCGACATCATTGATTTTGATAGGAGAATTTTTAAACGAAACTAGGGACTAAATCCAAGGGGCATGCGTGCTTACGTTCGTCATCACAAAATGATGGTAGAAGGTGATGATGGTCACGAGCGTGTCAGACAATACTAATCACCTAATGTTAAATGAGCGCGAATCAACCATCGCAAAACTAATCTGTTGCAAAACTAGAGGTCTAAGTTATAGTAGTCAATAAGAATTCTAATGTTTCTAGCAAATCTGGACCAATTATGTAGTCTGATAAATAAATCATTATTATTATTATTATTAAGTATACTTAGTGTATCTTGAGATTCTTGTCCGTGAATTACTTTACGACTGGAACAAGTGACTGTGACTCCTAATCACCTTGCGACACGGGAGAAAATAGTACCTAAACGTCCTTGACATCTAAAATAATTGTCAGAGAACGGAGAACCAGTATGTTCTGCTAGTCGTCTTAAATATAAAACCCAGAATAAAGCCCAGATTGTGGAAATTCTTAAATAACTGGGTCCACCTACTATCAATGCATGAAAAACGGCGCATGTCTGAAGGCACCAGAATTCACAGACGCCAATTTGTTCAGGTTTCCTTGCCATCTGCGGCTTTTCGTTTGAGCTTGTATCTTTAAAAAGGGAAAAAGAAATAGCTACTGAGTACTTTTCATTTATTTTAGATACGCGTGTACGTAGGCATCTATGGTTAGCGTGGAATGTAACTGTGCTTTTGCACTTCGTTACGAGTACATTCACATAATCTGTTAATGTACTGACTTAGTAAGGTTATAAGTTCTACGAAAACGGACCAAGTGCAATACAATACTATAAATCATGCACATAGATAACTAACACAAAGTAGTATTTATATGTACATAATTCAAAGCCTACCTTCGTTCAACGATCGATAAGATTTCATATTATTCATCAGTTTTGTCTCTTGCAGTTAAGAACTTTGAAATCATATTACTTAGTAAAATAAAACTATCTGCCCTTTGCAAAATATAGAGTCACCCGCGTTTTTAAATTCTGTAACAACGTAGGTTAGAAGAAAATTAAGAACATCTTGAATCTAAATCTGTTTAAATAAAATAAAGAGGCCTTTTCCAGGTATATTTCCCCAATTAAAAACTTTTCTAAAATTCATTAAAATAACTTTGAGTGAGCGAGTTTCATTTTGCGATGGTTTGGCTACAGAGAGATCAAATGGTTGATAAAAGGGTTTATAAACTCTACTTTGTATATTGTAGGCAGAAACGGAAACTAAACCAGTACCGAATAGAAATGCTGTTGTTTTTAAAGCCGGTTCTGAGTGAATTTTCCTCTCAGTTGAATTTAACGTCACGTACGGTTAAAGTTGCCAATTTCCGAGACGCAACGTGCTTTGCTGAGCTCGCTCAGTTTGGTTTAATCAACTTATTTATATTATACACAACCACGACGTTAAGTTGGGACGAAAGGAAAATAGTAACTTGTTAAAGTTTCGCACTGTTGCGCCCGTTTTCTGTTAAATTAAGGCAATTAATTTATTCTGTAAAACTTTGGTGCTATTTTTAGGTTTTTTATTTATTTATATGTATGCGATCTGAAACTTAGTAATAGTAAAGGTTGATTAGCTACGAAATCGCAGAATTGAATTGCTTGGGAAAGTAATCAAATTTAAATTTTGTAATGTACCAAGTAATTATCAAGTATCATTTTAAGTTTGTTAACGCGTTTAAGTTACTTTTATCAAAAAGCTAAGTATTTTTGACGTCTCTTTGAATAGTCTAGACCTATTGTGAAACTAATAAATAGATAACGCAATCTTGAACGTAATTCAATTTCAACCTCTAAACTTAAGACGCTTTAACATTAAAATAATAGGTCAGTTCATAGTGTTGAGTGAAGAATAAATTAAGATGCTAAAACATTTTACTTCTACTTGTAACTAGGAGCAAAACAAATTCAAGAGCTCAGTAATATGTTAATATTATCTGCCTTTCTATTTTTGTTGTGATTTTGTTATTCATTATTTAATTACTTAATACTGTATTTATTTAGAAAAGATAAAGGCCTTAAGCTTCATAGTTGGGTTCTCAAACCACTAAGCATTATTTGGTTTAAATAACAGTTCTCAAATAGTCAGGAAATACAGCGTGGGTGATCAATTTTATTGCACCATTGAGTGTAGTAACAATATTCTCAAAGACGTTTTTAATTATTACGTACACATACTTAGTTAATTTCTCAAATTGTACAGCGACTCGGATAGAAATATTTCCTGAACACAATTCAAAATTACCTATAAATGGCCGCCACCTCCAAAAAGATACGAGGCACATCCATCATGTCACCGATATCGACATTTGTTATTCCGAATGTACAATATGTACAGGGTGACGTAAGAAATATCGGCGCATCACTCACGCAAGATGCATTATTCAGGCGTCATTGTGGCTGTCTGCTCCGGTGTGGCGCCATCCTGTATTTCCTGTAATGGTGTGTCTTGCGATGTGCATACTCAAGCACTTTGGTTTCGTAGAGGCAATCGCTGTGGATCTGTTTTCAGCTTTCAGGAGGTCTGAAAAGGCGCATAGTAGAGGAAATTGACGCTTGGAGTTTATTTCACGTACTGTCAAGAATGTACTGCTTTTGCTTTGGATAAGTATACTCGTAGAGTACATTGACAGAATACTTCACCATGAATAATTAAATTAATCTTCTTTTTTTGCTGCATACTCTATTTACTACTTGACTCTATAGACGGATGTAGAGTTGATTTATATTTGTGTTCGTTTAGATAAAAAAAAACGCAGGCTGGAAAACTAGATCAAATTACACTGCATATTGCCATTCCCAAATAAGCTTTTCTTTCACCCTATTTACGTCGGGACAGAGCACGTGTACAAAGAGCAATCCTATACAAAGGTAACACATCGAGCCTTCAGCTAATAAAGGGGACGCCCCCTGTCGGGCGGATCTGTAAACTGTGCCCGATCACATAATGATGGGAAGGCGTGACACTCCAATATTGTTAAGCTGGGGTGCCACTGCGAGGAGTAAAATTCAAAATAGCTCTAGCAACATTCATGCGTATGCACAAGACAACTTTTTAGAGTTGAATGTGGTGGGAAGTCCTAAAGGGACATCCTCCGCTTGCAGTAGAAACCGCACTTTTGTTCGGGTTGAGTGCCCTAAGCATGACTTGTCGAATCCTGCGTCACGTAAAATCGAATAGTAAACTATAACGAGTTTGTATGATGTTTGGAACAGCGCCCGCCCGTGAGCGTATTTGGAACTAAAATTTAGTATGAGATTTCTCGATCTCGATACGATAACCGTAACGTAACGCAGGATTCGACAAGTCGTGCTTAGGGCACAGAGTTACACATTTCGCACGCTGAATCGTACGTACTAGTGTATTTAAATAATGAACGATGGATTGTTAACGAAATGGAACACTTTGATAAATGAAATGCCAAGAACCACACAAATCACTCTGGTCTTTAGGCAAAGTTGATAACAATAACTGACATGAGATACGAAAACAAAACTATATATCAAAATTATAATGAAATACCAAAGAATGGGACACTTTGGCAAGGAATGCAACACACACATTAGACAAAAGTACCCAAGTATGTATCACTTTGTTACACAGTAGGTATGCCCATGTCCAGTGTAGTGTAGTAGTGAAACTAGTTGCTATAGTATATACTATATTGCTTATTATTTTTAAGAGACGCGACATTGAGACATTGGCGCATTCTTCTTGATTTAATAGCATGCATTTAAATAGGTCATACTTAATCGGTCTGCCAAAGACACCCGTCGCCACCATGCGCCGTAACAAGTGTAAACCCAGCCCTACAGCAGTGTGTGCATAGCCCGGATATTAATGAGGCAATCGACAGAACCCGATCGTATTAGGGAAGTAACGCGGCGTCCATTACGCAAGCGCTAATATTCACGCGGACATCCAGTTTTATGGGCTTAACCCCTAATTAATAAACGGCTATCTGTGGGAACATACGTGCACATAAATAATTATGTATACGGTGTCAAACGTTAGGTTTATGACGTTAAAAGTTTTATGGCATCAGATGCAATGTTTTCTTTATACGATTATTATTTTTTTGCGATCATTCACGTGTTTCAAGTTTACCTCTACGCAGATTTTGATGTAGTGTTGCCGTTATATTGTTACAATTTATAATTAAAAAAATTTGCCAATTCGGTACCTAAGTAGCAGATCAGATTCACTGGCTTCACTGCTGGCCTTCAAAAGTTACCTACATTTTAAAGTTACGTTTTTACGTAATATCAAATTTGGCTGCCTTCGCTGAAACATTAAGTTATTAATTGCCTCAACAGGTAGCGCTGACGGTATTTTACATCCTTCGATAAACATTATTCAGCGGGTCGAGCTCGACTTTACGAATGCTGCGTAACATTACAGTTATCGTATCGAGGTCGAGAAACCTCATACTAAATTTTAGTTCCAAATACGCTCACGGGCGGGCGCTATTCCAAACGTCATACAAATTTCTCGATAACGATTACGTCACGCAGGTTTCGAATATTCGTACTCTGGCCTCTGAACGCAGAAAACGGCACAGGCAAATATTTGGTATAGCGATATGATTTATCCTGTCAACCGACATTGATTACTCTCAAAATTAAGAAGAGATACTTCAGGTGGTTTCATTACAATTTCACCAAGTTTATAATAAGGAAGCTACTTATGTAAAACGATCAATTTTTGACGCAGAAGTGAATTTTTAATGGAAAAAAGTTGTTATAATTTTTACCGTAACAGTAGAGATAAAACAAAGAGCAGTAATATCAAAATGTAATCGAATAATTCAGTAATAGGAATCGCAGTGAGTTGTAAAGCCTTTGCGGTAGTCATAATAGGCTATGAAAGGATTATTTTACATTTTGAGTGGTCTATATGTAAATATTCCTCGTTTTTGTTGAAATGAACATGTATTTTGGTTAATGACAAGTAATGACGTAAAACGTGATTGCAGCGTGTGGTTTACCGCACAGGCAACAGTGGGTCCGTGTTTGTAGAGCATGATTTGTATAATAAAAATGGAGAAATAGTAGACCCAACATTGATGCACCTAAGTGTCAAGAAGAAAAACCATATTAAAAATACTTACTGAAAATGGAAACCGTAGTGTTTTCTAATTTAAATATCTGGACGAGATGTTATACCTATTATACCGCCTAATCTGATCAAGATTATTGACTGTTATTTCATAAATGAGAAGCATGCCAGGATAGTAGCACATTACGTACTGCCATACCTCTACCTAAGCCATAGTGTATTCTTTGGATATCAATGTGTACTCAAACTCTTACTGAAATTCTTAAATTTTATAAATACTCATTCAATTTAAAACCTCTAACCACAAATTTTATAAATTGCCTAGTACTTAATTGAACACTTTGGCCAGAAAATTGCTCTATATCATAAAACTGAGCAGAAGTCCAGATGCTGCTCTCCAAAGTGCTACCGTTTCACTATTATAGCCGAGGTTTACATCTTTGAAAAATAAAGTCACTATTGCAATAAAGCAGGTTTACTGAAATTGTTATACGTATAAATATGTTAGGCATCCACGGTCAAGTGCAAAAATTAGTATCGAATTAATTCACCGCAACAACAATACCACAACCTTAATTCGCCGACATAAGAGTCATGGGCATGGGACATCATTTACGAAAAGTTGTACCTATACACCTATTATTTTAACACTTTACACAGTTCAATTACTAGAAATGGCTTAACAAAAATGCTAAAAGCACCATCAAAGCTTCCAAAATATTTGTGCAATTTAACAACATCGAGTATAGCTTGTACTTAGTCTTGAAGTTGTTAATAATTTTTTTAATTCTACTTGCATGTTTTTCGAATTGTATTACTTTAAACATGCCAAAAACCAAATATTCTATATAGGCTGTCAGTCTAACGTTTTCAATTAAATTTGCTATTTGGAGGTTTTCGGTATCAAAAAATAGATCTAGTCTCAACTCTGGGAAAACGGGTTTTTCCGAGTTGTTACCAAGGATAGCTAGGTTACTATCTAACTTACTCACTTTTTAATTCACCTTTTTAACCCAACCTCATATAATGGCACAGTCGGAAATCCAGCAATAAGTACTAGGCGGTGTCAAATCGTATCCGTGGGTATCAGCTGTTCCAGCTGGTCCCGGGATTTAATACCGCTGACGCTCTTCGAATATGACATAAATTCAATTCCACATTAGGTCGGCGTTACGAAGCGACTAAGTTTTAATGCTTGCTTAGCGAAGTGGTTTAACATCTGTGGCACGGATACGCTGGCAACGAAGACTAAACAGATACCGAAGGAGCTAAGTGTGTCTAAAATCCTAGAGATAGGTACTGTCTGCTAACCGAACGTCTAAAATACTTGAGGTACTTAATGTGTTTCTTAACTAACATTTTCTTCAAATCGGGAATAACTAAAAATGAGGGTAATTTTTTAGACCTATAGCTAAGGAAACATCTCAATGATACGTTTATTTTATTGACACCTGTTTGTCGCCTGTATTGCTATGTATGAATTATGATCGAAGGTGTCAACTATTGGGCCAGTGTTGGACAACGAGCCAATTTATTTAGTCATATTTGTAGTACAAGCACAATTAAAACCAGTAGCAAAATCAGGTGTTTCTCTCGCTAACTTTCCATGCCCTGCGCGGTCTTTACATTTCAAGTAGGCATGGCGGTGAAAAGGAAAAACAGTTTTCTGGTTTGATTTAGACATTAAAAACTTTTTAAAAACTTAACTACCCAAGCGTATTCAAAACCAATATCTCCAGTGAGCTCTATTGCATGCCTTTCCTGATATTTGCTTCCATGCGTACAGCTTGGTCCATTTAATATGTAATATAATTATTCTCTGAATAATTATAGATAGATATCTATTTAGATCTTATGAAAACTTCGTCGTAATCTTATCTTCTAGGACATAGACTAGCTTTGTCTTAACACTTATAGGTACATTCTTAATAAAACTTTTGTGAAGTTTGACTATTGATTAGTGATAGTCTCGAAGATATCTAAATGTTTACATGTCTATACGAACTTTCAACCCGGTTGCACTTTCGCGACCCTGGGCTTTAGATATATAGAATCTCAAGGCTTCTTGGCAGTACAAAATGAATGAAAGCACAACTGCTGTTTCTCATGCCCTAAGATTTTATTCGTTATTGACTATAATATCCGGGGGAAATTCTGCAGGCCCTACGTCTAGAAGCAAAGATCGTTTAAATCTAAATACTTAACGATTCCTGTAGTGCTTTTCGATAGGCTACCTAAATGACGACCGATCTGTGCCCCAAGCATGACTTGTCGAATCCTGCGTCACGTAAAATCGAATAGTAAACTCTAACGAGTTTGTATGACGTTTGGAACAGCGCCCACCCGTGAGCGTATTTGGAACCAAAATTTAGTATGAGATTTCTCGATCTCGATACGATAACCGTAACGTAACGCAGGATTCGACAAGTCGTGCTTATGCCACTGATACTTCAACGCTGAGACGGCCATGAAAAAGTTTACGGAAACACCCCTGCAGACCTCATAACCTCGGAATTATTCTTCTCACTTTTTAGTAAATCTTAGGAGAATTAACCCGTAACAAATAACTCCACAAAAATAACTTTACCGTTCATATGTTCGCGTTGTATACGGACATTATTCCGCGCAGCACCGATGTCGCTTTTTCACAAACATTGAAGCATCAACAAAAGTAAGAAGTTGTAGTGAGCGTCTTAGTTCTTTCACCTGGTTATAATATTAAGATTACGTATGCCGGTAGTGCTCCCGCCTGCATCTAACAAGGTACGTGCTGCCGCATCTCAGCACAATATTACTTACATTTTTCCTCCATTTCATAGCGCGGCTGGTTAAGTACTGGCTGGAACTTGGTGGTACATACCGTAATAGATAAAAATATGAGTAGGATTTTGTTTGCAGCTGAGATAAAATTTCGAGTTGGAGATTTGTCCTTTTGGTGCGACTGAATGCGAGGATGGAGATGTTAATTTTCTTAGTAGCTGTCACGTTTTTTTAAACAGAACAATCGAATAGCTATACAACAAATACTTCGTAAGTTTTTTTTCTTATTGATGTGATATTTAAAATTAGTGTCGTATTTTATATCGAAATCAAGGCGATTACAACCAGTGCTTTTACGTAGTTTTAAATTTGTTTCCACTGCTAGCTATGATCAGTAAAGAATATATTCAATTTGAATCTACATTGAAATACGAAATTTGATGTTGATTGTTTGAGCATCGAGAGTTGTTTATCGGTTGTAGATTGATTCGAATGGTTTTCCTCATTCCGGCGTTTCCTTTTCTACATTTGTTAAGGTTCGCTATTGCCATGTTTCATAGATTAAGATCATGGTAAGAGGCGTCACACTTATCCTAACAAGTTCCAAGGCCCGTAGTGGGCCACTAAACGTGCGAAATTTTGTGCGACCAAGACCATGATTGTAACAAATTGTTACATAGTTATAAATGTCCAGCTGTTGCCCATAACATCGTCTGCGTCAACTATCCTGGGATACAAATTAGCCAATGTTAGTAAGGGATAGTGCAGCTTTCCATTAGTGAAAGAGTTTTCAAAATCGGTTCAGTAGTTCCAGAGATTATCCAGTACTAACAAACAAACAAGTTTATCTGATTGATTAAATTAGTATAGATTTTACCCAGTCTCTACCTAAGTAGTTCTAATGACATAACCGTCATTACTCATACGTCGATGGAGTTTTTAGAAAAAATGATTTTGTGCCAAGTTTCTTGCGGCCGCGTACTTCTTGGCAATCATGATCAAAAATTGACACGTAAAAGACCATTCAACTATAAAATTTTGATTTTGATTGATTGATTTTAAGTCTTAAGTATTCAGCTGAAGATGCGTTGAAAATTATCAGATGCGCGAATTCACATACCGCGCACTTCATCATTCTTCGTAGATCACAAGCACGGCGACGGGTTCATGTGTCCGTGCCACTTCTAAATATCCTCTTTTTATTAGTTCTGTGCAGAAAACCAATTGAATAAACCAGTTCCATTATCAGGCGTTATAAATTAAACGCGTTACGCGGAAACAACATAAAGCTTTCCGATAACAAAGGTGACACGTCTATTCACGCAAAATTCAAAATTGTATTGTTCGCGGTACTCAGTATTTATCGTCGAGATTCGTTTGATATAATTATGTGCGTCCGCGTACAGCTCAGTGTAAACAAGTATATTGAAAATCTGATGCTGCATCCCCCTCTTATGCGTCAGATAAATGAACGAGAGAGTGAGATGCAATATCTATCTAATTTTTATGTTCCTTTGTTTACGTTCTGGACAGTTTTGAATAGGCTGCTGTCCGTCAATGTTTTCATTTGTTGTAGATTTGACGAGAATATTGTTTTGAAGATTTTAGGGTACAAAATTATTGTGTGTTGCTTTTTTAGATTGCATTGAGTGTTTTTTTTTTACTGAAAAGGAAAAAGCTTTGAGTAGTAGGAATGCAATGTGGTTCGAGAGAATTGTCGCGTTGTTTAATTCATGTTTTTACGTCGTGGGTTCGTTTTTAACATTAAACTACAGTGAGACTCTATCATAGTGAAATAAAACGCGCGAGCAGAGCTGCGGCGCGTAGTTTGCGTCTCGCTACCGCTGGGTCGTGCGCTCAAAGAGGAAGGACTACGAATTAGAAACATTAAGATTAAACATGTCGGGTTAAATTCGACTTATATACGTGAGTGATCCGTTTTATTTCAATTTGGATTCGTTTTTAAGAAATTATTGCCCAAGGAGCTCATTCGTTGTTTTTCGAAAATTCATTCGTTGTTTTTCATCTACTCGTGGAAAGTATATTTTTTGATAGAATTACCTACATTACCTAGGTACCATAAAAATAATTTTATCTACACACATATTACAATAAATCCTCTATTATGTGATCAGAAACCGTAGGAAATTACCTTCAGCGGCTTTGGGGCTTACCTGTCGTCGCCATGAACAGGAGACTCTTCGCAGGGCACGTTACGCATGTCCAACTTAAGATGAACTCTATTTATTATAGTCGCCCATATTGTTGTCAGCTCATCTTAGGTTGGAAATTATTTTTCTAAGAATCGAGTCATTTTTTTTTTCTTTGTATTTGTACAAGTTTTAAATAATCATCTAAGAGACCATAATTAATCAAAACTTAGTTACTTAACCCAAGTTTTCGCGAAATCAACAAGGATTATGCCAAAACTATTTGATAAAATTATTTAAATTGACGTAACTTTTTTATTTGTGAATCGATTTGAATGAAATAAACACTAAATGTTAATCCAAGGAAAGGACAATATATCAGTGAAAATCGTATCCTTCTAGGTTAAGGCGTTTCTGATATTAGGGTGAAAAAACGCACAGACAAACAGAAAATAATTCTAAAAATCGTTGTTTAGGGTTCTATTGCGTTAATAAATAGCCCTAGTAGCAATTTTCCTCAAATATTTTGATTGTACAGACACCGACTTGTTACAGATTAATTATATGTATATGTATAGATATAGATAGAATAGAAGATATAGATATAAATAGAACAGAATAGATAGATATAGAAGATAGAAGAAAATAGAAGATAGATGAAATTACAAATCGACTAATTCGATTATCGCAACCAAACATGATTATTTTTTTAAGAGGATGTTCGTAATTTGAATGTAATTAAAGTGTCGCTAACCGGCATAAACATTATGATTCAACCACAGATAGAAGTTTCCTAATAGACGACCGGATGGCCTAGTGGTTAGCGACCCTGACTATGAAGCTTGAGGTCCCGGGTTCGAATCCCGGTCGGGGCAGATATTTGTATGATGAATACGAATGTTTGTTCTCGGCTCTTGGATGTTTAATATGTATATAAGTATGTATTTATCTATATAAGTATGTTTATCCGTTGTCTAGTACCCCATAGTACAGGCTTTGCCTAGTTTGGGATAAGGTCAATTGGTGTCAATTTGTCCCATGCTATTTATTTATTTATTATTTATTTATTTAGAGGTTAGCTTTAGCTTATCGTCTCTGAACATATGATATGGATGTACCTAGATAAATATTTTATTCGTGTCGTCATTGTCATTATTTTACGTGGTATAAAAATACCTCTTGTTCTAGAAACTTGAAATTTGGTCATATAAGTCTGAATTTTTTTTATACGACAAGGAAGGCAAACGAGCACAAGTGGGCAAGGACCGGAACCGGTTACCATTAAAAGGGTGTTACCTCGGGTATTTCATATGGTTGTTTTCAAAAACCCTATCGATTCTAATGATCCTAATGAATATTATCTTATCTTATCTTATCTTATTCGGTAGCCCTATCCTCGTCTTACCCTAACAAAAGTGTAACCAAACTGATATGGTTACTTCGGGTTAGCACTTACCGACACTGAAAGTGGGTCACCTGATGGTAAGTGATCACCACTGCCCATAGACACCCGCAACCTCGGGCTATTTAAAACATTTGGGGTAAATTAGGAAAAAAATACCATGATAGACGAACTATTGACATACCTATAAGTTTGTGCGGAACCCTCACTGCACGAGTCCGACTCGCGCTTGGACGGTTTTTTTTAATAACCGACATGTTCGTTATTGACAATTATTACTTGAAGTTGCGAAACTTTGTCAGACCCCTGTGGCGTTGTGAAAGTAAATATTAAAGATTCGAGCAAACAGTCTGTCACGGACGAATTTCACAACAGCCTTTGAGCATAGAGTTATTAAAAAGCCCGCTTTAATTTCACATCAGCTAAAGTAAATAGTAAGCTTTTATGACCCTGCGTAATGAAATTGTATTTCATTTTCGTTAACATAAATATTAAAAGTACAGTGGAGCGTGTGAGTTTTATTAACATAAAGCTTCAGATTGAAGTTGAATTTTTGTGATTTTGTTAGTGTAGGAATAGTGGGTCCATGGGGTCCCGGTGCGCACTCTTTATTTAGTGATGTGAAAAGGCGCCTGGTCGACGCTACTGGCGACCGAAGGGCTGGCAGCTTTTTTTCCCAGGGAATCAACATAATTTACATTTAGGTTAGTTATAAGTACAGCTAGTTTTTAATTTGATTTGTTTTACTGTGATTTTAAAATAAATTGCATTCGTCTTTATAAGTGACATTCATTATTGAAAATATAAAACAATGTATATAAAAAAAGTTTTTTTGTAAATTGTGTTTTTATCCTGTTTCTTTTTACGTACAATAAAGTGTTTACTTACTTACTTAATATCAAAGTAAAGAAGTCTAATCTCTCGTGGTTCCTTTACGAAAAATGTACAGTAGGGATTTCAATTTCAGCGTGTCGTAGATCGTAGAGTCGTAGGAACTTTAGAGTATTATTAAGTGCACATCTAAAAACTTTTTAAGTAAGGTTAAAAACTTCACGCAATTAAAGCTCAAAAACAGTTAGCCTAAACCAATTTTGAAATAAAGCCCATAAAAATAATTCTTATCGTCCTCCAGACAGCGTGGTTAATGCGGCCATTACACGCACTTGTTGCCTTGATTTATGAATAAATTCTAAAGTTTGCCAGCTCTTCGGTATCGGCACTGTATCATTGTTTTAATTACTAGGAGTTCAGTTAATCACTTTAATGTTGGGTCGTGAAAGTGAGAAGGTAAATTCAAAATTTACAGATAATTTGCGAGTCCGCTAACTTTAGATCACGGGCAATAAATTAGTTATATTTTTTCGCATTTTTTTTTTAATTTTCGTCAATGCTATTCATGCACATGTTTCTTCGAAACGCGGCGGGGTAATTACTATTGTATAAGCGATCAGTAAGTAGTTACAACTCATAATTACCTTACTCGACACTTCTACAGGAATATATACTTATCCACTAGTTTTTAATATAAATATGCGTTCATACTATTTATATCTGATGACGTGATGAACAAAACTTAATAGTGGGTTCGCTGTACCACAATGATCAATGTTCGAAAACTCTTGTTTGAAGCTCTTTGGAACTTGGAAAGAAAAATCAGAGACATAGTTTGTTTTCAATAACATAGCCAAGATTGGGCAAATATAACATTGTCATCTCAACTTAACCCGAACACGGGGAAGCACACAGCCCCCGGCTCTTCTATAAATGGATATTTCATCAATTACGGCCTATTTTCAAATATCGAAACTTCTGGAAAACTTGAACGTTGAAGGGAAATTCGTGACATTTAAAAGAATTTTGTGAAAAATTGCGCAATCAATTAATCTAAGCAATGAATTAGAATAAGGGGTAAGATTTTACTATACACAAAGAACATTTGCTTATTTGATAGAGATCAGCCCTCTCAATTTTGGCGTTGGTTTTAGAAACGATCTTAAGTTTTTAGCGTTCCGAATTCATAAAAGGTAACGAATTGAGAGTCAAGTAAGTACCTCTCCGATATCGTAATAATTCGTAAATATTCAAGGCTGAAAGCTGATCGACGGTAGACCTCCAACCGGATCGACCCGCCAAAGGGTTGATAATGAGTTCCGTTCATTCAATTGATTTCTTTCAAGTCTGGTCACCCCCTTTTAATTAACGTAAGCAATTTATCTTTTCGACCCGCCGCCGCTACTTTGGGCTGAACCGACGACTTGGCAGGCCGGGGGGCTGAATTATGGGTAGTTCTTTTGTATTATTGTGTTAACCTACAAGACCAATATATAGAGGTTTTAAAACGATTTAACAAGATTATGGTGTCCATGTCCAATTAATTAGAACTATACAATGTAAGGAAATTGTTACCCCGCCCTATCCTATAATTGACAGCGTAATAGGGCGTCTGTTGTGTATGATGTGTTACGTCTTCTCTGAATGCCACTTGCTGCTGATCAAGCCTGTTATTTTTTTATTTCTTTTATTTTTTTTTATTTTTTTTTTATTAACCCAACTAATGGTTATTGTATGATTTAGAAAAATAATTTAAAGTAAAATATTTTAATTTTGTTTCGTATGGTTAACTAATATTAATTATGATTCCTTATGTTATGTATTGTCGAAGTTTAATAAATAACAGATACCTCAAAAAAACTTTGTCAAAAAACTAAGGTCTCAAACATCGAGCGCCTGGACATAACAGTTTTAAACGATTTGCGCTTAATTGCATTAGATATAATGAAAACGGGATATTGACCGCGATTACCTTATAGATCTGTTGAGCTCCCGATATTTCGACGCAGTTACATGCATCATGATCACGGACAAACTGACCAAACCTATGGTCAATATCCTGTTTTCATTATGTTTAACGCCTAAAAAAAGCCTATGAAAAGTGAAAAATTTTGATTTTACAAGGGTTTCTTTCGGTTTCATCGGTGACGGAGAAGATGGCTCCATTTACTCCGCATTCGGTTTTATTACTCTTTACTAATTAGAAAATCTGACCCTAATTATGAGAACTTGATATGTAAATTACCTTTTAGAAAAATCCCTTTAAAAGGCGTGTCCTTCCATGCGTAATTCGTAAATGTAAAGTGAAAATGTATAGGTCTGGGATATGGACATCTGATATTGTACAAGGGTCGCTGTTGGTAGGTCGGTGACGAAGTAGATGGCTCCATTCACTTCGCATTCGATTCTATTACGAGTCTGTCTCTGTATGATTGAAGCTTGGGTCAGTGGTTTATGGCTGATGAATATTTCAGGACTTACGAGTTCAGTTAGATAATGTTAGATAGGTTCTTATACGAATAAGCACTATACGTATTGTTATTTTTTCTTCTTGTATTTTAGGTTAGGTATAACTACATTTATGCACACCCTTTTTCTTAGTATACCGAAACCATTCAAGATAAATTGTGGTACCTATTCATAGAGTTACATAAAAAATCTGTATCATAAAAATCAACAGCTAAGTCAAAAGAAGCATTTCACTCTACACTATCTTGTTACTACAGCTGAGACGATATTAAATCCATAAACCAACTGTTAAGAAATTTTGCAACGTGCCAACATTCTGATACTATCGCAGTTGCAATTTAATAAATTGCTACAATTAGGATAGTTCCCCGAATCTCCATCAAATGGGAATTAAAAAAAAACTTCTTCGTGCACTTTTATGACACTCAACTCAAGGTAACTCTGATAGTTTTCAAGTAGGTATCTAGTGTTTTAAGCTGTGAGTTTTCTGTCAGTCTATCAATCAGGCAGTCATGAAACCTCTGTTTTGTATTTGATAATTTACCAAAAGCGATCTTATCCACTATTAATTCCTAGTTCATAAAATCATGGTTCCTTTGCCCTTATTATCATAAACAATTCACATCACCCGTGCCTGCAGCCACCAAAAACACTTAACACCTTCTTACCTTAACACGTTATCTCCATTTAATTATAATTTCGACTCGATCACGTCCTTGCCCGCGTAAGCTTACCCGAGATGAGAGGTTCGACCCGCCACTCGAACCTTCCTGGCAAATTGGTTCCTCTATAAATTGCTCCACTTGTGTCATGAATATTTGGAAAATTAATACAGGTATCTTTTACATAATTATTCTGAAAGAATTTCTTGGGTGAATATCGTTTTGCTTTCAGTGGTCTTTTAATATCGTGCAGGATAAACTTTTGATATTCAGTGTCAGAGCTAAAGGTACAGAATCTGTACATGTGACCATATTACCTAACATGTTATTTAAGATCCACTAATGTTGAATTTATTGAAATAAGGAAGAAATGCTTTACTTCTACGTTTTATCATATAGGTACACACATAATTAAGACATTGTGAACAGGTTTAACTTTTTGCTAATTATTGTAAGTATATTTTGTTTTCGAAAGTTTAGGACACTGACCCAAGCCAAATCATAGGCAGATGTTCTTCATTCTCATATGTACATAAACATTACTTCGTTTACCATTGGCTATCTTTTTGTTTTGGTTATGTTGTCACTGTATGATGCGTCAGACTTACATCATAAACACAATATAAGTTAGTAGACTTTATTTGCCATCAAGTGCAATATAGCAAAGATAACTATCCTATAAGTAGAACCAATTTAATATAGCTCAATCATAATTTGCAGAAACCTAATACGAGTAGTCCAAGTGTGCGAAAATACGTACGTGCCGAATGCTTTTTGTAGGGGTACCTACGTATTACAGCCGTAATACCGTAATTCAGGCCGTCAGGTGCAGCTGCTGCCAGCGACTCGAGCGATTAACCCATTTGAAGACCCACCGACCACTCCACCAAGACCTCACCATACCCTTTAAGTCCCTACCAAGCCTACAACCCCCGAACAAATGTGATGTGCGAAGGGGTCCACCACACTGGCAGCGTATCGCTCCTACGGAATGTTTGCTACTGCCAACACTTAGGAATACTGCTGTAATACTTTAATATTCGAGATTGAAAAGCTTTTAAGGTTGTTTATTGAGTGACAGCCGGGATAAGCGGAATTTCTTGAACCTTTTGATATAAAATTTAATGCACAGAATTTGGAGAGCTATTTATTTTGAGGTACAACACCGCTGAAATGCTCTAACCGGCTTCCAAGAAAACGCGATGGTAGGTGTACTTGTAAATTATAATAAAACTACTAAATCGGATTTTCTTTAGCTGATAGTACAAAAGGATTCTATTCATTTTTGGGAAAGATTTATATAAGTCTGACCAACGCTCTGAGCATTATTCACTATGATATAATTCTCGCTTTGCACTAAGTATAATGAGAAATAATTGGTTTTAGCTGCTTACGAGCGCGTTTAATTTTCATTAAACTTAACTGCGTTAGCGGTGAACCCTTTTAGTAGTAACTTCGGAATAAAATACAAATTTCAAAGTTCTAAGTTGAAAGTTCGAGAAAATTCCGAAGAGAGAAGAGACCCAGAACGCTTGCAAAGAGTATTTTCTGGTGAAATTTTCGTATGATGCAGTTGCTCGAATGTTCGCGTACCCGTAACCAAAGCTATAAATTAAGGGTATCTAGATCCAAAGTTATTGGAAATTCACGTAACGCAGGTAAGCAAAGTTTGTCAGGAGTTAGCTAAGTAAATAAAGAGCCGCGATTCGCGTGACCCTTCTCAAAGACGCGAACTTTGACAAATGTCGCACCGCCGTACCTTTGGGGGGAATTAAAACTTTTAATCCACTAATGCCTACTGATAGTTGGGGATTTGTTTCACCTGCCTGCTTAAGTACCTTGAGAAGGAAATGGGACGACACTAGTCCAAATGGCTATCACTTTGTTTACAAAAGAAATATTATTATAATACTTTAGCTTGCGCTAATGTCAATAATGGTACTGTACTGATTTGTTGTGTTAATTGAAGAATATTTTTTATTGTATTTTAATCGTGCTCTACCAGTCGTTGAACAGATGTGGTCCGGTATTGTGTTGTAATATGCGAACCCAGGAAAACACTCACAAAAAAGTGCGAATTTCACTGATTTAATAAATAAGAAAGGGACGCACTGAGCGACAAGCGAGAAAACAGTGCGCGTGCTGATGCTTAACGTTGGTACCTAAGTTAGAAGTAATAATATTGACGACCTTGTAACATAGGTAGCTTCAGTTTTGTTTTCAGCATTTGTTATTTAGTTAGTGAAAAATCCATTGATATAATGCTTGTAAGGTTGTAAATGGGCCGCTAGTCTCGTCAGCGTAAAATGGAACGTAGGTTTCATGTAGGTAGTTTTTGAAAGGGCGGTTGTCGTTATGTCAGGTCAATTCAGTGGCAGGAATAGGCTGGTTGTTAAGATCTGTCATTTCAGACTAATCGTAACGCTACGTATTCTGATGATAAATCGTGCCGTATCAAATATGAATCTAATATTTACTCTACTACCTTCGCAGTCATACTGATGAGATAGGAGCAGCCTGTAGTAGTATATTTTTACATTATTTACATAATAGGTAAGTATTTGCCACTTTTCAATGGGGACTAGGTAAACATGTAAGTGCCTACAAACTCATACAAAAAAAACCTCATAAATGCCAATATACCCAGACAATCAACATTTTCTTCCTTCCAAAAGGTATTCATGAAATAGACGGGTATGCTAGAGCTTGTTTTGGTTCGTATAGAAACAGGTGCCATCTGGTTCTCGCTGTGAAAACTCTTGCTTAGCGTGGGTTAGTGTAAAGTAACATTTTTGGCAGTGTGTTGACGTCTCCTTTTGCCTGTGGCATAATTATACGACAATAATTAATTATTGGATTTCTGTTTTTTAAAGACGTTTGTTTTTGTTGCAGGGCGCTTGGGAAGATGAAGCTCTGCACGTATTTGCTTCTCACCTTCTTGGGTAAGTTATTGAGCATGTTTTTAAACAGATAATTTCAACGGTATTACTATAAAAAACATGGATACAGGAAGTCAAATACGTAATTCAAGACAAACTGATATGATAAGCAGGATTTGAAATTTTCATCGCACGCTGAAATGAAAGTATGCTGTGGGGTCGACATTAAGAATAAAATAACTCTTAACTCATGTTTAATCCATCCCGAAATTCTTAACCGTCCTGAGCAAAAATTCTTAGTAATGTGACCAGTGAAATATTTAAATCAACCCTTTTGCAAAAAAACTATATATATACCTACATATTCATTATAGTAATACTGTATTTGGCAATAATTATAAGACAAGTACCTAACTATTCTAGTAAATTCAATTTAATTTGGATCTTAAATATAAGTGCTATTAGGGTTCAAATTGTAACTTCCTACAAGTGTAGGTGGCTCAAATAAGTGTTTGAGCTGGTAACGGAGATAAGAAAAAAGTAAAAAAGTAATCGCTCAGGTCCGGTGTAGCTACTTTTATACAAAAATACAGCGCCGCTTGCGGGTAGCAGTGGAATTAAAGTAGTACCACAAACCACCGCGGGGTGACTCTGGCCGCTGCGTCAATATACTCGGCCGCCTTGAGAGCAGCAGCTCACACGAGGGAATGAACAGCTCGGTTCATGGCAGTCCTAGCTCGACGTAGCTCAGCCATCAGTCTTTTTAGATGTATTTTTGCGTCCTCGCAGGTTAAAGGGTGCATAAAGTGTGTTCAAGTTTCTTTGCGTTTTGCAACAAAATAACTTTACTTCGACCTAAAAGTGTTATCTAAGATCGTAACCATATACTTTGTTTCACAATCGATGTTACGGTGATACTTAGGTTGTACCTACATGAGCTACTTTGACGGTAGGTATATCTATCTACTTTACTGTCGTTTTGTGATTGGATTAGATCGTATGCAGATATTGAAAGATGCTAGAAGTGTATCAAATTTAACACTTCTCACAACCTTAAATAGCAATTTTGAAAAGTTGAAAAATCCTCAATATTTTAATTTCAAAATCTGATGTCTCAAGAACGCGTGATCGATTTTAAAATAGAAATAAACTTAGCTAAGAACCATCTAGATTGAACTAGCTTTTGATACAAAAACCTCTTCTAAATATTTCTATCCATTTAAGTACTTTATTGTATAAAAAATTAAATATAGACAAGTTACATACAGTAAGTAAGATACATGCGCGTTACGCCACATTTAGGAGGTACGATGCCATAAATAGACACACATAGGTACAGTTAAACATGTCGAACTTTGTAACAGCCCTCTTTTTACGTCGAGGGTTAAAAACAGGTTAAATTATATTAAATACACCATCTAGGTAAGAAGAAGAAGAAGTTATCCAAAGTTGACATCACTCTTCGTCATTCTACTCAAAGTACTTGTAATTACCATTAATGTCAGTTAAAAGTCCTCAAAATAAACACAATAACAAAGCACCGAATCAAAGTCCAAACACGCTTACAAAAGTACAAACAACGTCTTATTGATTTTAGATTTCCTCACATTTACAGTCCGGCAAAGTTTTGCGGTGACGTATTTACAAAGTCGAAGTGTCAAAGTGAATTTCGTTTCCAACTGAGCGTAGGGTGTCCCCCGGGCGCTGTAAATCTGTGGACTGAAATCTTTTGAGTAAAACGCAAGACGTGCTCTCTGAACTGAGACACATTGCTCTCGGCCTTGCTCTCTGGGTTTTCTTCCAGAGTTTAGACGAATGCATACGTATGTTTATTTATTTCGTTTTTACAATATTCATCTAAAAAGTAGTAAAATAATAAGTAAACATAAAAAAACCGCTGCTCGAACCTACCCTAATACTTCGTTTAGTTGGAGCCTTAAATTTTTATCATCATCATCATCATCAGCCCACAGCAATCCACTGATGGACGTAGGCCTCTTCCATGGCGCGCCACAAGACTGTCTTCGGCCCCTCAATTCAATCCGCCTCAATCGGCCTTCAATTTTAATTCACAGAATGCAGTGCCCTAAGCACGACTTGTCGAATCCTGCGTCGCGTAAACTCGAATAGTAAACTATAACGAGTTTGTATGACGTTTGGAACAGCGCCCGCCCGTGAGCGTATTTGGAACTAAAATTTAGTATGAGATTTCTCGATCTCGATACGATAACCGTAACGTAACGCAGGATTCGACAAGTCGTGCTTAGGGCACAGATGACAAGTTCACCAAATGCGGCATTGAAATGCAGATCGAATTGTCATTGTAAAGTGACATTTGTAAAGTTGGTGAATTAGGGGCCGGGGTGACAATCATTGAAGTTAAGGTGTGAACCCTTGGGACCTTAACCTAGGACGATAAAACCAAGAGGACTGCCAGTGTCTATACGATGTCGCGTTCCTTTGAAATAATAAGCCTGCTGTAGCTAGTTTTACTACGGAGGGGTCTCTGTACCATTCATTTGGTATGACATTTAGACCTCTGGCTAACACAATAACGCCATCTAAATTCGTTTTTTCTTTCAGTTCATAGATGGCGCTATTGTGTTAGCCAGAAGTCTGATTGTCATACAAAATTAATGTTACAAAGACCTCTGTATAGTGAAACTGGCTACAGCAGGCTCATTATTTTACAGGAACGCGACATTGTATAGCCATTGGCAGTCCTCTTGGTTTTATGGTCCTTGACCTTAACACACACTGCAAAGAGCTTTAGATCTTTACCGTTACAGAAAACTCTTACTAATTAGGTACATAAGAGTACATCTTTGTGTGCTTTAAAGAAGATTTCTTAAAAGAAACCTTGATGTCCGATAAAATGAAACTATAGCTTACAGTAGATACGAACATTTTTCAACTGCAAAGTGCAAAATCATTTTCTGAAATCAAAAAACACTAATCTCTTGTATAGAGCAAAAGAATATCAAAATAAGAGCTTGCAAGTATTTATGAAATTTCTTGGAAACTGTTTCAAATTGGAAAGAAAAACATGTGAAATAACAACTTATGTTTGCTGGCGATTGCTAGTCTAGGATCCCAACTGATACCTGCGAAACCTCACACAATTACCAATACTATAATCTAGGTTACAAATAAAATGGGCTGAAATAAGTACACCATTTTATTTGACATTTAACTACCGAGAGATTTAATCATAGTGAAATAAACGGATCAATCATGTATGCCAGTCGAGTATAGCCCGACATGTTTCACTAACACGTAGTCCTTCCTCTGGGAGCACACGCTTCGGCTACGTGAGTAATCAGTTTATTTCACAATAATTTCCTTATGAATTCAATGGTCAGATACCTACTTATATAGCAGTAACATTACCGACTGACTGACAGACACGGGATATTGTCCGCGATTACCTACCACATAGGTTTGATAAGCTCCCGAACCCAAGCTCATCAAACCTAGAAGGTAACCGCGGTCTGTATCCCGCTTTCATTATGTCTGATTGACAGACATCGCACAGCCTATTCCACTGGAACTTGAGACCTGAAATTTGGGAGACATATAAATGGTAGGTAATCAGAACTTGGTAGATCTTAAGTAGGTATCAATAGAGATTCAGTAACAAGGTATTTTTCGAAGTTCCCACGGGAGGGGACTAGCCTTTTTTTTGTATTTTACGGGGGCGCAGCCGAGCTCGTTTGACTATTATCATAGGTAGGTATGAAACTAAAAATACGTCTCTTTCAAATAACAGCTGAGTTAGGTCGGGATCTCAGACTACTTCACAGTTGAAATAACTTTGCACGCGAAAGGGTTCCCCTTGCAGGGAAAGTTCGCTTGTCTGTCTAGTCTGCCTTATCGCCACGCTCTGAGGTTGGCAAACTTGTCTTTTATATCATTTGCAACAATGTGGTTTTAGTTAGCTTCCGGTTCTGTTTGCGCTGGCAACTTATTCTAACAATAAGATAAGTTGCTTAAGCTAAATGGTACTTTGATTTAGGATCGTTAATATTATTTTGAGAACGAGAGATAGCTTTGTATGCATTAAACGCATGCTGTGGTATTTAGTGGAACAGCCAGGAAGGCGTAGTGAGGTTAGAAATAAATGACAGAAGTACTCTTTTTTTAATATTATGCCTAATCTCTTAAGTTATTTACGTATTTAACGATAATGTCATCTGCAAGTGTACAATGTATTGTTTGTACCTACGCCAAGCGACCATTCTTTGTGGCACTATTTGAACCTATTTAGTGGCTTACGAATTCTTATACCTACAACAGTGAAGAAGTTTTTGTAATTTTTACACTTTTACCGATATAATCGGTAAGTACTGATTATTATAAGTCTAAAATTAAGTGTCAAGCGTAAATAAATTCGATTTACTTCAATTTTGTAACTTTTATAAAAGCAAAATACGTATTTTAGACCTTAAGAGTCATAACACTAGCAGTCGTGTCTTCAATATAAACGTAGTTATTTTCCTGCTGGTTAATGACATCAGAGTAATATTTTTTATCATAAAATCTGTCTCTTCCATTGACATGTCCCTAAGTTTTGTTTTTATCATTATTCAATTATTTTATTTCAAAAAACTTGGGTCCATAAAATGAAATCGCAAAAATTGACCGGTTCGGGTTTGAATGTCATTTTCAGACATCCAGTAAACAAATTCTACATACTAACTATGTATAAACAAAAAAGGAAAATGCAGAGACATATTATAGTTGAAAGTAAAATTGGTAAAGTTTTGAAAGAGAAAACTGAAGATTACGAAAGTCTGTTTTGGCCAGTTTTTAATGGGTATCATCAGTTCGCGCTGCAGTTGTCTCTTTTACGCTCTAATCGGGGCGAATTGGAGGGAGAGCGAAAGCAACACCTATTAAATTAAGTATTTTTGAAATTCTTTCTCCTAGAGTTTCTTCTGAACGGCTGTAGCCTAGGGAAATGTATGCTACGAAAAGCGTTGACGTTTAATGCACCTACGAGAAAAGGTGTAGCTGCTTGCTACGACTTTCTTGGCAGCTTGCTCTCGTAGCATCATTTTTAGGGTTCCGTACCTCAAAAGGTAAAAACGGAACCCTTATAGGATCACTTTGTTGTCCGTCTGTCTGTCTGTCTAGTCTGTTTGTCAAGACCCTTTTTCTCTGGAACGCGTGGAGGTAGCATGCTGAAATTAATATCAAATACTCAAGCCTGCGGTCCCTTAAAGCCGTAAAAAAATCAACCTTCTAAGTCAACGCAATTAAAAGATACAGTCGTTAAAAAATCAATTTTCATACAAATCGCCGTAGTGAGAAAACCTAAAGGGTACTTTCAGTTGTCCTAGAAACTTGAAATTTGGTATGAAGGTAGCTCTTATAGCACAACCACTCGGAAAAGTCTCAAAATCTAAAATTTTTATGTCTGTCTGTAGATTTCGCAGACCAATATAAGTTGACCCCACACTGCGTACATTTTGATTAAGAGCAGGGCTCTGCTAACACTGGACTTCTTAAAACACTGGGGAAAGGTGTTAAAATCTTTCTACGGAACCCTCGTGCGCGAGTCCGACTCGCTCTTGGCCGGTTTTTTCACCAAGGCGGAGCGAACGATAGTAACCACAAGTAGTAAATATGTAGCTTCTTTATTAATTCTCGAGCCTCAGAACATTAAATTACCCATAAATCGGGACATACGGCTAAATAATCACTGCACCTGTGCAATGAGTTTTAAAGATCCAAAAACGTTTTATTTAACGAGTCACTAACAGTATAACTTTCCAATTCTTATAACACCGAATACCATACAAAACCAAAGCCTATACCCTCACGACTAGAAAATAGATGAAACTGAATTAGAGTTTCTTAAAAAAATTACTCTACGATAGCTGACTGTACACGTTATTATATTCCATCTAGTCCTTGTTCTTCTGACCAGTAAGATAACTTCAAAGGGTCAACTTCGGCGAGTGTTGCCATTGCTCACGTCTCGGCGAAGCATGGCGGCGTAAAATGCGCGACGGCCGGCGAAGTTGCAGCTGTCAACTGGGTTGCCAGCTACAAACCTAACTAAAGTTGCTCTACTCAAACGGGACCATGTTCAAATTAGGTATGTAAGATTGAAATTGAAATATACTTGCAAATCGTGTGGTTTTATAAAACCACACTCTTGTTTTATGGACCCTCATTATGCAATAGTTGCATAAACTACTATTATTTAACACCACAAATCAATAGAATTAGATTTAAAAAAAAATCACGGTAAACAATAAGCGGTGTTACATACTAAGAGCAAATTTTAATCCAGAAAAGTAATGAAAGCTTTTTGTTATTTTCATAAGTCTGCATTCCGCTGTTATGATAAAGGAACATTCTGCTATTTTATTTTGAGGAAGCCTCGGAGTGCACATTTTTAGCGCCATTTCGGAGCGTTGTTAGAATATCCACTTTGAATTCTGTAAACCGGCTTAAAAACTATTTTGAATTGAATCCTTTAGAAAAATATTATACTGGCAAAAGCCAAGATATGGAATCAGCTTCCTGCGGCAACATTCCCGGAGCGATACGACTTAGGAATCTTTAAAAAACGAGCCTACCTATTCCTTAAAGAGCTGGCAACGCACCCGTGATTCCCCTCGTGTTGCAGGTGTCCAAGGGCGGCGGTGATTGCTTTACATCAGGTGATCCGCCTGCTCGTTTGCCCCCTCTTATATAATAAAAAGTATATATATATATACCCGTAGGTAAGTACTGTTTATATAAATTATTTACGCATTTTTGATGGGAAAAGGAAGGCAAACTAGCTAGTGCGTCACCAGATTAAGTTATCCGCGCTTCCCATGGACAACCCGTGCAAACATCTGAGCGCCTAGTGTAATCGCCGACCAGGCCAAGAAATACGTCTCGATCGCGTTCGCGTTTAACAATTCTCATACTATTTGACACTTTAACGCAAACGCGATCGAGACGTATTTTGTGCTTTTTGATTACAATAAGGACACAGAGTGTTGGCAGATGCGTTGCTGACCTGACCTAGAGGGCTAAGATGAAATGCCTCTGGAAACTGTACAGAGGCTGTCATCATCATCATCGAACTTAAGAGTTACACTAGCCTAGATCGACCTCTTCCTCTCTTTCCTTAAATTTTTCCTTCCTCTTTTTTTACGTCTCGTAATTTTTTTTTGGAAATTTTCATTAACTATTTACTCAACTACGATTTTTTTATATTCTTACGTAAGTTTTATACGTACATATGAAGATAATGCTATGTGATGTAGTGGATTGGACTGATGATTATAGTGACAGTGGAGAAGTCGACATACGCAATCAACTGTGATCGACAGACTAGCTTTACCGCGGTAAAGATTACCGCCAGCCTGGCTGACCTTACACCAGTTAGACCGTTTTTTTTGCCGTAAACCACGACCTTAACCACGATCACACCCTTAAGATACACATAAAATACATGAATATGTATATATAATATATATATATATTATATAACAGGGGGCAAACGAGCAGGCTGGTCACCTGATGTAAAGCAATCACCGCCACCCATGGACACCTGCAATACGAGGGGAATCACGGGTGCGTTGCCAGCCCTTTAAGGAATAGGTAGGCTCGTTTTTTAACCCATAAAACTGCGATAAAGCTCGACCATCGATCACACCCTTAAGATACACAAAAAATACATGACTGTTAAGGTCGTGGTTTACGGCAAAAAAACTGTCTAACTAGTCTAACTGGTGAAAGGTCAGCCAGGCTGGCGGTAATCTTTACCGCGGTAATCTTTACCGCGGTAAAGCTAGTCTGTCGATCACAGTTGATTGCGTTTGTCGACTTCTCCACTGTCACTATAATCATCAGTCCAATCCACTACATCACATAGCATTATCTTCATCTGTACGTATAAAACTTACGTAAGAATATAAAAAAATCGTAGTTGGGTAAATAAGCTAATGAAAATTTCCCAAAAAAAAATATTACGAGACGTAAAAAAAGAGGAAGGAAAAGTTTAAGGAAAGAGAGGAAGAGGTCGATCTAGGCTAGTGTAACTCTTAAGTTTGATGATGATGATGATGACAGCCTCTGTACAGTTTCCAGAGGCATTTCATCTTAGCCCTCTAGGTCAGCAACGCATCTGCCAACACTCTGTGTCCTTAGTGTAATCAAAAAGCACAAAATACGTCTCGATCGCGTTTGCGTTAAAGTGTCAAATAGTATGAGAATTGTTAAACGCGAACGCGATCGAGACGTATTTCTTGGCCTGGTCGGCGATTACACTAGGCGCTCGGATGTTTGCACGGGTTGTCCATGGGAAGCGCGGATAACTTAATCTGGTGACGCACTAGCTAGTTTGCCTTCCTTTTCCCATCAAAAATGCGTAAATAATTTATATAAACAGTACTTACCTACGGGTAAAGTACGTAAAATTAATACCAAAACAAGCCAAAATAACAGAGGGTCGAGCACGACTTTACGAATGCTGAGTAACGTTACGGTTAACGTATCGAGATCGAGAAACCTCATACTAAATTTTAGTTCCAAATACGCTCACGGGCGGGCGCTGTTCCAAACGTCACACAAACTCGACAACGTTTACTATTTTACGTGACGCAGGTTTCGTAAAGTCTGCTCGACCTTCGGTACAACAGATTGTTATCAAATCATATTTAATTTCACAAATTCTTTAAGTCATGGCACTCAAATTATTAAGTAATTCTCTTATTCATAATTCATGAAAATAAATTTGTTGCACAACACAGACTGTATAAAGCCTGTATAACCAAATTAAATTGTAATACGAAATTGAAGATATAACACATTGTAATACGCGCACTTGTAATATGATAGGTAAATAAACAATTTCAAGGAAATGTTTCGTAGTGAAATAAAAACGGATCACTCACGTATATAAGTGACGATGAAAACGAGGGTAGTTGTGTGCCGCTGTCAGCTGCGTCTAGTAGTCGCGCGAGCAGAGCCGCGGCGCGCAGTGTGCGTCTCGCCGCCGCTGGGTCGTGCCCTCCCAGAGGAAGGACTACGAATTAGTCCGAAACATGTCGGGTTAAACTCGACTTATATACGTGAGTGATCCATTTTTATTTCATTATGATTGAGTCTCACGGTAGTTTCATGTTAAAAGTGAAATGTTTCGTGGTATAATGGTAATGTTATCGTTGAAGTTTTTTTATAATTAAGTAGGTGATTCCATTACTGTGGCAGTCACAGACACAATAATGGAAAGTCTGTGTAATGCAATTTGTGGGCTACTAAGTCGTAAATAATTTGAAACGTTGTGCCAGATGTTTCCTTGTTCCACTAAGATACGGTACTCTCTGCACGTTACATTTATATTTGGTTTTATTCTTGATGGATATTTAATTAATCTACCAATAATTGTACCTATACCTGGTATACTGTTTGTATGCAGTAAATCGAAAATGATTAGATAGTATTAACTATACCCACCATCTACGCAAGTTATTTTTGAATAAAAAGTTGATTAAGTATGTTTGTTTTCCCTTCTATCACACGAAACTTAGAGCAGATAAGTTAAAACTACCGGGTTCTTAAATGGATGGATACGTTTTCGTTTTTCTGATACCTACTTTTTACACAAAGTAATAATGCTTTTAATTCGACTCATTAGCATAAAATATGAATACATGTATTTCTCGAAAGCGCAGTAAAAACTTCAAACTGTATGGGAACAGAAGATTTATCCCTTTTAAAGAAGAAAATTTGCTCAAATTTTCTGGTCAGGCAACGGCTATTTGTTACTCTCCTGATAAGCAAAAGAACATTACAATAGATTTATTCTGAGGGGATAAGAGACCCAATGAAGATCAAAAGAGATTTTGGGCCTCAGAAAACTTTCTATCGGATTAAGATCTTTGAGTTTTTGTCACGAATGAGGAAGTTAAGATGAAATTTATATAAGCATAATGATAAAGAAGGACATGTACTTGAGTAAAATAATATTTTAGCAGAATAAAGCGCACCGGGTATTTTTTAACCTGTAAACAAAGAAAAAAACTCTACTATCCCAAGTTGCCACGGGCGTCTTTATAAAGCTTAGGACGTTTAGGTTGCTGTTTTCGTAACACGATGCTCAAATTGACGAATACCAAACATTTTGCACAAGGTTATCGTATGTTGAATAAATGGGTAGTTGCTGGCCAGCGGATTCTGTTAGCTATGCAAAGATAGAAGTCGTGATGCAACATTAATATTTTAAATCCGCCTGGAGGCGACATTGGCGCGGACACGAAATTGACTTAAATTTTAAGGCACTTAGTTGGAAGTTGGAGTAAGTTTACAGAGTTACTTACCGAGGATTGGATCCCAGCGGATCGCGATCCGGACTTGCCACTTAGCCGGGTCATTAAAGCTGTTCTGGAGGAGTCAACCAAGCATATGTTCGCGGCATCATGACATTTACACATTTCGCGCTCCCAGGGGTAAGTGGGCACATTAAAAGTTACACCTCGGCCAGTGTTTATGAATACATAATGGGCGAATAAACGAAGTTGGGTATTCGCCCATTTTGGGCTTGTGTGAATTTTCGTACCTTTGATAAATTTGGCGTGAAATATTAGCGAGAATATGGATTGCGTTCAAGTTCATAATTCTTTAGTGCGTAACTTACTCGTATAAAAGAGCTTATGGAGCTGCTTTCATTTGTGCGAACTGTTTCAAATGTAAGTACTAACTCGTGTATAAATCTAAGACACTTCAGCCTTAGAATTATATACATAGGAATTAGTACATTTACCTTATGTGTTATACCATTATCCAACCATTTATTAAGGAAATCTTAACGGAACCTTTCAAGACGTGAAAGGTAAACAAAAGTGTTCAGCACAATAGTCAGTAAAGAGGGTTAACGACTGAATATGAGTAGGTATTTGTAATAATAGTGGATCGTAACCACATGTCATTTTTTTTAAGTCTGCTTTCATTTAAATCCGAGACATCAAAGACAAAATACTTCGGTTTGATGTCTAATGATATTATCTCGTACATAAAAACGGTCCCAAACATATGAAAAATGTGTTGAACAGAATATAAAAAGACTACTATCGTGGAGATTCTCTATGTAAATGTATTCAGTTACAAGTAGTAACGCCGTGAAAGGGTTTTTTATTTTATTTAATCCAAGTTAGACGAAATTGAATATCTTTGGCATGATAATATTAAGTGTC
The DNA here is from genome assembly GCA_963691665.1 of Clepsis dumicolana. Classification (NCBI taxonomy): domain Eukaryota; kingdom Metazoa; phylum Arthropoda; class Insecta; order Lepidoptera; family Tortricidae; genus Clepsis; species Clepsis dumicolana. The sequence goes on along the minus strand of OY829522.1, from coordinate 7,822,222 downwards.
TCTCTCGTGTATCGCGTCGCGAACCCTTTGAAGATCAATTCTGTGCAAAACTTGGAAAGATTTTGAAGTTATAAAAAAATGGGCCAAGTCTACGCGACCCGGCACGTTCCAAATAAACGTTTGTAAAAACTAAAGGCCGAATGGATGTTGAATAACTATGTAGGATGCTTCAAATGGCCCATCGCTGAGGGGCGCAATATCTATAAAAATCCCTACCGCTGATACAGCGTGGCGCGCATTTATGTGGTCATGAAATACAGCGATTATCATAAACGGAGCGTTTTCGTCATCCAGTGTTGCCATTAGCGGCGCAGAGTTCGCGGAATGGCGCGCTTTATCGCCTGCCATGCCAGCTACGTCGCTACGTATACGCGATTGCGAATTGCGTCGTGTGGGAACGCCTTTTGTTTGATGCGCCGGGTTATTTCGGTTTCGCTGTTTTTAATAATGTTGCTTGTTTAGATTTTTTATCTTGTTTGTTCGGATCAGTTCGGATAAAAATATTATTCCCTCAGTCTTCCTTGATAATGCTTTGTATGTAGACAAAATGAATAGAGCTCTGGTAGGGCTTTTAATCTTTTGTATTGATTTGTATTGCTCGTGAAAAACTGTTGGAATACATTTTGTTATGAAACCGACCTATTCAAAATGTACCTACAAAGTACTATGTTCTCAAGAACTTCAACAAGCTATAGTAAATACGTAGTTAAAACTTGTTTCTAACGTTTTCAACGTTTTATTTGACTAAGTACTTTTGCTTCGGACTGTACCTAACATGGATACAGTTGGCACGTGACTGAGGAACGGAACGAAGGATTCAACTAGAAATTTGTCTCAGTCTACGAGATTCCGAGTGGTTGATTACACATGTCTCGTATGTATTACCAAACTTATGATAGCCGTTTGTCAGTGTTAGATGTATTCATATTAGGTATAATATTAATTTTAAGGTAATTTGATTTTATTTTTACTGTATCTCCGTTTTTGTTTTAGTTTTAAATTTAATTTTTAACCTGACGATTTTTTGAGAATTTCTTATATTCTTGACAAAAAGCGTGGGTAGGCAATGTAATTTTTAAAATTACCTGTAAATAAATGAGTCTAATCTGTCCATCTATACATATACTGAATGAATTTACAGAATGTAAATGTTAAAAGATAATTCAATTTAAAGTAATATTTTCACAATCAATTAAGCAATGATTTCTTTGGCAGATGTAATATGTATCTGTGGCATTTGTAACATAGGCGTTCCTCGGTTGTACGCTAATGAGACAGCCATAGAATTTGCTGACTTAAGAAGATCGCTCTGGAAAAGCATCTGATCACTTTTACCTCCTGAAAGCCTGGTTTTCCTCCATCTGTCATAATACCAGAATACCTTTACGAAACAAACAGGTACTCGTTTTTTTTGTAAATAGGTAAACAAAATTGTACCTAAACTGACACGGTTTTTGCTTTTAATAATTATAGCAGGTACAGTGCCTGGGCTAGCAATAACTTTTTTATATAAAATTTCAGTGTTAACAATGGCAATTTTAATTATATTTTTTTAAATAAAAACTGTAATTTCAGCCCACTCCTGCCGTCTGAGGGAGAAAGGGCTTGTAATTTGAAAACCCCCTGTGGTTAAGTGAGCTCTAAAAACGAGAAATTTCAGCAGCCGTAGAATTTATTCGCTAGATCGGGCTATGGAAAGTGTTTTTTTTTTCAAAACACCTGTTAAGATTATTTCTATGGGAGTTACATTTTCTAAAAGAGGCACAAGAATAGTTTTAGACACACTTAAAAAAAACCTTTTTAAAATTTAATGTGCTCACGTCCAAAATTCTACTGTTTACTTATGTCCATTTTTCTTTTGAATTACTCACCTAAACTACGTTTTCATCAGACTTTTTAAAACATTTCAATAGAAAATTAATTTGGCATTAGCTAAATTAGTTAAGGCGTAAATGGCATTTTTCTTGAGATTTTGCTCCGCAAAATGACAGCCAATTACCTAAATTGGATTCGTTTAAGTCGTCCCACCTTTTACAGCTCCATTCAGATTTAAACCGGCATTCTCAGGCAGCTCGTGAACTCTCCAACTTCAAAAAATTAAAGCTAAAAGCAAATACGCAAAGACGATGTTAGGTAGGTGCCCTAATTAGTACCTAAATCGTATTTCGAATCGAACCGAAATCGAATTTTGCCAGCTCAACGGAAACAAGCTTAAGGGCTATGGATTGTATGGAATAATGACGCTTACATAACACGACCGTTACTACGGGGTTAAATATAATATATTTTATATGGACCATTACTTAAGACATTCGAAGTGCAATAAGTATGGCAGCGTTTGAAGACAATAAAAAAAGTGCAAATATCTAAAGCAGTAGGTATCGACCAAATTATTAAATAGAGAGATTTAGTTTCGTTATGAAATCCTGTTTCTTGATTTTCAAGTCAAATGTGTGGATATTGAGCTTAATTTTGGTGTATTTGGAATGTTTTCCCGTCGAAATAGGGTGACGGAATGCTCTTAAAACTATATAAAAGCAAATATTTGTGACATAAGGTTAATGTCCCTGCGCCCGACGCCTTCCCAATAGTCGGCACCTTCAATCTTAACACGTAGCAATAACGTGACCAGCAGGGTGTCAATTATTGGAGTCAACGTGTCGATCACTGGGACCTTACCTTAGTTATTTTACTTTAAACTCCGCTATATTAACCTCACATTTTGTAATCGCGTCTGGGAACCCGGCGTAGTGCGTATTTATTCAATTCGTACGTAATGGCGCCGGTTGTCAGCCGATGATGAATATGCTCATCAGAGCAAGGAATCCCAGCTCCCACTTTCCCGCTAAAACCGTATCAATCATTTTCACGCATCGCCTCATATGTAAATATGACGCATTTTATGCGACAACACGGTACGCTTTGCGTCACGTTTCCCAATGCCCGTTTGCTCCCAAATGTGTTGTGACGCAACTGAACGTAACAATGCGAGCTTACATTGAAGTGGAATAGATGAAATACAACGTGTTCGCAATTCTAAAGCGTAATTGCTTTTAAGTAAACGAGTTTGATTAAACGCGTAACGGTGTTAATGTGTTGTGTGCTGTGAATACCAGAATCCATTTCGGCGAGGATACTTGATAGTAAATCTGTATTCTGTACTCCTTTTCAAAACAAAAGAGAAAGATTTTCTATAAATTAAGCATGTATTTCATTTCGTACCAAGTCTGGATGAAACACAGATTTTTTGAGTCAGCTGTAAAAATTCTTAAGTATCTAAGAAATATCTAGGTACAAATAAGTTCAAAGCGCGTCGTCCCTTAATACAAGTTTCTCATGCTACAATAATAAGTACTCCATAATTATTAATAACCTAAACAATTTAAAATTAAAATAAAAACCCGACTGCAATTCCGTGAAACAATACACCCAATCCTATGTCACTCGCGCAACTGAGACGAATCTATAATGACACCACGTATGCTGAAATTTTAAAGAATGAGACACATACATTCATACATACACATACGTAGGTATACACGCTCCAAAAACATAACCCCTCCTTCAGCAGTCGGGTAAAAAAAACAGCCTTGAATTTTCTACCTGCCATCGCTTCTCACCGCTTTATTAACACAGCAGAGAAGACATTATTTCCCAACAAACAACGACAAGATGCTGCGGTTCTAATCTGTGAAGCACGCTGTAATTAGTACGGAACCCCGTCCGCACCGCAAAGGGTTCATCAGCACGAAGACCCTGGGAATAAAAACCAGCTAAGTGCCAGTCGGTCTCGCGCACGAAGGGTTCAGTACCCCGTAAACTTGCCATTATCAAGATCGAGCAAAAACTCGTTCGCCGGCGGTAAGTGGCTATATAGCCGTTATAACAATAGAAATTCTATTGTGTCTGGTTTACCGCTGGCGAAAGCATTAAGTTCTTTCATTTTATTCAGTACTAACGGACCCAGCAAACTTTTGTCGAAAATTTTGTGTTTTTTTTTTGTGAATTTTCCTTCTCTTTTAAAAGTTATTAGCTATTCGAAGCGGAGCGGAGACAAATCCAACAAATCAAAAGGGCATAAAAATCTTGACTTATAAGTGGTGTAACTAACAAGCGTACCTATTTAGGGTGCCTTTGGCACACTACAGTGCGGATCCCTAAAGATCCCGGTAAAATCTGGTTAAAAATAACGTGCGTTCAGGGAAATTGGTCCGTTAATGGAGCGAACTGTTAAGAAATTGGAGAACAAATCTGAGAAAAAGTGCGAAGGAATCTTTGTGGGGTTACTCTTGTACTTTTATGTATTCTGTGGTAGGATGTGATTCATTGGTTATCATCGTTTTGCATTCGGTGAACGCCGCGTTACGCGCTAATGTTAATTCTTTGAATAAGGGCGTTCTCAGTGAACAATTAATTTAGTTAACTATGTTTAGTAGTCGTCACAAAACTGACGGTCAATGTCAGACACATACATTTCGTCACAAAACTAACCATTAAGACGTGATTTAAACATAGTAACTTAAGGAACGCTTGACAGCACAAGTTAAATTTAAATGCCCATAAAACAATTAAGTACGTGTAAACGCATGGCGCCTTGCTTAGGATTTCTCTTTTTTCTGTCTTTTGTTCCTATGTCTATATAACGTTTTTTGTTCCTTATGACCTCAGAAATGCCTGGTTAAAATCTTTTGGATTCTATCCGAGCATCCTGTATATACCGATGTAAATCTAAAGAGGTATTTCATTTCATTTCATTTATTTATTCAGAAACAATATAGACATTGTGTATGAAATAGGTACAGTTTAAAATTTCTTACATTATAAATAAAAATTAGCTAGGGTACTAGATTTAATAGAAATTCACTGTAATGTTTAAATGCTTAGATTACATTATTATTATTATTTTACATATGTTTTCTTGAATTTTTACAAACTATCCCGAACGAAAATCTCTTCAATGCTGTAAAAACACCCTCTCAACAAGAATGCCTTCAACCTTCTATGAAATACTCTATAATTGGTAATATTCTTTAAATCAGTGGGCAGTTTGTTAAAAATTTGAATAGCTTGATATTTCGAGCTGTGTTGAGCTACTTTGAGCCTAGGGAAAAACGTTGGCCTTATGTTTTTAGTTCTCGTTTGTAGGCGCCACTCTTGCTCTTCGAGAGACTCGTGTTTTGAAATATTTTTGACAAACTCTGTCAGTAACACAAGAACATACAAACAAGGAACCGTCAGAAGACACAGATTTAGGAAATGCTCTCTACAAGAAACCCATTGAGGAATACGTAAAATAGTACGTATTGCTCTCTTTTGAACATACTCGTAGGTACTCGTAGATACTTAGTTTGTCCAGTCATTTTGAGCATTTGAGTCTGATTAAAGCTTGTAATTAGTATGCGTCATCAGCACACTTTTTGGGGAAATCGGTCTGTTAAGACGCTTCCCTGAGAGGATGGCCTTGAACGCTTCGCGCCTTCCTCACCCCACCTCACTTCTACTAAACAACTTCGTTTTAGTGACGACATCTATTAAATATCGGTCTAACTTCATTTTACACAGTGTTATCACAAATAACGCGTATTTTCGAAATAGAAAATGCGGTCTATGCGAACGTCTTTCATACAAGTACGGATATTACATCCGATACTACTTTCGCGCCGAGTCGCCCCATTAGGTACCGCTGTCTGAACGTTTGCAGCTTAAAACAATAAAATTCTGTACCAACTCCTGTTATCGGATTATCAGATTATATTAAACAACAGCAAATAATTTTTTTCTCGTCTGTTCGGCAATTGAAATTATAAGTCACTCATCGATACAATGTAACATCGCAAATAATCTTAAATTATGTGAACGTATCTCGTGTGTTTTTTGCGATATTTATTCGTTAATTCATACGCAGTGTTCGCCGTTCTGCAAATGATGCTCGGTTCAACAGGCACCGTCTTTGGATGAGTTACTTACAGAAAAATCGGCGGTAAAGTAGAACATTTTGATGAATAATATTATATAAACAGGCGAAGTTCAGTAATAATACGATAAATCAGTGATATTACAAGAATAGAGAGAAAGTTGCAAAATTGCAAAGATCGCTGTGAAATGGGAGAGTCCGTGATAAGTAGTACTACTTACCTATTGTAAAATCTTTAATATCGAAAGTAAAAAAATAATATTAACCTATCGCACCAATCCGTGGTTTTTTTAGGGTTCCGTACCTCAAAAGGAAAAAACGGAACCCTTATAGGATCACTTTGTTGTCCGTCCGTCTGACTGTCAAGACCCTTTTTCCCTGAAACGCGTGGAGGTAGCATGCTGAAATTAATATCAAATACTTAAGCTTGCGTTCCCTTGAAGCTGTGAAAAAATCAACCTTCTTAGTCAACGCAATCAAAAGATACAGTCATTAAATAATCTATTTCCATACAAATTGCCGAAATCGGAAAACCCACAGGGTACTTCCATCAGCTGTCCTAGAAACTTGAAATTTGGTGTGAAGGTAGCTTTTATAGCACAATCGCTCCGAAAGTCTCAAAATCTTAAAATTTTATGTCTGTCTGTAGATTTCACAGACCAATATAAGTTGACCCCACACTGTGTACATTTTGCTTAGGAGCAGGGCTCTGCTAACACTGGACTTCTTAAAACACTGGAGAAAACCGTTAAAATCTTTCTACGGAACCCTCGTGCGCGAGTCCGACTCGCACTTGGCCGGGTTTTTTTTTTCAAAGTGGGCTCGAACGGATACCCAAACGGGTACCGCACTCAGTGAGGGATCATATTGCATAGAGCGATTAGAGCGACAGTAAAGTTAACAAAGAAAGAGGAACAAAATTTTACTTAAAAAAAATGTGTCAGTTACGATGAAAATAGCGCTTTAGTAGTCTTTGTTGTCTGACTCTAAAGGTAACCAATAGAAAAGTAAACCAATACACTCATGACATGACTATAGTTCAAGATCTACGGTACTCTTCTCATAATTAAATTGCAGCTTCTCATAACTCTATTAGCAGAAGCAGTTTCAGTGGTCCTCAGAATCTTGTCTGCGCTCCAAACTTTTTCCATCAGAGCAAAGAAAAAATCATTTCCTTTGGTTTCCTCGCTTAGCTTGGGCGTTAATTTGCCCTTTTATTATTCGAGCTTTTTATCGCTGCAGCGTTTGATTCATTAATAAAGTCTTGATAACTTTCAGGCACTAACTTGTTCCAGCAGGGAAATTAATGACACTGTTTTAATTTCCTGGAGGCAAATCACCGCGGCGTCGAATGGAGCTGCGCGAGAAATAGTTTTGCTATCTAATTGATGTCTGCTGTTTCTGACGGGATTTATTTTTAATCTACAGGTCATTGTTGTGTTAGGGAATTTATTAAAGAATCTTCGAAAACGTGCAATTTGTAAGCAACATTTATCTTTCTAAAACGGATGTTCTGGTTAGGTATCTTACAGGCGAAATGAGAAAGATTGTATTGCATACATGTTTGTTAACACAAATAGTTACTTAGTACTTACATTCAAAATGAATTAAACAACTGTCCTATATTCAACACACAAAAATTTCAAATAAGCCAGTTTGTACCTAATCAAAGTTTGTAATTATTTTGCATCAGACTGAGAAAACTTCGAATGCTGAAACAGAAAACATTCTAATTGGTCCTTCACAGAAGCAAGAACTGAAGTAAGACGGTCTGCACTATTTAGTGTAAATTTTACTTCTGTGTTCTGTAGTGTATTGTAGTCGGTTTGTAAAGTACACTTGTATTTCTTGTCCATAAGCATTGTTTTTAAAAATACTTAAGCAAGTATTCTGTACCAACTTTGTGGCCAGATCTTAAATCCAATCAAGGACACCTGGAAATCAGAGACGAAATTGAGAGAAAAATTGTCTATGATGGTAGCTAGGGATTTATCAATCTAATAATGTTTACCATTTATATGTATATTGACCCTTTCTAAAACTGTACATTCCTATTAGATCTATGCATCTTTGGTTAGTTAAATACTCTGACTGTACTTAATCCAAATAATAACGGTAAACAGAAGGTGTACGCGTTCCAATTGTAATTTAAACCGCACCGTATTTTGACAGACGTTTCATTAGCCTGGTTCCATTCGGCTGCGGTGACGTCACGATTCCAGTCAATGGACCAATCAGCGCTCTGTTATAAAACAATTCGAGGTTTATTCAGGGATGCCAGCAGTAACATGCAGCGTACCTAATGTGTTACGGTTGTCGCTAATCTTGTTTCATTGCAAAAAAAGTACGTGGTTGATGTAACTCTGAGTATTGGTTTTGACAATTGGTCCGATAATAAATGTATTGTTTTAAGCATTAATTATTTTATTTCACCCTGAGTTTCTTTTTCAGGCTGTTACATAATTAATCATATTATTATGATTACATTTGGTCTCTATACGACATGATATCCCGTTTACTTAATCGTTAACTTTGACTAGCTTCCTTTTCTTTCTTTTTTTTTTCTTCAATAATACTATAATATGAAAAAAGATAGCGACTAATTCAATGAACGTAATAATATCCAGTTGTACCTTTCTATTACCAACAATTTATCTAAATTTGTTTTATCATCTGATAATGAAAGCTTATAGATACAATATTTGGCAATGAACCCGACTCAATAATGATGTTATTTACCTGCGTCACCTGGATCGAGGCGATAGCGCATTAAGCTGCCGAATTTAAATAGCCTGGTGCGAACCCTGATACTGGCACACTTTTAAAGTTTTCAATAAATACGAAATAAGGAATTATTGCTGGTTGTATCGTGGTTGTATCTCATATTTTTTCTACTTATTTCATTGTGGATGATTATTTCTTACAGGTTTTTGGAGAAGCTGCTAGTTGGACCACAATCAGATAGACGATGTCGTGTCGCAAAAAATCCAGTTTGTAAAGGCTTTAAATACAACGTTGATGCCTAATACCTATCATTTTTTAAGAACTGGCATCGTTCATATGATTTCCCTCGAGTTGTGGGTCTCAACCGGTGGAGACGATTGCTTTTCGTCTAGAAACCTGCTTACTCTATATGAAAAAAAACCGGCCAAGTGAGAGTCGGACTCGCGCATGAGGGTTTCGTAGAAAGATTTTAACGCTTTTCCCCAGTGTTTTACAAAGTCCAGTGTTAGCAGAGCCCTGCTCCTAAGCAAAATGTACGCAGGGTGGGGTCAACTTATATTTGTCTGCGAAGCCTACAGACAGACATAAAAATGTAAGATTTTGAGAATTTTCTGAGTGTTTGTGCTATAAGAGCTACCTTCATACCAAATTTCAAGTTTCTAGGACAACTGGAAGTACCCTTTAGGTTTTCGGATTTCGGTCATTTGTATGGAAATAGCCTTTTTAATGACTGTATCTTTTGATTGCGTTGACTTAGAAGGTTGATTTTTTCACAGCTTCAAAGGATCGCAGGCTTGAGTATTTGATATTAATTTCAGCATGCTACCTCCACGCGTTCCAGAGAAAAAGGGTCTTGACAGACAGACATACAGACAGACGGAATACAAAGTGATCCTATAAGGGTTCCGTTTTTTCCTTTTGAGGTACGGAACCCTAAAAAATAAATTTCTTATTGGGTAGTTGTGATTGTGACCAACCATAGTACTTTTAAAGATAAGAAAGAAAGAAATAAAGAAAAGGTTTATTTGGTGCGTATGTAACAGTACAGAAAAAAACATAAATAAAGAATCAGCAAAATACACCAAAAAGGTTGCCACTCAGCATGTGTCATGACTTGAATGTGTGATGTCATGTGTGAAGAATGTATTTTAGATTGTTACATTTGAGGAATTCCATAATAAAATTATAACGAGCAGAAGGTAGGAAGACCCAAGGGACTAATAAAATTCTCCTTTTTAAGCAAAATAAAATTTTAATAGCATGTTAAGGATAGCTGGTAATAAACAGTGCTTAACCAGGAACGGTATTAATAAGCTAAATGCTTCCTTATTTACTTTCGTCAGGAAAGAAAACTTGCACAGGCGTTCTCGAGCGCTGAGTAAGAGAACTTAGTTCTGAACAAACATCACATGTTAGTGCTACAGCTTGTGACGGTAAATGTGTCAGAACTCCGGCAGACTTTAACTAGTAGACGTAGTGTGACTTGGAAGTTACTCGAGTATTAAATTTCGTTAGTAATGTACCTTTATGTTGCACGGCATTAAGCATCCAAACACGCTAATGTTCTATGTCAAATGACAGCGACGGGAGACTTTTGTGATAGTCACAATATGGCTTAAATGACATGAGAAGTCCAAGTGGTAAATTTTTAAAAGTACGTATTTCAAACGCGACAGGCAAAAATTGTGTTTGAAGAACTTCTTAATTCTCATAATTCTGTGGCGATGGAAATTCTGTGGAACAGTGGGTCTTCCACTTTTAACCATGTTTGTCGCTACGCAACGCTCACTAAGTTCAATCAAGGGCCATGTAGAGATCGATCCTCTGAAGACCAACATGTTGGAGCCCCAACCAATTTTTCAGTCGCCGGGGCCCATTCACACATTCCCTTTACAAACGTGGGCCCAGGAGTCATCGCCCCGGCTAGTGTCGCGGGCGCCACGCGTAGCACTAAGCAAATTGACGCCACGACCCTCTTCGAGCAAACACATTACGGCCGACTCTTATTTCGGGGGAGCTTATTTGACGTTACTGAACGCGTTTTCAGGTAAACTGAGGCTTAGTTTTTGGCGTCTTTAGGTATCAAGTTCGCCCGATTACTGTTACGAACTACGGTGTCTTATTTGCTTCAAAGTCACATTACGTACGTACAAAGTTCAGATAATTATGACGTCAGAAAATAGGGAGAACGATATTTTTAAGAATGACATCGGGCAATTACGAAATTAACGAAATTTTATAGATACGTTTATAGAGATTAAGATTACTTTATTTACATACATTTGACACACACAGAAATATTTGAAAACAGTTCTCAATACGTAAATATTGTGTAAAATAGCAACTACACTGTAAAAAACGACTAGTATTTTGGTTTATTTACGGCATCGATCTCCTTAGCCTGAAATCTTAGCGCAAAAGGAGCTTGAGCGAGACTTTTTGTACTTATTATACTTGTTGCGTTTTCCGGTTCCCGTAAGTAGTTGCTGTATTGGATGGCAAAATGGATATTTTAAAGTAATGATTTACTTGTAAATATTTAAAAAGATTTGATCGGAAACGAGGCCTGTGCCTAGCAATGGGACGTAACAAAGGCTGGTGATGATGATGATTTAAAAAGCACAACTTCATAGTGCTCATACCTGTTGAGCTGTTTAAAATATTGATCTGATAATATTAAACATAAGAAGCGTGTGCTATTATTACTATTAGACTAATATTCTATATAAATAAATAAATAAATATCATGGGACAAATTGACACCAATTGACCTAGTCCCAAACTAGGCAAAGCCTGTACTATGGGTACTAGACAACGGATAACCATACTTATATAGATAAATACATACTTATATACATATTAAACATCCAAGACCCGAGAACAAACATTCGTATTCATCATACAAACATCTGCCCCGACCGGGATTCGAACCCGGGACCTCAAGCTTCATAGTCAGGGTCGCTAACCACTAGGCCATCCGGTCGTCAAATACATAATCATGAAACATAATCTCCATCACCGTAGTCCTGTGCCTTAAGCACGACTTGTCGAATCCTGCGTTACGTTACGGTTATCGTATCGAGATCGAGAAATCTCATACTAAATTTCAGTTCCAAATACGCTCACGGGCGGGCGCTGTTCCAAACGTCATACAAACTCGTTAAAGTTTACTATTCGATTTTACGTGACGCAGGATTCGACAAGTCGTGCTTAGGGCACGGGACGTAGTTTATACCTAAGAAAAACCGAAAATGTAAGTTAGGTACCTATAATATAATTATATTCTTACCGACATAGGTAGAGTTCAAGAGCATTTAAAAATAATATGATTCGGGTATAAGAAATACTTCGGCTGTCAATGGCGCTTCCTATATCAAAGAAATGTATGTCAATACGAGCTCACGGACTGTATAACTGTGCTATTGACTAAATGGATGCAATACGTATTATTGAATAGCATCCCGCTGCAGTTTAGCGTGCACAAACTAGTAAAACCATTCCGACTCGACTTATGTTTGCTCTGCGACTCTTTCTTTTTACTCCCACATGCGCCGGTAAAAATCGAAGAATGGGGCTCAAAAGCATGGTCGGGTACTCCATTCAGAACCTTTTAGCAAAAATACTGCAGGCTTTTACACAATAAAAGAGCAATCAAAATCGTTGGCGGCATATTTTAAAGCTTCGCTGCGGTCGTTACTCACCTTTACGAGCTCTAAGTCGTTTTTAAGCGAGTTAGCTAGCACGCAATCTCGGCTGTGAGAATGTTTCGCTCAGAATTATTTATGTTCGAGAACATTCTCGCACTCGCCAAAAGCATGAAGACTCCCCGGCACTTGAAGACTCGTGAAATCGCTGCCTACCAATTTCTAATTTGCAACTTGCTTACTGGAAAACTTGCTCTTTCCAAATATTAAACGCCTAAGAACATTCTCCTGGATTAAGCGACTTTTGAATTGAAGTCGACTTGCAGTTTAAAACTAACTAACAGCTTCAGCGAAACAAATGATAAATCTAGGTGAAAATTGGATTCTTTTGCTCGGAAACTCTTTAAGGAGCTCAACGTGTGTGAAACTAGGCATGAATGACGCAGCAACTTGTTGAGTTTTAGGTTAAGCCAAGAACTCGCTTACAACGCTTACAATAAACATGTTGGGGAAATAACTACTTGTTCATTATGTAAAAGTTTATTGAAAATAGTTTGAATATAATAATTATGTGGAAAACATTGGCATACTCGAATTTACTGCAGCTTTAACTGTTTTTATGGTTGCGTTTTTAAAGTTCAAACCGACTCACCTAAACGAAGAAAAATATAGCAATATGCTTGAAAACCTACTTTTAAAGTTAATAATATAAATTATTTTAACAACACTGTACAGTAGTAGTGTTGATTCATTTTGGTCCCTCTGTGCTTTATTTATTTATTCAAAGAAGTGAGAGAAGACGATAGAAGGTATTCCATTTCTATAATAATGGGATTAAACAATGTACTAAACATTATTAGGCGATAATTTTATATTAGCCGATACCTAAACGGTTTACCCTGTCATCCCTTCTAATTTACGGCTCCCGTGTTACATTAAAATTGAGACCCATTATCTTTTAACTGAGATTAGAGCTATAAATACCCAATTACAAAGGATTTTTGTAGATTTAGACACAATTAATCAAGCAAATTAGACAATTAATGAAAATAATCGATTTATTGATTATTTTTGTTTTATTTTTTATGAAACATTCATAGAATGAAATTCAACATACAATGACAATGCAAAGAAAAATTCGTTAAGCAGCTGGACTTGAACCAGCAACCTCGGTAATCCGTACCACGCTCCACCAATTAAGCTATACTTAACGTTGGTGTACCTAACGAATTTTTCAATGCCTTGTGTCATATTTTATTTGGAAGATCTCTCCTCAGCGCCATCTATGAGTAGCTTAATCAAGCAGCTCACCCACTACGGAACTTCTACAGTTACGCATTAGTGGCAAGAGATGGAGCTATTTTCTGAATCAATGAAAATAATCGATTTATTGATTATTTTTGTCATTGTATGTTGAATTTCATTCTATGAATGTTTCATAAAAAATAAAACAAAAATAATCAATAAATCGATTATTTTCATTGATTCAGAAAATAGCTCCATCTCTTGCCACTAATGCGTAACTGTAGAAGTTCCGTAGTGGGTGAGCTGCTTGATTAAGCTACTCATAGATGGCGCTGAGGAGAGATCTTCCAAATAAAATATGACACAAGGCATTGAAAAATTCGTTAGGTACACCAACGTTAAGTATAGCTTAATTGGTGGAGCGTGGTACGGATTACCGAGGTTGCTGGTTCAAGTCCAGCTGCTTAACGAATTTTTCTTTGCATTGTCATTGTATGTTGAAATTAGACAATTTACCGCCCATTTTAATTTTAATTTTGTCAAGATATGTTCTAAGTTCTTGGAGCTCCGAAGATTAAAATTAAGTACAAAACTCTTTAAAACATTTTGCAGGGCATTCAAATTAAATCGAGATAGAAAATATAAACAAAATTAGAGAACGTTTATGAGAACGTTACATATTGGGTTTTATTTTATCAGTGGTCAGTCGAATATTACGAAGAAATTGAGAAATTACGGGCCACATGTAGCTTGAGAAAGGTCACCATTCGTCCGTTAGCACCCAGCGTAATGAAAAACCGACCTTATCCCGCCCAGTAATCTTTAACATCCACAGAAAAATAATAACGAAACATCAACAAGTTTCTTCCAAGATACATGTAAGTATGCAATTATCTTTATATTATTATGTGTACCTACTTATTTATTTGAGCAATCTTTTTATTATAGTTTGTAAGTAAAAGAAGCGAAAAGGCGATTAATAGATTTCAGAATACAGTTATAGGGGTGTAGTTCCATTCTGATTAACACTACAAAAAATTACTTAATGTGTGTGACATTCGTTAGGAATGATTTTCAGTAGTTTCTGAAATTTCGTTCAAATTTTAATATTTATAAGGTAAACATCCCCATACGTAAATTCCTATAATTGATACCCTGTTTGTCACCTTTGGTACTACTTTTATTGAGATTGATAGTGCCAACTATTATTGGGACAGTTTCGGACGCAGGGACATTCACAGTTTTTTTTGTACAAAGTTTTCGAGTTAAATCAAAATGTCAAGAAAATAGCTTTCGATGAAACGAAACATCTATGAAACGTGTGTCGGCAATTTGATGATAAACCAAAATAAATAAATATCATGGGACAATTGACACCAATTCATAGCCCCAAACTGGGCAAAGTCCGTGCTATAATTACCGCCCGTACTTACTGTATCGTAATTTATTCCCAAACTCTATTCAATAATTGGAACACTGTGTTTCTAATCACCATTACGTAACTGTGCTATGTAATTTACCAATTCCTACCCTCACTACCACATCTGGGCGTAGGTATGACAGCGTTTGTGGAACGTGTCATACTCGTATAACATGAGAAGTTAGGTACTACTAATTAGTCGAAACCGAAACTCGATGCAGGTTAGATTATACAAATATGGACAACATGTACTACGGGTATATGTTTAGAAGGTCAATAACCTTGTTTGCCTTAAGTGTTAACGGAATCTTGTTGGACTGCTCAAGCGTATGATTTAATTAGTTTACCATATCGGATTGGTTTCAAAAGTGTTCTAAGTAATAAATTAGCTATTTGTTAAAAAATATGTTTTATGCCGATTGTACTTTTTTTTTACTGAACTTGTATTGACATCCAACTTACATAATTCACACCAAATTTCAAATCGATCACTGAAAGTGGATCAAATTTAGCAAGCAAATTTTGACCCACACAACACAAACATGTACAATGCATCTAACATTCTGATACCTCAAGATTGGAGTTATTCCAGACTAGAGTATAGGTACACCAATAAATCACAGATTAGAAAACGTCAAAGAGGCGTCAGAAAAGCTGACGACAAAAATGGAAAACGGGCCGAAACCGAAGTACCTTTATTGGTTATTCGTGTTCATTAAAATAAAGCTTCTGAATAAAATTCAGATAAATGAATAAATAAAACTCTTGTTAAAACCGAGATTGAATTTCAAGCGTACTTAACGTCAAGTCATTAGTACATTTTACAATTAATAATGATGTGAATGAAGGGCTTGATCCTCAGATAATAATAATAATTATTATTATAACATTTATTTCGACCATCGTTGGACCATAATATAGAGAGAGGATAATGTAGGTTCTGTTTAAAACTGTTTCAAAAGAAAATGAAATAATTTATGTTTAAAATTTCTTTCATACCCGATATTGCAACTAAAAGAAGGGTGTTAAGTATAAGTTTGATGTTATTGACAATGAACTGAAAATAACATGTCTACCTATTGTCAACCAGCAGAGGCAATTAATGTATTGGGAGAAACATTTAAAAAAAACTAGACTTGTTCAATCGCTTGCTGAAGTACTTATTTACGGTTATCTATCTGATACCTTGTAGCTTTAACTGTTCGACGTCGATGACTTCAAGATATCATAGAGTAACGCGTGTCGTGTACAGTCACATTCATTTCCGTACCTTTCGCATACACTGTTGACTATATCCCAAATTTCTTTTGTACTATGACGAAATACCATGTCACACCACGTGCTGATTAATTTACGAAACGCCATCCTTACAATACATGATTAATCTAATCGTAAACTTCGAATCGCGTAGGTACTCCCACTCAGTACTAACTAACCTCTCCCCAATTCAACTCACTAGATTCAACTGACTGATTGAGAGCTAGGCACCAAGTTGTACACAATACAATACAAATATTCTTTATTGAAAACCACAAAACAGTACAAGGAGATTACAGAAAAACAGGTATGGTAGATAATAGGCGGTCTTATCGCTTAAAAGCGATCTCTTACAGACAACCAAAACCCTACACCTGTTGTGCATAGCACTAAACAAAACACAACTAGTTATCAGCGGGATGTGTGATCATTTGTGTCCGGGCAGGCTCGCCTGTATAAATAAGAAACGGCAACAACTTTAAATAATTGAACCTAGGGAATCGTAACTGCACAATCATTCCACGCCTACTGTACACTAGACAGTGCTAGCCTATCTCTAACTTGAACAATGGCTGACTAGATTACTTGGAGTTACCGAGTTGTACCTGATATTATGTATAGCACTAAACACTACGTGCTAACAGCAGGATACGTTATCCTTTGTGCCCGGCAGGCTTGGTTGCTTAAATAAGAAACCGGTGGGATAAGGGAACGGCCAGGGGTTATCTTGGTTTGAGCGTGTGTTGCCAACACTAGGTAGTATTCGTCGTAAATGTAATGTGCACATATAAGTTGAATACACCTTTGTAAATGAAAAGGTTTGAGAACTATATGTAGGTACTTCAGTATCGGAGCTTCAAATGTGTTTTTTTAGTTTTATTTTTATTATAGCAACGATTTTTACTTTTTACGTCTTTCTTACCATAAAACTGTGGCATTTCTGTACTTATTAAGAAGGAGATTTTTTGTATTTTTTTAATAAAAAAGATACTAAAAATGTTCATGTGGTCGCGAGGTCTACTACAAGCTCACAGAGCCACTAGTACCTATATTCAATGCTAGTGTAGTCACATGACAACTGAAACTAATTTTTTTGGCGCAAATCATTAATGATACCTCCAATTATATATGTATACACAAACTGGAACCAACCTGAAATACAACCTTAACTAGATATGAATTTACTGAGACATGTAACATAACGACAAGATTATCATAATAGCCAGTACCTATGTTCATATTCCCGTTATTCCAATTACAATATTAATAAAATACGAGTAGGATCATTTTCCAGGAGTAAAGATCAAACATATTCTGTTTATCATAAAACGAGGTCTTTTGTTTATGCTGCTGTAATGCTGATCACATTGACTAGCTATAGATAGGTAGGTTGCTACTGAATAGTACATATTAGATTTAATTATATTCACATCAATGATAGTACCTATTTAATTAAATTTGATAGAAATATTCAAACCCATAGACAATTGAATTCGTGCCGCGAAACGTATTTTAATTTAAAATTGGAGCTTCCACCATTTAAATAACTGACACAGCGTACTTTAATTCCCCTGGCCGCCGTTAAGTAGCAAAATTTCACTTTTCCACTTTTTTTGCGGCAAAAATTATCCTGATTATTATTCACGACGAATGTTACTTCTTTGCATTGAGTGAGTGAAGAGGGAAATGCGGAGTGGCGAAGCGTGCCGTATCGCAGACGATCGGCCTCGGAGTCGCTGCAGGCGCCGATATCAGCCCCGAATATCTTTTTGGAGTACTACTGTATGCTTTTATTAGTATGGCAATGTAGGAGAATGGCGTGAGAAATAATTAGTTGTCGCTCAACGGGGTGAGTTTGCAAAAATTGGCTACTTCGATAGTATTTTTTAGTAAGGCTTTCATCTACAAATCGTTTGGTCTTTTTAAAAAGTTTCCGCGTGGCATTTTTGAGATAGCTGTCCTGAACTGTATCTACCCCATTAAATTTTCAGTATACTAAGTAAGTAAGTAAATAAGTAAACACTTTATAAGTTATTCGGACTTTGCTAACGGCAGATAAGATGGACTGACTTGATGAGCAATGACATCAGTAACGTGTAAGTCAATTATTTTGTATGTCTGTATTACCTTATCATCGGCAAACTCACTGTAATTGCATTATAAACGAAGTCGTCACTTAATATGATATGAATTCGTTGTTTCGCATTTACAATGGCATCCATTGCGTGAAAAACTCACAGTGAACATACTTTTGCTTTCATTTATATCATTTAAATCCCATTACGCACATCAAATCGCACTTAATTTTTTATTCACACTAAACCACGTAGCGATGTTGTTTCATGGCATAGTGTTAATGAACACTTTTTTTAAATTGCTCTAGCTTTGCCGGCGCGTCTATCAGCCTCCATCGAGGATATGTCGAGAGCCCCTGACAATGGCGCCGATCCGTAATTAAAAATGGCGGACCATTTTTATCGAACGCTATGGATTCTAATAAAAGAGCGTACCTAGTTTTTTGAAATGGGCTTCGATTTAATTAATCCACGTGGACGTTTCAATAAGGAATATTAGTAATTGTGGGGATCTTTGATAGTTTTATTGATAGTATTGTGCAAATTTGGCTGATTTTTTAATCTAAAATTTTAAACACGTCGATGCATATTTATGGAATTAGTGCCATTACAAAATAACATACTTACAGATAAATAATTACAATGATCAAATCACTGATGTACCAAAAATAGACGGATATGCCACCCCTTCACCGCGCGCGGACAAGCAATATAGGTGATTAGGTGATTCGATGACTTAGTCGCCAACGACCGCCGCTCAGGTGACATCTCCTTGACTTGCCCAATTTCAACAGTTTTACACATTTTTGAACTGTACAAACAACACGGAAAAGAAAAACAAAGCACAAGGAATCATATTCAATACGTAAATAAATAATATACTCATTATTTGTGAAGAAAACCATGCATTTAAAATCATGATATTATAGCCAAATAATGCAGTGCCAACAATTTATTTCCTCACCTGATAAATTCCTACCTCTAATATTATGGCCAAATAACATAGGGCTATTAATTTACCGTCCTGATAAATCCCGACCCGAGTAGAAATTCGGAAAGAAAAACTCCCGGTGAACGTTCATAGAATATTTGTTTTTTATTTCTGTTTTACTATAGCTTTGTTCTTTCCTGGTAAATTGAATAAAACTGTTACAGAAACTGACTATTCCATCCACTTCTACTAATTTTCCAGTTTTTAGACCTACCGATTTAGACTGCGCATTATCTGGCCAATGACGACACTGAAATATCTTTTTCGTATTTTTTCCATTATTTTATATTTTTACCTTTGAAACAGTTACGAAACACTTGCCTTCCATTCCACTTGCCACTCTGTGAGCTTTCTCGTCTTTTATACGCAAGATGTTATCAGTAGTGGCTCTGTGAGCTGTAGGCCTCGTGAGCTAATTTTTTTTTCCATAAAAACTATAATTATCGAGCCTGTTTACAACATTTTACACCGTAGAGGAGAACAGCTGGACAGACATACGAAAGAATTTTTGTCCAATTTGAAACGTTGGCGCTTCGCTCGCTCGGTCAATAAAGAACGACCTGTTATTTTATGTTCGTGAATTAGCAGGTCATTGTTATCATGCGACTACTTGTTATTTTGTGGACATGAATTAGCAGGTCGGTACGGTAGTCGTATATTATCCAGATGGTATATTTGTCTGTGGTATATTCCCTTGAATTTTGACATGTCAGTGTAATGACAGCTAATGAGTGAAGGCCGCATTTTGTCAGCGCTAAAGAGGTGCGTGGCCAGTCTTTCATGCTTAAAAGTCGATGGATCAAATCAATCTCTCACTTTTTATAATAATTATAATCTCATTGCTTCGCTGGCAGTTTCATCAGAAAGGTAGCTATTATGTACCTAGCGCTAGATGTGTACAGTACAGTAATTGCCGCAAGCAAATTCATTTACAAAAATTACTGATGTTCAGAAACTACTTGCTACTTTGCTTTCAAAACCAGCCACTTAGTTCCTGATAAAACAACTTTTTCTTCTACTTTTTCAAACTTAGTAGGTAGGAGTACTAATAAGAAGCAAGCTGGTCTGGTCTGTTCGGCTTGTTGGTTGTGATTCCACCAGGGAATGCACTGACTCGTCAATTTTCACTGAGCAATCGATAAATAGCTGCAATATCCCCTGGCGATGTTGTCGACAGAGCTCGGTTTTAAAATATTAGACGAGTACGAACAAGGGTATGTTAGATATTTACAAAGCGGCATCTAACAAACATTTTCATTATAATATTTTTGATCACATTACGTCGTCCGTGCACAATGAATGTAATGTTTAGTCATAATGTCACGTTTATTAAGTACTTACAAGAAAAACATAGACAGAAATGTAAACTAATGTAAGGTGACACTACTACTAGGTGATATGGTAGGGCCTGCAAAAAATTATGTTATGATATCTACTTCGATTTAATCTGTTTTCTCCAACAAAAATCTTATCAACCCATGTGTCCAAAAGTTCCCAATTTCCCTCATATCTCCGGGGAAACGCGTTGCGATAAGCCCACCACACAAAAGGGAGTTAAAATAACCTCCTTATCTCAAAATTGTATTTGCAATATGAACGTTACCCATTTTCTTGAGAAAATCCAGCATCAAATGCCGCAAAATGTTTTCTTTCAGGACTCCGCCAGAGTGTGAACTCCTTTGATGAGCGATACATTGATTCCAAACACGCCGCGCAATTTTCTCTAATAGAGAAGCTTTGCGATATTCGCTGGAAAATATCTGTAACATGGCTGCCAAACCCTCGTAAATTCCCTCACACCTTTCGGTAGCAAATCCAATAAAGTGTGACCCATTTAAGTTTCTAGCCGCGCACCGTTAACGTCTTTAAGCTGTAGCATGGAAAGAGTTACGGGGGTCAATGCTATTTGGTTACATGCGTTAGTGCTTGCCAATATTTTATGTTGAACACATTATGGTTCTAATCGGTTCCAATAATTTTATTGGGTTATTTATTTCCGGCTGTTCCCGTTTTATTTAGAGTTACTTGAAAAACTATTATAGTGAAATAAAAACGCATAAAAGTCGAGTGGTCGCGGCGCGCAGTGTGCGTCTCGCCGCCGCTGGGTCGTGCGCTCCCAGAGGAAGGACTACGAATTAGTCCGAAACATGTCGGGCTAAATTCGACTTATATACGTGAGTGATGCGTTTTTATTTCACTATGATTGAGTCTCACGGTAGTTTCATGATAAAAGTGAAAAACTATTATTGATAAAACACTCATACTTAGGTATTCCTTTTATTGCATTTTTGAAGTAATTTAGCTTGGCTCGTACGGGTCCCAATTGAGTTAAGATTAAGCCTTGCCATTCGTATCTAACGAGCGTCACACCCAGCCAAACGTGAGCTGCTGACACAGCTATCACTCTTAATACCTTTGAGACCACAACGAGAATATCGCCGTTATTCTCACTTTTACTTCTGCTAAAGTCCAGACGAATATTTACTAGAACTTAACAATTTTTCAGCTTCTTCCTTGGGCGCTGTCTCACAACCACACGTTTCTGCAGTTCCAAATGCAACGTCATAGCATTTTATTTTCCCGTCTTGTCTTCTTTTGTGCAGTCACGAGATAATATTTAACAGCGAGTTTTCTTCGCCTGACCGTTTGTTATCGTAACAGTGTTATACGCTGCATTAAAATAAACTTTTCTACTTCTTTTTCCTCCTACCTTTGTGTATTTTTATCCGTAGGTGCCAGTTAAGCTAAGGAAAACATTTTGAAAATAATTTACTTGTTTCTTCATTTGCTTTTTTTGTTACATTGGTAGATTCCTCTATAGGATATTATTCATTACGATGATCCATCGTGTAGTGGTAGCCACAATGGTGAGTAAAACCTGCTAGTAAAATCTAATAATCTGTCGACGTTGTTATTGCTGCACATCGCGTAAAGAAGTAATGACGTTAACTACAAAAATACAAAGGTCAACATTAATGACGTTAACTACAAAAATACAAAGGTCAATATTAATGACGTTAACTACAAAAATACAAAGGTCAACATTAATGACGTTAACTACAAAAATACAAAGGTCAATATTAATGACGTTAACTACAAAAGTCAACATTAATGACGTTAACTACAAAAATACAAAGGTCAACATTAATGACGTTAACTACAAAAATACAAAGGTCAACATTAATGACGTTAACTACAAAAATACAAAGGTCAAAATTAATGACGTTAACTACAAAAATACAAAGGTCAACATTAATGACGTTAACTACAAAAATACAAAGGTCAACATTAATGACGTTAACTACAAAAATACAAAGGTCAACATTAGTCCTTGCTTGCTTCTATTGCTAGTCATTGATTCAACGATTTGATCAATTTATTTTCAGCATTGCTTTTCATTCCCTACCCATATATTTACCACGACAATAAGCCACGCAGTTGATCTATGCCAATCATGAGGGTGCATCCCTTGACATGTCATCATTACCTCGAATTGCCAAAAATCTCTCCTCCTCTAATGAAACAGTAATTCTTTACACAGGGCTATTTGTATGTAAAGGTCGTGTAATAAAAAGTCGTTCGAACACCAAACGGAGCCCATGGCGGCGCACACTCGGGATTTGCCAAATATTCCGCCAGAGCTCCGCCGCCATCCGCCGGCAATGAATTACCCAATAAAACCAAATTGAACAAAATAAATATCCCATTATGCCTGTTTTTCTATTTGCCTGGAATCTGAGGAAGGCTTTATAAAGTGTTTTTCCGTGTTGCGATTGATTACGGACATATTGTTTTAAATTTAAGTCTGTGAGGTTTTCGGATTTAGCTTGGGTTTGGGATTTGGCTTGAATTATGCGACATCAGATTACGATCGCCTCTTCTCTTATTAGGGTTGGTTATTTTAGTACTTTCAGTTGAAATTAGCATTCAAACTAAAACAAACAGCTAGCTCATTCGTGCAATGCAAAGTGGAACCGCGAAGTCAATTGCAGCCGTACTTAATTTTACATAAATTAATTGAGGGGAGTTGTTTACTGACAAAGCGAAAGAAAGTTGTGGAAAAGTTAGTCGGTTGATAGCGCCCGATCGCTTCCCCGCCGCGCCGTACCCGCCACAAAACTCACTTTTTCCCACTTTTGTGTTTGTTCCAGATCAATTAAAATTTGAAAGTGCGCAGTAATTTCTCAGATAACGAAGCCACTTACTTTCAAAACGGTAACATTTGAAAGAAAACTTAATGAAGGGATCGCCGAATGTTGTAATTAATTTTAATGAGTGAATTTCCTCTGTTGCCAAAACAGATTTTATAACGATGGTTTAAAGCTTTGTTAAATAATATTGAGTGCAATTTAAAAAGCGATATGTATTTTTAAAGTTAAACCCGTAGATCATTATAATGTTGAAAACAAGTAATTTGTTTTAACGTTGTGAAACCCGCAAGGAAATCCTCATGTATATTCAGATTCATTGTATTCAGAGACGTACTCACAGTACAGTGTACACAGTTCCTCCTCGCCGTCTTCGAAATCCTAGGACGCCTGTGTTGATTGAGCTAGCTTCTGCAGGTATTGTCGCAGGTATTGAGGTGCTGTAGAGCTTGAACTTCAGTATCATGAGCAATTCTGATAAGATGACTTGCACTACATAATGTAACTCTGACAAAGGTGTTGGTTTCTCTTTGCCAATAAATAATTGGGTCTATGGACCATTAGTTTGGAAACCATGGTAATGCTTTAAATAAGTGAGAAGGTTAGTACTCGTAGAAAGATCATTAATTAGATACATAAAGCAGACAGACGGGAGGCCCCTTTGGCTTAAATGTACATATGCACTAAATTTTTTCTGCCACTTTTTGAGGGGGACGAGGAGCACACAAGTACAGTACACGTCTACGCTCATATCAAAATTTGTTACGTTCCCACAAACTCACACTAAAACAAAACTGTTACACAAATGCCAAATATACGCACACAATCAACAGACCCTGATAATTTTGGACAGACTTAATGTTAGAGTTTTGGCAGAGGGGAAATCGCATGTTAACATCTCCATTCTTTTCCTGCTATAAGGGTTGATATGGCAAGATCATTATCTCGGTTTAGTGAATGCCATAAAAACTTTTCTAACTTTAACGTCTCAAACGTAATCTCTTAGCGCATGTACGGTTTCTGTACACGGTTTGAAGCCTCTTGCTACATACTACCTACTTAGGCAAACAAATGCACTTTCTCACTGCAGAGTTCAACTTTGTCTAAATAAGTAGTTACGTGACTTACGTGTATATACAAGCAAGCTTCTTTATTATTTACTCTAAAACAAGAATGAAAACTAACCGACTTGCGAGATAACATCCGACCTCGAGACGTGAAATTTACCTTCGGCCCAAGCTGAGATAAGGCGGGTTCGGGACTCGCCGCTACGGCAATGTTTTGGGATTTGTTTTTAAACAGCTGCTTTTAACTCGCCTAGTTTAATGCGTAGGTACCTACTTAGCGGTCAATAATCACGGAAAAGGACTACTTAGTTAGAATAAAAGCAACCTCACAACAACATTGAACGTTGATAAATTTTTCCTTCGCTAAATATTTTAGCCGATGTATACAACTTACCTATCCCATGATAATTTTTTACTGCATTATACTTTAGTCTTTACTTTACTTAAAGTAAGTAAGTAAACGGTTTCATTGTACAGAAAATACGGAAATAAAGACTTTGTATTAGATTCTACGTGTACCTACTTATAATTAAAAGATTAAACTTGGTGGGAAAAGCTCCTAATACCTAATAATATATTGTTTTAATATTACAAACTTCTAGTAAAATTGCAGCTAAAAGTAAACTTATAAGGTAATTTTAGTTACCACTGTGAGTGTAAAGTGTAACGACGATGTATCATTTAAATTGCATATTAATGCGACCCAACGTAACGGAGATTTATTTGGCACAGGGTGTACCGGACCGCCCTCAAAATCAGCTCAAATTGATAAAAACCTGTGGCATATTCCCCTCTCACTTCTACTAGTAATAAAGTTGTTTGGTCAGAAAGGGCTGGGCGACCTTATCGGGTTTGTGAATGGGTCGAATGGCGGCCAACGGATAAATCAATTTAACACAGCATTTGGCTTTGCGTCCTAATGTGATAAACTTCAGTTGAAGTTTGGGAACTATTGGGCGATATTGATGTGAAATTTCGTATCATATCTATGAGTAGTAAAACTAGTGGCTCTGTAAGCAGACTTCGCGAGCTTATTTTTGAACGTTTTTCGTAGTTGTACACACTAATAAAGGTAAGAAATAAATCTTACAACTTACAAATAACGAAACAACGAAGTATAACAACTTACATTTAAATCATTGTCATGAATGCTTATGCATGAAATATGGTGACAGAATATCGGAACAGAAGTATTCGAGAGCTGCAGAACAGTCAAACTGGTCTGACCTTCTTAAAGTTATCTGCTGGAAGTTGTCCAATCTATATCTATGTCTCAAGAAATTTTGAGAGTGGGCACATACTTCAAGGAGATGCCTATTGTAATAGGTACTTAGTCTGTGTTATGTCTAGGCAATATTTCATGTAGGTACCTAGTTACTGTATACTTAGGTAGTAAGTATCCCGTAAACGCATGTTCAATTAGGTTACTCTTATGTCATAGAAATCCTGTGACTCATATAAACTCATATTTATTTGATTAATTTTGAAGGTCCGTGCTGTACTTATTAAAATAGTTTGCAATAAGTATTTGTAAAATTCAAAATGTTTCATTTGTATAGGTGTACGCCAAAACATAAGTAAGTAACACTTGAATGTCGCAAGTAGAACCACATCTTTAGTCATTAAAATATTACAAAGATGCAAAATGTTGCAACTTTGAGAGCGTATTCAGAGTGCCTGAATTCAGACAGCAATTACAGTTTCAATGCAGTTCTACGGTATTGTTCCATTGCAATTGCAACATAAATGCATTTGAACTGCAAGTTGGCTGTCGGTGCACGGACTGTCTAAATACACCAGGTGGGTCCTTGCTTCGTACTTGATTATATTGAGAAAACACGTTCGTGGCAAATGCTATTTTTTGGGAACAATTGCGTTCCAGTTCGACAACCCATTATGTCCTCGTATTTTCAAAACGAAAGACCTCATTAAATGCAGTATGAGCCATTGGCATTGTAGCATTTAAAGTGGGTCTTTTTACAGTCGGATCAGAGCAAAACTAGCCCCCGGCAACGGCGGTAGCCATACCGGGGGGTACCTTTTCTCTGCAGTTAATCGTACCTACATTAATCTCAAGTGCCCCAATCTCGTACATATATCTAAATTGCTCGCAAGAACTCAGCTGTACACAGTAACGAGGATTGCAAGGTAAGGTAAGGTCTTATTGGACTTCGCCACTACTTAGCCGGCATGCGTCGCACTGGCTTCGTCTTAAACTATTGCAGTCACTCGACGTACAGGTTCATTATAAAGTTGAGAACGGTACGGTTACACTACTGACGTTTACTGTGGACTGATGAATTTATTTGATGTTGACTCTAGAAGCATGAGAGAGCGAAACTTTATTTTGATTATGTGGACTTTAGATTGCAAATTGTAGTAGTTGTGTGGATAGACGGACTGAGGCTACGAAGACGCAAGACTAAAAACTATTTAGGTTGTTTAATTAATTTCTCCGACTTTCCGATCTCCTCAAATTTAATGACAATACCTTCTTAAATAAATAAATGCTTGTTTACCGTGTCTTAATTATTTTTGCAATTTTGGGAACACGTTTATTGCGCTCAAAATTGCAGAATTGGACGCTAGTAAAATGACAATGTACCTACCATCTGTAAATGAATACGTTTTCACTCCGTGATATCTTTGACTTGACAAAACCCGACTAAGCTTAACATGTCAAATACTAGCCCTAGCCCTATCTTAAGACACGTTCACGCAGTTTGAAAGCGGGTCTCGAAGATTATCTTAAGAGATAGTTGACCTATTTCACTTAGGCTCAGCTCAGTGCCAGACGAGCTTGGACATTTAGCCAGTTATACTTGTGTAGCCTGTTATACGGGGTATGGAAGAAATTGGATTTGGAGTGGCCTGGCAGCGTATAGACGCTGGGGCAAAAAATGATTGCGTGAATGACTGATTACGAACATGCCCCTTGCAGATGTCGGAGTTAAAGTGCGTGGTAATTAGTTAACCAAATTATACGAACTTTTAGGTAGGTATAACTGACGATAAGTTGAATTCACGTAACATAAATTCGGTGACACGTTAGCTTAGCTGAACACGATACATAGCTTAATTTGTAGTTAGTGTTGTATAAATTGGTTGCCAACTAAGGTTCATAATAGGATGGAAGAACGCGATTTAATAGTACCAGATTTTCACAGTTTTGATATTCCTGATTGTAGACCTGACTAGCTAGAAAACCGCATGTTTTAAGTGTTATAATACTAGGTATATATATAATCGCTAAATAACTTGAACTTTTTTTGAGGGCAACCATTTTCGCACAGAATAATAAAACTCATCCCCTAGTTTGACCTTTTAAAAGGAGATAACGGTCGTTATCTCTCCATTACGATTATTCAAGGGCCAACTTTTTATTGCACTGTGTAATTACATAACCGCATGATTTATTAAGGCAAAGGCGAGTGGAACAGCAACAATTTTATCGTTTATATACGATGGGCAATAAAATTGTTTCAGCGGCATTCCCCGTTTTTAATAACCAAGGCAAACAGGGCCCGACAAACTCGGGCCGCGGTTGGCGACGCGAAATGAACTAACATTTTTTAACTTGATACGCATCCCGAAAAATTAGCCGAACCAAATTGGATTTTAAATGTTTTTTAGATATACAGCAGTTTGTAATATACACGGCGCTACAACGGTATACTAGAAAGGAAAAGTAAGTACCAGGTTAACAAATAAGATTTACTTATTTATTTATTTTGTACTCTGCGACATTAGAATCTTTATAATTTCATCGGGGCCAAACGCTTATGCTAAAAGTTCTCAAGTAACCTTGTATTGTATAAACACCGTGCTATCGAAAGTCAATGGCCAATTTGTTAGGAAATCGCGAGCGAAAATCCTGCAAAACGTAACCCAAAATCCTAACGTACCAATCCCCTTTTCCATAAACTTTGCAAATAGCCTCTTTAATAAAGTTAGGGCGACGCATTACTTCCAGAAAACAAGTCAAGTTCGACAACAATGAACCATTAGGCAAAGGAGTTCAACTTATTTACAGCACACCTACCGGCCAACTTCTATGAGGCTTCGCTTGTTCGCTCTTTTGTTCTAGCTCTCGAGTTTTCTTATTACCTAGAGCTTAAAATCACGATAGCTCACAAAGTTTCAGACCTATTACAAGCTATTCTTTCTATCAGGATCTAGGTAGTAGATAGGCACGACTTTAGTGTATATAAAAATACAGTGTATCTATACCAAAATAACAGATACTTTACACTTATACAATTTTGATACTGACAAGTACTCTACTTACCTAGTTCGATACTATGAACTAAAAAACAATTACTTTGCTCACCCGCGACCACACATGTGGTCGCGGGTGAGCAAAGTAATTGTTTTTTAGTTCATAAATATGGACCTCCGCAAAGTAACGCCTGATTCAATAAATTATTTAGTTCGATACTACTTTAAAAAGTTACAGGGTGTTTACCAAATCCAACTGCAAATATTATTTTCTGCTGCAAAATCAGGAAATAGGAGCTAGAAGATCTAAAACGCATCTTCTAGTAATATAGTGTAGTCAATGAGTGATTGTGGATGGAATGGTCGAAAGCAGAAATTTTGACTTTGGGACTTTGTTTGGACTACTTAATAGACAAACATACTAAAAGTCCCCACCCCTCCGAGGTGAGCCCTAGGAGGGGGGGGACAAAGAAGGACCCGTTTTTTGGTTTTTTGCTTACATCTCGGAAACGATGAGTCATAGGAAATTTTGTCGTACTGCATAAAGAAAGCTAATAAAATTTTCTACAACTTGGTTGTACATACTTTTTACCTATTCTCAATCGTTGTCTAGATATGAGCTTTGAAAAATAGTCGTTTTTCAATAATGTGGTTTTTACCTTACTCCTTAACTTTAAGCCTCCTTAATGTAAGTGGGATGGGGAAAATCTAAAAATCAGCCCTCTACTTCATGTTTGATGCAACTAGCAAGCCGAGTCACCTACAGAACCTTGTCATTTTACTTGGTGGAGGATTCCTCATTCATAAAGTGATTTGGCCAAGAGGAGGCATAGTGGCCACTATATGTAACTATATCTAAAATTCATAAAGCGTAACTACCCAGGAAAAACGTGTAATGTTATAGTCGATGGATACACCAACTCTGCCAAGAGTTCCAAGTCTGATGAATAAGAGCATAGGTATGAACTAAAAAACAATTACTTTGCTCACCCGCGACCACTAATGACAAATAGTTATATCTGTGCGGCAAATGTATGTTTCCATGCAACACCTCCACCTCCACTGCTACACGAATCAACACATGCCACACAGACCCAACTATCACCACCACCACTATACTAAACGCTGACGCGTTTCGGCACTCTCCACGAGGCCATTTACGAAGCACAACAACAACCGCTCAACATGCCACCACTTCCACTACTGACATATGTAAACCATGTACTGAACTTAGTTAATGACAAAACCAACGTACCCACTAATATTTTATAAATTCCAAACTACCCTTTTATGTAAGTCCTAAACTACCCTTTTTTAAGAAATGAATTCCAAACTACCCTTTTTATTTTTATTTTTAATCTACGCCAGGTACCCCGTTATTTTTAACCGAGTACGGTAAAAAGAGAAGTCATGTTCTCATTATTACTATGACACATTATTAAAATTAGAACCAAGTCGTAACAAAGGCGAAGAAACCAAATTAACTTGTTCATTAATAATAGACCCCATGTTGTTGTACCTAATTATTTCCAATTGTTCTAAAACCGATAGCCGCAAACCCTTATCACAATAATGTAAAATTTCGTACGTATCTGAGTCTAACAACGAATGATTCGTTTCTAATAAATGCTTGGCAAAGTTTGATTTCTCTGGATGATCATGCCTATATGACGAGACATGCTCTTTAAATCTAGTATCAAAGCTTCGACCGGTTTGTCCAATGTATACTTGACTACAGTCGCCACAAGTGAGTTTATATACGCCCGACCTGTTCCCTTTATCCACCTTTTCTTTGTTATTACAAAGTCTAGAACGTAAAGAATTAGTAGTCTTAAAGGCAACATTGATGTTATTTGATTTTAAAATATTATAAATCTTGTCAGACAACCGGCCAACATAAGTAATACTAGATCTAAATTTGTTAGTAGGCTGAGATGGCAACGCAGAGTAAAGCATGCTATTCACTATCCGTCCCTGCTTCTTTTGAACCAGACTATTAACCATTGCTGTACTATAACCATTTGTTGTTGCTATCTGATATATAGTATGTAACTCAGAATCATAATGCTCTTTCGACAGAGGTACAGTTAGTAGTCTATGTACATAACAATGGAAAGCAGCCAGTTTATGCTGCCATGGGTGAGTAGAATTTGCAGGTATGACAGTATCTGTGTACGTAGGCTTACGGTAAATTTGAAACTGGTGCCTATTATTTACTCTTGTAATAGTTAAATCCAGAAAATTTAATGAACGATTTTCCTCTAATTCTCGTTTGAACTTTATTTTTGGATGTTTGTTATTGAGAGCACTAATAAACAAATCTAGCTGCCTCATACTCCCCTTCCAACATAAAATTAAATCATCAACATACCTATAATAATATACTAAATTGCTGTTCCCCACTATATATTGTTTTTCAAAGTTATCCATAAAAACGTCAGCCATTAAAGGACTAAGAGGTGACCCCATTGCTAAACCATCACTCTGCAAATAATATTGACCATTAAATCTGAAATAATTTTGTTTCATGCATAAAGTTACTAATTCTATTAACTCACAAACCTCCCCCGGATGTAAACGCTTCCTTTCTAAGTGACATCTAAGAATATTTAAGGTTTCACTATATGGTACGTTGGTAAACAAACTATCCACATCTAAAGAAAGTAATGTTGAGTTTGGCATTTGTCATTAGTGGTCGCGGGTGAGCAAAGTAATTGTTTTTTAGTTCATAAATATGGACCTCCGCAAAGTAACGCCTGATTCAATAAATTATTTAAGAGCATAGGTATCGACTAACAGCAGTCTACGGATATAATATCTGATATATTTGCAGCTGATAATACATAAAATAATGGGTTGTGCACTAATTAACTGAAAATTTTATAAATTTTCAACGGTAGTACAACGAGGAAGGCAAGCGAGCAAGTGAGTCACCTGATGGTAAGTGATCACCACTGCCCATAGACACCCGCAACTCCGGAGGGTTTGCAGATGCGTTGCCAACCTAGAGGGCTAAGATGAAATGCCTCTTGTGCCCGTAATTACACCGGCTGTCTTACTCTCCACACCGGAACACAACACCACACTGCAACACACAACACAACACCACACTGCAACACACAACACAACACAACACTGCTTTCGACCATTCCCTCCACACCCCCCTTGTGAGCATTCATTTCCCAGGCTAATAAGCTGACGCTGTTGCGGTATTTATTGATTTCATTTTAATTTTATTCCCTTGACTATTATAAGAGCTCAGCCTATTTTTTCACTTTGTCTGACCCCTAAAAATTTTCTTAGTTAAACTAAATTCTGTATGTTTACCTTACATTTTTAAATTCGTGTAGGAATAAGCTAAACATATACCCCAGCTGCGTTTTAAAATTGCGTACCGGCAGAGTTGCCTCTCCGAAATAAATTAGGTCAATTATTATAGACAGGTGCGGGTCGGCGGTCCGTTTATTTTTACCTTGACTGCGAGTTTTGCCGTCCTTGTTATGATATTAAGTTGGTGAACATTTTAGCCTTTGTTTTCGGCGAGAATTTGGTTCGAAGCTCTAACTGGACGGAATTCTTTATGAGAATAGAATACAGGCCCAGAGGCCTTAGTGTTTAACACGCGCGTGCTTCTTATCGCATACACCATCTCTTTCTCGCACTCGATGGTGAATGTTTAAGTGATAGCAGCACGATATACGATAAGCTTACAGCCTGACGTGTCGTGACTATGTGCATTTGCAATGTGTGACGGCTTAGCTTTTCGGTCCTAACGTTACATTGCACGCAGTGATCCAATTGGTACTGAATAAAGCTGGGTCATGCAGACTCGATAAGTCTACCCACGGCTATATTTAGACCCATCCTCCATAAATTCTTCAACGATTATTTCATCATTTCGATTTATTAACTAAGTAGATCTGTATATGACTTCAGGCTTTATTCTAACGGGAGTTAGTCTTATACACATTAAACGGCTGACAATCTCGGTGAAGAAAATGATATTGAATTTTATACGGCGCAGAAGAACATTTCAGAAGCCTCACTTGATTTGACGTAATTAAATTAAGAAGTCCTCGGGCGGAGGATAATGACTCTCCTTTTGATTAATAAATAGGAATTTTCGGCTGAAACTTGCCTGAGGTCTTTTTATAAGTACGGCATTCTTTGCGGTTTATTTGAAATTAAACTTGCTCGTAAATATTTCATTTACCTCGAATTTTTTTGTGATTCACAGTTAGATTTAGCGATGGTTGTTAAAGTCGTTAACCTGCTTTTGTTGCACAAGCTTCTTCTCGATATTGTTTTTTGTTGACCATTTTCACTGCTGAATTTAAATTACCTACCTAATAAGGTTTCAAAAACTTTCGCCAGACTCAATATAGCTTCGTTTATATTCACTTGTATTTTGTTACGGTAAGTTGTTAAAAAAACTGGAGGTTCAAATATATTGGCATTGCCGATGTTATACTGGTACCTTAATTGAAAAATAACAGCTAACATTAAAGAAAAATAGGCCCTTTTCAAAGTTACTAAGTAAACTCGCAATGCCCGCGTCTGTAGTGCGGGTACCTTTTCAGTATAAAATAAATCAATTTGTTTAATGGTACTCGGGTGATTTTATTTATTCCCTCTGTTCCTACAAAGATATATTGTGTTTTCTATGGAACACATTATCATCGGCTGCTTCTCGAGTGCAGGTGGAAGAACCCATAAAAATAAGTCGTAACTTTCCCGACCGTATTGGTAAGAGCGAATTAAAAACACATTTGTTAGTTCTTTCGTTTTGATAATGCGAGCAATCTGCTACATTACGTTAATCGACAAATTGTTAGCATCGTTATTACATTGTTGTGGTTAGAGACCCTGACTACGAAGCTTGAGGTCCCGGGTTCGATCCCCGGTCGGGGAAAATGTTTGTATGATGATTACGAATTTTTGTTCTCGGGTCTTGGATGTTTAATATGCATATAAGTATGTATTTATATATATAAGTATGTTTATTCGTTGTCTAGTACCCATAGTACAGGCTTTGCCTAGTTTGGGACTAGGTCAATTGGTGTCAATTGTCCCATGATATTTATTTATTTATTTATTTATCAAGGTGGGTGGTTTACATCCCACTGCTGGGCACAGGCCTCTTTTCAGAATTAGAGGGGTTTGCCATATTCCAACACACCACTAAATTGCTTCGCCGGAGTGTGCAGGTTTCACAGAAAGGCTCATGACGTCATGACAAATTATAAAAGTAATTTCGTACATAAATTAGGGAACTAATCCAGACCCTATGCTTGAACTTGAGGGGCCACAAGTTAAGCAGCTAGACTATCAAGGCTTTAAAAAAATTGTATACTTAGTAATATTTTTTTAAATAATAATAGTTTCCACAAACATAAGGCATAACTGAAATAAATGTTTCCTAATTATATTGCGAATGACAATTATACCTAAATTCTTGAAAAATACACCGTAGCATTTGGTCTAATTAATTGCCAGTGCCGCCAGGTGTTGCTAGCCTGGTAAATTATCACCTCGTTTTCACGAACATTTTATTTTAAATTCAGTTTCGCGAATGATCAAATTTAGGGCTACATAGGGCAGCTAGAATTTTTCTACATCCTTGTAATCACATATTCCAATGAAAAGACTAAATGTATTGAAATAAAAGCTCGCAGTTAATAATTACTTAAATAAGCAGCTTTTTACTCGAATCTGATTGTTGTACCTTGTGTTTTTATCCTGCTTTTTTTAAGTGTTTAAACGTGTGTGTGTGTGTTTTGTGTGTGTGAGTGTTGTGTGTGCGTGTTTAAGTGTTTTACTTACTTCAATCGACAACACAGACATCGTGAAAAAGGTATAAAAAACATCCACAAGTTTCGTCATTCCAAATTAGGCACGGAGAACCATTCAGAAACAGTAATTTTAAACCTCATTTAAAACAGTTCTAAGATCGCAGTATAAAATTAGTATTCCGTCATCATATTTCAACTCGGTATACTAAGCTACCGCCATCACGCCTTAATACGCCACGTTCAAGTGTCACAGCGCCATGTTGTTCATTAAACCTCGGTCTAGGATATCACGCGTAGGTAGATAAATGCATGAAACGTGGAAAGAATGGTCGTAGGTAGTTGTAGTAGTTAGCTGAGGGTCGAGCACGAGTTTTCGAATCCTGCGCAACGTAATCGAGTAGTAACGTTATTGAGAAAATTGTATAACGTTTGGAACAGCACCCGCCCGTGAGCGTATTTGGAACTAAAGTTTAGTTCGAGGTTTCTCGATTTCGATACGATAACGTAACGTTACGCAGGATTCGAAAACTCGTGCTCGGCCTACTGGAGGCTGGTCATCTGATTCCTTTATGGTTTATGGTCACAGTGCCCCCAAACTTGAAGGTTAGTGTGAACAAACTTTTACAGAGAGATGTGATCAGTGTAATGTACTGTAACTCTACATTTGATTATAATAAAAATAATGATCAAAACGAGGGCAGTTGTATGTATGTATACATGTATGTATATCTCTTTATTGCACATAAAACAAAAAAATAACAGATAACAGAACTAAAACAAATGTACAAAGGCTAACTTATCTCTTAAAGGGATCTCTAGTTGTGTGCCGCTGGCAGGTGCGGCTAGTACATAGTCGTGTGCGTTTCTCTGCTGCCGCGTCGTGCGCTCCCTGAAGTAAGACTACGAATTAGTCAGAGACATGTCGGGCTGCGACCTAGTAACGACCGCGGGATCGAGGTGGATGCGGAAAGCACAAGACAGGTCTGAGTGGAGAGTCTTGTGGGAGGCCTATGTCCAGCAGTGGACGTCTTTCGGCTGACATGATGATGATGATGATTATGTCAGGCTAAGCTTGACTTACGTACGCGAGCGATCCGTTTTTTTCACCATGAGGATCAGTAAATTTACCCACACACACCACTTGTAACAAAAAATATTACTAACAATTGTACAAACCACCGTTCTACACCGTAAATACCCGCGCGAGCAATACAGCCCCACAAAGACAAATAGGTCACGGAGGTGTGCTCAGAATGTCATCAGCGGGATATTGCGTCGCCTGCATACCACGGCACGCATTTTTACGCCCAACACTATTTTCATTGACTTTAGGGAGGGGAGATATTGGAGATTGGACTTGTGATAATAGGCGGTTTTAATTTAAAAAATCCGGCTAAATGCGAGTCGGATTTGTGCACCGAGGGTTCCTTATAAAATGTTAGGTGTGCATATAGTTCTTCTATTACAGGAACGGAGTCTAAAAGATTTTTCCCGAGTGCTTAAAGTTGTCAAGTGTAAGCCCTGCTTCGAAGCAAAATGTACGAGTGTGGGGTCATTTTATATCTACACCTATAAAACAGTACCGTGACTGACTGACTGACTGGCAGATAACTCACAGCCTAAACCGCTGGACCTAGAGACATGAAATTTGGCAAACGTATACCTTGAGTATCCTAGAGGTGCACTAAGAAGGGATTTTTCGAAATTCCCGCGAGATAGGGAACTAGCCCATTTAGAAATTTCACGGGGGCAAAGCCGCGGGGCATAACCTAATTGGTCATATTATACAGACCGACATAAAAATTTAAAATTTTCGGATTTATCTGATTCATTGTGCTGTTAGATAGAACTACCTTTATACCGAATTTCAAGTTTCTAGAAGTATTTGATAGGTAGATATTGATTTCAGCATACGCCTCCTTACGTTCCAGATAAAAAAAGTCTTGACAGGCAGACGGACGGACGACGAAGGGATCCCATTAGGGTTCCTTATTTTTTGAGGAACGGTTTCATAATGGCTGAGAGAGGTGAGACTCCGGCATGGTTATTGTACCGGATTTCCCACGTTTTATTAAGTCTGAGAATGGTTTGGCAGTGGTTGAATTAACACCACTTGGCCCTTGACTTTGCTCGCTGCGCACCACACCATAAATAATATTTTTTAATAGAATCGAAATTGTGTAAATCATGAGTAATCCGGTATCTTATGTTTGTGAACCCTTTGAACGCCAAGAACGCCTAAAGGCGTTGCGAGCCGACGTGCCTTCGACGCCACCAACGCTTATAGGCGTCCGGCTGCACAGTGCTGTAAATGCAATCAACGGACGTATGCTTAAGGTTTAAGGCGTGCGGGTGACCACTTTTGTATACGTCGAGATTATTGTAATTGATCGAACGAACGCGAAGCGCGATTTTAGTTTCTCCGATTCCATTTCAGTTTGGACTAAAATGCTTTCATATTTCGAATGTCCTGTTGGCTGTTCTCCTCTACAGGCCGCATTTCTCAACCGATTCTCGTTAAAATTTGTGATCATGTTCGATAATAGGTAATTTTTTTTTTTTTGTAGATTCGGGTTTTGTAATTTTATCAAAGAGATAATTCGAAAATGTTCAAAAATGAGCTCGCCGTCTCTCATCGCTCATCTACAGCTCACAGAGCCACTAGTTTTAAATGTTATACGTAATTAAGTGCGATTTTTTCTCTTATAAAGTCCCCGTATGATTCCCCTTTAGACATTTGTAAATATTATTATGGTCGACAAGGGGATTTACACGTAATCTTATTATCGTATCGTATCGTATCTCATTTTGTAAATTCGTATTTAGACAAGAAAAACATTTTACTCGCGGCGTCTTGTCTACATAATTAAAACTGAAGTCGAACAAAATAAAATTATATCATTGGTTTTAATCTCGCCTTGGCCTGGATTCAAGCTTTTGCTAATATCTGCCACAATAACTTTAAGTAAGTAAGTAAACACTTTATTGTACAAAAAACAGGATAAAACACAAATTACAACAATAACATTTGAGTACAAAGGCAGACTTATCCCTTTAAGGGATCTCTGCCAGCCAACCTTTGAGTGGTGTAGAGGAATAGTTCTCTGGGGATCGATAAAAAGTTAGTTCATAATTACAAATATCGAGAGATAATACAATACATACACACATACAAAATTCTACTATACAGTATACTACTAAATACAAAGTAGAAGTAAATACCAATACATAAATATATATATATGTCGGAGAATCGATACACTAGTCGGTGTTGATCATAGTCTAATTATAAATTACCTTCATTTGTTATGATTTTAACGAAACGTCAAGCGGTGACAGCTGTCAAATAAATACTGCTTGGGAGTGGTCTGTGCTTGGTTCATTTGTGGGTAGTTGGTATAAGGTCGAAATGACATTTAGTAACTTTGAAAAGAAAAGGGCATTCTTGATCGGGGGGTCGGACTGATCACAAGTGGGTAATGTAATCCGTTTGCATCGGCTTGGTGCTTTGAGTTTTAATGAGAATTGTTAGTGATTTAATGAACTAAGTGCCTGTGCCCCAAGTACAGAGTCTTATTTTGAGTCTTAAATGATATCTTGGCAATAGATCACGTGAATGGGCGCAAGCACAGAACTCTCCAACGTTTCCAATATGGTACTTGCATTTCGCGTTAATAGTAACGAGTTAACTGTGATATCAATTGTAACTAATTTAGACCTCGTATGGTGTTATTATTGAAAAGATTATACCTCATTGAGTTTCTTGCCGGTATCTTCTCAATAGAGGTTATTTCCGAACCGTGCGGTAGAGTCATTGATGTAGGCCTTAATCAAATAAAGACTGGCCTAGAAGTGAAACATGATGTGTCTGCAGTTATTTCTACCACCTCAATCGACCTTGAGGATGAGTAAAGCTCATGACCAAGCTCTACTACGTGTAAAACCCATTTCATCCTGACACAGCTAGCTAGCAAACCAAGTCCGCTGGTGTGTGCGATGTCTCGTCCCGGTCCCAGTTTCCGAATTCAGATGTGGGATGGAACTGCATGTCCCACTTCAAGATAACAAAGATGATTATGACGACGGTTATGCTGATGATGATTGATTGAATTGTACGATCGATGCTGTTCGAGGTGACCATGCCAGTCTTCTTTGGCTGCTCCGGCTACCGTGCAAGTAGTTGTTTGTGAACCCCATTCGGAGGATTTAAATATGCCTGGTGAGTCGCTTTCAGTTTGTTATAATTTGTGTAACACGTGGGTTTCCGTTAAATTTCTTTACTGAGTTTACGTGATTTGGTTAAAAAAACTGGTAGGGTATACCCGTGCCCTATGTTCGATACTATGGCAGTATGATAAGTAACGAATTCTAATAGGTACTCAAGTTCATAATTTCAATCGAGCTATCGTGATGTTCAGTGCAAGTGCACCGAATAGTCATTATTGTCACGTAGACTTTGTTTAAATGGTTTGAACGGTTTGACTTTAAAAAGCAACGTGAGGTTTATACGATGGTAATCAGTTTATTTTTTGGATAAAACAAACATTAGCTATCCGTGTTTGTGTGCAAATCACACGTGAGGTTCTTGTGTAGTTAATCGGAGCCCTTAATAAGTGACAATGAATAATAAGAGTTGTGTGTTGAAATAATAATCGACGTGTTTTAAATTGTTTGTTTTTTTTGTACAAAGAAAATACGTTTCGATTGAGTACCTAACTAGAGGTAACGTTTGTTAATTATGTTGTCATAGCGCTCATGTCGCTAGCTTTGAGTGGTAAGTACTTGTATGTTCGCGACCCAGTTTACAATAAATCATAGTTTTGGGTTTTGGACAGGCAAGAGAAGCGAGTGTTTTAATTTTTGCTAAGCAAGTTCGTGTAAATTGAATTCGTGATTTTGGTTACGCTACTGATAACGTGAAAAAATTAACCTTTTCGTGGTGTGAACCATTAATTCGAGCTCTTACGATTGACAAGCAAAATTCATTTGATGTTCGTATGTCATGTGTTGTTGATCGCTGGTGTGAGTGTCTTTGGCTGAGACTGATTGCACCTTCGGTCATTCGTAGGCGTAGGCGTAAAATCGGGCCTCATTTCCCGTCGCAGTGCGGCCACGACTGTGAGTGGCGTGCGTTTGGCTCGCGGGTGTAATCGGTCGCCACGATCGCTGGATGGAGGCGATTGGTTTTGGATA
Source organism: Clepsis dumicolana (assembly GCA_963691665.1). NCBI lineage: Eukaryota > Metazoa > Arthropoda > Insecta > Lepidoptera > Tortricidae > Clepsis > Clepsis dumicolana. Next base: position 7,782,534 of record OY829522.1, on the reverse strand, counting down.
TCGCTGGATGGAGGCGATGAGTTTTGTGTGAGATGGATACTGGATGGAGGTATTCCATGTGATATTGTGTGTATAGGTTGCTGGATGGAGGCAACTGACACAGCACTGTGCACTCATGTCATGCTGAGAGAGAGACTCGATAATGTTTAAACTTTGTGCTGATTTGAGTTTTGCTTGACAAGTAAAGAGACTTATGTTCACCAATAGAATTATTTTCCTTATTTCCTTGATTGTTAGTTTTTATGGTCAGGAAGGCCGAGTGGAAAAGTTTTGGGTACTGTTCAGATTTTCTTGTCGACAGATACCTCTCACGAGGACGTGTGAGACGTCAGAATGGCCGTGTCGGAGAATCGATACACTAGTCGGTGTTGATCATAGTCTAATTATAAATTACCTTCATTTGTTATGATTTTAACGAAACGTCAAGCGGTGACAGCTGTCAAATAAATACTGCTTGGGAGTGGTCTGTGCTTGGTTCATTTGTGGGTAGTTGGTATAAGGTCGAAATGACATTTAGTAACTTTGAAAAGAAAAGGGCATTCTTGATCGGGGGGTCGGACTGATCACAAGTGGGTAATGTAATCCGTTTGCATCGGCTTGGTGCTTTGAGTTTTAATGAGAATTGTTAGTGATTTAATGAACTAAGTGCCTGTGCCCCAAGTACAGAGTCTTATTTTGAGTCTTAAATGATATCTTGGCAATAGATCACGTGAATGGGCGCAAGCACAGAACTCTCCAACGTTTCCAATATGGTACTTGCATTTCGCGTTAATAGTAACGAGTTAACTGTGATATCAATTGTAACTAATTTAGACCTCGTATGGTGTTATTATTGAAAAGATTATACCTCATTGAGTTTCTTGCCGGTATCTTCTCAATAGAGGTTATTTCCGAACCGTGCGGTAGAGTCATTGATGTAGGCCTTAATCAAATAAAGACTGGCCTAGAAGTGAAACATGATGTGTCTGCAGTTATTTCTACCACCTCAATCGACCTTGAGGATGAGTAAAGCTCATGACCAAGCTCTACTACGTGTAAAACCCATTTCATCCTGACACAGCTAGCTAGCAAACCAAGTCCGCTGGTGTGTGCGATGTCTCGTCCCGGTCCCAGTTTCCGAATTATACATATACATATATATAATACATACAATAAATAACAAACACAACATTAAAGGAGACCTCCCAAATATTTAAATAGAAGGGGTGAGGTTAACTGGTAGAGATCCCTTTAAGGGATAAGTTCGCCTTTGTACATTTGCTTTTGTTCTGTTATCTGTATTTTTTTGTTTTATGTGCAATAAAGAGATATACATACATACATACATACACATTTTCTTCAAGCTTACCTTGAAAGAATACACAGAGGAAGATTGCCTGATGGACGTCGGTAACCGGTTCCACAGCTTAGCAGCGTGGACAGAGAAGGATTTGGAATAGGTTCTGGAAGAGGTAGGATGAGATGCTAGAAGGAGATTGGTACTAGACCGCAAACGGTGCCCGCTGCCAGCAGCTAAATAGCTGAAGCACTCGGAGAGGTATGGAGGAGCGGAAGGATTAAAAATAATGTTGAATAGCAATGACAGAATGTGGACGTTCCTACGATCCCTGATAGGCAACCATTTCAGTTGCGCGCGAAAGTGTGACACGTGATCGTACTTACGAAGCCCAAAAATGTACCGAATACATACATTCTGAAGGCGGTCAAGTTTGTCAAGTAGCCCCTCAGTAAGATCCAAGTACCCAATATCACCATAGTCAAGAAGCGGGAGCAAAAGGGATTGAGCTAGCGTGATTTTGGTTTGAAGCAGCAGAAAATTCTGCAAGCGTCTGAGCGAGTGAAGCGAGGCAAAGAGCTTTCGACTGACCTCATCAACCTGAGCCGACCAAGAGAACGTCTGGTCCATGATGATCCCCAGATTTCTGACGGTAGGTGAAAAAGGAACAACTGTACCATCAAAATACAAATGTGGAACTACCATGTCACAAATCTGAGAAAAGAAAAATGGACTGCCAATCACAATCGCCTGCGTCTTTTTAGCATTTGCCTTCACCTAACAGCAGCAGGTACCTAGCAGGTACCTTGAGGTCGAAACTCGCCGCCCAGTCGCGGATGGTAATGAGGTCGGCGTTCATGCGATCAATCAGTAGAGGAAAATCGTCAAGAGCAGCAGCAGAATAAATTTGTAGATCGTCGGCATACAGGTGGTAGGAAGAATTTAAAGAAGCGGTGATACCGTTAATAAAAATAGAAAAAAGGAGAGGGGATAGTACACCCCCCTGAGGGACACCAGCGGTAAGATCGCACCAGACTTTAATAGCATTACCGTATGAATAAATTACCCAGCAGCGCACATTAGTTTTGGACCGTCTCCCTGGACGGACAGCTGCCAGCCTCGTCCGCCGTGCTGCGTGATATACTAACCTGAGCCGTTTTAGTTACTACCTACTGTACACTGAAAATGTAATAATTTACTTCTGGGGTAATAATTATGTACCATAAAGTATTGCTACCTTACACTTTCTTTGTACCTTTTTTTGCTTCGGCTGTTATGTGGTGTTCAATAAAGAGTTATTGTATTTTATTTTATTGTATGGTATTGACCTAAATATGTACTGTCTCTGCCAATCGCTTAGTGCAGATTGTTCAATGAAGGAATCGGAAAATAGATGAGATAAAAGATCCCGTAAATTTTCCCTAAAAAAGTTAATAGTCAAAATACGTAATACAAATTAATGTTAACTTACAGAGATCCCTCTAAGAGATAACTTGGCTTATTGTCCTGTAGCCTATGATTTGTATAAGTTGAGTGTTTTTGTGCAATAAAAAGTTATACATACAGTCTCTCTCTTCTTATCCATTCTGTAGAGAGATGGTAGCATAGTCTTTTAGATTTTTCCGCTTCTCTGTATTCTGGGCTATTTACATCCAGTTTGACCCCCAGACTCCCCAGGGCCTCCACTCTAAGGTCATATGCCCCACGAGCCATAGGTACTTTATTGCGACGTGGCCCGCCCATTGCCATTTCATTGTTGCTACTCAATGAACAGCATCTGCATACACTACATACGCATTAGGAATATACGTTCCACTGCATCATCATCATCATCTACAACTTATTTATTTAAGCCTTACCCACTGCTGAGCAATGTAACAAACCACGCATACAGATGAAACCTACGCTAAACTTTTTATAATTAGCAGTGCAGCCGTGCACAAGTCTTATATGAAAACGGTACACACAACGTAACCTACGTACACCACATCGAACCCAAGAAATAAACAGGCAGCCGCAACAAGCAATTTTAAACTTTATTTTTTCTGTGTAAAGTTCGAAAATCCTTCTAAGTTTTATGCATTATGTTCGCGGGTATTGTGAGGGCCCATTGTATCGCTAATGAGCGATCGTTGAAAGAATCCACGCACCTTCCTAACTTAGCTATAAACGTGTGGGGTTGTGGTCGGATTTGTTTTTCAATGAAATTCAATTCAGTTGTAGTGTTTAAGCGATTGGAATAGTCAATTGTAAAATGCATGAAAAAAATTGTTCGGTAAAATCTTCTTAATTTATTTGCCTACTAAAAGTTCGAAATTTTACCCTTTGATCGAATTTTGAAGTCCAGAAAGGTATCTATAATTAATCTTGTAATATTTTATTAGCTATATAAATCAAACCTTACCAAACGTTATCCATTTGAAAAATATAATTATGAAAAATACGTTTTGGCCACCAATATGCGATAAAAAGAGTAAAATGTGTGTACGTTATACATAAACCCATTGATGTGAACGTAAGCACGTAAGCGTGCAAGGCAGGTGCTAATTTTATTACGAAAGTAAGAGGATTGCTATTTAAGTATTTAATACCCGCTCTTTGAGAGGTTTACGTATCAACACGGGCGGCGCCAACACGTCTAGCACGCACGCCGTTGTCTCGCTTGTCGCTCAGTGCGTCCCTTAGTGACTGAATCAGAGAAGGACGCACTGAGCTACAAGCAACGAAATGACGCCCGTGCTAGCCCCCCAGAAGAACTCGCTCACGAATAACTCTGCAGGTACAAGTATGTACTTGGAATGAGTTCACATATATATGTTCACTTAAACATTATCTCAAACTACCTTGTAAATGCACCCATAAATTTATTTATCTTAGTCTTAAGTTAAAATCTAATACTTCAGACTGGAAGAGCAAGTTGAAATATCGTTCAACATTACTTCGCTCAATAGTCGTAACTAACAAGTGTCAGATAAGGCATCCTTGGGATTGCCTTTTACATTCTATTACCAAATCATCTCTTAAAAATACACCCTTGTTCCTTCCACAAGAAGCAATTGTCCTAAGCGTTATCCCCAATCAGTGGTTGCTTACAACAACACTCAGCAAATCTGCCAAATAAACAAACATACAGACTGCTGACTCGCATTATGTAAATATTTATGAGCCACAATGACATTACGACCGCGAAGAATAAACGAAAGACATTCGAGATATTGATATTATGCTTTATCGCGAACTACTTTCATTCTATTCTTCGGTATAGACAACACGAAAATTTGTCTTGGCTTAGATAAGAGCGCCTTTTTGATCTAATGTAATATTTTCTAATGTCACTTGGCCTGATGTATGGGATAAAATGTATGCCAGACGATACATCAGTAAAAACCGTAAAAACCAATAAAACTTATAACCAAAACAATATTTAATGTTATTTTGGTTACAAGCTTCATCTGTTTTTACTAGATTTTCAGTTTAGTTCCAAAAAAATACTTGAAAGTTCCAGCAATACCTAAAGTAATATATTTTAGTCAAAAATAATTAAACTAAATTACCTAGGGCGAACCTTAATTAAGAATAGCATAGCTTCTTTTTTATGTGTTTACAACGTGAATGTTCCGTTTATTTCACTATCACTAGGTAAAAAAAAAACTCTAAATTTGTAGCCACGCGCTACTTCTATTGTAAAGGACAGTTCCTAAAACATTTCTCAGAGGGTCGAGCAAGACTTTTCGAAACCTGCGTCACGTACAACCGAATAGTAAACGTTGTCGAGTTTGTATGACGTTTGGAACAGCGCCCGCCCGTGAGAACCCGTGGAACTAAAATTTAGTATGAGGGTTCTCGATCTCGATACGATAACCGTAACGTTACGCAGCATTCGTAAAGTCGTACTCGACCCTCTGTAATTGAAAGGAACATTGTTCAACTAGGGAACCAGTTATCTCTTTATTGTATCATTATGAAACTCACTGTGAGAATCACCCATTCTCAAATGTTTTTTTCCGGTATATTGAATCTATGTTTGTTCCATATGTTTTTCATATCTGGAACCGAAAGGTAAACGTATCTAGATCCTAAATTTTAATATCCATAACATCTTAGTACCCCGAGAGCAAATATTCGAATCTTACGAAACTTAATCGCGTAGTAACGTTATCAAGAAAATTTGTATGACGTTTGGAACAGCGCCCCCTGTGAGCGTATTTGGTACTAAAATATTATAATGAATTTTCTCGATGGTGACACGATAACGTTACAACGACAACTACTCGATTACGTTAGGTTTCGAATATTCGTGGTCGGGCCTTTGATCTCTTTAACATCAAGGCAATTGCGTAGCACATTGCTACAAATATGTGCTACGCAGCTACGAGCCTACGTTGTAGCTTGTCTACGAATACACAGTCAATACATTGCACGAGCGTGCTTGCACGAAGATATGTTAGCTGCATTGTGGGGAGGGATGTAATAACCTCAAACGAGGAAACTGTGGTGTACCGCGGTGATGGCCATCGTTTTGGTCCAATAGTCTGCTAAAGTGTCATTCCAGTTTGAGGTCAACGGCCTTACTGATAAATCAGGATTAAATTTAGCCGCGTAAACTGCAAAATGAAAAAAAAAGATATCAAGTCAATTAATTGTTGGCCATTTTTAACTCCCACCACAAAAAGAGCGGTGTTACAATTTTGACGTGCGTGTGTCTGTGGCATCATAGCTCCTAAACGAATGGACCGATGTGGACAAGAGTTTTTTTAATCTAAAGCTAATTTAACCGAGATGGTTCCTGGCTAAGTTTTACTAAAATCGGTTCAGCCGTTTTCGAGACATTGAACTTGGAAATGAAAATGTTTTTTTTTACTTTTCTAATTTGACTAAAGGTTATCAACTAAAAACAAACCGCCTAAAATCGGTCCATTCGTTTGGGGGGGGGCTTTGATGCCATAAACATATATATACCTATAGTCGTCCCACGATAACTCTGCAACGAACTGACAACAGTAGGAATCTAAAGTTTGTTTATGGCAACACTGATTTACAGTCAAACAACACGTTTTGAACTTTTGATTAGATTAAACATTAGACATTCACCATCCACCATTGAAATACCTCTCATAATTCGTTTTCTACATTTTTTTTACCGTACAACGGCAAAACCTATTAAACACTGTCAAAATTGTCCTCCGATGGACAGAGCCATATAAAAAAAAAAATCGGTTGCTACTATCATTATTATTTTTAATGAAAGAAATGTCTGAGTGACATGAAAAAAGTATTACCACAGCGTGATTTTTCTGGGTTGCCAATTAATATCTTATGCAGAGTTATCGTGGGACGATTATGTACAGGCTTAACTTGTAACACCCCTCTTTTGCGTCGGTGTTTAAGAAGATGGTTTAAGAAGCGTTCATGATGGTGGATCGTATGATGTGCCCTTAGATTGTGGTACTGAGCGTCCAGTGTAATCAACGGCCAAAAAAACGTCTCGATCGCGTTCGCGTTTGCGTCTGAATTACTACGGGCACATTAGCAGCGCCACCAATGGCACGTATCGACAACAAACAGTTCTCATACTATTTGATATACGTAACGTAAACTCAATCGAGACGTAACGTATTTTTGCCGTCGATTACACTAGACGCTCTGGCTGTCTACGATGTGCGTGTGTATTCGTATTGCCCCCAGCAAAGCATGAACGTATACGATTATTGATGCGTTATTGTTTATGGCTGAGCAATTCACGATACATTGGATTGCTACCTTTATGCTAATCAAGATTATGTTTGTAAATGTATGATCGGTTCGATTGTTTTAGTGCATGACTGATTGGCGTCTGGTATTATGGTGGATCATAGATTATTGTATTGATTTGTGGTATTGCTGCGTATGTGAACAAAACATACATTTCATGAAGTTTGGTATTGTTTTATGCTATCAGTGTTTCAAGTAAGTAAACACTTTATTGCACAAAAAACAGGATAAAATAAAAAAAACACAAGTTACAAAAATCTAATTCGAGTGTAACAAAGTACTTATCCCTTTAATTGATCTCTATCAGTCAGTATTTGAGTGGTTTTTAAGTGACACTACCTTAAGATTCATTCAAACGGATCACTTACATATGTCAATCTAGTAGAGAGCACACGATTCGGCGTCACCGAAACGAGCGATACAAATACAAATACAATTGCAGTGTGATAGCAATTGAACAAAAAAAAACTGTCCTTTCTTTTACTCAAAATACCGCATGGCAATTAACTTCAAAATATAATTGAAAACTGACGCTGATTTCATTTTCTTGTTTCTTTTATCCGTTTCCAACCACTTGTTTGTGGGAATCACTGGGGAATCACAACTGAGTATCCAAAGAAACAAGTTGAGCAAACAAGGCGCTTAATATATTGACTGCGTCTGCAACGCTTCCTCGTTTACCTTAACGAATTACTCCGACGGCTAGACAGACCTATCTCATCCATGATGCAGATTAATAGGAGCACGGGTACCAATCTTATAAAATAGGTAATGTATTTGATATATCAAGTACAAAGTATTAAACTTTTATTCTACCAAAAAATCATCGTGTTTCGTTTGTTCGTGTGTTGCGTTTGATTCTAATTACTAACACGAAATTCTTGATTAGGTACTAAACAAGTTTCTTATATTTCAGAAATCAAACTCACCGCTAGTTACTTTGCAAACACAGAACAACAATGGCAGCCTACGACACAATGCTTTATCCTAACCCGAGGCGTCACTAAGACTGGCTAGGCGGATTCCTTTCTCACAATTAGGCACCAGTGCGCTAGTCAGGAAATGCCTTTGCCCTGTCAAGCTGTATAAGGACTCCGTGGTTATACAACGGCTGTATAACGGCTGTAGGTAGCGGAATTGTGGTTGTCGTGAAATTAAACGGAAATCGAACGAAGCTTGTGGCCGCCTCTAACTATAAGGCCTCGACAGATAGCAGATGCATCTGGCTATTATCGCAGCGTGATTGGATCGGGAGTGTTCGATTGGCATCTAGATTAATGTAAGCTTAGTTAATATAGTATTTGCGTATTGTGTTTAGTATAGGAAGTTCTCAAATAGATTGCTTAATCTGAGAGAGCCTTCTATCACCCGATAATTAAAGAGGATTGTTTTTAATTCGCACCCCGAATTGTGCTGCTTTTTCGTACAGTATGTCTTTCTTTATTTATTGGAAGTACCTAATACATATAATGATAAACGTAAATAAGGAATAATAACCGCAGGTTGGCGGTTTCAAAATACGTGCAACATTCCTTTAAAACCGTACCGTATTGTAGAGTCATGTACTTAAACTAAATTGCACACATAATTGCATTTCTTTTAGAAATAGAAATGATTTATTTGCCAAATACGTTTAGTTACAGGTCTTGGGGCATGCGTACTCAACCTGCAAGCATGCAAGTGTGCAAATCATAGGTACCCCATTAATTATTGCACCCCGATAAAATTACAAACGTTTCTCCACGTATGGACCGCATTGAATTTAACAAAATCCTGTTTCCGCTACTTCTGCGACAGACGTTTTAAGGTGTCCAATAAGGAAGTGCGGAATCTGTCGCGAGACAAATAATGGTTTCTGGTAAATATTGAATGAATAAAAGAACTCCCCTCTTTCCATTTTCAGTTCAAATTTTATCTGTACAAGGCAAAGGGGCCGCGGAGCCTCAGCGTTAGTTATGTGCGACTTTTACGACATTCCCCTTTATTATTTTCGGAGCAGTGTGCGGCTAGCTTTACTGCATACTACGGCCGTAATAGGACCGTTTTGCAAAATTCCATTCAGACCCGCGCGTATCTGATACAATGTGTGTGTAACGTTGAATGAAATGAGGTTTACTGCTTTGGTAAAACATAGTAAACGTGTTTAAGATTTCTCTAGAACCTACAATGTGTGCAACGACGCAGTATTAATTTTGATTAAAAATATGTCCCAGGGCCGATGTGTTTACCTTTATAATTTAATTCGTAATTGCTTTAGCCGTCCGTTTATATTTATGTTGTTTGTTAACCTGAAAGTTATTTATAGTTTCGAGGTTGCGGAAATACAAATTAGTTGACTCCAAAGGCTTGCTACACATGTTTCATCTAACCGGTATTACTTTGCTAAAAATATAGTTACCGTTTGTAATTTATGTTCACGTAGGTAGGAATCTCAAGATGTGAGTCTAAGAAAGACATATTCAGCTTAGAAATATGTCTAGACGCCAAGTGGATTGCGCTTAATATTGCGAGCGAAATTATATCCTACTCTTACGAATACGGCTTGCGTTGGATTTCGCTTGCTCACGGCCAACGCTAGTAGTCTTCCTGTGTAGGACCACGAACTTACAAAGCTCCGCTTTCTGGTGCGCGGTAGCTAGTCACTTTTCTTCCCGAACTAGTACTATTTCAGTGAACACGTCTTACCCCACTCATTTAGACTTCAACTAAATAATAGAATTAAAGGAGTGACCCATCGTCGAGCCTCTATAAACTTGGCCTTTCAAGCATGCACATGAGCCAACTAGCCAAATTTTTTGTAGGTGCTCCATTAGCGGCCTAAATCTCTGGCTGGGCCCCGTTTCTCGAAGCTTATAAGACTAATTGTTTCATTTTGTTGTGTAATTTACGAGACAAAACACTCATATTTATTAGTCTATAGCTTCAAGAAACGTGGCCCTGGCCAGCTCGTGGGCGTAGGTATCGGCGGTTTGACTCGTCAATGGATTACCCCTTGTAAAGTTGCTGCCTTGCAAGGCAGCAGTTATAACCAGCGTGTATTGTTACAGCAGTGCGCGCTTCGCCCGAGCCACGCCGGCTGCCCGCGCTGCAAGAGCCGCCGCGCCACGTCGAGTTCACCAACAGCACCGGCGCCATGCTCAGCTGTTCCATCAGGGGAGAGTACCAGGTACGTGCCACCTTGAGCCGTGTCTCCATCTCGCGCGGCTAGCCGAACATTGACTAATGTGGCAGGCGAGCGAATGGAAACATGCCTGCCGCGCGGCAGCTCGAACATTTTCGTCTTCCCCCTTTTATGGCCAAAGACTATTGTCATATTTATATTTATTTAGTGTGTTTTAGTGTTATATACTAATGTGTCACACGTCTTGTACAATGCAATTAATTTTAATCATTATTAATCCTTCCTTTGCCTAGAATATGCTGATAAACCCAACGCTGTGTCTAATTCTCGCGTTGCCTTTGCCTTCTGGCGCTCTCTTGTTTTCGCACTAAGCAACGTGATAATAAGGAGCACCCACTAACTAATCAAAAGCGTATTATGGACTTACTGTCCTCAAGCTCAATCAAAGTTTGTGTTAATTAACTCTATTAGTTAAATCGTCAATCCGTCGCTCCGCAATTTGAGCCACTGTGATGAACCACAGACTGGGGCTGAAATCGAACTTAGTATCACGTTTGACTACGTCCTTGTCTATATTGTATATATTTTACGAAAGTAGTTCTAATGCATCTATTTATTTTGTACAATGCGTTTTTTTCTATAATATTTAGAATTCTAATCTAATATCCGGTTCATAATTGCGTAAATATGGTTAATGTGCTTTTAGCATTGATGTACCAAATAGTGACAGATTCGCCACCCCTTCACCGCGCGCGGACAAGCAATATAGGTGATTAGGTTACTCGGTGACTTAGTCGCCAACAGCCGCCGCGCAGGTGACATCTCGTTGATTCGCCCAGTTCAACCGCTCGAAATGACGTCGTGCACATTTATGAACTGTACAAATAACACAAAAAAGAATAACAAAGCACATGGAATCACATTCCATACGTAAGTAAATAATATACTCATTATTTGTAAAGAAAACCACGCACTTAAAATTATAATATTATAGCCAAATAATGCAGGGCCGAAAAATAATTTCCCCGCCTGATAAATCCCAACCTCTAACAGTATGGCTATTTTGTAATTCCTAGTAAACTAAATAAAACTATTACAGAAACTATTTTATCTATTTCTACTGATTTTTAGATCTACCGATTTAGACTGTCCATTATCTGTCCAATGACGACACTGAAATAGGTACCTTTTTTGTAATTTTTCCATTATTTTATATTTTTACCTTTGAAACAGTTACGAAAGACCAGCCTTCCATTCCTCTTGCCACTCTGTGAGCTTTTTCGTCTTTTATACCTAAAATATAATCAATAGTGGCTCTGAGAGCTGTAGACCTCGTGAGCTATTTTCTTTTTCCAAAAAACTATAATTATCGAGCCTGCTTACAAAATTTTACACTGCAGAGGAGAACAGCTGGACAGACATTAAGAAAGCATTTTTGTCCCATTTGAAACGTTCATACTTCGCTCGCTCGGTCAATAAAGAACGACCTGTTATTTTATGTTCGTAAATTAGCAAGTCATTGTTATCATGCGACTACTTGTTATTTTGTGGACATGAATTAGCAGGTCGGTACGGTAGTCGTATATTATCCAGATGGTATATTTGTCTGTGGTATATTCCCTTCAAGTTTGATATGTCAGTGTAATGACAGCTAATGAGTGAAGGCCGCATTTTGTCAGCGCTAAAGAGGTACGTGGCCAGTCTTCGTGTATAAAAGTCGGTGGCTTTTAATCTTTAAGCTTAACGTCGTGTCGTAAAAAGCACAGCACACATAAAACAAAAAACCGGCCAAGTGCGAGTCGGACTCGCCCACGAGGGTTCCGTAGAAAGATTTTAACGCTTTTCCCCAGTGTTTTAAGAAGTCCTAGTGTTAGCAGAGCCCTGATCCTAAGCAAAATGTACGCAGTGTGGGGTCAACTTATATTGGTCTGTGAAATCGACAGACAGACATAAAATTTTAAGATTTTGAGACTTTTCCGAGTGGTTGTACTATAAGAGGTACCTTCATACCAAATTTCCAGTTTCTAGGACATCTGGAAGTACCCTTTAGGGTTTTTAAAATCGGCAATTTGTATGGAAATGGATGTTTTAATGACTGTATCTTTTGATTGCGTTGACTTAGAAGGTTGATATTTTCACGTCTTTAAGCTTGAGTATTTGATATGAATTTCAGCACGCTACCTCTACGCGTTCCAGAAAAAAAGGGTCTTGACGGACAGACAGACAGACAGACGGACAACAAAGTGATCCTATAAGGGTTCCGTTTTTTCCTTTTGAGGTACGGAACCCTAAAAATCATAAACTTCCGAATTTAACATGAAATCAAAGATTATTATAAATATTAGCTTGAAACTCGACACGATCTGTATAGTCCAACAAATCTCCACAATCGCCTTACCCCCGTTTTTAAGGCTGTATTAAAACAGAGGATTTATCGCAAACGCGAGTGACTAATGAAATAAGACACAATAACAAATTGAGACAGTGAGAGCTAAGCTGAATATTTTACCGATTTGTCCCTTCTTTAGTGGGGGAATAAACAAATCCGATGGCAGATCCTTCGTGACGTTAGTGACGGCTGTCTGCAAGCCAAATCTCCCAGTTCAAGTAACAATACGCGATGTTAGAATTTAATACGTTTGGGTAATCCATGACGCACTTTATGGAGTTATACAACAAATATTCCGACGTTGAGAACCCCCTTCTTTTTTTAAAGTCGGTTAAAAATTATACAGAATGTCATCGCGACATGTTATAATAAATACTACTTTATTTACATAATAAAAGCAATTTACAATGACATTAAATCTAAGCTTAAACTAAATAAACTACAACTTAAAACTAAATTAAATCTAAATAAGGCCCCCGTGGCATAGTGCCCAAAAGGCTGGCAGCGTTGCCTCGCTGAATAGCGATGCTGATTCTTTGAGAGAGAAAACTGCCAGCCCTTTGGTCACAAGTTGCATCAACTAAGCGCTTTTGTAACTCAGAAATGTTATAATTTAATTTGTTTTATTAAATTGGTCGATTTATTAATTCAGGTGATTTTTAGCATGCTATTGTTTATTTTGTGTCGTTATCACAGGCGTATTGATATATTTTGACGTCATCGTTTAGTTTATAGTTCATGCATTTTAGTTTAGTTTACATTATGTCCATCACATTTCGTTGTGGTGTCTCTAACAACAAGAAGTTCCGCAAAACCTTTAAATCAACTCCAACCCGGTAGCACCTCGGCCGCTAAACATCGCAAATAAATCGATGATATTTTATTAAGGATACAGTAGAGGCGTAGGCGACATGAATTGTTGCCCCAGGCCCCGCCCCTTACGCGCCAATCTGATTTTGTATTCAGAAACCCGCTCGCCCAACTCAAATATAAATAAAGTTTTTCCATTCGACGAAGTTGTACTGAAAGTTTACGGTCCTGCCGACCCACCGGGAAATAAAGATATGCCAGCCAAGACCACGCGCTCTATTCTCATTAATATGAGAGCGTTATGTTTGACACTCGAGCCGTTTATTAGCCCAATGGAGGCATTCATCGCGATTATTTCAACACTCGGCGACACTGAAGCGGCGTCTTCCGATATTTTACTGGTCCGGGTGATGATATAATTGTGTTGACGAGCCATTCCGTTAAGTGCTCTGTGGGAAATATTACTCACGATGGGAATCTCTCATTTGATGAATTTAGATGGCAGCGCAGTTTCTTTACTGTTTGGTTGTATTCTCTGATCGTGATATTGTTTCATTATTTTCGTTGAATTGAAATAATACCTATAGAATAGTCTTAAATATAAAGTACTTAATAACAAAGACTATTTCTGAACAAAAAAATATTTCTTTACATTCAATTTAAAAATCCCTAAGAGTGATAAAGATACTTGGGAAATTGTTGTGAGACGAACAGCTTTCTCGCAGCTGAACGATGTAATGTAATTCGGTGAAGTTGGAAAAAACCGCGGGAACTTTGCAATAACAACATTCTTGGGAGTCGAGCTTGAACTTCAGACTTCGGAGGCAATAAGAAACACTTCGAGCGGGATATACCTACTTGCAGAACCTTTTCTTCGGTGAAACCTGAAATCTATGTATGCCGTCGTTATCACGCCACTTAATGTAAGAAATGGTGTTCTTAGTTTATTTATAAATTATAATTCTAAGACTCAAAGTCAAAATTCTACTTTCAAATTTGATCAACTTTACACCGGATTGTAAGTTCCTAATATGAAGTACCTACTTACCTCGCAAATACATAGTTTACGGCTAATTCATTCCTCATCCTGTCTAAACACATATCCTACTGTGAAAGCCATAATGTATTACAACATCAAGATATTACTAAATGATATAGCATGGCCTCAGGCTACAGTATGGTATGCCGAAACTTCAAAGATATACCATTACTGAGATATGATACAGTTAAGGTGAGGTTTATCCTTACCCATTTATCACTTTGCGTCCATAACTTGCCAGATTTTGACGTTTATAATTTTGCCTCGAGATATCGGATGATATAGCAATATGTTTGCAACTTCATATAGGTAGGTAGGTACATTATGTTGGTTAAGTTGTTTACTCATTTTGTGATTTTAGAGAACTGTTTACTTAGGAGTATTAGGGTGAAAATGTGTACCTAAATGCCTCTTTAAAAACGCTGACCTTTTGTTTGACGGCCTGTAAGTGCATGTTAGGTTTAGTGTAGAGTTTAAATAATTGGGAGAATCCGAAACATAACTAGTTATGGGAAAATCTGATATACAAATAAAACAAGACTTTAGCACAGAATAACTTATTGTATTAGTCCGAAGACATTGGCCCTGTTGATTGGTAACGCGTCTTTGAAGCCTTATTTGAACTGCTTTTATCAGTAAAAGACTTGAGCTTGTATTTATAAGTTACAAGCCGTTATAAAGCAAGCCCTCTTATCTCATACAAAATGCACGTACGATCTGATCCTTTGACATCGGAGACTTACAGATACATATTTTCTTGGGAGTCAAAATTACGCCACATAACTTATAAAATATTGTAGGAAACATTGTGTTATGCAGATTTCATCAGGCACAACGTTGCATCTTTTACCAAATTCTGTTAAATTAAAAGGTAATGGCGCGAATTCCGAGTAAACTTTTAACATTCAGCGCGAGGCGGGATTCCGGTAGGACGTCACCCAGGGGACGCCCCACCTGCTAGCGGGCTTGCCAAAATTCTGCCATTAATTCCATAACTTGACATTAAATATAAATTGTATTTTGAAGGCTCCAAGTACCAACTATCATTTGGCGGTTGAGTGTTTAATTAATCCAATAAGGAGAGGAACTTAAAATACTTACAGTAATTAATGTAACAGGATACTGGAGATGTTCGATTCTTCGACGTTCGAACTTCCTGATATTATTTTCACAATGTTACTGAATAAAGTTTTTTTGAACGGCCTCGTTTTGAAAATACCTCAATATAAAAAAATCACTTATCTCTTCTTTCTGGTAAAGGGTTTGATGAGAGAAAATAAATTTAAAGCTTAGTTTAGGTATAACTTTCATAATGTACAACAATTACAAATATTCTTTATTGAACACCACAAAACAGTACAAGGAGATCACAATAAAATAAGCGGTTTCATCGCCTATTATTTTATTTTTTGTACCTATTGTGCCTTCGATAAACAATGATACTCGTAGGTAGTTCCTGCTATAAGGCGAACAGGGAGGAATCGACTGACAATGCCTTCAACCTGCATTATACGCTCGCGTCGTACGATCAAAAGCAACGGGCTTATTAAAATCTCAAGCAAATATGAGAAGCATAAAATCCTACCCTGCTTTATTAATGGAAGGGGGTGTGCAGACAGCGGGGGTCGCGGTACAAACAATCGCAAGAATGCGGGTCGCAGCTGGCAGGGCTACCTAATGAAGTGCCGCTACAGCGGCGCTTTTAAGAAATTGAATATTACCAGTGCTGGTTACGTGCTCCGATGGAAATTTATAGAACCTTGTTCGACGCACAAAGGTTTATGTAGAAACTTCATGTTTATTAAGTGCTTTCGGAATTGTTAGGGAGTCGGAGAAAATTTTGTAATTTGTCGAAGTGCACGATGTTGCGTGTTTAACAACAGTCGTATTAAACAGTTGGATTACTGTTTTGTTTCATAGTACGGGTATTCAATGTGTGAGAACACAACTCTGGTGTTATCGTTTCATCAATTTGATGACATCGTGCGTCTAACTACTTTCTATGAAAACTGAATCTCTTTTTTTTTTGGTTCAGTCAAGTACAGAGAAAGGTACCCCCCAGTAACAGCGGTATATATAACCAGGGGGCACCTTTTCTCTGCAGCTGGCCGTTCACTAGAAAACAAGACATTGAATAAATACCGTATTAACTAAAAACAATTACTTTGTTTTGGGTGAGCAAAGTAATTGTTTTTACCATCCTTTAAACTTTAAATTTGTCTCCTTACGAATTATTATGTATCTATAATATTCTTGCACATAACATACCTCCAAAGGTCCTTTGTTATGCTACTTGCTAGTAGCTATAAAAGTCCACTGACCCTAGCTCGAACAATTGTAATTGCTTTAAATAATCAAGAACTGTCTTCGCAGCATTGTTCTAGGTATAATTTAATGAAACTTTGATACAAGATCCAAGGTGACTGTAACAAACTCCCTTTTAGCAGTAAGAAATAGCGGTCGGAGATAAATATAATTAATTACTCCAAATACACGGACTTGTCAACTCCTTAATTGTAATTTGTACGCCGCTACGACTTCCAGGGGTCTTTTGACAACAAATTTGATACCCCACCGGCCTTCGATCTCCTTTGTTGAACGAATAAATTCGAATTTTCAGATATAAGTCAAACATGATGAAGCCGATGTTTAATTACAAAAGTTTTCAATAAAGGATGTATTGAATGGCCGTAGGACGGTTATTCGGGTTTCATTGTTTAATTTATTTAATAGGCGCGCTTGGAGCTGAATTAACTCCAATAATAACTTTACTGTTGTACTATAATCCTGGAGGCTTTAATTAAATATGGTGCATTCAATTCCAATTAAGTATAGTTCATTACTCACAATCATTTACCTATCTACCGTTTTACTCAAAGTGTATAAACTCCCATTTCTTGGAAGTTAATTTAATTAATGTTTTCTGTTTTCGAAACAGTGCTATTAATTATCAACATTTGAGACGTGTAAAATGAATTAAGTAAATTATCGCTTGCCAAACTACGTTCGTTGGTAAATAATGAACTGTATGTAAACAAAGAAAAAACCAGTATTTCTTGAGCCATGTTTCCACTAGCAAGATTGAAATATGTCCGATATTTGCATCTGAATATTGGACGTCCTGACCCTCTACAAATAGGACTTGTGGCAACTCTATCCTTTCGAGATGTCTTGATCAATAATATCCTTGGTTGCGATCGCCTTCGTTTATCGCTATCCTTGCTAATACTCCATTTTATTACACTTAAGCAGTAAAGCAGCTTCAATACCTAATTAAGTTTGAAGCTAATTATAAATTGTCGCATTTCATATTATTAGACGATATTGTCTGTTGTCTGATAGACAGTTAAAGGAAAGCTCAATTTTCTGTGCTCTAATTGCGTGGCGTATCAATATACAACAAGCACAAACGATACCTACTGAGCTGGTAAGATATTCTAACCACGTGCAATGTTGTTTAAAAGAAACAAGAATGTATTCCAGTTGTGATGCTCGGTCAGGGCACTCGGGCAGCTTACATCAGAGGGTCTCTGACTCTTAACGGCCGTCCCAAACAAAGCCGAACTTCCATCAAAGCTGAAAGTACAAAGAAAAATATAAAACTTGTAAGTTTCAAAGGGATGATCCCTTTATTTTCCACTCTTGTTCTTTTGAAATACAATGCCGATGATGAATTGTGTTTTGGACTGTTAGAGCCAAATCTTATATTTCTGCGAGGCGTCGCGTTTCTTTCGGTCTTAATTTTACGCAAATGAGGTTGTTATGGTAAAATAATAGAGAATATCCAGTGACAAGGGTCTCTCGTTCCTAGTACAAGATAAAAATTGATAGAAACTAGATGCTACTGTTATGATTGAACGAGTTCAACTGTTTCATTTTTTTATACTTTTGTATACTTTGTTTTTGTATACTATTTCGTGTGCCTACCTATTATTACTATGGTGGCTCATGTAGACACATACTCGTATACATCAGTACTCGCTTCCTGTATAACATGATACGGCATGTACGCAGGAAGCAATTATTCATCGTAACGGTATTGTCGAAGCCTTTGCATTCACAGCTGACCGGCCATTGTGCGAACTCCATTCCTCACTCCAAATAGAGAACCTGACCAACAGCGTAGGAACTGAATGTGTACGCTAATTGTAATTTATATAAAAAATGCCTGCTTTATTGTACCTGACCCGTACACACCGCGCATTGTTTTTTTCAGTTCGAAACTTTTTCACTTCGTCAAATCAAAGGTTTCCATTTGAACAAAGCTTTCTATTTTCGTGCAGCATTAAAAAACGGCGTTCCATTCGCAGGCTCAACGCATTCTCGCGGAACAGAGCACGCCTTATAAAACCAAATAATTATCTTTCGGAAGAATTAAAAACGAAATGTGTCGTAGCGTGGCAACGTGAACACTGGGGTTTAGAAAACACAGGAAGAGGCTCGCTTAGCGATCAGCGTTTTCCCTAGGTGCTGTGCCCTAAGCACGACTTGTCGAATCCTGCGTTACGTTACGGTTATCGTATCGAGATCGAGAAATCTCATACTAAATTTTAGTTCCAAATACGCTCACGGGCGGGCGCTGTTCCAAACGTCATACAAACTCGTTATAGTTTACTATTCGATTTTACGTGACGCAGGATTCGACAAGTCGTGTTTAGGGCACAGATCTAGCTTACTAACGCATCTGTTACTTGTAGACTTATTCCCTATTTTGCGAAAAATCCTTCGCTACACTCACTGCTTTAACGTTTGAATGTATCACGTCATCGTCGCGCCCGGGCAATCCACCCACTAAACCAGAAGTGGCCACTGGGATTTAAAACTACGCTTTTATTGCTGTTAGTTAGACTAATAAGGCTAGGCTTAACAATCAACAATCACCAGAACGTCTAGTGTAATCAACGACCACAAATTTGTACGTTTCGATCGCGTTTGCGTTACGGGTGGCAAATAGTATGAAAATTATTTGTGGTCGATACGTGCCACTAGTGGCGCCTGCTAATGTGCCCATAGTAATTCAGACGTAAACGCGAACGCGATCGAGACGATTTTTTGACCGTTGATTACACTAAACGTTCAGAATACTGCTAGCTATCTAAGTATGTAGCTTGGCACTTGCCGCTAAGCATGTCATTTGCAGCGCTGCCTTAAACTAGAGTAGGTAGAGTTGGCAAAGGACCGCGCTAGACAAACTAGAATAGAAACAAAGTGCGTTCGGATAAAAGGCATGAATATTGCAAGAGGCATACGCCAAACGTCAGCTACATGGCACCTAATGGAACTTCAAAGCGCGTATTGAAGCACGAATCGCTATCACTAGATAGCGATTCGTATTTTGCAGTCTGTTCAGTTTTACATCGGTGATGATTGTAGTTAAACTAAAACTTTGTTGGTGTTAGTGCTTATAACAAAGACTGCTTATTTAGATGCACAGCTAAAGGAAATTGTTCACAGTTCTAAGTATAAGTGGCTTTTAGTTCGAATACACTATTCATTACATACGTAATTGAACAAACCCTCTGAATCTGTAGTAATACTTACTTACATTGTTATTGCCAAATTATTTACTTCAGACGTAGACGGTTTCTAATAAACTCCTCAAAAACTAATTCACAGGCATCAATAACAATTACGTTTAGTATACGTGTCAGTACGAGTTCGGAACTCAAGCGTGAAAGCTCACGCTCACATCAATAATTACGCCTGAAAAGGGTATTGTTAACCTACTGTTCAAAAAATGGGGCCGGTTTATACATTAAGTCAGGGGATTTGTGTGTCAGACGCTGGGAAACGTTGAGCCCTTTAAAATATTCAGCGGTGTGCCCCGGCCCTAAACAGCACAGCTACAGCAGGACTTGAACACCCACAAACAAGTTTACTCCACACACGTTCACAATTAGACACATTAGTCAAATACACGAACCATTATCCTGAACTTACAACAAAGTTTCGCTGGTTAAATTCACAGCGAAATGATCAGCTTTTCCTAATTGGATAATTTATATCTCAGTTGTGGATTCTCCCCTGTGACGTGCTTTAAATAAATTAATTTACTTAAATTCCCGGCACTGATGTATGGAGCTAACCTTCTGTGAGATTTATTACATTACATTATGAGAAAGCAGAGCATGAGGGACCGGCAGACGGGCGGCGTACAAACAATATTAGAATGGTAAAAACGAGTTTATACAGGCGCGCGGATGACGTGCCTAACGTGGAAAAAAGTTTCAGACACGAGGTCTACAGAAAATTGGGTCAAGGGCATGTTTAGGCAAACTACTTACACTAATTATGTTTTTGAACAGGTACTCACTGAAACATGGAAACACAGAAAAAAAAACAGAAAAGTATAGCTAACCCCGGGAATCGAACCCGGATCCTTGTCATTCCAGGACACGTGCCATGCCCTTACACCAAGGTTAAACTAAGTAGGTACACTAATTCAAAAGTTTTGAAAATAAATTGGCATTATAAGAAATTTCGGCGTTCGCGTAACTTTGAAGGCTTTTACTAGTTTTGAAGTTTGAATATCTTTAATTTAAATAAGGTTTTGGCTAAAATTTTCGTTTTTAATACAAGCTTTTTTTTGTCGACCGTAGTTTTTGTTATCTGTACTTGTATTGTCATCCAACTTACACGTCCATATCAAATTTCAAGTCGATGCCAATAAACGTTGAAGAGTTCCTACCTGTGGAAACGATCCTGGCCGCACCGCCAGTATTTCACTACCAGATTATTGTACTGTGGCCGGATTTACATAAGTATGCCAAATTTCATCTTAATCGGTTGAAGATAACTGCTTCAAAATTTTGTTGCAAGTGTTGACGGAAAAGCTTGTAAAAAATAGAAAAATATGATTAAACTAGCAGCCCGTCCCGGCTTCGCACGGGGTAGACAATTATCAATATTGTTGTACATTATTTTGTTCTATCGCTAATAGTTTCGGCAGCGCATTCGACGAAAGACATTTTAAGACTCATTTTTCTACACCTTCGGTTACATTGTTCAAATTTTACCAAGGATCCCTAATTTTTTTCAAAATGAAATGTAGCCTATGTCAAATTGGAAGAATGTAGCATTCTATTGGTGAAAGAATTTTTTAAATCGGCCCAGTACTTTTTGAGCCTATTCATTACAAACATACAAAAATAGGTACAAATCTTTCCTCTTTATAATATTAGTGTAGATTTAGATGTAGATAACGCCAAGTCAGTGGTTCATCCCAGCCAAGTTTAGACCTTTTTACTTACTAGCCGTGGTCAAGACAAAAATACAAAAAAAGGGGTTTTTAAGTCATTCCATACATTTACATACATACAGTCGCCAACACTCGCAACTTACTTTAAATAAATAAATAAATATCATAGGACAATTGACACCAATTGACCTAGTCCCAAATTAAGCAGAGCTTGTGTTATGGGCACTAGACAACGGATAAACATACTTATATAGATAAATACATACTTAAAAATACATATCAAACATCCAAGACCCAAGAACAAACATTCGTATTCATCATACAAACATCTGCCCCGACCGGCATTCGAGCCCGGGACCTCAAGCTTCATAGTCAGAGTCTCTAACCACTAGGCTATCCGGCCGTTTACTATGTGTGAACAGTGAATTTTATTAGAATTATCACATTAAGGAATGGTCAATTAAGAGTGCTGGCGACTGTATTACATTGCTTTTCACCGGTTTTCACTCACCAAATACACCTAGCTCCTGATGTTTATATTCATGACTTAGTCTCTCCGCCATATTCTCTCACCATTTCATTTCATCTTATACGGCATCTAATGTATTACGTTACTTTTACGACCCGAACAGCAATACTCACGACAATTTCATTTCATTTTAAAACTGGTATCCACATTTTGCATGAGTAGCGACTGTTTACTCATATATAAAAGTTGGTAACAAGCCGTTGTACGTAAAAGACGCACTGGGGAGCTGAATAACGTTCCCGAATATTCCCTTGGGCGCGATAAATATCGCGTTGTAGCGTATTAGCTGTCGCAAAAACCGCAACGTCTCAACAAGTTCCCTTTTTTACGCCAAAAAAGTTGTGCAATAAGTTAAAATTGTTGCGTCTTGCGTCATTGCTTTGTACACAGATTAGAGAGACTATGTACAAGTAGCTTTGTAGGTATTCTGACTTTCTTTCGGGACTTGACGAACTTTTTACAAATGCTTTTTGTATTTGATTGACTCTGTCATATTTGATTACAATGATATTTTAAACCCCAACACGATACAAACAGGGTTGTTCATCAATTTGTACATTTTGTCTAATTACGACATACTCCATTATGACTCTAGACAAGATGAAGTATAGAGGTAATTAAATAAAACAATAAAACCAGTCTTCCTGCTCTTGGTACTCAGGTGTCTAAAATAGTTCCAACTGCTACTTAACCTTTCGACTCTACATGCTTTGTAGCGAGGTTTCCTTTGAATCCCGATACCATATTAACCACGGTTCTCTCGTGTCGGCGTAAGTAGTATAAAATCACATAAGTAATGGAACATAGTGAAATAAACGGATCACTCACGTATGTCAGTCGAGTATGTATTTCACTATGATTGAGTCTCACGGTAGTTATATGTTAAAAATCTTTTAACAAAAAAGTAAAACCGCCTTCAAAAAAAAGCCTTAGAAATAAAACGTAAAATAATCCTCTAAAATAATGATAAATAAATAAAATTAAATAAAATGCGTTTATTTCGGACAACAGAAACTAAAGTCTAAAGTTTTATGGCCTAGCACTAAGCAGCAGAAATATGAAGTCGGTGCTTCATTCAAAGAATATTCCGCTCGCACCGCACCGACTTCATATTTCTGCTGCTTAGTGCTAGGCCATAAAACTTTAGACTTTAGTTTCTGTTGTCCGAAATAAACGCATTTTATTTAATTTTATTTATTTATCATTATTTTAGAGGATTATTTTACGTTTTATTTCTAAGGCTTTTTTTTGAAGGCGGTTTTACTTTTTTATTGAAAGATTTTTATTTCACAATTTTACGTTGATTTAACATTTTCAGAATTATCCTCCAACTCCTAACCGTTAAGGAGTTGTACCTTCCATCATCAGCTCATCAACATAAGATGATGACTACCGGACGCAAATACTTGAATAGCCTTAGAAAATATATGAAACACATGATACGTGCCTATAAAATTTGAGGGTTGCCCTCGATTTCCCTGAGATCCCATCATCAGATCATGACTTGCTGACAGTGGGACCACCTCACGAGTAATAATGATTTAACATTTTCAGAATTATCCTCCAACTCCAAACCGCTAAGGAGTTGTACCTTCCATCATCAGCTCATCATCATGAGATGATGACTACCAGACGCAAATACTTGAATAACCTTAGAAAATATATGAAACACATAGTACGTGCCTGTAAAATTTGAGGGTTGCCCTCGATTTCCCTGGGATCTTATTATCAGATCATGACGTGACAATGGGACCACCTCAGGAGTATACCCTTTCAAATAAAATAAAAAATTGAAAATCGGTCTACAATTGACAGAGTAATCGATGTACATACTTAAAAAAAAAACATACAGTGGAACGTAGAACCTTCTCCTTTTTTTGAAGTCGGTTAAAAAGTAATGGAACATTCCATTTTGTGCAGTGTTTTACCTGCGTTTCCAAAAATGTGTAATGGCTGCTAAAATTACTTGTCACAAAAATTCGATGCTAAGTAATTTGTTTATTTTAATATGGCACATTAAAATAAACAAATGAGCATCGAATTTTTATGTCAAGTAATTTTGCATCACAGGTCTATGATATTGGGAGGTATAGGGGGATATCGGGAGCTCCCACAAATCTATTAAGGTAATCGCGGTCAATATCTCGTATTGAATATGTCTAAAAGTAATTACATACATACATACATACATACAGTCACGCCTGTTTCCCGGAGGGGTAGGCAGAGACCACGGACTTCCATTTGCTACGATCCTGACATACAACCTTTGCTTCCCTTAATCTCATAACATTCTTCATACATAAAAGTAATTAATCGCTAGTATTTTAAAACCCTAATATATCTTTCCTATATCATTCTGAAAGGAGGCCTGTGCCCAGGAGTGGGAAGTAAAAAAAAGGCTGGTGATGATGATGACGATATATTTCCATATTAAACTTTATCTACTTTTGTCTAATAGCTGGACTGGCTCCTCGACAACTCGCCCGTGTCCACGGTCGCCGGTCTCCGGCACGTGCTGGCGAACGGCTCGCTCCAGTTCCCGCCGTTCCCGGCCGGCCGGTACCGGAGGGACGTGCACGCGGCCACTTACCGGTGCCGGGTCCGGCTGAGCTCCGGCTTCGCTGTGCTATCGAGGAACATACACGTCCATGCAGGTAGGCTATTGGGATTTGAAACGGGGTTATTAAGTATGTGTACATTCTATGTACTGTCAAGGAGACCCATTGTCAATAATTTTTATGGGTCGCTTAGAAATTAAATGTTATTTAATTAATTACTTATTTAAAAAAAATTGCGGGTGGTAGGACCTTGTGCAAGGTCCGTCCGGATCGCTACCACCATCTTACTCGCTAATCCTGCCGCTAAGCAGCAGTGCTTTCACTGTTGTGTTCCGGTGTGGAGAGTAAGACAGCCGGTGTAATTACGGGCACAAGAGGCATTTCATCTTAGCTCTCTAGGTTGGCAACGCATCTGCAAACCCTCCGGGGTTGCGGGTGTCTATGGGCGGTGGTGATCACTTACCATCAGGTGACCCACTTGCTCATTTGCCTTCCTCGTCGTATAAAAAAAAAGAACGGTTGCCTTTGAATACTCATGAGTGTAAATAGTGGAGTCCTTGACTGTACAATAAATAAGTATGTATAGGTGTATATACTGCCTTAACTTTATACATAAAGCTGTATACAACCCCGACCTAAAATTCACTAACTATTTACTCTTTTTGTTTTCACATAGAGCGCTATAATTATGTATGAAACTAAACACAACAAAAATGGCTCTATCTTAGAAGTGTCATACTATCATGTTGTTATGCTTATGTTACGACAGAAGTTTAAGAACGTCAATCAATGACAACTTATCACTAAGTGTTTGTACATTTAAGATATTTTGACAAGGCGCCGCAGTGCGATGCAGTTCTGATTTACCACTAACACCTCTGCAAACATCAAAGGACTGGAGTGTAATTTATACACAGTGTACCTACCTGAAGTTAAAGTTGTTGAGCTATGCATAAGTTTGTGCACAATTGCAAAGCATACAGCTTATAAGCTAGCAAGCATTTCACACGGCATTCACGCAGTTGAACAGACTTTAAAAGTCATAATCATAACGGAACAAACTTATTCTTAGTTACCTATCGCTTCTGACCTTTCATCAAATACATTTCAGTTTTCTGTGACTATAATTGTCCCGATTTGGATGAGTTCCTGATATTTCGACGCAGTTACAAACATCATGATCACGGGTGAAATGATGCATGTAACTATGTCAAAATATCGGTAGCTCATACAAACCTAGTAAGGTAATCGCAGTCAATATGTATATTTTTTTATCATTTATATTATTGAGGCTTTGGTACACCTGGTGTGACCATGTCAGCCTCATGGGGAGACTACAGGTATTAATAGTTTACGAGACACTGCCTCCAGTGCTAGATTCCCTAGCAATGAAAAAGCTCTCTACAAATTTGTAAATCTGAACAGCATCTCCGGAGCGGTCAATATTCCTTGTTGAATATGTCCAATGTAATTAACCGCGAATCATTTAAAACTGTCATCTAAGGATTAAAGAACTAGGAGTTGATCAGCCAACGTCGGGATTATAAATATAAGGCATTGACAGAACGTGCCTCTAACTCTGACATCCAGATCAGGGATTTTCGGCAGCGGCGGGCTTAGCGAGGCTTACCGGATAGTTTCACCTGTAACATATTTCGAAGTCCTCACGGCTGCCGCACCACATACATATTTACTAGGAAGTGAAGTTCTCGCGGAAATGTTGGTTGTGAAATGAAATTGAAGTTGAAAGCTTTATCATAAGCAAATTTAGAAGATTGACCTCAGCCAATTAATTTGTTGAAGTTAGGTAATCTTGAAGTTGCTTCGAATAAAGCGAAATTAACTTATTTATTTTGTAACTCAAAACCCCGTGTTAGGTAGATGTGAACCATTAGGGGTGGAGCTTCAAATGGAGCATGAAATTTCTCATTTGATTATTTGAAATGGAATAGCATACTAAACTGATATTCGTCATAAGCCCACGCAAGTCCTTATTTTGTCTCATTGATACTACACGTCTGAGTATATGTAGATTTCCTTCCGTCCATCCTCACAAACTTTCACATTTATAACACCAGCTGTTGCACTTCATCTGCAAAGATTTCGATTATCGCTATCCCGCGGGAATGACACAATTTTCCGAGATAAAAGATAGACCATGTTTTAGCCTAGGGTAGGGTATGTCTCTTCTAAATTTGAACCAGATTCGAAGTGTAAAGAAGTAACTAATATTTAAGTATAATATACACTTAACACATACTATACACATAATAATATACACTCACCACTCACAAACTTTCGTATTTATTATTAGTAGGATTAGTACAGCGCCGGCTCTGGGGTATTAGGGCGAGAGGAGCGGTCGCTATATAGGTGACAGATAGCAAGGGGCGCCAAAAAGCCAAATGTGAAAATTGAAAAACAATTTCCCGTGCAAAATAAAAGCGAAGTGAAAGCGAGGACTAAAGAGCGCCGAAAGACAATCTCGCTCTACCCTGATCAAGGGCTAGAGCCGGCGCTCGATTGATAGGATTATAATATTAGTAGGATTAGAGTGTTAGTAGGATTAGTTGGATTATAATATTAGTAGGACTATAATATAAGTAGGATTATAATATAAGTAGGATTATATTATTTATTTGAGACTGGTTATGGCGATTTATAATAAATTAAAACAACACACATCAATTGTACAAGACGGTGGACGGAAGAAGAAATTTATTTTTTTATGCACAGATACAAACATAATTATACAGATAAGAAATGTCAAACTTAAAGGTGAGACTAATGTCTAATGCTAAGGACTAGTGTACCAACATTATAGTCTCAAACATACTCCCCCCTCTTTTAAACAACTACAAAAACCAAAAGGTTACACTGTAATTGAATCAAGCATTAAATATTAAATACAGAATTATAAAACTGAAATTTTACACAAATGAAAAGTGCTATGATTTGAGATCAAAGGAAGTTTATTATTAAATAATCTACTAACACATTATGTAAACAGTCTTGCAATAATAATTAAGAGATTCTTTAACACTTAATTAGTGTCCTTATTTTGGTAGCTTAGGATAATTAATCAGATAGGATACCACACTCTGTGATCCTGAAACTGATCATGAATATGACATAATTATGCTAAACTTATATACAGACACATTTTACACAAACACAAATATGGCAATAAGTTATCACATTATCTACTTATCACAGCTTCTTATGACTATACTTATATACCTAAAAATATGTATGAGGACAGAACAATGGCTCTGTTCCCTTGGCATCATAGAGTGACAGACATCAGCACTATGCTTCAAGGCCTGCGGTAACAGAGCTATCCTTTTGTTATACCAGAACAGTACACAATAGTATGCAATATTAAAAATTATACTTAAGTATCAACTAGACAGGTTTACTACATAGGAAGAGGTACAATTTTAGTAATAGGTCTAACATAGACGCTGTCTTTAATTTTAATGGACACAGCTCTTACATTATTGTCTTTCCCATGGAACAGCTGAGTTACCCTTCCCATTGGCCATGACAATGGGGGTGCTTTATCTTCTTTTAAAAGTACAAGGCTATTTATATCTATATTTGGCTTTTTGGAATGCCACTTGTATCTCATTTGCAGAGAATTGAGATAGTCAGTTTTCCATCTTTTCCAGAAGTGCTGTTTCATTTTAGTTATGAGCTGATATATTTTCAATCTATTATCTGGAATGTTCAACACATCAACTTCTGGAAAGGATGTTAAACGATCACCAATAAAGAAGTGAGCTGGTGTTAAGCACTGCTCATCAGAGGCATCTTCACTTGAAGGGGAAATAGGACGGCTGTTCAGTATGGCTTCTATTTCGATCAGTAACGTATTGAAGTGCTCATACGAAAGTACATGATTACCTAGGACGCGTTTCAGGTGATGCTTAACCCGTTTGACGCCCGATTCCCAAATTCCGCCCCAGTGCGCTGATGCAGCAGGGATGAAGTGCCACTAAAACCCCTCTATATTAGCAAAGTCAGATAAATCCTGTTTATTGTTGTGGAACAGACTATAAACGGCTTTCAACTCATTGTTTGCACCCTGAAAGTTAGTACCATTGTCACTGAACATTTGCAGACATTTACCACAACGGGAAATAAACCTTTTCAGGGCATTAATAAATTCTTTCGATGTCAAGTCGCTAACAAGTTGAAGGTCGATTGCCTTGGTTGACATGCAAATAACAATGCAGACATACCCCTTGTGAATCATTGGCTTCCTACTACGCCATTCCTTTACCTCTAGGGGACCAGCGAAATCCACGTCACTCAGCAGGAACGGTCTGGCTGGCGTCACCCTATATTTCGGCAGATCAGCCATTATCTGGGTCATCGGTTGCCCTTGGAATCTGAAACATTTTATACAGTTAAACATAAGCTTACGCAATCTGTTTCGGGCGTTTAGCGGCCAGAACCGCGACCTCAAACTGGACAGTGTAGTCTCGATGCCGGCATGCAGCAGGCGCTCGTGTTCCTGCAATATAACCAAATCAGTAACATGATGTTTCGATGGCAACAGCATGGGATACTTGTGATCCTGGTGAAGAGCAGCGTGCTTCAATCTACCACCGACACGCAAACAATCATTTTCATCTTTGAAGGTGTTAAGGTATTTAATTTGGTTGGCTGTAAACTTGGTCATCTCTGTCAATAGTAGCGGTCAATATCTGGTACTCCTTGCTGAATTCTTCCTTTTGAACGATTAAAATTATTTTAATAGAAGCTTCTTTTAATTCTTTCACAGACATGGGGCCCAGTAATTTATTGCTGGGGTGCCTAGCATTATGTACGAATCTATAGACATACGCAAATGTACGGACTAAGCGCCACCATTTCGAAAACTTTTGGAATACCGTGGCCATGTACGACTCAGGTGCCTCATGCGACGTCAAAGCGACTTGCTTTGCCTCCTCAGCGACTGCAGAACACAACTGGGGCGGCAACGGCCACTGCTCTATATCAGAAGTCAGCCAACACGGACCCTGAAACCATAAATCATTTTTAACAAAGTCTTGGGGCATTTGACCTCTGGAAACAGCATCCGCAGGGTTTTCAGCAGTGTTGACGTAACTCCAGTTTTGCTGTGCTGTCAGCTCATGAATTTGAACGACCCTATTTGCTACGAACGCTTGCCACCGTGAGGGATCCGCCAAGACAAAGCAATCATGGCATCTGACCAGCAATAAACATCACTTGAATCGACTTCCACCGCACACAGCTCGAGTTTTGCAAGAGTTACAACCTTGATGGGGGCTACACGCGACTTCGCGCAAATGAAGTGGAATTTATATTTGTTGTTAGGTAAACGACATCGCGTGTAGACCACACATCCCATAGCCTTGGTGGAGGCGTCCGAAAACCCATGGAGCTCCAACTTACAGCGTTCTGGATGCACCATCAACCTGGGGACCGAAACAGAGTTTAAAATTGGCAAATTTTCACAAAATGCTCGCCACACACTCACAATATCATTGGGGATTTTATCATCCCAATCAATTTTAGCTTTCCATGTCAACTGCATTATTATTTTTGCAAAAACAGTGACAGGAGCCACGAAACCTTGAGGGTCGAAATTTTTTGCTATTTCGGTAAGTACCTGTCTCTTGGTTTTATTTTCACTGCAAAATCTGTTAGGACAAGACACAGACAACCTGTCACTTGAAGGATCCCATTTCAAACCTAAAGTTTTGACGGCTGCATCCTGGTTGGTATCGAATTTAAAAGTGCACTTGGTGCGCTTCTCCTCAGGAATATTATCTAATACAACCGGGCTGTTGGAGTACCACTTGTGAAGTTCAAACTGGCCTTTGCCTAGCAGACATTGCAACTCTGACATAGTTTGGACAGCTTTGTCAATACTGTCAGATCCTGCTAATATGTCATCGCAGTATGCAATATAACGTTAGAAGCCAAAGGAAACTGTTACCTTCATTCTCTACTAGCTGGAGCAGCGTCCTGGTCGCGAGGTAGCTGGCGGGAGCAGTGCCGTATGTCGCGGTGCTCAGCTGCAGGCATTTCAACTCTCCACCAGGGTCGCGCCACAAAATGCGCTGCAGCGACTGAAACTTTTTAATATTTATTTGACGATACATTTTCGTCATGTCACAAATAAATGCGTATTTGTTGAGATGAAACCTCATCAAAATTTCGAACAAATTTGCCTGGACAACAGGACCAACATACGAAACGTCATTCAGGCTCACTCCTGACCTTGACTGCGCCGAGGCATTGAAAACTACCCTCAATGATGTCGTAATAGCGTCGTCCCTAATCACAGCCAGATGTGGCATGTAAAATTCAGGTTGAGAATCAGTCACCCAGCGGGCGTGACCCAACTCCACAAGCTCGTGAATGAAGTTTGAATATCTTTTATATAGTTCAAGATTGGACTGGACCTTGTTTTCCAAACTCAGAAGGCAACGCAAGGCCATATTAAAGGAGTTACCTAATTTGGGCAGCATCTCCTCTTTGACCGGCAAATCGACTTCATACCTGCCCGTGCAGTCGCGCGAGATGGACTGCGCATACAGCTGCTCGCAGGCGGCGTCGGCGCTTGACATAATGTGCTGCGCCGGCAGCTCCTCCATCTTCCAGAAGTTTGTTAAGTCATCCTGTAAAAATTTGCACACAGAAGTTAGAGTCAGCTGCGGCACAACTAATGAGTCTGCCAAACGCGGACTATCTGCGGCTGGCGTCGGCACGACCTCTCGATCTGCCAATTGCTCAGCCACACTTTTAGTACTGGAAACAATGAAATTGTTAGAAGAGACAGGCACAGACTCGAGGTGGAGCAAGGTGTGATGCCTCTGTTGACATTTTTTGCAGAAAAAGGTTTGTTTACAACCTGACACAGAATGACCAGAGGTCAAGCAAAGTGAGCATACATTACTTTTAACCGTAAAATCAATTCTATCATTAACTGCAAGTTTTAAGAACTTGAAACACTTATTCATGTAATGCTGGCCATTACAGAAACCACACAGCTTGCCTGATTTGTTGTTTTTACCACTATTGTCCTTGTATGTGACCACATTGGACACAGAGCGATGACTGACAGAGGCTGCCTTTGTACCCTTCGATGAAATCATCTCCATCTTTGCTGGATGTGCTTAACAAAATCATCAATACTAGGAAATTCATTGGACTTTCGGTTTAGCTCAAAGTCCCTTAGTGAACTATAGTCCAACTTTGAGCTTAAAACATGAATGAGAAGCATGTCAGCTAGATTGGGTACCTGTAATGATAACAATGAGTTGAAATGTTGCTGAAAATCATTCAATAAATTTCTCAAGGCGTATGTGCGGTTAACTTTGCTTAAATTTAACAGTGCTTGAATATGGTAGTTAGCAATCAAAACCCTGTTATCATATCTTTCCATTAACACGTCCCAAGCTTTGCTGTAATTAGCAGCAGAATGATCAATTGTAGATACCGATGAGGCTGCTTCCCCCTTCAAGCAAGATTTTAAATAATAGAACTTATTTACATTATCTAGGTCATTATTATTATGCACTAGGCTGCAGTATAAGTCCTTAAAATTAAGCCACTCGTCATAGCACCCTCCGAAAGTTGGAAGTGAAATTTTAGGAAGAAGACCAGGGCCAGAAGTAGGGTTAGGAATTGCAGGCATGCTCGTTTGTGCATTTACGTCCAGCACACGCGTCGATCCCTGCCGCCGCTGTAGGTCCATCAGTAGCTCGGTACACCTGGATTCCAACTGAAGACCCGCTTCCTGCTCGTTGGGATCTATAGACTCGATATTCATGTTGACGTCCTCGATCTTAGCCAGACCTTTTAAAAACCGTCTTTTATTTATAAGCGGTTGAAGGTCGTTGCTGACTGACTTCGAAGATGCTTCGTCTTTTTCTAGCCCCATTTTGTTTTGATTTGAAGCCACGTTTACCAAACACGGCCGGCGGCCTAGACAACGGCACGTGATAAAATCGTGTTCAATCCGCCCTCGTAGCACAACAAGGACAATGTGTTGTCATTAAATAAGTCGCAGAATTGTTTTTCCGGTGTTTAAGGACCAATATTTGAGACTGGTTATGGCGATTTATAATAAATTAAAACAACACACATCAATTGTACAAGACGATGGACGGAAGAAGAAGTTTATTTTTTAATGCACAGATACAAACATAATTATACAGATAGGAAA
The DNA here is from genome assembly GCA_963691665.1 of Clepsis dumicolana. NCBI lineage: Eukaryota > Metazoa > Arthropoda > Insecta > Lepidoptera > Tortricidae > Clepsis > Clepsis dumicolana. The sequence continues at coordinate 7,749,657 of OY829522.1, read as the reverse complement.
TGTCAAACTTAAAGGTGAGACTAATGTCTAATGCTAAGGACTAGTGTACCAACATTATAGTCTCAAACAATATTGCAATATTAGTAGGATTCTGTGGCTAAGCTGTGGTTTGATTGTCCCCAGCATTAAACATGCCGTGGGATGTGCATGTCCCGGACGAGTATGTGATGGCGGGCAACGCGGCCATACTGCGGTGTTCTGTGCCGTCACACTGCGCAGACCGCGTCGCGAACACCGAATGGTTCTCGGAGGATGGTGCCAGCGTTCTTCGGCATCCAGGTGAGCAAAGACTACAGTAGTATATATGAGATAGACGGGTCTCTTCGAGCTTGTTTTGGTATGTATGGAAACAGGCGCCATCTGATTGTCATGGTGTTGTAACTCTTGCCGACAAATATGCATGTGTGCGTGCTTACACACATACTTACCTACACATAGGTACGCATGCATGTGTGCGTAATTACACACATACTTACCTCTACATAGGTACGCATGGATTATGAATATTATGCCTATAAAATAGAATCTGTTATTTTAAATAGTGCACATGTCCAAAAAAATATTCATACATGTGCAATACTGGAAATAACAGATTCAACTTTAGTGCCAATTACCTTTATGAAAAGAAATTTAAGTAAGAGTCACTAGAGCAATTTTATTATAAAAACCCGTCTTATCTAATGTTACACTTTTTACTTTTTTCAATGGATTACTGGGTACATATCCTACTTAGTTCTCTCCACGCTTAAAGGGATATGATAAATAAAGGAAAGCAAATAAAAAGTTTTGAGCTCGTTTTATTTAACAACTCAAAATGTTTATGTTATATTCAATTCGAAAATAAATTTGGCCAAGAGTATGTCAGACCATTCCCTATACGTGACTACACATGACCAAAGTGCACTAAAACACAATAAAAACACTTAATTACAACACTCTCGACTTTTATACGCGAGTGATCTGTTTATTTTGCTATGATTGAGTCTCACGGTAGTTTTATGTTAAAATAAATACTTTGACAATAATTCTAACCAAAAAACTTTCCTTTTATGCATATCTACTTACACAATATTTGGACAAGTGAAGTAAAACCAAGTCCATGACACAAAAAATCAAGAAAACATAAATAGGTACAATATTTGAGCTGTATTTGAAATAGCATCAACACTATCCAGAGAAGTGAAACTTGTTTTGTCCTATTTTAACTACAGAAATATTATGCAGCGGTTAATAAAAGACACATAAGTACACTTTCAAAAGTTCATTAACGTAGCCCTTATTGTTTCCGAGTATGGTGACACAATAGAATTTCGATTGTTATAACGGCTATAGCCGCTTTACCACCAGCGAACGTGTTAACGAAGGAAGCACTTAAACACTTTAAATATTCACTAATAATCGAAGATAGGACAGCGGCAAAGTCGGAAAAAACTGTAAAAAAATTGCTTTAGACTGTGCCGACATTTTGTATTTAACCGTAGAGAAAAGCAATGACAGATACCACTGAGCAGCTCTATGACAGATACAGATACGATACGGTAAGCCTAGGTAAGCAAATGTTACTATTAAAATGTCACCTATTCTTCGCAAATTGCTTGAGAAAATTACTGAATCTTCGACTAAAATGTTTAATTATTAAGATTTAATGTTTACTTTAATATAATAACATATTTGAGTATTTTCACTGTTATAATTTGGTTATGGCAAGAAAGCAGAATCTGATAGTAAGCAAGCTGTGTAAGTAATTTCATTAATGGACAATAGAGGTTGCTCGTTTCTACGTAAATTTAGGAGCCTGTACATTATTTAGAAGACACCATAGCGTGCAGGTGAGCCTATTACAGCCATAGATTACACGATTTTTTCCATGATTACACGAATTACATTGCGGAAGGCGATGTTCTAATAAGTTGAGTTTGCTGTCAACTTGCCGTTGTGCGGTGAGCGACAGCATCGCGCAATGAATACAGAATTGGGATGGTTTCTGGGTAAAATAATAATAATTCTAATTAGTCTGCCAGTTTCTGAAATATGATGTACTTATACACGTATTTTCAAACTTTAGGAAAGAGGGCTCATGACGTCACACGCAATTTTACGCATTATAATAACCTTTGTATTTTTTTGTTTCATTGTCAAAAGAATAAAATGAGTGGTTAATATTTTTTGAAAATGTAAATAATTAGGTACGTGTAATTAACATGAGCTTTTCAGTGAAGGAAAACACCGTGAGGAAACCTGCGCACTCCTGCCAAGCAATTCAATGGTGTGTGAAGTTCCCAATCCGCTCTGACCCGGCGTAGGATCCCTGCCCAAGCCCTGTGGCCAGTAGTGGGACATAAATAGGCTGATGATGAATGTATATGACAGGCGTTTGTGTTTAACTCAAGTCGGGACAAGCCGGCCTTATAATTATATAATAATTTTATCTGTCTTCGACCTTAGGTATCTTAGGTAATATAACAAGAAAACGCTTCTAACGCTAATCTTGTTTTATCCTAATATAAGACTCTTTCAATTTCCCGAGAGGAGACGCAAATAAAATTTATATAGCAGTTTTTTATCCCTCTAGGTAATAGAATATTCGATAGTCTTTGAATTTCCTTCAGCCTTAAACAATGTACAGTACAAAGGTTGTGAGGAAATTGTCCAAAAAATCCCGTAAGCCCGAGGCCATCGGTAAGATTCAACATCACATTCGCTTTGTTATCGGAAACGGTTAGTGTTTACTTCGCACGTTTATCTTGTTTCTTATTTTATTCGTTGCTTTAATTTTATTACGCCATGCAAAGTCTACAGCGCGAGTTATTTTTCACTGCAGTGATCACAACTCTAAGTAAAGTTATTCCTTGTACTGTCCAAATAAGGTTCAATAAAATAGTTAGTCTTGTTTCTGGTGGTAAAGGCGTCCATCAATAATTACCTAGATAAACAGGAGGCGAATAAAAACTAAGTGAAAATATGACATTGTTATAGTGTCAGTTTACTATTGATAGTTTTGATGTAATATCATCCTTAAGTTGTTACAATAACGTGCAATTTTGCGTGCAATAAATAAGAGCTCATTCTACAAGTGAGCCGTTATTTTGCCGAGCCGTTTTTGACGCTCTGACCCGACATCTACTTGTAAACGGTTAAAGGTTTAGGTTTACTTATTTTCGAGGACACATTACTTCGAAATGTGTCAGTACCTATTATGCTAATAACATTAGTAAAATCGTCGCGGTAATTTTAATAACATAATTATGTCGTGATTATGGCCGAAATGTTATTAGTAACGGCGACAGTTTAAAAGAGTGTATAATTGTTTTCTTATATAAAGTACGTACGTATATAAAGTACGTACGTAAACGTACGTAAAGTGATATGTATATTATACAGGTGACTCAAGTTCGTTACTTTCTTGTAGGTAACTCTATTAATACAATTTCAGATTTTCTCAATTTCGAATAAAAGGACTTGCTTTACCTTTAAACTCTTTTAGATAAATTTTGTACCACAAAAAAGTTACGCCGGTGGATTGCATTGCGTATTCTTTTAATACCATAAGCTAATTATAGTCGAAAAGTGTCTTTTAATTTCCTCATAGCCCCATAAAATATGCTTGATATTAACAACCACGTCTCCTCTGTAAACTTTTCCCTTCAATTAAACGAGCAAATGGAATGAAAGCTATCTCGTAAATGAATCCAAAAACGTTGTCAAGAAAATTCGCGCCGAATTTTTTCTCATCAAAATACTTGTCAAGTGAGAGACGACACACGCAATTACATTTACATCACACATCTTATTTTGAGAAGAAAAATACACAGCTGTGAAATTAAACACCCAACGGTGCAAATTGAATATTAATTCATGATGATTCTTAAGCAAGTCTTAGTTCGTTCATAGAGTCTGGCTTTCGAAAGTTAACCCTAGTAGATATAGGGCCTTGTTCATAAACGTCTCTCAAGCCTCCATTAGCTAATATAGGTTTTGACTTCTTCTTACTAAATGTCAATGTGACAAAAAATTACAAACGAGCTTTAATTGCATTTTAGTTAAAATAGGTTTATGAATAGAGTTAGACGGCAACATTACGTCAAATGTCATAATTGAGAAATGGTGCCAAATGATCTTGATCGTGATCCGGCACGAAATCTGATTACCTGATTCCTGGTTCTTACTGAACCGGGTCTACGCTTTTGGTCTCATTTTCACATACTTTCAGGTGAGATAGGAATCAATCGCTAGTCAGTTTTTAATAATAATAAAATACATGATTTCATTCTTAATCAGTTTATTTTATCTCTTGACCCTTGAGTCACCTTTTATACTCTTAAAGCTGGCTTGATTTTTGGAAAATTAAATCTAGGTACTAATTAAGTGAAAGAGAAAATGTGAAAGTGTCAAAACTATAAATCCTTTGTAATGCGAAGTGTTGCCAACTCTAGATTTTTCAAAATTGCTTTGCCTTTCTGGAAGGTCAACTTTCAGTAGCCAGATTGTATCAAATGATGTTTAACGCGTTGTGATGACGGGTATGTGTAATCGTGTAACCGAGTTATTTGTGCCCAAATACACCCTTTAGATACGCTTACTTATACCACAGCCTATAAACCCAAGGCATCAAGGGCTCTGTATACCTATGTATAAGGTGTTTTTCGGAGTTTTCCTTGACTTGTGTTATGAGACCTTTCTTCGTACCAAATTTCATAATTGTAGGTCAACGGCGAGTATCCTGTATGTTTTACTTCTAATTCACAGGCGGATAGACAGATGGACAACAAATTGACCCTTTAAGGGTTCCATTTTTCCTTTTAAGTTACGGAACCCTAAAAACACGCAAAACTATCCCTAATAGTTCAGATTTTCCCGAATTTCTTTCCCCGTTGCATTCCAAGTCTGATGAGATTTTCAGAATCAAGCACTACTTCGAGAGTAAGACAGCGATACTTTACATTGAATTGTTTGTCTGCTACCACTGAAACTTCAACATTCAACCGTACTTTCCACGTTTACGTTCCAAGTATCAATTTTCTCACTATCAGACTTCCACCGCCGTTTCTGACAGCTCACATTTGTTTGCCGTCCTACTGGCTCACATCTTTTGCCTTTTCGCTCAAGGATTCCCTCGGTTGGATACTTTATTTACTGCACCTCCCACTTTTCCCTTGATTAGGTGTATTGTGAGTCCCGCGGTAGTAATAACTTTCTACAGCCACCTTACATCACTTTTGAGCTGGATTATCTTTACACCTATGTTTTTTACGCGTCTGTATCTATAAGTTATTTCTATCTGTTGCTGAAGATTAAGCTTCTTCTCTCTTGTCTGGATTTTATAATAAGGTGAGCAATCGTGTTTAATGATTTTGTTAGACACTATCATAATTATACGTGTGTGTGGTTCAATTAAGTCACGATTCAAGTGGTTTTACCACAAAATAACCAGTTAAATGAAGAGATTAATCGACGATCTCTGGTATTTACATTTAATATTAACCAAATAATTGCCATGGGGCTTGCTCTTTGTAACTGCCAAGAATTCACTGATTCAAATGCCATCAGCTCACCTAATTGTTTTTGTTTACCCGTTTAATGGGCCGGATAGATAAGGACCAGGTGATGTCTTTGGGGATGTGTTAAGCGATTAAGTTATTTGTTTAGCGGTGGTATATCATCCATCAGTGGTGACCGATGGGCTACCAACGCTGATTAAGTAGGTACCTAGTGTTTAAGATTTCATGAGAGCTTAAAAGAATTACCCTTATTCTAATAGGTAGGTATACCTACTCAAGGACAAATAAGAGTTACAAACTTTCCTCTAATTTTGTTCATTAGTCGGTGTATAAGTATAATAATTATAATACCACGTGGCCTTGCAGTAGCAGCAGATGTTACAGGCGTGTAACTAAGTTGAGAGCAGTTTCAGACATCTAGAGAGCAAAAGTGTCAGTAGACGCTTAACACGTGTGAACTCCCTGCACATTTAAGCAGTAGGACCTACTGCTTTCACTGTTGTGTTCCGGTGGAGAGTAGACAGCTAGGACAATTACGGATACAAAATCTGTAATCATAATCACATTGCGTACGTCAGTGGGCAGCGGTGAATCACTTACCTCGCGATTGTTCGTTTGTGTTCATTGTCCTATAAACCTCACTTTTCGGGGCTCTCAACTAAGTCGTATGCCCATAGTTCTATTAACAAGAAGTCGTAGCTAAGATTTATAAGTGCTCTGTCTTTCCCAGACTCAAGTGCCAAGTACCAGCGGCTAGACGACGGCTCGCTGTACATACGCGCGGTGCGGGCCGGAGACCGGAGCGGGTTCCGGTGCCGCGTCCGGGACCGGATCACCGGCGCCGTGTACACTAGCCAGTACTTTGGTGGGTTACATAGTGTTTAGATTATATGATTATTAAAACGGCGCGGAAGGTGAATGGTTTTTAAACGACATGGATGGTACAGTCGAAGACGTTAATTCTTGTCTTACCATGAAACCTTTTAACAATAAACGCCATACACGTCATAGTGACATATCACTATAAGCTTCACGAACATTTCTGCATTGGAACTCTTTACTTTATCTTTCTTATTCCTTTTTATCAGGTCACATAATAGTGACGGAGCCGAAGGGCGGCGTGCGGCCGCGTGTCGGGTCGGAGCCGCGAAACCGCCGTGTGCAAGCCGGACAGGACGTCCGGCTGCCGTGTGCGGCCCACGCCTGGCCTGTCCCCACTTACAGGTAACCGCATGGATGACAAAAAGGCACTTAATTAGAAAAGTTGGAAACCATCGACATTTTCATTTGAATGGGCAATATATCACAAGCTGTTGAACCAATTTTCATGAAAGTTTGCCAAGGATCATTTCGATTAAACTACCTGTCTGAAACTAGCTGACTATTTAAAATTGCGTCCAAATTGAAAGGCAGCTGAAGAAATTACTGACATAAGACGCACAACCGTCATTAGCTAATCACTTTTTGTTTTGCGGGGGAGTCTAGAGGCAGCGTCGTATAATTAAACACACTTTCGCCCTTAGAAACGTAGCAAATGCATTTGGACTAAGAAAAACATTCTTACGTCACAAAACAGCCATTAAATATACTGTAAACCTGAAATTTTCCTCATGGGAACCATAAATCGAAGTTGGACCGTATCTCTTCGAATAACACACCTCCGCTCCGCATCAGCTTCGCCGTTGTGTCCCAAACGATTGGCAAGCACTTAACTTCCCTGTAATGTGTTTTAAATCTGTGTTTAAAGCCAGTGAATTATGCAAAGCGTGCGAATTCACAATTAAGGCATTTTTAAGAGCGTTTAACGGTCCTAAGGAGATCTTACCTATCTCTTTACGAGGACAATCGACGTTATTTGAAATTATCTGCAATGCCCAGACTTTTTATTCTTAACTCCATTTTTGAGGACCCGGACCATTGGGTTAGGCCCAAAGGATCAGCAGTGGGCTTAAAATAATAATAATCATCAGCAGTGTGAATTTATACCAGCTCTTACTCTACTTATTAAGTTTCTGGTGCATTCAGCGGATAAGGCAATGTAAGGCCTACTTACCAAACTTCCCGACCTACCTGGTCAGCCACGGGTTTTCTTGGTGGGCGGACGGTGCACGAGTCCTAGTTCTAGCGGTTTTAAAGACTTGGAAAACTTTTAGCCATACCGAAAACCACTGACCGCCACTTGTTTGGTAACTAAGCGGCCGTTTCTGCTCACTCCCGCACGCCCCGCGTGGCATCAGAGGGTTTTGGCTAGCCAAAGCTGGGCTCGTCCACCCCCTTAACACATTGCAGCACGGCGCAACCCAAGCGCAACCAGTTACGCAAATATTTGAAGTAATACAAGTACATATTTATTGCAAACGCAAAAGCGTAAAATTGCTATTTTGATAGAACTTCGCGGGTGGTAGGACCTTGTGCGACGTCCGTCCGGATCGTCACTCGCTAATCCTGCCGCTAAGCAGCAGTGCTTGCACTGTTGTGTGCCGGTGTGGAGAGTAAGACAGCCGGTGTAATTACGGGCACAAGAGGCATTTCATCTTAGCTCTCTAGGTTGGCAACGCATCTGCAAACCCTCCGGGGTTGCGGGTGTCTATGGGCAGCGGTGATCACTTACCATCAGGTTACCCACTTGCTCGTTTGCCTTCCTCGTTCCATAAAAAACCTACGCATTATGCCACAAAATGGTATTACAGTAAAGTATGGGTTACTTATACCACTCTAAATCGTATTTATTATGTTGCGCTCTCCAGCTAAAAGCTTGGCGTCTGCATCAAGCATACAAATACGAGAAACGTGTGACATTGTCACCACTTTGCCGTTTCACCGATGCAGCGGAAAAGGCGGGACCGCTTTAGCTTCCACATCGGCAATAGGCGTTCTTCTATCACGTAACACGTAATCGCCATCGGCAAGTCATTCGTTTAAAAGGTTTTGGAAATAAAATTGTTTCCGTGAGAACTCGAGCGGAATACACTTAACGCGGAGCGCGTTACGCTTTTCGTTTCGGCAAAGATTAAATGTAGCGCTATTCCTAATGAAGTTAACGCATGATTGAATTGTTTTACTCGATTATTTTCATCAAATAACATCAAATAAAAAAGCCGTGTGATAGGTAGCCAAAAAGCCGCGATTACCTGGTGGTTTTCTCTGCGTTGTTCGGAATTCATGTACGAAATTTCATTTCTAATTTATTATGATCTTTTCGGTGAAGGAAATCATCGCGAGGAAACCTGCACACTCCTGCAATTTAATTCAATGGTGTGTGTGAAGTTCCTAATCCGCATTTGGCCCGCTTGGGAACAATATCCCAAGCGTTCTCGCACTGAGAGGAGGCCTCTGCCTAGCAGTGGGACGTAATTAGGCTGATGATGAACGTTGAGGTGCCGTTAATTGTTTGTTGTTATTCTTAGAGTTTGTCTCGCAGATTTGTGGATGGAATAGAGAGAGGCACAGGCTGGTAAATAAAGCGCAATGATTTCGATCACCAGGTATATTATTAAGCAAGTTGTAAAGAGACTTACATAATTAATGTAGATATAAAATAAAATATCGTCCGTCCATGGCCGGGTCGTTTGGAGTAAAGGGGAGAGTATAAGACGGTGTTACTAGACGTCAAACAGCAGTGTTGCTATTAATGATAAATGCTTAAGGCAGACATTCACTATCTGACAGTTATTAATATTGTCGATATTTCATTAGTAAATGTCTAAGGCTTCAGCCACCTAAGGTTGTTGCGTACAGAACTTAATTATTTGTTGCAGGTTTACCCTCAACAGCCGAGGGCGTAATTATTAAACTTTGTTTGCTATTACCCAGACAATAACGGGCAGCGGAGTGAAAGATTTCAATTTTAATACGACGACCGGATAGCCTAGTGGTTAGAGACCCTGACTATGAAGCTTGAGGTCCCGGGTTCGATCCCCGGTCGGGGCGGATGTTTGTATGATGAATGCGAATGTTTGTTCTCTGGTCTTGGATGTTTGATATGTATTTAAGTATGTATTTGTTTATATAAGTATGTTTATCCTTTATCTAGTACCCATAGTACAGGGTGGTACAGGCTTTGTCTAGTTTGGGACTAGGTCAGTTTGGTGTCAATTGTCCCTTAATATTTATTATTTATTTAATTTACCTTTTAGCATCGTACGTATAAAAGTATACTTTAAAGTATGATGCGCTTTATTTCGTCGTGTTCCCAGTTTGATCCGCGTAGAGATTTCACCGCAATTTTATAATCCCCGCACTGGGAAAAAAAAGGGTCGATTTATCGGCTATCGGTAGCCGTATAAACCCGGTACTGCGGTTGCAGCCGCGTCAAAACGGTTACCTTTGCCGTGTGTCGCTAAAACGGCTACGGAGGACACACGGTTAAATTTGCACACGGTACTGCAGATTTAATCAATTTGTCAACACGGCTATGATCATACACGGCTAGATTTGCACACGGTACTGCGGTTGCAGCCGTGTCAATTTATCAACACGGCTGTAATCAGACACGGCTCGAGTTGCACACGATACTGCGGTTGCAGCCGCGTCAAATTATCAACACGGCTATAATTAGACACGGCTAGATGTGTCAAATTATCAACACGGCCAATAATCAGACACGGCTAGACCAGGCACAGCCATGTGAACAGTTCAATACGGTTACGATCAACACGGCTGGAGTAGCCGTGTGAAACGGCTGCCTCATCCATATTGACACGGCTAGTTCAGCCGTTTTCCTACCAAATGACACGGTTGGTTGAGCCGTGTGACGCGGTTTGACGTGGTCGTGTGAACGGCTGCCTGAGCTATGTCAACACGGCTATTCCAGCCGTCTTTCTACGCTTTAACATGGTTAGTTGAGCCGTGTGACACGGTCCAAAGTGGCCATGTAAAACGGTTGCCTCAGCCATGTGAACACGGCCATCCGAGCCGTCTTCCTACGTCTCAACGCAGCTGGCGGAGCCGTGTGACGCGGCCTGAAGTGGCCGTGTAAAACAGTTGCCTCAGCCATGTCAACACGGCTATCCCAGCCGTCTCCCTACGTCCCTACGCAGTTAGCGGAGCCGTGTGACGCGGTCCGAAGTAGCCGTGTAAAACGGTTGCCTCAGCCATGTCAACACGGCTATCGCAGCCGTCTCCCTACGTCCCTACGCAGCTAGCGGAGCCGTGTGACGCGGTCCGAAGTGGCCGTGTAAAACGGTTGTCTCAGCCACGGCAACACGGCTATCGCAGCCGTCTCCCTACGTCTCTACGCAGCTGGCGGAGCCGTGTGACGCGGTCCGAAGTGGCCGTGTAAAACGGTTGCCTCAGCCACGTCAACACGGCTATCGCAGCCGTCTCCCTACGTCCCTACGCAGCTGGCGGAGCCGTGTGACGCGGTCCGAAGTGGCCGTGTAAAACGGTCGCCTCAGCCACGTCAACACGGCTATCGCAGCCGTCTCCCTACGTCCCAACGCAGCTGGCGGAGCCGTGTGACGCGGTCCGAAGTGGCCGTGTAAAACGGTTGCCTCGGCCATGTCAACACGGCTATCGCAGCCGTCTCCCTACGTCCCTACCCAGCTGGCGGAGCCGTGTGACGCGGTCAGAAGTGGCCGTGTAAAACGGTTGCCTCAGCCACGTCAACACGGCTATCGCAGCCGTCTCCCTACGTCCCTACGCAGCTGGCGGAGCCGTGTGACGCGGTCCGAAGTGGCCGTGTAAAACGGTTGCCTCAGCCACGTCAACACGGCTATCGCAGCCGTCTCCCTACGTCCCTACGCAGCTGGCGGAGCCGTGTGACGCGGTCCGAAGTGGCCGTGTAAAACGGTTGCCTCAGCCACGTCAACACGGCTATCCCAGCCGTCTTCCCATGTCCCTATACAGCTGGTGGAGCCGTGTGAGCCGGTTGAGGCAGCCGTTTTGTACGGCTACTGCAGACCGCGTCAAGCGGCTCCGCCAGCTGCGTAGGGACCTAGGGAGACGGCTGAGATAGCCGTCCCCCTACGTCCCTACGCAAATGGCAGAGCCGAATAACGCGGTTGAAGTATCCGTTTTGCAAAACAGTTTTCTCGGCTGCATCAATATGGCTATACTTATGCCCCTTTTTATGTGCGCAACACAAGAAAATGGCATAAATAAGTAGCCGTACTGACACGAATGTCTCAGGTTCACCAGCTGTATAGTCCAAAAAGGAAGAAAGTCACATATACTGTAACACCTGCGAAAGAAAGCTGCAGTGGAGTTATACAAGATAAACGCTAAAACAAACTAAAAGAATACAAGAAATCTCCTAAAAAAATCTTACAATAACTTATTTTTCTATATAAGGATGGTGAAAAATGATTATGATTTGTAAATAATTAATAACATAAATTTTAAGAAACTGACAATTTATTTTTCAAAATCAAATGTATTCAATTTACACAACAGTGGTTGACAATTTCAAATTACAGTTAACAATTAATTTTAATATATTTGAGCATGGATCAAACGAAACTGGGTACTTAAGGATCTCGTGATCTATTTAACCACCACTTTGGTATGCGGGGCCCACACAATTTCCAAGCCTCGGCCAACCTGCAAGACGCTGTGATACGTTAGAGTGAGCTGACGATGTATTTCTATATCACACTTTTTGCATCATGTTTGGTGTATATAATAATGGAAGGAGCTCATGGAACATCAATAATCACTAACCCAGTTTCGTTCAATCCAGATTTGAAGAATCATCCCAAAATGGTTGTTATTGTTATTACAAACTTTAACTTTAGTTGAAATGAATATCAATAGGTTTTTGAAACTACCCCGGTTGCGAACAATCAATATTCCAAACGGGATATGTATTACCAGGATTAAACGAGTATAAAATACCACCACCGTACAATTACTGTGCACCTATCTGTTATTTTATGGAAATGAGATCAAAAAGAAAGATAAACACATGAGATCATACACCGCTATCGCATGGCTAAGTTTTTTTTTCAAGCAATTGGGTATAGTAGGATTTTAATAAAATGTCGGAATCCACTTAAGAGCTTACCTTCCAATGAATGGTATTGTTATCTATTGTGAAGTCCGACAGCTAATTAGCTGTGAAAAATGAAACGCATAATATAACAAAAAAAAAACGGATTGCAACTTTACCACCCAAAGATGAAGATTCAAATTGTAATGGCAACGCTTTCGAGATATATTATTGTTTGAAATAGAAAGCGGCAGCCACGTACTATTTTTGTGTGTGTTTGTAGTTCAAACAATACTATCTCGAAAGCATTGACATTACGATTTGAACCTTCTTCTTTAGGGAGTAAAGTTGCTATTCTTAGGAAATCGTTTGTTATATATGCGTTTCATTTTGCACTGCTAATTAGCGGTCGGACTTCATAATAGAGAACAATACCATTCATTTAAAGGTAAGCTCTTAAGTGAGTTCCGACATTTTATAAAAATCCTATTATAACTATATAGTCCCCGCCGCTATGAAGTCAATCCTGACTCATTCCTCAGCTATGTAGTTTGATGCTAGACGTGCTTGTTTGAACCACGCAACAACTTCATAACTGTGCAATGTGTCAGGATTGACTTCATAGCGGCGGGGCACTAAAGTAATACTATCCTTTTGCTTAAGAATTAAATGCAGTGCTATCAAAAATATACTGATCCAAAGAACCGGAAAAGTATAGGTTGCCAACCCTCCTCTGCAGCAACTCTTGCACCCAACAACCATTGTATCATATAAATAACAGATAGGTGCACGATTATAATGGAAGTTCTCCGATATAGATTGTCCCGTGATCATTACTGGCGCATGCAACGACTTCCAAATATCGGGAAACTTAGTTAAATCTTTCCAATCATATGAAATGAAATGATTACTAAATTAACTTAATAAACTACTTTACATTTAACATTACCTAATGAGTAAATAAGGGAGAGCTTTAGCCGTCACTCACTAAAAACAACATTTTTTCCATATTTACAGGAGAACATTTTTTTTGTTTTGTGTACTAATTGATTGACAGGAGCGTTACTTTGCGGAAGTCCATATCAGTGAACTAAACCTTGGTACTCCGCGAACACTCGTGCAGGACAGGTGCGTCTGTGTGACAAATGTGTCTTCATGCGATAGCCCAAAACCCACCTCCGCTTCCACATAAATCAACATGTGTCACACACACCAAAATATCACCAGCACCAACTACACGCAGACGTAGCTACTAGCTGTCTTGCAAGATTGTTCGTGGAGTAGCAAGGTAAACCGTTTAGCTCATTACTATGTATACTATACTACGTATGTTTGTAAACGTCTGTTTGTAAAATCACGGTTAAGTCAAGGACGATGAAACTAAGACTGCCAATGTCAAGTAATCACGTTCCTTTCAAATACTAATCCTGCTGTAGCTAGTTTCACTATACAGGATGGCACATTTAGATCGGTCAGTATGGGCAACTATAAGACATATAAAGATTTGTTCTTAGGAACCATGTCATCGATTTTAGTGACAAGAAAAACTGCATAAACAGATAAAACAAAACTTGTACTCAGTTTGGGAATCGAACCCGGTCGCATTGAAAAATAAAACTTACATTATTTATTTTTGGATATTGACTGTGTAGGTCATGTTACTATGGAACATGATAATATAAAATGAATAAAATGCATTGTATTTGATATCCTTTAATTTAAAGTAGATGTTCGAAATTACGACCTTTTTTTTTCGTTTAGGTAGAAATTTTATAAGCTGGCCGTTTACCACTTAAGAGCTTATCTTGTGAACAATAACATTGTTCTTTTTTTAAGGCTACCGCTAATAACAATGAATTGCAAGTAACAAAAAACGCATACAAAACCATCTTCTCTAAGTCACAAGGTTGAAATAGCTATAGCGTAGCACATTCTACAATGACTCTCGGACATTGAAAGCCGTACTCAGGCAAGTCGTCGGCGTCATTATCGAATGTGCTATGCTATTGCAATTTCAACCTTTTGATTTAGACAAGATGGTAGCTATTTGTATGCATTTTTTATTACTTGCTATTAATTGTTATTAGCGGTAGCCTTAAAAAAGAGAACATTGTTATTGTTTACGTACAAGATAAGCTCCCAGCTTATAAAATTTCAACTATACCTAATGATTATTGCGTTTCGCATCTTTAGGTGGTGAATTCGTGTTAAAATTGACTATGGCTGCTTTTACAATGCATTTTATTCATTTTAGATAACGTGTTGACACCAGTAATGGACAATGACCTAGTAATGGACAATAAGGCTTATTTAATAGAAAATAAAGGACAGCCATTTGTTTTAAGACAGTTAATTTTCAACCGCATAATCTTTCAATTAATGTATTGATTGAATAAGAATGTAGTGTCCATTACTGCTGTTTTTCAACTCGTGTCCAACACCGGTGCCATCAAGCTATCATGTTGCATAGTAACATTTACTGCTTATGCTTATGACCTACCTACACAATCAATATCGGAATAGAAATAATGTAAAGTTTTATTTTTCAATACGACCGGGTTCAATTCCCGAACAAAGTACAAGTTTTTTTTTAATACATGTTTGCAGTTTTTCTTGTCACTAAAATCGATGACATGGTTCCTAAGAACAGATCTTTGTATATCCTATAGTTACAGACTTGCCCATACTGACCGATATGAATGCGCCATCCTGTATAGAGGCCTAAGTACCATTAATTTTGTATGACACTTCGACGTCTGCTTAGCATACTGCTTAGCACAGTAGCGCCATCTATGATCTCAGAAAAAACTGATATAGTTGGCGCTATTGTGTTAAGCACAGGTCTCATTGTCATACGAAATTAATGATATCGTGACGTCGTGACCTAAGCTCTCTATAGTGAAACTAGCTACAGCAAGCCTGCTAATAAGCCTATTGTTTTAAAGGAACACGATATTGTTTAGACATTGGCAGTCCTCTTAGTTTTATCGCCCTTAGTTAAGTACAAAAAAAGTTAATAAAACATGTACAAAGGCGAACTTATTCCTTTAAGGAATCTCATCCAGTTAACAATTGAGGGGGTTTTATAAAATCAACCGGTAAATAAACCGAATACTATGTATAAGTCGACCAAGAAAGTACTTTATCACTTTTAAATCTATTGGTACGCCGTTACGGTTCAAAAGTGGTAGCACTAACTTTGTCGACTATACAACGAGACAATGACAGTAAAAGGTAAATTTGGAATATAGGTACATTCTGACACTAAATACCGTAATACACATGTATGTATACTCGTAATATTATTATCACTGTCAATCGGTGTCAATTAACACATTTATTATTTAGGTATTTGTGACATTTCTTTCCTTAAATCAAGGACGATAAAACCAAGAGGACTGCCAATATCTATACAAAATTTCGTTCCTTTCAAATAATAAGCCTTCTGTAGCTAGTTTCACTCTCACTATACAGGGTGTTTGGTATAACGATGTAGGAACTTTAGGAAGTGATAGAGGGGACTATTAGGAATAGTTTGAAGCCTATGTCTTAGTCTAATATGTGATAGTTTTTTTTAAAAAAACAAATTTTAAACAAACTGTGCAACAATCAAATTGCTTTCTTTATAATCGACACCGCAATTAATTGATTAACCATTCACAAAAAATCAGCTTTCCACCGGCTCCACTTTTTTTTATTATCAATTTTGTACGTCACCGTCACCGGCCGTGAAAAAAAACTTCCAAGGATATTAATGTTCCAATTAGTTTAAAAACATGCTCAATTTGTTTACCGTAATTAAAAATAAAAATTACAACATAATTGCAACAAATAAAAGAATATCACTCGTGTTGACCAGTCGTGGCGTTCAACAAGTTGATGTTGAACGCCAAGACCGAACAAAAAAAGTTGCCCGTACGAAGTAGACAATTTTGGAATTTTACTCTTAGATCAAATTATTTATTTTTTACAATTATGTTTTCCAAATAAAAAGGCAAATAAAGACACTTTCACACGCACTTTGTTTTAAATTAACTTTGCAAATTTTGCAATTAAATGACTAAGCGATAAAATAAATACCATTCTCCCACTTACGCCACTAAATACAATTTTAAAATCACTTTTTGTTAGACACACACACACATACACGCACACACACACACACACACACACACACACACACACACACACACACACACACACACACACATCATTCATCTATTTGTTAGACACAATGAGTGTTTTCTGTTACAGCTAATTTAAATTTAAATAAGAACTACTTAGGATAGTGATGGTAAAACGTCAATATTCTAAGTAGTTTTTATTTACATTGAAGTAGCTGTAAAAAGGTTAATTTTTGACAGAAAACACTCACTGAACAAAACGTAATTTTAAAATTATATTTAGTGGCGTAAGTGGGAGAATGGTATTTATTTATCGATTAATCATTTAATTGCAAAATTAATTTAAAATAAAGTGCGTGCAAAAGTGTCTTTATTTGCTTTTTAATTTCTACTTCGTACGGGGAACTTTTTTGTTCGGTCGTGGCGTTCAACATGTTGACCAGTGTTTTTTTTTATTTGTTGCCATTATGCAGTAATTTTTGTTTTCAATTACAGTAGGTAAGCATTTCAAGCAAGTATTTAAACAAATTGAGACATTGATATCCTGGAAAGTTTTTTTTTTCACAGCCCGATAAAGTTTATTTTTTTGGCGGAACCCACTCATGGTGACCTACAAAATCGATAAAAAATGACCTAAAAAAACGTGTAGCCCGTGGGAGGCTGATTTATTGTGATTGGTTAACCAAATAATTACGGTGTTAACCATAAAGAAATAAATTTGATTGCTTGCACAGTTGGTTTAAATTTTCATTTTTATGTCAATTTTTGGTACCAAGTTAAAAATTCGTAAAACTCGATTTAAAAAAAAACATCACGTATTGGAATAAGGCATATATTACAGGATTCAAACTATTCCTAATAGTCCCCTGTCACACCTCCTAAAGTTCCTACATCGTCATACCAAACACCCTGTATATTTCGTATGTGACTTTGACCTCTGCTTAACAAAATAGCGCCATCTATGTTAGTTTTTTTCTGAGATAGATGGCGCTATAAGCAGAGATAGTGCCATACGAAATGAATGGTACGGAGACCTCTCTATAGTGAAACTAGCTACAGCAGGCTTATTATTTGAAAGGAACGGCATATTGGCAGTCCTCTTAGTTTTATCATCCCTGCTCCGAACCTACTGAACAGATTTAATTGAAATTTGGTACACATAATGTATTTCTATGATCCAAACACGGACGTGTAACGTAAATAAATGAATTTTGTGCACTGGGGTAACTTTTGGGGGTTGAATTAGCAGCCCTGTTTTTTTAAATAAGTGAGTTTTAAATGATTCGTTAATTACATAAGACATAATGAGAACGGGTGCTTGTTAAACATATTAAGGTAATCGCGGTTAATACGTCTTATTTAAAATAAGTGGTTTCAAAGTTATTAAAGAAAATAGACAAAAAAATTGTTACGGATTACAGAAGATTAGATTAGAAGATACAGAACATTTTTGTTTTTTTCTTAATTTTAGGCTCGGTAGTTTTGGAGTAACGGGGGTCAAATTTCATCTATTTTCTTTGGTTACTTTAAAGCCCCTATTTCAAAATTGTAAAAAAATATATTTGGGACCCTCACACCACTAACCCTTTAATTTGAGATATCACGCGGTACAATTTGTAAATGTTTGTTTTATTTATCCAAAAGGGAACCCCATAAATATTCAAAATTCATTTATTTACGTACTTGTACAAATGTCAACTTAAATCGGTCCAGTTTTTTCAGGCATGTACGTAGCCCTGATTTTTCTAGAAAACGAAGTGGACTTAACTACATTGCATTGCCTTTATTAGACAATGACCAAATCAAACCATCAAACCTCTTATAAGACCACAGGCCAAATATAAAAAAAATGTCTTTCCGATTACAAATCTCAGCAGCAAATATTGCAAATGGCAGTAAAAGAAGTACTGAAGTTATTTTCTGTAGCTCAGCATCTGAAAAATAAAATTTAATGTTAATTAATCAACCGAATATTCACAAAATACTGTCGAATTTATAAATAACAATAACTGCCTAAACGCCTTTTCGACGGAGAAGGGGCTAGGTTGCAAATCAACAAAAAATACACAAAAACATTCTTCGCTTACATTGGGAGATCGGTTCTTTCTCGCTGAATTCTTTGTCGCTGAGCCCATAAGGACTTCAATAGTGTTTGCAGCTATGAGGAAACTCTATTTTCAATCAAATCTGAGTTTTGTCTTAACCCAGTGTACAACGCTGAGGGGCTAATGGTTGGATTAATATTTCTTAAGTCTGTCTTTATCTGTGAACCAAAAATACACAAGTTAGTGTTGGTAAAATTTAAAAACCTATGTCTTATACTTAAATTCATGTATTTCAACTAAATGGTGTACATTTAAAATGTGTTGAGTTTATTTTTCTTTGCCATTCTCACCACAGCCACAATGTTTTTTTTTTCCTGGTAATAAATACCAAGAAACGTCAGAATTCTCCTAATTACATTAGCTAAGTAAGGGTACAGAAATTACAATAAAAACTAGATATTAACATAAGACTGTTTAGGAGCAATAGTGTTGAAATGGATTCATTGAAAGCACCAATATGAATCACAAATACTTAAGCAAATCACTTACCAGGTGTGCACCGACGCTCGTCAAACAAGGCAAAGGAAAACTTTTTCAAGTACTGTGCGGCTGCTGAAACAGTCCTTAAGTGCCGCTTGCGAAGTGACCACGTTGCATTCCAAAATGTTTCTAGTATAGATGAAGTTTATAATCCCCCGGTATTTGGCTATTGTAATCATGTCGCCGTTAATTTTCAGCTCCTCTGTGGAAAACGTTGAGACATAATAGTGGATTGCATTACAAAGGAAATCCAATATTACATTTATTTACAGATGTTCTTTTAGGGTTCGGCACCTTAATAGGAATAACGGAATGCAAGCTTTGTTGTTGACGGTACTTTTTATTGCATTAAATAAATAAATAATTAATATACTGGGATAATTATTGACACCAAATGTCCTCCTGGTCCCAAACTAGACAAAGCCTGTACCCTGGGTATTAAACAACGGATAATCATACTTATACATATAGATCAATACATACTTACATACATATTACATACAACCAAGACCCAAGAACAAGAATTCATTTATTCATCATACAAACATCTGTCCCGACGCCCCCGACCAGGGATTGAACCCGGGACATCAAGCTTTATTAGTCAGGGTCTGCAACTACTAGCCTATTCGATCGTCTTTGTCATTAGATACACTTACAAAATTTTAAATGAACTGTTGTTACCTACCTTCCTTCTAAATTATGGTCCTGATCAAGTTGTTCACCCTGTAATGGCCGCTGTGATTGTTTCATTTTACGGTCACGTCGATATGTACAAATTTCCTCTGAATCATCTTTGCTGAAGCGATGGATGAGACCTTAATGGTTTGTTTACCTAGTAAACCTCTTCTCCCCCACCAAATAGCCTGCCTTTTGCCGTATCTTCATCTAAACATGAAATTAGAGAAGTAATTGAATTAAATCATTCAATTAAAACATAATAGAACATAAATTAGGTTAGGCGGTGCAACTAACGTAAAATACATAAGTATGAACAAATAGGTAAAGTCAATTACATCAATATTACATAAAATAATAAATAATAACAGAGGCATAACATGCGAGCAGAGCCGCGGCACGCAGTGTGCGTCTCGATGCAGCTGGGTCGTGCGCTCCCAGAGAAAGGACTACAGATTAGTCCGAAACATGTCGGGCTAAACTCGACTTATATACGTGAGTGATCAGTTTTTATTTCACTATGATCGAGTCTCACGGTAATTGAATGTTAAAAGAATAAAGAAATATAAATATTCACATTGACATTATTTTGTTATACCTGTTATATAATTTCCCATGAGGCCGCACACGCTAAACCAAATAGGCTCTGGTTCCGTTGTGAACAAATCGTGGATGTGCTTTGCCCATTGAATGCCCGGTGTGCTGGTTGGTGCGGGAGTGCTGAGCTGACTCGTGAGTTGGAGCCTCAGGGTGAGATTTGAGCTGGCCGTTTGTTGGGAGGACTGCTAATTGAAATGAATAAGTTAATGTACGTCTTAAACTTACATTTACGACCACTTTACACCAATTGTAGAGCTAATGAGCTGTATTATGTCGTCCAATATCGCGCCACAAGAGTGCTGTTTTGATACCTGGGACTGGGAATGACCGGGCTGATATCCTGGTAGGTATTTGCTGCTTAGATTTCCAATCATAAAGATATTTTTTAACTTTGGCCTGATATTCAATAAGAGGTATCAATTGTTTGATTTGGTCATTGTCTAATAAAGGCAATGTAGTCAAGTCCACTTAGTTTTCTAGAAAAACCAAAGAAAACATTATAAGGTCCTTCTATCTAATACAATGAATGAGAATGAGCTATGGCAAATTATTAAGTACCTAATCCAATATAAGAAAATAAGCAAACAAATACCCAGTTAAAATGTCAATAGCAGGTAACATAAAAATCACAAGTTTAGATTAGAGAAATAAACGGATCACTCACGTATGTCAATCGAGAATAGACTGACATGTTTCGGACTAATCCGTAGTCCTTCACACATTAGTCTGAAAGATGTCAGGGTATACTGTCAAATAATAATACTGTTTATTTTAACCTAAACTTTTAACATAAAACTACTGTTGAGATTCAATCATAGTGAAATAGACATGCCCGACATGTTTCGGACTAATGTGTGAAGGACTACAGATTAGTCCAAAACATGTCGGTCTATACTCGACTGACATATGTGAGTAATACGTTTATTCCCAACTAACAAAATGGTTGTAACATATTTATATTTTATTGGATACTGTATGTTCTCTTTGTACTGTTTTGTGGTTTTCAATAAATAATATTTGTATTTGTTCTCTAATTCGTGTATAGGTATGCAATATAAATACCTAAATGTAATATAATAAAAAAGCACCAATATTTTAGGTTAAAGTTTGAGCAAATAAAACTGTGTCACTGAAATACCATACAATACTACAAGCAGAGACCATGCAATACCAAATTCACTTATTATTAATTTTACCTTAATTAAATTAACTGTGCCATAAGTTAGTATTTTATGTAGGTCCCCCTACATTGGTAATGTACTCGTAATAATTGGACTAGGAAGGTGTAAGCTGCTATTATTTATTTCTGAAATAAATTTTATTGCATGAATAAAATAGTAAATATTTTGTTTGACATGTTCCATACATTTCAATTCAAATATTTACACTCATTTAAAATAGCTGTTATAATGACACCTATTTAAAAATAAACAAATTAAGTGTTTTATGATAAGTACCAATTGCAATGTCATCCAACTTACATATCCATTCAGTATTTCAAGTCAATGCCATTAAGTGTTGAAGAGTTCCCTCCTACGGAAACAATCCTGGCCGGATCATAAGAATATGACTACCAGATTATTTTACTGCCACCGGACTTACATACCTAAGTTGTATCCCAAATTTCATCTCAATCGGTTGACTTTTAAGGCGGTTTTAGTTTTTTGTTAAATATCTACCTGGGACTGGGAATGGCTGTGCTGATAATCTGGTCCTACTTGCTGCTGAGATTTTTTTAAATTTTGCCTGTGGGCGGTCCAATAAGAGAGATCAATTGTTTGATTTTGTCACTGTCCAATAAAGGCAATGTACCTAGTCAAGTCCACTTCGTTTTCTAGAAAAACCAAAGAAAAGTTTGAGCAAATAAAACTGTGCCAATTAAATATCACACAATACCACAACCCGAGACCACATAAGTACACAATACCACATTACTTATTATTATTTTACCGTAATTAAATTATCTGTGCCATAGCCATCAGTTAATAATATGTAGGTCCGCCTACATTGGTAATTCTTAGGCTAGGTATGAAGGTGCAGGATGCAGATGCTTATTTCTGAAATAAATTTGATTGCATGAATAAAATGGTTTTTGTTTGGCTGGGTTGGACTATAGCAAAGGGGGGTTGGGCTAATTTTGGAGAAAAGTTTTCCAAGTAAAGGTGCTTAATATTTTAACGTGTTCTTTAAATAGCTGATACCTATAATGGATGAAGTGATTCAAGGCAAAGGTTTATACCTATGTACCTACTTATTATATTAATTAAGGTTTTGTATAAATTAGCTGCAATATGACAATGAATGTTGAAATCATGCCGCGTTTAAAACCGACGTTTTGTAGGACAAACTCAAAAGTAGGATAATCTAGTAGGTAGGTAGGTACCTAAGTTACATTCGTTTTGACTAATAGGTACTAATATTATGTAATTACTAAGTAGGTAAATAGCGTGACGTGAATCATTAGGTAAGTATATATCCAACTTACTGAAAAATGCTTCGGCGTAGGTAGGTATTTCTCGAAACTCCATTTTCAAGAGTTCAATTAAATCGTTGGATAAACTGCAAACAACAAATGCACCATAAATTTCTTCTTTCTTCTCTTTTGTTTAAATACTCTAAGTAAGTATAAAATGGCTATGGCTATAAGTAGAATACAAACAAACAAACCAGAAGTCGCATTCAGTGCTATCCCAAAACAATAAGTAGGTAACCAGGTACGTACCTACTTACTTATAAACTTGAAACGTAATCCTATCCTGTATTTTTGTAAGCCCAACGGCATTTCTGTATGTAGGAACGACACAAGACATCATTAATAAAAATTATTACTTATTATATTCAACACGTCACGACACGATCGGTCGGATTGTTCTATATTACCTATTATGTATTCTGAGATGCACAGGTACTGAGTTTTGCGCGTGTTAATGGTTCTATTCAATATTTTTTCCAAAACACAAGTTTGAACTTTGAACGACTACGGCGACTACCTATAGGTACTCCATAAATCACAAAGTAAACAAAATTTCTCGTTAAGTACCATTAGCTAGTTTGCACCTAAATATTGCTACTTATTACAATTTTATTAAAATTATGAACTTACCTCATCGTCCGGAGTGATCACACGCACAACACAACACAAGTCGGAAGTGCTTTTGCTTTTTGCAGCAAAGCTAGTAGCCTATTACCTATTAACTAATAATCCGACTACTACCAAGCTCCATCCATGATAAAATGGCGCTAGCTTGCCCAACGCTACGCTAACGAAAATGGATGCCAAGTGAAGCCAAGCCAACGCCCATCAGTGTTGCCAGATCAAATTTTTTTAAATATGGGAGGTTTACCAATAAAAATTTGGGAGATGTATGGCGACATTATGAAAACAATCGGGAGATACATTTTTCCTTAAAATTATTTAAAACGACATCTCTCAATAAATGTTTTATTGTGTTTTTTTCTAACATATTTTCCTTTACCTAAAAAAAGTAGCAATTGCTATTTTTTATATTTTTTTGCTATTGAATATTCATCTTTTTAACCGCCGAAGAAAAAGGGAGGCGTCAAGGTCAGGTCAAACTTATGTTTGACCTGTGTAACTGTGTATCTGTCTGTGGCATCATAGCTCCCAAATGAAGGGACCGTTTTCGATGCGATTTTTTTAAATCGAAAGCTAGTTTAATCGAGATGGTTCTTATATAAGGTTTATTATTAAAATCGGTTGACCCGTTTTTGAAATACTGAACTTTGAAATGACAATGTCGGGGGTTTTTCAACTTTCCTAAGTTGGTTAGTTTCTTTAAGGGGCTTCCCTGAGCCAGACGCTGAAATGGCTGAAAAACCACCATGCCTTGTTTTTAAACACAGCTGCTCAGAACCTCAATTAAAAAATTACCTGTAATCTGTAATGGATTTTAAACTGTTTCTGTTTTAGATTTCCTAATAGCAAATCATTACATAAACAATTAAGGCGCTCCCCTGAGCCAGACACTGAAATAACTGCTTTATAGAGCCATTCTGTACATTATTTAAACGATAAAAACAAAATGTATAAATGCATTAAGTATCTTTAACATCTCAACTTATTTTTCCACGTTTTTTTTTTCGTATTTAATGCCTATGATATTCTGCATCACAAGTAAGTCAAGTCGCAATTAATTTTCTGTCACTACTCACTTCATCATAAGCATAATTTACTTTGACTTGTGACATACACCAATGTATAGAATATTTAATAGGCGGGGATTTCCACGTTTAACATTATTATAATACCTTTCTTATAATCATCATCATCATCATCGGCCTATTTACGTCCACTGCTGGGCCTGTGCCTTTATTTACAATATAAAAAAAAACGTAAATAACATATTTACGTAGGTATTCGGTGCGAATTCTGAACTTTTTTTTATTAGAAAAGACGCGTTATTTGTGACAACTCTGTAAAATTAAGTTAGTAAGAATATTCGTACACCAATGTATAGAGAATTTAATAGGTTGGGATTTCCACGTTTAACATTATTATAATACCTTTCTTATAATCATCATCATCGGCCTATTTACGTCCCACTGCTTAACCTGTGCCTATAATTGTAATTTTTTTTTTTTTAAATAAGTTATTTACTTATTCGGTGCGAATTCTGAACGTTTTTTTTTTTATTTGAAAAGACGCGTTATTTGTGGATAACACTGTAAAATTAAGTTAGACCGATAATTAATATGTCGCCACTAAAACGAAGTTGTTTAGCAGAAGTGAGGTGGGGTGAGGAAGGCGCCAAACGTTCAACGTCATCCTCTCAGGGAAGTCTCTCTCTCTAGTATATTATACGCATTTTACAAAGTAGGCACATAATGTATTTTACATTGCATTTTTTTCGTTTCGATTTACGCAGTTTTTTCGTAAAGAAAGTTTAAGCCGTGGTGTTCTTAAAAAATCGGGAGTTTTGAGTAAGAATCTGAGAAGTCGTGAAACATTTACTAAAATCGGGAGATATCCCGGAAAATCGGGAGATATCCCAGAAAAATCGGGAGACCTGGCAACAGTGCCCCAAGCATCAAAGGCGAGTTTCGAAATTCGAATATTCGAATCCTGCGTAACGTAATCGAGTAGGTTAGTAACGGTATCGAAAAATGTGTATGATGTTTGGAACAACGGCCGCTCGTGAGTGTATTTAGAACTCAAATTTAATACGAAGTTTCTCGATTGCGATGAAAAAAAAATTGAATTTGAATTTGATACGATAATAATATGGTCTTTGACCTTGCCCTGTCCAGATTCTGGATGGACAATAATAATTTTTAAAAACCGGCCAAGTGCGAGTCGGACTCGCGCACGAGGGTTCCGTAGAAAGATTTTAACGCTTTTCCCCAGTGTTTTTATGAAGTCCAGTGTTAGCAGAGCCCTGCTCCGAAGCAAAATATACGCAGTGTGGGGTCAACTTATATTGGTCTGCGAAATCTACAGACAGAAATAAAAATACAAGATTTTGAGGATTTTCTGAGTGGTTGTTCTATAAGAGCTAACTTCATGCTTCATACCAAATTTCAAGTTTCTAGGACAACTGGAGGTTTAGGTTTTCGGAATTCGGCAATTTGTATGGAAATAGGTAGCCTATTTAATGACTGTATCTTTTGATTGCGTTGACTTAGAAGGTTGATTTTTTCACAGCTTCAAGGGACCGCTGACTTGAGTACCTATTTGATATTAATTTCAGCATGCTACCTGCATGCGTTCCACAGAAAAGGGGTCTTGACAGACAGACGGACAATAAAGTGATCACATAAGGGTTCCGTTTTTTTCCATTTGAGGTACGAACCCTAAAAAGGAGGGCTACCTAACTTTTCTCGAAGCGTTTCGCCGTATTTTCAAACCCTTATAGCCTCTGAATTGATGTGCAAAATTACATTTGTAATTACGTAAGTACCTTCAAATTACATAGGTATCACGAGCTTTTCGTTCGGAAAACATTGTGCGGAAATCTGCACACTCCTGAGGGTCGAGTACGAATATTCGGAATTCTGCGTAATATATACCTATTATGTGTACCTATTTTATTTTTATTTCATGTAGGTAGGTAGGTAGGTACAAAGGTACAATCCCCGATTACTTACCTACTCCTAGACGGCTGGACCTATTTGGAAAATTCTTTTTTTGTTTGAATGGGTCATATTTTCTAGTTGGTCCCATTGTCAACAAGTCAGGATCTGATGATGGGATCCCAGGGAAATCGAGGAATGCGGAAGTGTCGTTTTCACTCCGGGCACACCGGGACACCTCGATGGTCGTGCGAAATGACGTAGGTACCTACCTACTATCCGCACTTATATCATAAAGTACCTACTTACTAGGTATAAAACATTTCGGGAAAAGTAGGCAAAAATCTTCGGGCCTTGACACCCATGATGGACGGACTTTACATCCCTACACGGAACCCTCATGCGCGAGTCCGACTAACAATTGGCCGGTTTTTTTTAAGGCGGTTTTACTTCTTGTTTACCTAGGTTACATTGAAAGGAGGTCTTTCAATACTTAACCTGTATCTCCAAAGTCTGC
The DNA here is from genome assembly GCA_963691665.1 of Clepsis dumicolana. NCBI lineage: Eukaryota > Metazoa > Arthropoda > Insecta > Lepidoptera > Tortricidae > Clepsis > Clepsis dumicolana. The sequence goes on along the minus strand of OY829522.1, from coordinate 7,722,700 downwards.
TAACAGAAATGAACTTAAGTAGGTACCTACCTACCAGTATCTCATGAATACCTACCTACCGATAGTCGATCGGCCATGTTCCTTTTTAATTAGGTTTTCTTGTGTATCATAAAGTATCATTATATGCTTACGAGTACGTAGGTAGGACTTATATTAATTTTATTCGTTTGTGTTGTGCTGACTGCTGATTAACTTATGAAAAGCAAAGTAGGTCTGTATGTAGGTACTTACCTATCTACACCTACTTGAACTTAGCATTTGAGAATGTCGTGTCGAAGTAGGTGTATGTTGGTTTTGGTTTATACTTAGGTACTTAACACATAATTTTATAGTAGGTAAGTACTTAAGTACTTACTTACTGACATGTTCGTCTAAGATGTACTTAAGGTATCTACATGGTTCGTTTTAGTCAAAACTTCGGCCAGGGGTTGAGTAGGTAGGTAGGTACCTAATGGCCTGCGCAAACCGGCGAAAGGGACAGCAGAGGATAATAGGTACCTATTAAGTAAGTACTTAAAAATTTTCAATGTAAATTGTAGGTAAGTATGCTATTTCAAATACAGTAAGGTAAGCATGCTCCATTGCCTCTGCATACTCCGACGGAATACAAGGTCAGTCTCCGCGAGCATTCAAATTTACAGGTAGGTAAGAAGTACCTTACCTTATTGCAATCGAAATAGCATAGGTACAAATTACCTTCATCAAAAAAACCTCTGCTCTCCCGTCCGCCGGTTTGCGCTAGCCATAAGTTGTGATCTGATCTGATCACCCCTGTGAAGTTTTTTTTAAAACAGAATTTAAAAAATCATTCCCCCGTAGCGTAGAGGCAATGAATGAATTGTATGGGAGAATGTTTTTTTAAGTACTTACTTACCTACTTATTTTTTTCAAAGTAAAAACTTTAATAGGTTAGGTAAGTATGTAAGTAAGTAAGTATTCTGTTTATATTATAAAAACTCTTCGTGGCGAACAGTGCGCCGGTGTAGGTATAGGTAGGCACTTACTAGGTATAACTGCTCCGCGCAAGTTTGACTTTAACCTACTTGTTCGGAGGAGGTTAATGTGTTTCTTCGCCATAACTTCTTTAATTGTTATTATTTATTATTGTGCAATCTATCGTTAGTTATAATGCGCCTAATCTAACCGTATCAAAAAAAAAATGGTTTGCCTGATACGATACCTACCTAATGATACATAACTAGCTTATGCCCCGCGGCTTTGCCCCCGTGAAATATTTAAAAATGGGCTAGTTCCCTATCCCGTGGGAATTTCGAAAAATCCCTTCTTAGTGCACCTCTAGGATACTCAAGGTATATGTTTGCCAAAATTTCAAGTCTCTAGGTCCAGTGGTTTGGGCTGTACGTTGTCTGTCAGTCAGTCAGTCATTCAGTCAGTCACGGTACTATTTTATAGGTATAGATAAGTAGGTAATACCTATGTAAATTGGTAGTTCTTCTGTCACGGGAATCTAGTCTCGTTTTTTTCCCCCGAGTTTTAAGTTGTCCAGCAGAGGCCTGCTCCTGACCTGACTAAGCAAAATGTAAGCAGTGTGGGGTCATTTTATATGGTCAATACATTAACTTAATACAGACAAAAATTTAAGTGATTTATAGTTGTGCTATAAGCTATAAGAGCTACCTTTCATACCCAATATCAAGTTTCTAGAACATCTGGATTCCACAGCAATTTGTATGGAAACACCTTTTTATTTTTTAATGACTGTTAAGGTTCATTGGGGTAATACCCGACGGGACTAGGTGGGAGATCGTGGTAAAAACTTTTTTCTCGATATTAGTTCGCGTCAGATTATTGAAACATGTTGTAAATGGTTAAGGGTGTCCAAGCAAAATTGCCGAAATTTCATCCAGTGTCATTATTGAATGTGCCATGCTATAGCAATTTCAACCTTTTGGTTTAGAAAAGATGGTAGCTATTTGTAAGCATTTTTTGTTACTTGCTATTAATTGTTATTAGCGGTAGCCTTAAAAAAAGAGAACAATGTTATTATTCACAAGACAAGCTTGTTAAGTGGTAAACGGCCAGTTTATCAAATTTCTACTATAATAATATTACTGTTCGCAAGAACTACAAAAAATAACCTTGTATCGCATGTATTTGTATTGGATTAGAAACTTACTTATGCAGTTAAGATGTCTCTGAAACGTGATTGAAATTGCATTATTTTTAAGTTTTTTTTTATGACTTTGTAGGCTAAAAAACTAATTATGTTTAAAATTTGGAGCTTGTGGGTATGCTAGAAGTACCTTAGAATTATAATGATCAGTCAGTCAGCCAGTCAGCGTGTCAGTTACAAAACTAAGGAACTTGGACGGGGAGTAGTTCTTACTTAAAATACAAGTTCAAATTGAATGTTATTGAGAATACTTATATCTAAGTCATATTGCCCTATAGGTTACTAAAAATTCAGGGTTCTAGCTTCAGCCAGCACAAAATGACAGGATGGTACGGCCGTGCCTCTTTCTTTTGCTCGACTTGTTGGGGAACACTGCCGTGCCCCCAGATTTAGTGAAACTTTGTGTATTGTCTGTTTTGTAATGAAACTGATTATTATGTGGCAGATATAAGAAAAGGTAAGAATGACGAAAATCGGAATATAAAAACAACGACCTGGCTTGCATTGCGTCGATTTATCGCACACAAGTGCTTTTCGCGCCAATTTCGGTGATTCGTAGTAACCCTAAAATCTATTTCTCGGAATTGTGTTAATTTACCTATTTAGTCTTTTTTGATAAATTTACGGTACCTCAAAAGGAAAAATGGAACCCTCATTTATAGGATCACTTTTTTGTCCCTTTGTCTGTCTGTCTGTCATGACCCTTTTTTGAAAGCGTGGAGGTAGCATGCTGAAATTAATATCCAATATCAAACATGCAGTATCTTGAAACTGTGAAAAAACTACTCAAAATGTACATTTTGCTTAGAAGCAGGGCTATGCTAACACTGGACAACTTAAAACTCTGGGGAAAAGCGGAAAAAATCTTCATACAGAACCTTCGGTGCGCGAGTCTCGACTCGCACTCGGCCGGTTTTTTTATGAATAACTAAGACGAACACAAGGTTCCAGCTGTGTTTTTTTTTTTCGGATATACCCTTCGGGAGTTATTCTGATATATAAGTAATCATTTCGCAAAATAAACTTAACAATGTAAATGCTTTTGGCATAATACAATGCACATTATGATAATAAAAGGTTGAGAATACTTGAGGACCACTGACCATTCCTGGGGTTACCTACCTACCTACCACATGACTTGGCGAAAAGAATAATGAAATGTGATTTCGGAAAAATCGCTCAAAACCCTATGAAACTATATATAACTAGAAAGGTCTCGTTGAGACCTGATTGTACATACCGGTATTATCGCTTAATAACACGCTAGATGATCGGAAAGTCAATATTAATACTAATATTTATGGCTGGCGGCAGATCCCGGCGCTAAGCGCATCTTATAGGTACCTAATATTAACACATCTATAAATCGCTAGCACAGAACAGTTTAAACGCGAGATTAAGTAGGTACATACCTAAATAAATTATCAGATAAGTTAGGTAGGTATTTGAATGAGATGTTAGGGAGTTTACTTCGATAGGTAGGTCTAGGTACCTACCTATTTAAAATGGCCTGGCGCAAAGGCAAATGGTTTTTGTAATTAAATGTCCACGGGCAACAGTAAAGTAGGTAAGGTAGGTACCTTAGATGTGTAAAAAGCTTAGTAGGTACCTACCTACTAAGCTTTTTACTCATCGCGATTATCATCGCCTACCTATGACGCTATCGCGGGAGCAGGACCTATGCGTCGTGCGTTTGGCCCGTTCGTTCATTTGGAAACCACTATCATATCCTCAAAATACTCACAAGATTTTCGAATTATCTATCTGATTCCTTATACCTATACCTACACGATGCCCATTACACAAGATTATAAAAATCAAGGCTATTCCAGAAACTTAATTATGTTTAAGAATATAAGTAGGTAAGTACCTATCATTTCCGAAATCTGTTATATTGGAAATCTGATATTTTAGGGATCTGGTGTTTTGGAAACGAGCGGTTTCGTTAAACTCATGTTCGCATTAGTAGAAGTGCCAGAACTAGCTCTGGGCTCTGGGGTGTGCTAGCAGCGCCATCTGTGCTGGTAAAGTTGAATTGAGAAATGTTTTTACATGTCAAAGTGTTTATGATCTTGACATAAGATTGATTTTTGTTCTATGGGAAAACTTTTTTCACTATAGCTATGAATCCAATTGATAATAGTTCAGACAAGAATCGTTAGGTGACTGACTACAATATACTACGAAACCGATAGCGACAATTGCGACATCTAACGGAATATTCTTAAACTATCTGGCTGTACCGATAAGTATCTTACCAAAATCACTTCTGACACTGTAAATATGAGACAGTACCTAAGAGTTCTCAGCCTTTCCACGAGAGGCCGCCTTTTTTTGTATGTAGGTATGTATAAAGCTAGATTCATTTGTAGGAACACTTTCTTCTTTTACCGGATTGGGCCGTTATAAATAAGAGAGAAAAAAAAGCTGTTAGAGCCGTAAATGTCAAAGTTTTCAAAGTTTGTTTTTTCCTTGTGTAGACGCCACAACAGTTGCCATCTTAACAGACAGAACAGCTTCGATAGCTATGTTAATGCACTTGATTGAAACGCAAGACCCGCGGTACTGTGTCTAAACGGCTCTGACAGCCAAGTTTGCGAGTTTAATTTATGACACGGCTAACGTAGCCAAGCTTTGTTATACACACGGTCCGCTGTACCGTTTATAGAACGGCTCCGACAGCCATGTTTGCGAGATTAATTTAAGACACGGCTAACGTAGCCAAGTTTTGATAAGCGCACGACCCGCAGTACTGTGTTTAAACGGTTTCGACAGCCGTGTTTGCGAGATTAACTTATGACACGGCTAACGTGGCCAACTTTTGACAAGCGCACGACCCGCGGTACTGTGTCTAACCGGCTCTGACAGCCATGTTTGCGAGATTAATTTATGACACGGCTAACGTAGCCAAATTTTGATAAGCGCACGACCCGCGGTACTGCGTCTAAACGGCTCTGACAGCCATGTTTGCGAGATTAGTTTGTGACACGGCTAACGTAGCCAAGTTTTGATAAACGCACGATCCGCGGTACCGTGTCTTAACGGCTCCGACAGCCATGTTTGCAGGTTTAATTTATGACACGGCTAACGTAGCCAAGTTTTGATACGTGCACGACCCGAGGTACCGTGTCTTAACGGCTCCGACAGCCGTGTTTGCGGGTTCAATTTATGACACGGCTAACGTAGCCAAGTTTTGATAAGCGCACAACTCGCGGTACCGTGTCTTAACGGCTCCGACAGCCATGTTTGCAGGTTTAATTTATGACACGGCTGACGTAGCCAAGTTTTGATAAGCGCACGACCCGCGGTACCGTGTCTTAACGGCTCCGACAACAATGTTTGCGAGCTTAATTGATGACGCGGATAACGTAAACAAGTGTTGTGTTGCACACGGTCCTCTGTACCGTTTATAGAACGGCTCAGACAGCCATGTTTGAGAGTTTAATATATAACACGGCTAACGTAGCCAAGTATTCATAAGCACACGGTTCGCTGTACCGTGTTTAAACGGTTCCAACAGCCATGTTTGCGAGGTTAATTTATGACATCGCTAACGTAGCCTAGTGTCATAAGCACGCGGTGCGCTGTACCGTGTCAACAACGTTACCGATGCCGTGTTTGTTGTGTGCACATGGTTCCGACAACCGAGTCAAATGGTAGCCGTGTAATTTTGCACGGCTACGGTTTCAACACGGCTGGAAAATTAATGAACACGGTACACGAAGCCGTCTAAACCGGCTCTGTTAACCGTTTACACGGTACAAAAATCTCTAGCCGTGTACACGGCTCTTCACACGGCTGCCAAACCCGGCTAGCAGAACCGTTTACACGGCTACAAAAAACGTAGCCGTGTTCGAAAGCCGTGTATTTTTCCCAGTGCGGGTACGTGATTCGTTTTAACTGCCAAGGAGCAATTTGCGTCGCAAACCCGCCAAATTGCATTATACCCTCGTAAATGTATTTACGTGTACGTTACGTAGCACTTGCCACCAAATCCCGGGTAATTTAAATAGATTTTCATAATGAAATCATTCAACACCTAATTTTAACAGGTGTTTCGCGCGGCGAATTATTTACGCGAGGTAGGCCTGCTGGTTATTCTGGGGTGAGTTGATTGGGAAATGTTTTGATTGATTTAACGTTAAATGTTATTTATCTTATAAATGTAACAATCACCTATCACCATGACCATATTCACCAGTTTTTAGCTATTAATATTTTGGCTGTAGATAAAAAAACCGGCCAAGTGCGAAACGCATTCGCGCACGAAGGATTCCGTACCATTATCTTTAAAAACGGCAAAAAATCATGTCTGTTGTATGGGAGCCCCACTTAACAACGTATTTGTTATAGCGGCAACAGAAATACATCATCCGTGAAAATTTCAACTGTGTAACTATCACGGTTCATGAGATACAGCCTGGTGACAGACGGACAGACGGACAGACAGACAGACGGACGAACAGCGGAGTCTTAGTAATAGGGTCCCGTTTTACTTTTGGGTACGGAACCCTAAAAAAGATGCTTAAAAAAAGTGTCTCAAGTGTTTTCAATAGCGCGTATATTCAATATTTACAATTGTAGAGCGGGAATATGATATTGTAAGCGAATTAGGATAGGTATCGAAATAGAACAAGAACCCCAGGCAAAACAATGAGATTTGGTATGAAATACACTGCTATTGTTTCCAATTTACTGTCCTATGTTTGATATTTCACAGTCAATTCATCTTGTTAATAAAAGCATACCTTCCTATTCAGTATTTTTTAGGGTTCCGTTTTTCAAAAGCAAAAATGGAACTCTTATAAAATCACTAACGTTGTCCGTCTGTTTGTCTGTCTGACTATCATTCCCAAGTTAATCAAAATATCTAGGTTACATACTTCCCATTGCCCTATAATCATGCAGTTTTTTACGAAGCAAAGTCTCACAATACAAATCAAGGAAAAGATCCCAAAAGTTAGGCACGAAACCTTCGGTGCGCGAGTTTAATACTCTCACATGGCAGGGGTCTATTTTTAAATTTTACTTGGTGACTATATTCACTGAACAATTCAATGACAATGCAAAAAATCAGTTAGTAGCTGGACTTGAATCAGCAATCAGCAGTACAGCAGTCAAGTATGACTGCTGTACTGCTGATTGCTGATTCAACCTACTGGTTGAACCTAACGAACGCATTTTTCAATGCATTGTGTCAAAAATAAAAACAAAAATAATCAGCAAATCGATTATTTTCATTTTCATATATTTTTTAAATCTCACTGGTCACTAAAATTCTCATGTCTACTTATTATGATATCAAATACGAATGCCTCCACCCACTCGTAAACGAGATCACTGGTTTATTCACTACTGACAGTGACAGCTAAATTCAAATCTACTATCTTGACACGCTTATATATGACAGAAATGCAAATTACCTGCAGGTTAGTAGACGGGTATGACATTAAAAAATACGGCTTTTGACAAATAGTTACATCAATGCCATGGCTGAGAATTTAGTCACCAAGTGAGATTCAAGAATCGACCCCCTAGTTTCTTTTGTGAAATCCACTCCAGTCTGATACGAGGCTTCTATTTTTCTTGATAAAAAAGGGTTTTTTGTTAAATTACATCAGCGTGCAAAGCATTGTTTACGTGTCGAAGTTTGCCCTGTAACTTGTCCGGGTACACACCCCACTGGGCAGGCGTCCATGCTTCCCAACTTACTGTATTTATCTTGAAACGTTTCGACGGGAAACTCAAATTGAAACTTTGGGCAAATCTAAAGTTATTGTCTTGGTCTTTATCTTAGCATGTGCACAATATGAAATGCTTTTCGAGTTATATAAGATCATTTCGAAATGTTCGAAAGTAATAGGTATAATGTACCTTATGAAACAAAGTTGTGTTTTTAAAGGCACTGTTGCAGACTTCAACAGTCAAACTGAATTTAATGGTCTTACTCGTTTAACTAATTATGAATTAAGTACCTAAGTATTTCAGTTATTATACGCAAATCAGTTGGACCAGTACGTTTTATATCACCAGAACTGGTCTTATTTATCTAACGTTTAAATCTTTCTAGTAACCTAGCGACCGAGGCCGACCATCCCACTGCGTAGTGACGTGTGTCGTGGCTGTCCCGTTTTTCACATATACGTCTTTTTGTGACCTTGTGACCTTCGTGGTCTGTCATTTAACCAACTTTCTCCCCGCGTCGCTTCACGACAGCTCTGCCAAGTAAGTAATTCATCAAGCCTCACAAAAGGTCGTTAAGACTTCGATTTTATTGCCGTCGTAAAAAGCAGTTAAATTAAAACTTAGTTACTTAGCAGCGTTTAGATTTGCCGAGTAAATTCAAAGTATTCGAACGTCTGCCGGGACGACAGCCGACTTTGCAAACGAAATAAACAAATACCGGAGTTTTGTGATGTTGTTCTTAATTAAATACAGTGATACTTATTTTGAGTAAAACTTTAAATTGGTTCAAAATTTGGACACGTTTTTTATGCTACTTTAATTAAAGGAATGTTGCAAAGCATCATCGCGTTCTCAAAACTATTGTATACCGTTGATGAGACACACAAGTAGAAGTAGGTAGGTACGTTTTTCGATATACCAAACGTTATTTCAAAGAATCCTCCTCCTGAAATGGTTCCTCTATCTGGTAGGTAAATTATTTCTAGAGATAACGTTAGTTTTAAAGAACTAACAATCTCACACTTGCCCTATGTACTCTAATGTAATATAAGCACTAAAATTGTCCATATACCGACCTCTTCGACTAGACATTATCGCAGATTCCTGGTTGCCATGCCATGCCATAAAGTTTCATACTCCACCATTGCCGAGAGGAAATCTTTTAGAATGCAAATGTCTCGCTCATTTCAGCTCCTTTCAAAACTATTTCTAAAAGACTTGGTACCTAACTCGGCGAACGTAAGCGTGCCCGCTTGCAGTCCTTTCTTTTCCACAAACTTTGTATAAGTTTGGGTATGTGGAGCTTGGTGTTATTGCGAGTAATGTTCGCGGCACGTCACAAAATTTCCGCTCGAGTTAGTTGCCTTTACTCTTGATTTTTGAAATTGAAACGTTTGGCATCGTTTTATTTTAAAGCTGCAGAGTTTTCTTCAGCTTCAGCTGACAGTTGGTGATGTATCTTTAGATAGGTACAGGATTTTTTTCACCACGTTGGTAACAAACAGGAAATCCGGTTCGCCTGATGGTGAGCGATTACGATTACCGCCGCCTTGCAACACCAGAGATAGGTACCACTCGCGCGAAGGTTTAGGTACTTGACCATGACAGGTACCGACTTAATGAAAGTGATGTATTACTTACTTTTAGGATTGTTTAGCCTATTCGCTAATATAAGTAATTAATGGAGTAAGTATTTAAACTTGTCGTCAACTTTCAATTGTCTACAAAAAACGTTCTTGCAATGTTTCTTTTTCTTTTACGTGACAACAAAATACGCTCAACAATTCGTAACAACTGAAGTCGCTTCTGATACGATAATACCGCCTGCGAGGTCGGTCACAGATTAAGCTACTTGTATGGAAGTATCTTGAAACTCTCTCGTTTACTGGGAGCAGTTGCTAAAGAAGGTTCAACTTGATGAAATAAATCATAGTTAGGTTAAAATAATGTTGCTTATTTACGTAGCCGTTTTAACGAGAAACAGTTTATCGATGTTATTTATAATAATATGTGAGGTTTTAAAATGTTTTAAACAACGCACAATCTTCATCTTCGTATTACTTTTTAACCGACTTGAAAAAAGGAGGAGTTTCTCAATTCGTCGGGATGTTTTTTTTTATTACAAACTAACGACGTTACGCTATATTGGTATATTAAAATGATCTTTATTAATTTTTAGTGGAACTTCTCCATAACATAAAGGGATGACTTTTTTTGAGTAGAGAGCATAAAGCAGACAGACAGGGGCGCCTTTGGCTTATCTATGCACTACAATTTTTCTGCCACTTTTAGTGGGGGACGAGGAACACACACGTATAGCACACGACTACGCTTCTGTCAAAATTTGTTACGTTTCTACAAACGCACACTAAAACAAAACTGTCACACAAATGCCAAAAATACGCACACATCGACAGACCCTGATTATTTTGGTCAGACTTAATGTTAGAGATTTGGCAGAGGGGAAATCGCGCGTTAACGTCTCCATTCCTTTCCTGCTCTAAGGTAGAGAGTCTCCCATAGGTCTTGCCAAAATAGACTAGTTTTCGATTTAGCGAAATATTTGCTTCTTTTTGTTAAAGTCAAGTGTCAACTTTTTATAGTCTCGATTAGCTACTACTAACTATAGTTTTAGGCTCTGTCTACCAACGAAGTTATCTTAAACTCTTGGTATCCATCGCAGGTGGTTTCGCGAGCACCGCGACCAGCTGACGCCGATCGAGCAGACTGCGATGTGGGCGCGCGCGCGCATCGTCGGCGGGCTGCTGAGCGTGCGCGGCGCGCGGCGCGAGGACGCGGGCCGGCTCGTCTGCTGGCTCAACAACACCGCCGGCGGCGAGTCCGTGCACTTCACACTTACCGTCACAGGTCATTACAGTTACTGTCAGCTCACCACAGCTGACGCAGCATGGCCAGCATGGTTTGCAACTTTCGTGCCTCCTTATCAAGTTATCATAGGTACCGGACTTTTGAAAGAGTACCGCGTACAACTAAAACTAATTACGAGAACTTATGCTAACTGTGTAACAATACATGACAGACTCTTTATTATTTGCTTTATGATTAGTATATTCTTTCTAAAATGTTTAAGCGTAAAAGAGGCATATTGATCGACAAACGTAAATCGAGATTAATAAGATAAAACACGAGGTAAGTATGCAGTCCAAACTAACTCTTTTACCTCGCATTTAACCTGAGTCTAACTGGCTGCATCGGTAATAAATACATCGGCTCGCCGATTACGTTCGTAAGGCGCTAGAGAACCGACCAACTTTAACAGATGAGATGTAGGTACTTACATAGGTACTAAAGCGAAGGATTCCTAGCACAACTAGCAGAATCAGTGAATAAGAAGATTTGTGAGCTTAATGCTATGATATGAATTTTAAAATTTCCGTTAAATTCCCAGTAGCGGACGACATCTCCTTATTCAAGCTAAAACAAACCGGAAATTTTAAAATTTCAATTCTGAAACTACTATTCCGCGTTTTATACCCGCAAATGTGCATAGTAAGGGGAAATCATTTCTCATATTGCAGAACCTATCTCCGTCCGCATAAAGCCCGAGGCTTTACGAACAAAAATAAACTCGGATATCATTTTCGAATGCAAAGTCTCTGGGCATCCAATTGAGAAGCTGTACTGGGTGCACAACGGGAGGGCAGTGAAGGCTAACGAGAGGGTCCGGCTGTCGGATGACGGCCTCAGGATACATATCAAGAGCTCTGTGAAGGATGACCAAGGTGTTTATCAGTGCTTCGCTGGCAACGGCCGCGACCAGGCGTACGGCGCGGCGGAGTGCTTAGTTGACGGTAAGAGTTGTTAGGTTTAAGGTTTCTAATATGTTCGCCTAGCCAAAGAGCGGGAGAATCTATTTGAATGAAAGATTACTTGGGTACGGTTTTTTTATTTACAACTAGATGACCCGGTGAACTTCGTATCGCCTACAATATTTATTTTTACTGTACTATCAATTTTTTTTTCTTTTAAACCAGCAAAAAAAAAACAAAAATATATTCAAATCGGTCAAGCCGTTTTTGAGTTTTACCAAGACCAACGAACAGAAAATGAGATTTAGGTGGTACATTACAAATCACCAAGAATCAATAATATCCTATTCTTTAATGTTAGTAAAGTTTATTAACTTTTTGAAAACTAAGTACACCTAACTTAGGTATTACCAAGAATTTCAACATTCTTAAAGATTAAAACAACATTTATGTTATAGAGTTCAAAAGAACAGATATACTGTTAATTAAACTTGTTTGAATAAGTTAAATTACAAAAGCTTTCTCGAAGCTTTTAAGTTGAATCTTACTATCTGAGAGTTGAAACAACAAAAATGTCTTTTGAGCTTTTATACGCGTAAGTTTCTCAAAACAATATAATATATATATATAACGCAAACAAAGCATACTTTAAAGGCAGCGCTTTAAAATGTGTTTAGTAAATCCGAAGCAGGAAACGGAAAAAGTTCATTTTTCGTATCTTCTATTCACAAAGGAGCGGAGCATAAGAATCGCTTACCCCGGTTTAACTTCCATGTTTGCGGAAGCTGTCTTGAATCGTAGTGTTCTTGAGGTTTATTCTGCTGAGCGTGTGTGCAGGGTCCGAGCGACCGCGGGCGCCCGCCAACCGGTCGCGGCGCGCGCCCTTCGCCCGCAGCGCTCACTCGCACGATGTCGACTGGAATTTCACTGGTACTAGAGGTACGTACTTACTTTACGCTATGTTTGTTAGTTAACACAATACCGCAATACACAATATAATTAATATGTTGATCAAAGACCTTACATTTTCATTTAATTCTGTCCACCATGATGATTATTACGCTGATTAGGTACTACTTACTCCTCGATATCGTGCTGACTAACAGTACTGACGAATTTTTTTGACTGAATTGACTAACAATAAACTAACTTCCCTTAATCCACCATCTCCTTCTTTTCAGTTTTTATGTAGCTGTTAATTATACATACAATGTAATGCAAAGAAAAATCTGTTAAGCAGCTGGACTTGAACCAGCAACCTCGGTAATCCGTACCACGTTCCACCAATTGAGCCATACTTAACATTGGTGCACCTAACGAATTTTTCAATGCATTGTGTCATATTTTTATTTGGAAGATTTCTCCTCTGTTAATTATGTCAATATTAAAAGCAATGTAAGGATTTTCAGGTTAATTCTAATTTCCATTCTTTAATCTATAAAAAGCTATAGCTACACACTCATTATATCTAACTGAGCCCAACTAAACAATATTAACATGTAACATACATAGTTCATCATAAACATTGGGGAGGGTAACATGTACTCGTAACTCTAGCAAACTATTCAGGAATTGCCAACCGTACGATACGAACTCCGACAAATTCCTGAATCTCTGGTTTCAATACAACTCACTCGCCAACATAGAATGGAGATACGCAATTTCGAAACGTGATTCATATGAGAATGGAGTTCAACGTGGTACACTGAAATTAACTTTCTTAGATGAAGCTTTGAAGTTTAACACTGCTGTTGCTAGTTACATTAGACATAGAATTGTTTTGATTAGTCTAACTTTAAACTCGTTTAATACCTATGCATCACCGCAAAATAAGTAGCTGTTAATTTTTTTGCCACCATGCTTCTTGGCTTGGTGCGTATCATTTTAGACTAAAGAAAAGTAGGTAAGTAGCTACTTACGGCCAATGGCCTAGTCCGTGACTTCTTCCCCGGTTCTTGTATCAGTTTTTCGTTGACTCACTTTGTCAGCAAATTTGCTTAAGGGAAATTCTACCCCTGACAATGACTAGCACGTGCACTTGCAAAATAGTCTATTTATGATGAAACGAAGGAAAACAAAAAATAATAAATAATTATGATAGCTAATATACTTATTAAGTTTTCGAAAATATAACTTCTTCCTCTCTACACTGTTTTTTTTATCAACACGCGATAATGGATGTTCAATAATGAGTTCGAGAACTCAACTTCGCGAAGTCAAATGTATAGTTTATTGTTTGTTGTGTGCCAGTTATAATTTGTTTCTCTTTTTGGGGGAGATAAGTTTAGAGATAGGGAGGTACTATAGGTGTATCGGGGCACGGCAAAAACAAGGCACGGTCGTAGGTCACTGCCAAAACTCCTTGGTATTGTTTATGTAGGTACTTGGATCAACTTGTGACACGGGGTTTAAGTGGAAAACTTTATGAGACCTTTTGTTTAGGTATCATCAGGAGTTGCGTGACGCTGTTCCCAATTTATTAAGTTATGCATTAGTTGGCCACAAATATCTTGGAAATTGAATTGAGTATTTTTACTGAATTAGACTAGACGCCAAATGTGAAATTATTAAATGATAAATAGCACAAGACTTGCCTAAATTACTAGACACAACTAGAAAACCTGTTTCTAAACTCAAAACATCACTCATTTTCTAATTTCCAAACTTAACAAACAGAAAATTAAAATGAGTTCACTTCTCGAGTCAAATTAAATTAGTTACTAATTTCTTGCTCTAAGGTAATGCGTAGTATTTTGTATGAAAACAGATTTAATTTTTGTTTTCAGTTTCCAGTTTTCGATTTGTTCGTTTGCTTTACCGGGAAGCTTTATCTGGGCTTTCTTTGTTTCCTGGAAAAAAATCTAATTTCTTGTCTCAGATAAATTAATATTTGAAACAGAAAAGAAAATATTACTGCCGCCTGTAGGTATAGTAGGCACCTAGCTAAATAAGTTCCTTTGGCAATAAGGAAAATGGCACAATTTTTAACTTCCGCTTTTGACATGTTTAGAACTAAGGTTTCTTAAAAATGTTTTCTATTTTTAAATGCTTTTGATTTAGAGCTCATTGTATCTTAAGACAGACCAAGGTTGTGTCGTACGCGACCGCAGTAAAAGGTTCCGTAGCCGTTACGAAATAATCCTTGCTTATCTAATTTTAATATGTGATTCATTTTACTAAATTTGTAGAAGTACTTTTTATTAGTTATTCAAATTATCAACTAAACCTACTTAGCTGTCATAATTTTCCTTTTAAATTCACTACTGCCCTGATTTTTTTTCACATTTCCAAACACCACAGATTCGCAATTGTATGCACAAATCGTATGGTAAAGCCGGTAGGATTTAAAGCTAAATATTTCGTAAACTGGTCCCTATATCAAAAAATAGTCTTTGCACACCCTCAGCATTTTTGAAAGACCTATCCAACGACACCACACACCAAGGGATAGACAGGACAAACACACCTCCCACTTTACGTGTATGCCACGGACAGACGGACAGATAGACGGACATGGCGAAACTATAAGGGTGTATTGTTGACTACGAAACCAGAACTTTGCTAAGCTGAAATATATTTTGAACATGCTTTTAGCATTTTTATGGCTTATTACCCAGCGTTGTGTGAAAAGAGGAACTTATTTACAAAGATACCTGTTTTTGGCGTAGCCGTCTATCAAAGCAGGCCGCACGGCTATAGTATTTCTTCGCCCATCACACGCGCTGTAACTATTCGCCGTTACCCGGCTGCCACGCGCTCAGATTCTTCATAAAATATTTAAAAGTCCATTTTTAAGCGCGGATTCGCTGCAAGCTATTAGAGTCAGCTCTTCAGTTCAAACAAAGAGCTTTAGTGACGCAGGCAGGCATCTAGCCGACGCATAGATACTACAACGAGAAATTTCCAATTAAGATCGTATCTAAAGCGCATAAGGCTCGTTGTGCCTTCACAGGGAGAGCATATAAGCCGCTTTGTTTCATTACTAATTCGCTCCCCACTATTTGGTGTCACTGCTGTTCAGGGGTTCCGTATAAGCAGAGCGGTGACGTGAGAGTACCTAAGAATGCACTATACCTACATTCCCCGTATTCCTATCCATCCGTTCCTTTAGTTTCCTTTCTCGAATGTTCTATGCAGCCAATGTTCGTTAGATCGATTCGAGCAATTTCTTCGACAGAAAACGTATCCGATTCGATTTGTCCTACAACAACTGGTTTATTCGTTGTGCATTTTCTTGCACAGTGTTAGAGGGATTGCATTTAAGAGGTCTTGGTTTGAGTGGGTAGGAATTCAACATACAATGACAATGCAAAGAAAAATTCGTTAAGCAGCTGGACTTGAACCAGCAACCTCGGTAATCCGTACCATTGTATGTTGAATTTCATTCTATGAATGTTTCAAAAAATAAAAAACAAAAATAATCAATAAATCGATTATTTTCATTGAGTGGGTAGGTACTTAATTGAAGCTAATTGTTTTTTTCCACAGAAGGTGAAAAAAATTTTTTTTTACCCTACTTACTATTACTAATGTCTGTTACTGTAGCCACAAATAATTGTATCTCGTTAGATAACTTCCGATTATTTCTAATGAAATTAGACTAATTTTGAAGGTCCGTTTCCAGATAAACACCAAAAAATAGCAATGTAAAACTATTATTATGTCTTTGACTGTTTTAACCAAGTTATTTAAAATTAACCGAACCCTAATTGGCGTTAATGAACTGACCTAATTTCGCACAATATATTCTCAGCTCGGGTCCTTTAAATTCGTTTATGTCCGAGACATCCTCTGCAGAAAGGGGTGCTTATTAATATTCATATTCTTTTTTCCGTCTTTTTCCCCTTTATAAGCCCTTTATAAGGTCGTAAACAACATTAGGCATTACCCATGAGCATGGTAAAAATGGCAATGGGTTTAATAGTTTAAAATTGTTACGGCAAAACAACTTTGCGTTTGAATGAAATTTCCGTCAAATACAACTCGAACGTTTTACAAACTTGGCCTGAAATTTAGCCTTGCAAATGATGTAGCCGACAGCACGTCACTGTTACACCACGAGGCTCAAAGTTATTTACATGCATTAATTTGAGTCACAAAGCTTAGTCACATATTAAAGTTTAGCTATTGTAGGTACTATATTATCTCGAGATGTTTTGGAGTGACTTCCTTAACTTGACTTGCACTAAGAGTTCATGGTATTCTCTGCAAAATATTTATGAACCCATATTTGTGCAAAATACAAAGACGGGTTGATTAAGAAATTTAAAAATAGTGAAATGTTAGTAAAACGTTACATCAGAAATTTAAAAAAAAATAGGAAAGACGAAGCGGACAACTCGATTTGTTGTCCTATGACTAAAAAACTCTACGTAATATTTTTTTTTTTTACTTTTGAATCATGCCTATTTAAACGCTCAACGTTAATAACAAAAACCATTAGGTAACACTAGCCTAATTCGGTCTGACTACAAAACAAACCACTACCCCTTTCGTTATTTACAAGTCAACATCCCAAACAAACCCGCATGCACCTTTGTAAGTACATAAAACAATTTTCCCGACGAAGATCACAGCGGCGAAAAACTGCACGATTTACCGAACGGCCCAGATAAAGTGTTGGGAGGGAGTGCGCGAGACGGGCTCTCTCAATAAATTATGCAAGCCGTTGACCTTCTGTTAACAAGCCTCATTTGTTCGCGCCAGGGATCCGACTAGGCGGCAGTCGGCTACACCTCCACTATAAGTTTGACTTCGGATTAAGTAAACATTGGCAGCTGGGGCATAGGCGTAATTGGTAATCCGCATGTACTATATGATACTATATGACTAGTGATCTCAATTCCCATATATTCTGTTTTACAGAATTGCTATGTTATCTTGTCTGTAATCTTTGTCTTTTGTTTATTATAAAGGTCTGTTGAATTAGAATATCGATCGTAGGTACTCTAAGCAAGTAAGTAGCTAGCTACAAGCTTCAAATTATTAAGTAGTATCACGCTCTTGTAAGAAATCAAATTCCGAAAATAGGTTAAGTTTCGAACGCTTCATTTATTAAATAGATTAGTGAATAGATCACATCCTTGAATAATAATCTACAACTAAGAATACTGAGAAACTTACAGTAATAATAAATTACGACACCGTTATTACTATAGGTCCCTATAAGTAAGTCTATATTGTCTTGCAAATTTCAGTAACTTTAACAGTGGAGAGAAATGTAGGTAGGTAGCTATTAAACTAAAATAAAAGTAATCCGGTTCCGACTCATAGCAGAGATGCAAAAACATTATTGAAATTACAGCTTTAAAAAATAACCTAACGGCAGGTATGTTGCTGTTAACAGACACTTCAACTCATTCTCACTTAAACGCCCACATCTACAAACCATTAACCACAATAACAATGTCGCTAAGTTGTAAAAAGTACATTGTGATAACACTAACAATGTCATTACAGTTAATCACTTGGAGTGTGGATCGCTCGTGCGAATTTTATAAAATAACTCGCCCTGTGTAAGCTTCTAATGAAGGGACCGGCGGTATTATTGCGTTTACTTCAAATCCCGGGCTCATAGGGCCCGTGGGGAAACTATGACATAAATTTAATCCACTCCCATTGTCTCATTTAAACGGAAAAACGAAAAGGACGGTTGCAAATGGCCTATTATTTAAAAGAGATTTCTGGCTGTAAGTACATATTTGTGATTAAGGTAATAATTTAACTTGAAAATTAAAAATGGAATAAACATTATTAGGCATACCTAATTTTCTTTCCACTTTACCTAAATCACTTAAAAATTACAAATAACATTCGAACATGTACGAGGGCTGTTTGATAAGTACCCGTTTATGGAAAAAAAAACTTTTTTTTTTGTGTATATGCATTTATTTTTCTACGTAGTCACCTTTTAACTCTATACATTTGTTCCACCTATACTCAAGCTTCAATAAACCATCCAAAAAGTATGATTTTGGAAAGTCATTAAAATAGGCCTCTGTGGCGGCAATGACTTCGTCATTTGATCCAAATCGCTTGCCACCGAGCCATTTTTTAGGTTGGGAAACAAAAAGAAATCGCATGGGGCCAAATCTGGAGAATACGGGGGGTGAGACAATAGTTCGTAGCGTAACTGTGCTAATTTAGCCATCACAACTCTGGACGAATGAGCCGGGGCGTTGTCGTGATGAAACAGTACTTTTTTCTTTTTTAAATGGGGTCGTTTGTCCTTCAACACGGCTTCAAATTCATCCAATAAATTGGCATAGTACTGCCCTGTTATTGTTTTTCCCTTTTCTAAATAGTCAATATGTATAATACCCTGCGAATCCCCAAAAACGGTCGCCATGACCTTTCCAGCCGACGTGACGGTTTTTGCTTTCTTTGGAGCAGGTTCACCCGGTAAAATCCACTGCTTCGACTGCTCTTTCATTTCCGGGGTGTAGTGGTGGACCCACGTTTCGTCCACGGTCACGAAACGACGCAGAAACTCCTTCGGATTACGTTTGAACACGGCCCAACACTGCTCCGAAGTAGTCAGTCGGTTCCGTTTTTGCTCCTCCGTGAGTAAACGCGGCACCCACCTCGCCGATACTTTCTTCATACCCAATTTTTCTTCTAATATGTGTTGTACCCTCTCGATTGAAACGTTTACAGCATCAACGATTTCTCGAAGTTTAATTCGGCGGTCGGCTAAAACGATATTTTCAATTTTCTTAACCATATCGTCTGTAGTCACCTCAACTGGCCGGCCTGGGCGATCCTCATCAAAGACGGTTGTTCTCCCCCGCTTAAACTCGTTATACCAATATCTGACGGTTGTCATAGAAGGAGCACATTCATGGTAAACCGCTTGCATTCTTGTTTTTCCTTCCAAAAATAAGAATCTAATTACAGACCGATACTGTTCTTTCTCCATTTTAACAATTTTAAGTTCACGCCTTCACTGAATCGTTGTCAAATGAGAAAAAAAACAAAAGAATGCCATTTTTTTTTTAATTATCCCGCCTCTGAAAAATGGCTTAAAAAGGTGGTATACTTATTTGTGGCCAGTGATATTAATATATTTAGAAAACGGGTACTTATCAAACAGCCCTCGAATGCCCAGTCGAAGAAACTGAATCGCGTACCCCTGTAAAACCTTTTCACAAATATTTTTACAACGTTTTCTTTAGTAAATGTATTATTAGGTACACCTACTTATGGCAGTGTGACATTTGGAGCGAAAAGGTTCCACAGTGGTACGCGATTCCGTTTCTTCGTTTCAACATGAAAACTGACTAACGAGTAACGACCATCATTTAAGCATAAGTTATAAAATATACGAAACACGTAATCAACCCTCGGACAAGACAAAATTCTATAATTTTCTTCTATGTTGTCTCTTAGTACAGGTATTCTAATACTTAAAAAGAGGTACCAACCACATTGTTAACACTGTACTTTTTGTTACCTCAATAAATAATTCTAATTCTAATTCTAATGTTTATTTATTATAGTTATTGGGTGATTAAAGTATGAATTAAATTTAAGTTATCCTCAAGATTTTCCACCATGGTATAAAAGACGTATTTCATATGGATCAGAGTTGGCTCGGAACCTGCTAGTTATTGGCAGCCTTCTAAGAAACTCTGCATCAAAATTTATTTATGTAGACCGTTTTTATTCTGTCCGTAAAAATGTAAATAGCAAGTAAATGCTCAAAAGAAGATGTTTTACAATAAAGGTTGCTCTACGCTAAAAACTCTTTGGACCTATTTTATTCTGTATAATATTGACTTTTATAGAAACTAAAAGCCTTTTTGTAAGACTTCGTTCTAACATTTCTTACAAAAAATAGCTTCCAGTTTTAGAAGCAATATACCTAAGGTTTAAATTTACTTTTTCTTAATGATCACCCTATGCTAGATGCCCGACCAGATAGTCAGAGATCAGATCATACAGCAAGTTCCGACGGGAACTAAATCCAGTAGGTCCTATTGTACATTAGTCTCACGGTAATTTTCTATTTAAAATCGTTCCTAATCGTTGGTGATCTATGTTACAGACAGTACTTTTTTTTTATTCAGATGGCCACTGCATTCTAGTTTTCTTAATCATTGTTGTGCAAATTTGCCGAGAAAAAATACAAATTCAAATGCTAGGGCGGGCGGGCGTGCCATTGAGCCGCCGAGCCGGATTTGCGGGCACCCGACCGCCTGTCCCATAATACCTCCTCATGCCGCTTAATCGACATGAAAATTAAAACGGAATCTATTCCCGCCCGTACCGGGAGCAGAGCCAGAAAAGGATTACTGGATGAAATCAAGCGACGACGGTTTATTAAAGAAAATATGAAAAAACAAATGGAATACTCACAAATGCGTGCTTGAAAAGATTTCAGGCATTGTCGTCAAGCGATTGTCATCAAAGCGTTTGACCTGAGAGTCCATTTGATAAAAAAATTACTCGTGTGTTCCCTTTTTCAACTAGCGCAGAGAGTACTAAAATAGAGAGGCACTTTATGTTAGAGAGGCATCAAGGGAAATACGGAGAACAGAGCTTACGTACGTAAATGTATGTATACATTTTATTTGCTAAAACAATTGGGCTCTTTACTCAGAACAGTGGTGACAAGTACTTTGTTTTGTACAAAGTTTCATAGGAAGGTCATCTTCTTTCCGTTTCTATTTGAAAACCACTGGCCAACGTGTCAATGCCCCAAGCCTGATGGGAACTATAGAATTCTTATTTAAAGTCCCATTGCTCGGTCCTATTTTTGAAGCATAACAATACTTTTTTGTATTTTAAAGGTGAAGTGAATATTCCAGACGATTTTATTAACAGGCTTTACTACGCTTAGGACCAATTAGTTCATAATTGGGAGATGTTAATTTTGTTACAGAATCTAAGCCAGAGCTCGTGTACTGGTTCTCGGAACAGACTCTGCAGCCTGGCCCGAGCGTGTCACTCAAGTGTGTGGCGATGGGCCACCCTCCCCCACAGTTCACGTGGTTGCTCGACGGTTTTCCTATACCAACCAATTCGAGGTACAAATTTTTATATGATATTTTCCTTATTTGTGTCTTAATAAAACTACAAGGCGGCTTTTCCTGTACAAGTAAGTATGTATTTATTTTGGAAATTAAAATGAGCGTATGTACGTTAAAAGTATTTATTTCCAAGTAACTTGCTATCTTTAAACATGTTTTCATAGGCTACGAAAAATACATCATACGTCAAAACCTCAAATTAACTGTAGTTGTTTATGATTATGACACAATGGTATCATGTCGCATCTTATCGTATTGTATTAAAATTTCGTACAATTTGTTCAGGTTTGTTGTCGGCCAGCACGTTACGCTACAAGATGACGTCGTCAGCCATCTTAACGTGAGCAGAGTGACAGAACAAGATGGCGGCGAGTACGCGTGCGTTGCCGCCAACTCGGCAGGGAGGGCTGTTCACGCAGCTAGAGTGAACGTGTACGGGTTGCCGTATATACGAGAGATGCCGAAGGTTACTGCTGTGGCTGGCAGTGATTTGGTCATAAAGTGCCCGGTGGCCGGGTACCCTATAGAGTCCGTGTCTTGGGAACGAGGTGAGTAATTTGTCCTACGAGTTCTTAGAAATGTCCGATTTTTATGTAGGTACATAAGAAGAAAGACATTTGTTTTAGGTTTTTAGCGATTGATCCCTCCCTAATGGTAACCAGTTTTTGGTAGCAGTGATAATTCGGCGGATAGTCATGTCATTCAATATAAATTGAATTTGCTGTTTGAAAATTAATAAGCTTAGTCAACACTAAATTAGTTGACAGAGTTATGGACTTCACTTGTTCAACGGATCCTTCTCGTTACCTATTAAGAGCTGGCATCAGAAAGTTATTTCGTTACAAAACAAATACCTACTAAATAATAAGTGTTAGCGTAGGAAGCATACCATAATAACAGTGTGTGGCTTTTTCCATCCACCCTGGAAAACATGCGTACATGCGTAGGCTTTCGTTGAGTAAACATTAAAAGTGTCTTGTACGTAAAAGTGATATCGTAAAGCCAACTTTCATCGTATATATAAATACGTTATCGCTATAATTGGTTTGCCGATATACGCTCTTACCTGCACACACGGCAGCCAATTTTAGTGCCGCTATGCCCTTAGATCTGGCTGTTGACATATCGCTAAATTAAGTCGGATAAAGAGCTGGTGATGGAAAGGTTCCGCTGATATACAAAACAACAGCTGTATCTTTAAAACCTTGTAGAAGATAGTAAGTAAAATGTTTTGTTGCAAAACACTGGTTATAGTCATATCATAAGCGACTGATTCCTCTTTTGCTGTCTTTTTAATATTTTCTAAAATGACATGTTGCGTTAAACAATCTCTTAAATATATATTTTTTATTTAATCACTGACGTACTTTCTAACTTCTCTTCTACTTTCGGCATTTTGCATTTAGCAAACCAAAGCAAACTTACAACTGAAAACTGTAGAAAAACAACTAAACTTATTTATACCTTTCAAAATAGACTATTTTCCAGAAACCTTTTTCCAATCAGTTCGATTGATTCTGTACAGACCTCAAAATAGAACAAGTTTAGTCTGATTGAGCCTTGGCTGGACCTACGCCTAACAAAGATGTCGTCATAGTAGTTTTAAATTTAGATATTTATTTATTTACTCAACATTAAAATTACAATAAATAAAAAATACATTATGTCAAAATATTAACATCGTCAAAAAACATAAACAAACAAACTTAATAAGAAATAACACAACGAATAAAAATAAAATGTCAAAAATGATTTCGTCCCAAGACAAAGATAATCCCAGGAAGGAACGAAGGAGGTTTACTGTTAAACTGTGTACAGATATTCATGATCTCAGTAGGAGTATCTTTTTGTATTTTTTCTCCCAATTTTTTATTTTTACGGTTTTCCCGTGAAAAAGATACTCCTACTGAGATCATGAATTGATTGCTTTAGGCTGATAAGTTTCGAAGGAATGCGTTGTCTTCGGTTTACAAAGTAATCGCATAGATGGCGCTAGTCACTGCAAAAAGTGATAAAAAACGAGCTAGGATTTGAATACATGGAAAAAATTCGGCCTTTTCCTCTATGTCAATCGTGGTGTAGGGGAAAAAGCACACGACCCGGAGTGTCGAGGATCCGGGTTCGATTCCCGGGGTTGGCATTTTTCTGGTTTTTTTCTGTGTATTCATGTTTCAGTGAGTTTATAAAAAATATGATTGTGTACAGATATGTTAAGGAGGAGGGAGTTTTCAAAACAAAAATAAGTGAGTAATTAATTAAAATATTTTTTAAACGCTATGTACCAAAAAATATCTCCAAAGTCAACAAAACGAGTATAACGAGAATTGACAAATAAATGTTTTAAAAAAATCTAACTTAAAACTCACTTGCTTAATGCTTAGAATAGAACGATCCCAAAAAGTCATCGACCTTCTTGAAGTTACAACATCCAAAAAAGGCATTTTAATCTAATAAAATGTTCCCTTTCTCCGAAATCTGACCGGAGCGTGTGATATCTTTCTTTGATATTGGTAAACATTTTCAAATTATATTTCCTGTTTATTTGCATGAAGTTTCATAACGTTCGTTGTAATAAGACTAGCATGTCTAAAAATTATTTAGGTATTTATTACGGTACGTAATAATGCACAGTAGAAGCGTGAAATAATCGAAATTGGTTTCATAGGTTACGAATCAAATGGGTCACCTTTACCGAGGAACCCTGAATGCGGGTGAACCGCTCAGTCAGTGAAGTACTCGACTACCGCATTTCGAACGGGCTGTTAGAGTCAACCCCAATCCGCGGTACTTAGCGGTTGCCTCACCGGATTACCATATTGATAATGATTACTTTGATTGCGCCGGGAACTAAGTACTTAAGAGTTTTTCCAAATTATGCTTTGTTACTAAATGTATTTTTGTATAACGTCACCATCCAAAATTTATTTAACATTTATTTAAGCCTAAAGAAATATGAATCGTCAATTAATAAGATCTTAAGTTAAATTGTATTTTTTTTTTATGCTATTGAGGTTACATATAATTCCAAACATTGAATAAAAAACAAAGTAATATTTAACATTGGATGACAATGCTAAGCCTTTGAGCCAAATATAGGCCAGCATTTTGGTCACGTGTTTCCTTGATCAGACGCCCAGAAAGATTTCACAGACATTGACTAGAAGTTACAGGTTATGATTTTTAATTTGAAAAGGACAAATTCTAAATAGTTTTTTTTAGTTAAATAAAATGTGTTGCTTCTGTGCTATTTTTATAACAATTTCTCGTTATTATCATACTCGAATTGTACTGCTCTCGAAGCATTGATTACAATACCTATCAATATACGTATTACTTGGTAACCTACGATCAAATTGTTTTTAAGGCTAACGAAACAGAAAATCTCAGGAACGCAATATCCGTAAAATGTTCTGATTAACGTAAAATTTATGAACATGACAAATTCCTGAAACTAGAGCAATTTATCAAAAAACAGGTCAAGAGCGAGTCGTTCTCAAGCACCAAGAGTTCCGTACCTTCATATAGGTAATAATAATATTTGTGTTACTTTAGATCTTTAGATACATTTCTTATATGTAAGACATAGATAGGTAGGCGCACAGTGCCATCTCTTGACCGGTAGTGGAACTATTGAAATATTTTATGATTTCTGAAAAAGTGTGCTATTGCGACATCGTTTTATTTTCCTGTAATCTTTACACGGAATATTTTCAGATTTCTCTCTAAACAAACTTCGGAGATAAGGGGACGCGGGACGGTATTCTTTTATAATTTTTCGTCAAAAATCGAAAACTATGCTTCGTGAAAAAAAAAAGAAGACCGAAGTGCGTGTCGGACTTGCTCACGAGGGTTCCGTAGAAAGATTTTAGCGCTTTTCCCCAGTGTTTCAAGTTGCCCAGTGTTAGCAGAGCCCTGCTCCTGAGCAAAATGTACGCAGTGTAGGGTTATCTTATATTGGTCTGTGAAATCTACAGACATAAAAATTTTAGATTTTGAGAATTTTCTGAGTGATTGTGCTATAAGAGCTACCTTCATACCAAATTTCAAGTTTCTAGGACAACTGGAAGTACCCTTTGGGTTTTCAAGGTACGGCAATTTGTATGGAAACAAACTTTTTAATGACTGTATCTTTTGATTGCGTTAACTTAGAAGTTTAATTTTTTCACAGCTTCAAGGGACTGCAGGCTTGAGTATTTGATTTTAATTTCAGCATGCTACCTCTACGCGTTCGGGAGAAAAAGGGTCTTGACAGACAGACAGACAGACAGAAAGACGTACAACAAAGTGTTCCTATAAGGGTTCCGTTTTTTCCTTGTGAGGTACGGAACCCTAAAAACCAATTGAATGTGTGTAAGTAATGTGTTTCTTTTATATGATAAAGTACCCCACATGATCTAGGAGGATTAAGTATTTAGAATTTTCACGTATATTATTTTATTTTTATTTGCAAAATAGTTGCGCAAGCATCATCTAAAACAATTCCAATTTTCAAGGTGATAGCAGCTGAGATAATCAGCTGTGAGAGACCGACGGACAGATAGATTGAGTCTCACCATAAGGGTTCCTTTTTGCCATTTCGGTACGGCACCCTAATTATATCGCGAAGGCACATTAAATCTGTTGATGTGTTCAGCCAAGTCACGCGTCTAATCTAATTCACTCAATATCGACGCTCCTGGAAACGGCTTATTAAACCTTATTCCAAGAAACGATTATCAATATAAAATCATTTCAGCCTCCTTCATTTTGCGTTGGCTGAGTGACAAGCAAGCTATTCTCAAACCTAATGTTTTATTCATACAAAACGCCGTTTAATTCTGGTACCGGGAAGTTAAAATATGAAGATTTTTTTGTTTCGCCCATAATTTATTTTCCTTGATCATTAACGCGTTTCAAATACGGTCGGGCTCGTTTAATTTCGTTCGATTTTTTGCTTATTAATTCTTCTGAGGTTTTTGCGAGTTTTGTTGATTTATGCTTTGGTCTTGTTGTGGCTGGGAAATCTTAAAAGAATATAAAACGTAGGGATGATTTTATCTGTGCACGTGATTACATGAAGCAATTAAATTTGTTTTCTTCTTTCTTTAATTGGTATAGCTAAAAATTTAAAAATCGTAAAAATATTGTTAATAATTCAAAGCAAGCTTCATGATAAACGACGGACATCAAATGTCACGTGCTTTTCCTCTCGTAAAAGTAATCTATCTACGAAGATCGCGGGACGCCACTGGCTGTGGTTAGCACACGACCGATCCTCGTGGAGACCCTTGCAAGAAGCCTATGTCCAGCAGTGGACGGCTTCAGGCTGATATTATTATGATGATTATAATGAATCTATCTACAACACAGCTACAAGTACTCTGTATACATTCAAAATACAAAATTCTACAGTGTTCATGTACCTACATACTTATCAAAAATCTCGTCAGCCCTTAACATACCGCCGTAGCGATAAGTTTAAGAAAATGGTTGAAGGAAAGAGTAACGAATTAAGCTCCCCCGGGTCGCGACTTCGTAGCAACAGGTAGTTAAAGAAACTACGCGGCAACGCGAGCTCTCGTAACGCATTTCGTTGAATAATGCTTTTATATTTGTAGGAATAGTCTACAGACGAAGTGTGGTTGTTTCGGTTATTGGTTTTGACTGGAATGTTCGTCAGTGTTTTGTTTTGGGAGAGCCAGTTGTAGAGAAGTCGATCAAAGCTTAATTTACAGTTGGTAAGGTATGAGTTTTGCAGGTGTTTAAAGAAACTTGAGAGGTTTCGTTTGGGCTGCTACAAATTATATTGTAAGAAAAAGATTATTAGGTAAATAAACCTTACCAGCGGTAGAAGCGTAAAAAGGCTCGCATTTTTAAATAAAATAACAAATTGGCGACTTCCGATTGATGAACTCTCTTCGTTTCGGCCAACCGACCTAGAACATAATGAAGTAAACTCCGCCTGAAATTTATAAGACCGTAAAAATTCCCTCCTCCCGTTTAACAGAATTACTGTGTAAGATTAAATTAAGGCTCCCCGGTCACTCCTTAGTAATTTTCCTTTTTCGTAGCGACCCTCGTCAACAACTGGGTCTTATCTTTTTCATATAACACTCTCATTAAGCTGACCGAAGGTTTTTGATACCTGTATTGATATAAAATGTTAGCGGGCTGTGCGAATCAAAAGATTACCTTTATATTCGAGCCACGCGGGAGCCAGATTGAAAGGGGATATACGGCCAACTAAACTCGCCTCCTTTCACGGGTAGGTTGCGGACGTTGCGGTGCCCGGTGCCCGGTGCCCGCGCTTGGTCTACAATCTTAGCTAAGTTGAGCGTTATTTTCGCAACGGTGATATTTATGATATAGGAACTCGTAAACATATAAGATTTTGTATGTATGGTTGCGTACTTATGTGTTTTATAAACATACTTAATACATTATTTAACAAAACGTAATATTTTTATTGTTTTGTTTAGGTAACAAATAAATTAAAAATCAGGAAAAATCTACTAAAAAACAATAGTTTTCTTAAGAATAATCAGATACCATGGCTCCAATATTCGCAGCACACACGTCCGTCACACAGCAATATTAATCACAATTTTTGATATTTTTACTCGCGAAATTCAAGTCACAACGGTAAGAACAAACAATATAATAGCGCGTTTTAAGTCTACATACAGTGGAACGTAGAACCTCCTCCTTTTTTGTAGTCGGTTAAAAAAAATCCTCTTCCCAAAATCGCAAAGTTACGGGCGTCTTTGTTTTTTGTGCGTTTCGAAAAAATAAGATAACCTACTGACCTATTTGAATATAGATTACCTAAAGGACAGTAACTACACAACTTTGACTTCCTACAAATATTATAAACGCGAAAGTTTGTGAGGATGGATGTTTCGATGTTTGTTACTTTTCACGCAAAAATTACTGAACGGATTTTAATGAAATTCATAGTAGATAATTTCTCGCAAAAACTACTGAACGGATTTTAACTTCACAATAATATAGCTTACACTCTAAGATAACTCATAGGTTACTTTTTAGCCCGGGAAATTATTGGTTCAAGTACGGCCTATTCAGCCATAGAGAAACTTAGATTATCTACTGTTATCGAATAGGTGTACTATTCGATAACAACAATTACTAAAATTAACAAATAGGTAAATAACTTAAAAATAACCTAATAAGACTAAAAACTAAAAATAAATTACTTAGTTCTCGCGGGATAATATAAACGACTTCGACGCATGAAAAGTTGCCGGCAACAGCTATAGTAGTTTCATATTGCTCAACTAGTAAGTCCTCTACGTGAGAATTCAATGAACACAAAATATTATTGCGTTAGTTTAATTTAGGTTAGTTTAAAAGCGGGGTTTCTGGCCAACTTTGGGCTCGCTAACTGGCGGAATTTTGTTTAGCGTCGCGTTGGTTGTTTAAACTCTGACCGAGTTCCGCTGCCGCTCAATGCCGGCTATTTACAATTAGAATTTTACTCTACTTTCCCCGCTTTTTACAGGAAGTTCGAGTAGCGTTATAGGTATAGCGCATTATGTTTTAACCAACATTTGCATAGTTGCTGAGAAAACCATTCGGCATTAAACTTTATTTTAAATAAAGATTCCAGTCCAGGGTAAAATTTAAATCCGCGCAGTTTTAAAATTATGTTCCCATTCCTACATTCAACTTGTTGTCGCGGTAAATATGGTTTTTATACTTATTTTTGAGAGTTTTGTGAGTAAGTATTGGTGAAATTACCTGTTACGACTAACGTAAACGAAGGGTCAATTAACTGTGGCGACTGGATCTGGCAATAATGTTCGCATGCTGGTAGAATCAGACTTTAGAATTGAACTGAATTTAAAAGTTTATAGCTCAACAGAGCTGGCTAGCATAACGTTATCAGGCCACATAAGTACCCTGTTTTTTTTTTCTTCATTCGTCACTCATAAACTCATATTATTGACAGATGGTCAAACGCTGCCTCTGAACCGTCGGCAACGGGTGTTCCCCAACGGGACACTCATTGTGGAGCAGACGCAGCGAGGAGAGGATGCTGGCACGTACACGTGCCAAGCTGCCAACAGGCAGCGGCACGCGGCGCGACGGGAGGTGGAGGTCCAGATATTAGGTCAGTGTAACACTCGTAGGGTATATTTTTATACCTACGGCAACGACGACTAAAGTGGCCAGGAGCTAAATATTGTGACTTATTAGCCCACTGATTCATTTGGTGTAAGGTAGTTCGATTGAACGCGTCCGAAGCTGACACTTGACACTATTTTCCATTTCCATTGGCACAGCCGGAAGGATGTTTTGAAAATATTACCTACTGACAATCATGCAATGGAAAAACATAATTGGAACTAGATAAAGTGTTTTTCCAGTTGCTTATAATATCTGTTGTAGGTGTTAATCCCGCTTACAGCTCGTAGTCAACAAAATGACCTTTACTCATTAATTGAGTTAACTTCACGTTTTATCTTTAAAGTAATACTCGAAAGCTTTAAAGCCAAACGTAATCAGAAATTTGGGCATAAACTTTCTCGTTTTCTGTAGTAAGCTTTAGAGCGCTATAAAATCACAAATTCAAGAGGGGCGGAGTAACTCATCCGTAATTCATTAAAGTTAGCGCGTTTACCATTCCCACGGCATCCACGGAGCATTAAACTCACAGCTTTCCCGGTTAATAGGGCAATAAAAAAAAACAACTTCAGCGGAACACACACTATGGCGCAAACCACCCAAACTGAGCCTGCAATATTACCGTGAACGGCGCTGAAATAAATCACCTTAATTAACAGTAAATAAAAAAGTTTTGTTGAAAAAATAAAGGTACCCACTCAGCCCGGAGTTCGGAATCCGGCTTTGATTAGAATACAAACTTTACGAAAAGTCAAAGATACTTTATCGGTAATCTATCTTTGGATTGGCCGAGTTATACAATTTCCATCTCAATATTCAGCCATTGCGAAATTCGATATCGATTCAGCCAATTACAGAACCGCTTTCATAAAATTAATCTTGGGTTATGTATAAGCCGCACGCAAAATCAGTGTTTCGGAGCATCCGAAACCTTCCCGCGTACTGTTTATTATACCTCGCTTCCTTGTTTATTCCATTTCATAATGTACCATGGAATAGCATACTCGTAAAAACTAAGTAACAAACTCGCTTCACTCAAATAGCAAAACTTTTCATAAACCGATCCTCGGGGGCCAAAGCACAACGCAGCGAGTTACGTGGCAGGGGAAATTTCCAGCAAAAAAGGCAAAACTTTCAAATTCCTAATTATATTTTCACGCCCAATTCCCGTAGCCAACGCTAGGCGGAAAATTTCCCCTGAAGCAGTTAAACCAACGCTCTACAGTTGACTCGACAGCCGAATACATTGCATTTCTGTGAAACAGTCAGCGTCAACAAGAAATATTTATCCGCGAAATGCCGGCGCTGTGGAAGTGCAAAACCGCAGTCACTTATAACGTTGTCACGTGGTCAATGTTGGACGACCCGCCGCTCGCTGTGAAACCGCTATTTAGGTCCAGTAATTAAAATTTCATTAAAGCTGTCGCCATCAAATTCAACGCTCGACTCTATTCTGATTAATAATAATGGGTGACGTTTAGATTCCCTGAAATGATTCATAAACATTTCTTTCTGCTCACAGTTCAACCGAAGATCTTACCGATTCAGCCTTTGACAAATTTACTAAGGGAAGGCATGAGGGCAGCAATTTCTTGCCAAATTTTGGAAGGTGATCTGCCGATTGCATTTCGGTGGGAGAAGAACGGGCAGCCTGTGACGTCATCACCTTATGCACCTAGTGGGATCATTACGAGGCGGATGGACGAGTACAGCGCGTCGCTGGTCATCGAGCATATCACTTCGCTGCACAGCGGGAATTACACGTGCATTGCGTCAAATGTGGCGGGCTCTGAGCGATTCACGGTTCCACTCACTGTCAATGGTAAGCAATTTGTTTTTAGTTGTGACTTTACGACATTTAGGGGTGTCTATAGGCAATGGTGATCACTTACCACCAGGTGACCCTTTTGCTCGTTTGCCTTCCTTGACATATAAAAACAAATGTTTACTCATATTAAAATAGGTATGCAAATATCAGCCATTTTTACATAACGAACTCGGCGAACTACGTGTACAACTAACTTCAAGCTAACATGAAGTTTACAACTTTGCTGTTTAAGCACTGGTAATTAATTTAGTCACGTTGGTAAACGCTCGTTAGCTGATGTAATATTATTATTTATTAACTAGAACGAGTTTGCTTTTTACAGGCTTTTATTTGGTTTGTACCCGTCCCGATGTCTGTTTGTATGTCCGCCTGTAAATTTGAGCCACTTCCAGTGGTCGGATTGATTTGGAATTTGGTATGGATATGTAAGTAGGATGTGAATACAAGTAAAGTCAACAAAAAGTACAGTCACCAAAAAAGCTTGTACCTATTCAAAGTGAATTTTAGAAACTGGTTCTTTACTGAGAAGTCTATCTCGAATTGTAATAAATACTGTTTACCGGGCCAGAAAATAGTGACCGTCATACTACAATGAATATTATATGCGCAACTGAAGTGTCTGACGTGTCTAACGAGACGGCGCTTAGTATTTGAAAATATACAATAATGATTTTGTTTTTCCTCGCACACGCATATCTACATGAAGCGATGCTCATCGCCACGTGAATATTAGATGATGTCATGAATTAGTTGAGACGTTTTTTGTTTTATTTTCACTGTGATAGAAGCAAAAGTTTTTTGGGAGGATTCTCTCCAGGCAGATGTTATGCCTGGGGAACGAAGTTCGAAGGAAGACAGTTGGAAGTTGTATTTATGCAACCGACTTGAGAAACTTCGATAGCGCGATGTAGAACGTCACCCGCGTGTGGCACTAGGGTCGTTACAAATAATTAAAAATGTATCTATTTTGGAACACCCCAAATTAAAAATACAAATGTAACCGTATATTCTTGCAATTAATATCCGTTTCTTTTTAGTGCCTCCACGTTGGCGATTGGAGCCAAATGACGTTGCAGTGGCAGCAGGACATGATGTGACTTTGCAATGCCAGGCCGATGGGTATCCGAAGCCGACCATTACGTGGAAGAAGGCTGTTGGTGAGGACCTGGTTTTTATGAGTATTATATAGTCTTTGCTGTATAGTAAGGCTCCTCTGGAATCGTCTGCAAACGTTTCATAATTGTTTCATTTCATCAAAATCTATTTTCTTATAAAATCAGGATAATTTCAGGATAATTTTATTGTTTGTTGTATAGGTTAGTTTTTAAATCAAAAGGCTAAGAAAATAAGTTTAAAAACAGCTTTCGATGAAATGATAGATAATGCGTTAAAATGAAACGGCTATGAAACGTGTGTCGACAATTTGATGATAAACCATAGTAAGGTCAAACAGATAAAATGCAGCCAGAGGCAGATGTAATCAAATCATTCTAAACGCGTATATCAGTGGAGCTTGAAAGTTAGTGGGGAAAGTTTCTCTGTATTAAATTCCATGTCAAATTTTCGAATGTACTGGTTATAGTAGTAAAAATAACTACAGAATAAATAAATAAATATCATGGGACAAATTGACACCAATTGACCTAGTTCCAAACTAGGCAAAGCCTATGGGTACTAGATAACGGATAAACATACTTATATAGATAAATACATACTTATGTACATATTAAACATCCAAGACCCGAGAACAAACATTCGTATTCATCGTACAAACATCTGCCCCGACCGGGATTCGAACCCGGGACCTCAAGCTTCATAGTTAGGGTCTCTAACCACTAGGCTATTCGGTCGTCAAATCTGGATCTGGATCTAAATCTGGATATTAAGCCATTCGAAGTAACTTCAAATTAGCTTCACTTACTAACTAGTTGAAATAAAATGTACCCACTCTACTTATTTGATTGTGTATTGAAATGTTCGCATTTGCCAGACCAGAACTTTTTAGACTGCGAAGAATTCTAATTATTTGTCTTAATTAGGGAACACTCCTGGCGAGTACAAAGACTTCATGTTCGAGGGTAGTTCAAGGGTTTTGGACAATGGGTCGCTGGTGTTCGAGCGCGTGACGAAAGACAGCGAGGGCCACTACTTGTGCGAGGCCAGGAACGACATCGGAGCTGGCCTGAGCAAACTCATTTTTTTAAAAGTCAATGGTGAGTGTTTCAAATATTTTCTTTTATACGTGTGTTTCTTTCTATTTATTTTTAAATGTTAAGTTGCGGAATCGATAGTCAAGATTATCGCTGGTCTTGTTTAGATTCTTTTAAATGTTCGGTCGTGAATTATTTTCAATAATTTTCAGTTGATTACTTAATTAATACTTGCTGTGGAACTAAGTTTACTTTGAACAAAAAAAGTTAAAATGAAATCACAAATCCGTCGTGCGCATTTTTTGCCCATGATAATACTTAAAGTCGTCCCGAGAAAGTGGTGCTTAAAGTAAGTAATTAAACAAGAATAAAACTGGCGGGGTAGGGAAAAATGTCTCTTTGCCATCTGTAGGCACGGGGTTTGTTAAAGCCGCCATCTTTTTGTCGAATCGTCTGCGAAAAGTTGTGGAATGCCTTGATGGCAGCCATCGCTGGGATGAGTTTGGTCGGGGACAAGCGACCGTACTCAAATGAAAATTCTTTCGCGTCATTATTGCTCTGTAACTCGCCGTGGAGCTATCCTTCCTATTGAAAACAATAGGACTCTTCTGTATAGAGCACGGTTAAGGATGACTACTATACACACAGAGCCGTTTAAAGTGATTTATTGGACGCATTTTTCTTGAAGGGTATCTGTTTTATTGGCAATTTTACTCTCGGCTGCATTATCTGTCTGCTTGCCGATTTCACTGTTTCCAATATAAATAAATGAAATATGAAATGTTTCGGACCTTTATAAAATAACTCTGGGCTTATCTCGCTCAGCAGTTCCGTCACGTTTATTTCTTTAGTAGTCTGACGTTCTTTCAATTATCATTCGAATCACGGAAGGTCGGCAACTTTTCCTATAATTTTATATCTAACCGCTCCTCCCCGGGCGGGAACTTTATTTAATTCTATAGAATTCCGCGCCGCGCCCGATAACTCGCTCAAATTGCTGAACTGGCAGCATTCTATTGTACTTATGTAATATTGAAGGAAGTCCATTTTCTCGCCACTCCGCCACGTCTGATGAGCGCTGAGTGCCACCGCTACTTTAAAATTATACCCGGGTCACTTCAAAGAGCACCCGACGTTTCCTCTCACTTTTATGAATGCAAAGTTTAAGAAACAAAGGAGGCATTTTCTATTCATTCATTATTTACATGTTATGTTTAAGAAGGGTATGACTAAGGAGGTGAGTTAGGTATATTTATGGCGCGACGCGGTGTCCGGAAACGCGGTGACTCGCGCGCGTCTGAGCAGAAAACTCAATGACCGTGCGGCGCAATACGTCTCCTCTTTATTGGAAAACGAGACAGTCGGTTTCCACTAGAATAAGTTCGCCGTGTACGTGTTTGTGTTCACCGTTATTGGGTTTGTTGAAAGGCAAATATCAGAAAGTAATACAATTTCAATTGTAACCATCGCAGTCAGCTCCAAGCTTGCAGTAACTGTTAAAGTACTTTTCAGCTGCACTGGCGGTTTCTTAGTATACTTACCTTATAACAGAATAAAAAGTTTATATTTTTCTAGATTGTTCTTTATCATTCGATATTTACTGGTAAGTTAGCTTAGTTTGCTGTTTGTTTCTTTGTTTTTTAGTAAAATAAAAATACAAAACGACTGCTATGCGCACCTAGATGATGATTTTAACATGAAACTACCCTGAGACTCAATCATATCACCTATATTAGTACGAAACATGTCGTTCTAAACTCGACTTAGTTACCTATTACGTCATTGATTCGTTTATTCTACTATAATATTTGTAATGTACGAATGGAGGGTAGATTAGAACAAATCCTAAAATTATTTGTGAGCAGTCGTCTCTTCCAATATATGTGGTATAACAGATAGACGTGTTTATACTCCTTCCCAAGTCCTGGAAGTCATCTGCTGCTGGTAGACCCTGGATTCTTCAGATTCAGA
The DNA here is from genome assembly GCA_963691665.1 of Clepsis dumicolana. Lineage (NCBI taxonomy): Eukaryota > Metazoa > Arthropoda > Insecta > Lepidoptera > Tortricidae > Clepsis > Clepsis dumicolana. The sequence continues at coordinate 7,687,007 of OY829522.1, read as the reverse complement.
TGATAGAACCGGTTTATGCAAACTTACGTTGATATTGAAAATTTTAACATTCAGTTAATTTAGTTTATGACATCATTTTTGAAGCACAGAAAAATTCACAAACAATGTCTGTGCTAAGTACTACCATGTATCATTACAAGAATAACATTGCCAAGTAAAGGGTTCAGTTGAAAAATACTTAGACGTCACGATTTATGTAGATTGTGTTATATACCATGGAAAGACTGTATTTCAGGTTGGAGACGTATATTATAAATTAGATTAATTATTACAAGCAGATTTATATTACACGGTCAGCTGACATTTTTGTATCTCTAAATAGTTCCAGTAACGGCTGCTTTGAGGGCGCCGCGTTTCCTTACACGCATACTATGTTCTAACATCTTCCTTTTTTTTACAAAAGCAAAGCTAGACTAGACATATAAACAATTCTCATTAAATTAGGATTAGAACATTATACATTAATTAAGAATTGCCATTATTCACATTAATTATATTAAGATGCAGTAGCTTTGTCAGACATAAAATAACATTATCAAATAAATTCAATTAATAAATTACATGCATCAAAGTCAAGACATTATCATTATGATTATATTAATCATTATACATATTTAAATATTCAATCGATTTCAAAATCAAGATTAAATCTTACCGGTGGTTTGACTTTTCTACCAGATCTAGTTGTTTTAATAATTGAACGAGTACCAGAATCCGAATGGTGTGAGCAGTGTGAGCTGTTACTCAAATTTGCTGCAGGCAGAGTAGCACTTTCAGTCACCTGTGTTGTGCTCGACTGATTCTGTGTTATGGTAGACTGATTATTTCCACATTCTTCTCTTTGCCTTTGTCCTGTCTCCTTTTCCAGTTCTATTTCAGTTTCTGTTATTATTACATTTGATCTTTCCTTACTTTTCCTTTCCCTCTGTATTGGTACAGTATCTGGTGCCGCTGTGGGAGAAGTCGCTGGTATTTGTGTGGCTTTATTTTTACGCAAATGCTGACGGTTTCTTCTATATCGAGTTCCTTCTGTAGACTCTAATATGTAAGATCTTGGTTCTCTACATTTCTCTACTATTTTTCCTGTAAGCCATCTTCCTTCAGGTGTTTTCTTAAACCATATAGAGTCTCCTATATACGAGGGCTGTTTGATAAGTACCCGTTTTCTAAATATATTAATATCACTTGCCGCAAATAAGTATACCAACTTTTTTAACCCATTTTTCAGAGGCGGGATAATTAAAAAAAAATGGCATTCTATTGTTTTTTTTTTCTCATTTGACAACGATTCAGTGAAGACGTGAACTTAAAATTGGTAAAATGGAGAAAGAACAGTATCGGTCTGTAATTAGATTCTTATTTTTGGAAGGAAAAACATGTGATGAAATAAAAGTAAGAATGCAAGCGGTTTACCATGAATGTGCTCCTTCTATGACAACCGTCAGATATTGGTATAACGAGTTTAAGCGGGGGAGAACAACCGTTTTTGATGAGGATCGCCCAGGCCGGCCAGTTGAGGTGACTACAGACGATATGGTTAAGAAAATTTAAAATATCGTTTTAGCCGACCGCCGAATTAAACTTCGAGAAATCGTTGATGCTGTAAACGTTTCAATCGAGAGGGTACAACACATATTAGAAGAAAAATTGGGTATGAAGAAAGTATCGGCGAGGTGGGTGCCGCGTTTACTTACGGAGGAGCAAAAACGGAACCGACTGACTACTTCGGAGCAGTGTTTGGCCGTGTTCAAACGTAACCCGAAGGAGTTTCTGCGTCGTTTCGCGACCGTGGACGAAACGTGAGTCCACCACTACACCCCGGAAATGAAAGAGCAGTCGAAGCAGTGGATTTTACCGGGTGAACCTGCTCCAAAGAAAGCAAAAACCGTCCCATCGGCTGGAAACGTCATGGCGACCGTTTTTTGGGATTCGCAGGGTATTATACATATTGACTATTTAGAAAAGGGAAAAACAATAACAGGGCAATACTATGCCAATTTATTGGATGAATTTGAAGCCGTGTTGAAGGACAAACGACCCCATTTAAAAAAGAAAAAAGTACTGTTTCATCACGACAACGCCCCGGCTCATTCGTCCAGAGTTGTGACGGCTAAATTAGCACAGTTACGCTACGAACTATTGTCTCACCCCCCGTATTCTCCAGATTTGGCCCCATGCGATTTCTTTTTGTTTCCCAACCTTGGATCAAATGACGAAGTCATTGCCGCCACAGAGGCCTATTTTAATGACTTTCCAAAATCATACTTTTTTGATGGTTTATTGAAGCTAGAGTATAGGTGGAACAAATGTATAGAGTTAAAAGGTAACTACGTAGAAAAATAAATGCATATATACAAAAAGAAATGTTTTTTTTTCCATAAACGGGTACTTATCAAACAGCCCTCGTATAGTTCTGGTAGCTTACTAACCTTCTTGTCATAATAAAATTGTTGTTGTTGTTTACCCTTTGTTTTATTTTCCACATATTCTTTGTAGCTATATACTTTCGGTTGTAGATGTTTTAGGTGTATCAGTAAACTGTGCTGGTGACGGTAAGTTTTTTCTTGCAGTAGTTCTATACTGTAGCATAGCTAAGTACGGATCAGTACCTGCTTCATCACATTTTGTAAGTATTCTTTTTACGACCTTTATTCCTGACTCTATTAAACCATTTGACTTTGGTAAATAGGGACTTGTGGAACTATGTTCAATGCCCCATTCCTTTAGAAATTGCCTAAACTCCGTGGAATTAAAAGGTGGACCATTGTAACTTATGATTTCAACCGGTATGCCAAAACGACTGAATATCGACTTCAAGACTGTGATTAATTGTCTGGCATTTGTGCTGTTGACATGAGTTATTTCAATAAAGTTAGAATAATAGTCTTCTATTACAACAATTGTTTGTCTTTTGTACATAAGATAGTCAATACCAACTTTTTGCCATGGAAATTCACATATTTTGTGTGGCATGAGAGGTTCTGATGGATTTGAACCCCTGTTTGACATACAAGTAGCACAACTTTCTACTATATTCTGTATATCATGTGACATTAAAGGCCAAAATACTATTCCTCTAGCAAAGTTTTTTGATTTCTCTATGCCTTGGTGGCCACTGTGAATCATTTTTTAATATGTCTGGTCGCAGTTTTGTAGGTATAATCAAACTGTTACCTTTCATTAGAAGAGCTCCTATGACATGTATTTCATCACGATAATTCCAGTATAATATGACTAACTGGTTAGCTTGAGACTTGCTTGTAGACCATCCTTTCATGTAATATTCTTTCAGTAACTTCATATTTTCATCTTCCATTGTTTGCTTTTCCAACCATTCAAGTCTTTCTCTAGATATTGGTAGATTATTTTTGAGTAAATTGACATGAATAGTTACATTTTCATCTAGTTCATCCTCACTACTTTCTGGTAGCGGTGCTCTTGACAATGAATCGGCTATGTACATTTTAGAGCCTGGTTTGTACTCTACTCTCAAATCATACACTTGTATTTTTAGCATTAGTCGTTGTAATCGTGTAGGTACTTCTGCCAATGGTTTTTTAAATAGTGTTATTAAAGGACGATGATCTGTTTCAACACTCACCACTTGACCATATATATATTGATGGAATCGTAGACATCCAAATACTATGGCATATAATTCCTTTTCAATTTGAGCCATTCGTTGTTGACACGTCATTGTTTTTGAAGCGTAGCAAACTGGGTGATTATCTTGCAGTAACACAGCTCCGACTGCTGACTGGCTTGAGTCTACTGACAAGACAATAGGTTTTTTAACATTAAAATGAGCTAAGACTGGAGTTTGACATATGATCTATTTTAAACGAATAAATGTAGCTTCATGATTAGCATTCCATTGCCAATCGCTTGACTTTTTTAGCAGATCTCTTAGTATTTCTGTTTATTGTGCCATGTTTTTTATAAAACTTCCTAAATAATTTAATATACCCAAAAACCTTTGTAGATCTTTGAGACATGACGGTGACGGCATATCCTTTATTGCTCGTACTTTTTCAGGATCATGGGACACCCCTTCTTTTGAATAGACATGACCAACATATTTAACTTGTGTAGCGCTAAAGACACATTTAGACTTGTTAAATCTTAAGTTGACTTCTATGGCTTTATCAAAAACTCTTTGTAAATTGACATTATGCTCAGCCTGTGTAGCTCCATATACTAATATATCATCAGCATAGACTATGACTCCTGGGAGTACACCAAAATATTCTGTCATGATTCGATGAAAAATTTCAGGTGCACAATTTATTCCGTAGGGTAGACGTTTAAATCTGTACCTACCAAAAGGTGTATTGAAAGTACAAAGAAACGAACTTTCCTCATCAAGCTTACACATCCAAAAACCATTATTAGCATCTAATGTCGAAAAGTATGCTGCTCCTTGTAGCTTAGATCGTATATAGTCATTAGTAGGTATAGGATAGTGAACCTTTTTGTAGCTTCATTAAAATTTCGTGGATCTAGACAAACACGAAGTTTTCCATTTCTTTTATCAACTAAGACAAGTGAACTCACCCATGATGACGGTTCTGTGACCATGGTTATAACCTCTTGTTGTTCCATGTTGTCAAGTTCTTTCTTGAGTCTGTTATGCAATGAAAATGGAACTTTGCGTGCTGCATCAATTTTTGGCATCACACTCGGATCGGCATCAATGTGTATTTCACCTGGCAGACAACCCAAACCCCTAAAGACTGAATCATACTCCGTCAAAATATTCTGTAAATTTAAACATTCATTCGACTAATCCATATTAAAAATTCTCTTGACAAGACCAAGTTCAGAGCAAGTATGTTTTCCTAAGACAGTAGGTGATTTGACATCAGCAATAATAAACAAAATATTTTTTATTATATTATGACCATTATGACTATATTGACAATTTATGTATTGTTGATTGAGTTTCCTGAATATGATGTAACTTTTGCACTACAATGTGACATTTTATTTGTCAATTTTAATGATTTATAGACATCATAAGACATTACATTAGCATCACTGCCTGTATCCAAAATACATTCAAAATTAATATTATTGACATTTAAAATTATAGTCCAATGGGAACTATTAAATGAGTTGAGATTTCCTATAAAAAAAAACTCGCCTTCACTTTTATTATAGTCAATTACCTCCATATAATTGGTCATTTTATTTTTACAAAATGCGTCATAATGCCCTGTCTTGAGGCATTTTCTACACTTCGCATAAGTCGCAGGACATTTGTGACGATGGATCTGGCCACATTTTCCACATCCACTTTGTGATGTATTCGGGGTTCTGGACACTCCTGGATAGCTCGGGATGCACACCAATAAAATACGTGTTGACTGTAAGACAATTTATTCCGAACTGCCGTAAGTGACACACGTCACGTGGTATCTCATGCCTACCTACATCACACACTTCTTGACTGACTCGTCGACCGATGATAATTATGCGACTGTGACTGAAGATTCTCCTTTGATCTTGACCGATGACTATTTGTATTGTTGGATGATTGACCTATATAATGATGACTTTGTGGGTATTGCTTTCTTGACTGATGACTCCTGTTCTGACTTGTTCCTCTTATTCTTGGCTTGTTTTCTTGACAATTATATAAGACATGTTTTTCTTTATTTAGTTCAGCTGCCAGTGACTGTGTAGTAATTAGAGTTTTAGCTAAATGCAGTGCCTTTGTTGGTGTTAAGTCAGTTTCTAGTAGTAATTTTTCTCGAACATGTTGGTAGTTTTCATTTAGGTTACATATAAAAATATCCGTTATTAATCTCTCTTTAAGTGAGCCAAATTCACATGTTTTGCTTAAATTAACCAAATCTGTCATGAAGTCGTCTATGGACTCATTTTGCGTTTGTTTTCTTGTAAAAAATTTAAAAGATTCGTATGTAACGTTCGTTTTCGGTACAAAATATTCCTCGAATTTCTTGACTAGATCACATAATTTAATGGTGTTTTCATCCACTCCGAACGAATTAAATCCATCTAGCGAGTCCTGTCCTATCATGTGCAAAAATACGGCTACTTTTCTTTTTCAGTATCTTCTGACAGTTCACTTGCGGTCATGTATATTTTAAAGCTTTGGTATCATTTTTTCGAATTTATGGCTATGTTTCCTTGTAACGAAAGTGGTTCTAATTGACTGTTAATAGATATCCTGCGCCTTGACGAGACGATATCATTATTATCTGGCATTTTTCTGACTTCGATGAGTTTGACTTATTTGAATTGAACAAAGGACACTGACCTGACTGACTGTTGACTTTTGACTTCTTCACATATTTTCTTCGTTAAACATTTTGCTTCTTTACTTCTGACACCATGTTATATACCATGGAAAGACTGTATTTCAGGTTGGAGACGTATATTATAAATTAGACTAATTATTACAAGCAGATTTACATTACACGGTCAGCTGACATTTTTGTATCTCTAAATAGTTCCAGTAACGGCCGCTTGAGGGCGCCGCGTTTCCTTACACGCATACTATGTTCTAACAGATTGCAACAACTTGTTAGGAGGATTGGCAACCGTGAGAGTATTCGCAAAGTTTGATCGGCTGCGAGTGTCGGGCAGCGGGCAGTCACGTCCACGCCAGTTTGTAAACAGTTCCTCGCTTCCAACCGTAATTGTATTTCCCGCTAGTTTATTTCGGTTTGACACGAGCTTTACGTCTGGAAAAGACTGACATACCTTTTAACCGAATGGCGGGCGCAAACCATCATTTATTTTATCTTTTTATGAGCGGTGTTTATTGACGCTTGGAAAATAGAAGCTTGCTCGATTATCACACGTAATGGGGGTTTGTATCTACTTACACGTTTTTACAAAGCGTTTAATGGTTCTGATACTGTTTAAGTATTAAAGTAGACTCTACTGAGGTGTAAACAATATTTCAAAGTATGTTGGTAGTAAATTAGTAAGTACTTACGTAGTTGGATAAATGTTTTACTGGCCTTTAAAATTAGGTTTAGAGAAATCGCGATGCTCGCGGCTAAAAATGTGTTCCTATTTAATGTATACAAATCTTCGGGGAAAAGCTGGGGAGTTTTTATTTTTATTGTTGGTCTTATTTTGTCTATTAAGTACCGGAAGGACGGTTGGAATTTAAATTCTATAAAATATTCAATTTTCCACCAACGAAATATGTTTCTTTGAACTAGAACCTATGAAGTTGATTGGTACCTCGCTTGAGAATTTGTGTTTCGTTGTACCTAATGCAATATGTTAGAGTAGGTTAAAAAACCTATAGTTTAAAAATTATAAAGAATACTGCTTTTGCCGAAAATTTTATACTTCAACAAAAATATATAAATAGGTACTTTCTCCCACACAGGTTGTGTCGTCAGTTTATGCAAATGTGACAACGCCATGACGATAAATCATTGAAAAAGTAGCTTCAGTATAAGTAATAGGTTTCTGCCCATAAATATCACTGAGCGCCGCTAACACAGTCTCATAAATCTTTCTGTCGCGCACATTAACGTCGGTGTTTAGACTTTTGTATCGTACATGATTATCTGTAAGTTGCTTAGCGACAATTTTCATAAGAGAAAAAGTTGATTGTCTAAATGAATTAATGGAGGAAAAGTAATACATATATTTTAATCCATCTGTTACTCATTTTATTCACATGGCGACCGTGATAAAAATAAAATTAAATAAAAATATAAAGTAAGTAAACTGAACAGAATTAACACTGACGCGCAATAAGTATTAAAAATGGAGACACTGAAACGGAAAAGAACCCAATCTCGCAGAAATTTTACTCTGGCTGCTGACGCCCTTGAAAAAGCTGTACAAAAGCACAAGGACGAGCTAGAGCAGTTTACTTATGTGGAGGGAAAGTTCAGTAGTTTCTCTGATTGCGCCGAAGAGCTGTTTGGTTGCGAGTCCACGTTACGGGATCTTTGGTGCGAGAGCGAGGCTTTCGATGAAGCAGATTACCAAAACGACCAGGATAGAGCTGAACTATACAAAGCTCGTTGGTCAGAGTTGAGGGCTGAATTCCAAAACCTAACCCAATCCAATAAAGATTCCGACGATGTCAGCTCTTTAAAGTCCGCAAAGTCCACCTTGAAGCATTCGCAAGAGCGAAAAGTCAAAATGCCCAAACTAGAAATAATGAAGTTCAATGGGGAGGTGAAGAAATGGTTACTTTTCTGGGGCCAGTTTGTAAAAATTGATGAAGACCCAGACATCAACGATTCTGACAAGTTTCAGTACTTGCTCCAATCAATGGAACCTCATTCTAGTGCCAGACAGCTTGTGGAGAGCTACCCACCCAGCGGTAAGAACTACAAGAAGGCCTTAGACGCTCTCAAGTCCAGATTTGCGCGTGATGACGTCTTGATAGAGACTTATGTGAGAGGACTACTAGCATTAATGCAAGAAAAAGGGCAACAACCATCAAATGCTAAGGAGCTACCGGCGCTATATGACAGCCTACAAACGCATTTACAAGCGCTCGAAACTTTAGGTGTCACGAAAGATAAGTATGCGTCGATTCTGTTTCCGATGGTAGAGTCTGCCTTACCAGATGAGGTACTTAGAGCGTGGAACCGTTACCGAGCAGCTAATAGCAAAATCAACAACGATTTGTCAAGACTCGTCGATTTTCTCAGATTAGAAGTGGAATCAGAAGAAAGGATACAGTTGGCTCATCAAGGTACGACTCTTAGCTCCATGCCTAATCCTAAAGTACCCACATGCTGTTTTGTCGCTGGAACCAAACCAGAGAACCACAAGAATACATCTTCAGTATGCATCTGGTGCGACAAGGACACGCACTGCACCGCAGAGTGTCATAAAGCAGCGAAAATGACGCTCGAACAGAGAACAGAGTTTATTAAAGCCAAGAAAGCGTGTTTAATCTGTTTGAGGCCAAATCATAACGCAAAGCGATGCAAAAGCTTCCCTAAGTGCCTGTTTTGTAAAAAACGTCACTCTGTTTTGATGTGCCCTGATATGAACGGCCAAAGTACGAGCAAGTACAAGCCTGAACCCGAAAAATCAAACAACTTACACTGCGAGTTGAAGTCAACCACCTTGCTGCAAACTGTAGTTGTGCAAGTTGCATCCAACGACGGCAAGAGGTCGGTTCGAGCGCGTGCACTCATAGATAGTGGTGCACAGAGGTCGTATGTACGCAAAGAAAGCTTGTTGAGAAATTAGACTTAAAACCGGTTAGAAAAGAGTTTATAACACACTGTCTGTTTGGCGGAAAAGAAGAAAGTACGGAAGAACGTCAAGTTTACGACATTTCTGTCAGAAGTCTGAAAAATGACTTTGAAATGAAATTATCAACAGTGGAACAGAAAAATATTTGTGGTTTTTTACCGAAAATTAGGTCTAATGAAATAATTCAACAACTAAAAAAGCGTAAAATTTGTACTGACTGACACGACTGACTCACCTGACGACGTTCAACTATTGATAGGTGCAGACTTTTCGAGTTTACTTTTGACTGGTGAATTTGTTCATGTAAGTAGTACTTTGACTGCAATAAAAACCAAGATGGGCTGGACTATTCAAGGTCCTTTGACGGGAATTTACAGCTCGTTAGTTAATACGACAACTACGCTTCATTGTCTTTCTCGCATTAACATTTCAGATCTATGGAACTTGGAAACCTTAGGTATAAAAGACCCCGCTGAGCAAGAGTTGAAGAGCCTGCATGACGCCGAGGTACTTGAAAACTTCGAAAGAACTATTACGGTAAACGAGGAAGGACGTTATGAGGTCTCACTGCCGTGGTGTAATGTCCCGCGCCCGCAAACAAATTACTATGTGGCAAATAAGAGGCTAACTTCTACAACGCAGCGGCTTCACCAACTAGGTAAGATTGCACAGTATGATGAAGTGTTCAAACAGTGGTTAGAGTTAGACATTATTGAAGTTGCTCTAGACCAAGGCATTAAAGGTCACTATATGCCGCACCATGCTGTGATTAAGGAGGCTAGCCTGACAACAAAGATTAGGCCCGTATTTGATGCATCAGCGCGAGACACTAAAGGCATATCGCTTAATTCATGCCTCGAGAAAGGTGTTAATTTGCTGGAGCAAATATCGCAGCTTTTGATTAATTTTCGCAAAGAAGCCATTGGCGTCACTGCTGATATCGCGAAAGCTTTTCTGCAGATATCGTTATCTCCTAGTGATAGGGACTACTTACGATTTTTGTGGTGGTTAGACGTGAACGATACTAGCAAAGGAACCGTGACTTATCGGCACAGGCGCGTAGTTTTCGGTGTAGCTTCAAGTCCTTTTCACCTAATTGCTACCATTAACCACCATCTTGACAGTTACCCGATTGATTTAAAGGAGACTGCGATGAAATTAAAAAAGTCCTTTTATGTCGATAATTGCGTCACAAGTGTTGGTTCGGAAGTAGCTTTAAAAAGGTTCATCAGCGAATCGAAAAAGTTAATGAGCGACGGTAAGTTTGACCTAAGAGGTTGGGTTTCTAGTCCAGTCAAGGTTTGCGATCAGACAAGGTCAATTTCTGTATTAGGTGTTTTGTGGCACATTGATGAAGATTGTCTCAGTTCTAATGCAGATACCTTAAAAATTACAGATGGAAAATTAACCAAGAGAACATTGCTCTCAGTAATGCAGAGAGTATTCGACCCTATTGGTATGGTCTGTGCTACGTCAGTTATCCCCAAGATGATACTGCAAAAGACATGGCCTTTGAAACTTACCTGGGATGAGGAGCTGCCTGCAGAGTTAGCTGATGAGTTCAAAACGTGGCTGGATCAAGCACATTTTATTAACGAGGTAACAATTCCGAGGCGGCTTACAACGTTTGACCTCAGTGAAAGTGAAAATTCACTACATATCTTCTGCGATGCAAGTCAGGTTGCACATGCGGTTTGTATTTTCTTACGGGCAAAATGCGGTGAAAAAGTTGACTTAAGTTTAGTACAAGCAAAATCCAGAGTAACCCCGATAAGCAAACTTAAAAAAATTACTATACCGCGCCTCGAGTTAATAGCAGCAACACTTGGTGCCAGATTAGCCAGAACTGTCATAGAATCTCTGGCATTAGAAAACTGTGCGGTGTATTATTGGTCAGACTCAAGTGTCGTATTAACCTGGATTAAAGGACAGGGTGATTGGAACGTGTTCGTCACAAACAGAGTCAACGAAATAAAATCACTTACCTCTGCTTCCGAGTGGCGACATGTTCCCGGTAATCTCAACCCAGCGGACGTGCCTTCAAGAGGTATATCACCCAAAGGACTGTTCGAGAGTCGTTGGTTTGAAGGCCCTGATTGGTTACGACTAGACGAGCAACACTGGCCAGTTGCCGCCTTTGAAACTGATTTCAGTGAAGTCGAAAGCGAGCGCAGAAAGACAGTTACCGCGATGGTCACTGAATGTGATTCCTTTTTAGACAGTTTGCGCTATTTTTCCACTTATTTTAAGATAGTTAGGATGATAGGTTGGATTTTTAGGTTGAAGAGAAAGCCAGAGCCGTTTATAAGAGAACTTTCTTATGATGAGTTTATAAATGCTGAAAACTCTCTCATCAGACTAATTCAGAGCAAATATGGAGACTCGATGTTAAAGAACAGTAACCTAGAAACTTTCATCGATGACAAAGGTATTGTAAGACTCAAAACTAAGCTAGGTTTAGGTAGTGAGAGTACGGACTTCAAATTTCCCATTGTCTTACCAGGAAGTGAGCCGATAGTTCAACGCCTAGTGAACCAGCGCCATTTTATTTTGCAACACGCTGGTGTACAGACGCTTATGTGTAATCTACGTGAACGCTTTTGGATCGTCGGCTTACGTAGACTATGCAGAAAGGTAGTTAACACTTGTGTCAAATGCCAGCGCTTCAAGGCCAAGCCCTATCAGCCGCCGACTGGGAGTTTACCAGAGGGGCGAATGGAAGCTGGTGCCGCTTTTGAGGTCTCAGGTGTAGATTTAGCAGGTCCTCTTCTGTTGAAGTCAGGAAACAAAGCGTGGATTGTACTTTTTACTTGCGCTACCTACCGAGCCGTACATTTGGAGGTCGTCGAGTCATTGTCTACCGCTGAGTTCATCATGGCTTTGCGGCGTTTTATTGCGCGTAGAGGAAGGATCTCGTGCTTGTATAGTGACAACGCTACTAACTTTCGTGGTCTTGATAATGCGTTTAACTCTTTAGATTGGAACGAGATACTTTGTTTTTCATCAATTACGCAGATTAAATGGAACTTCTTACCGCCCAGCGCCCCCTGGTGGGGTGGTTTTTATGAAAGGCTTATATCGGTGCTTAAGTCAATATTAAGACGGCTTTTAGGGCGAGCGTCGGTTTCATTGACAGAATTGGTCACTGTAATATGTGATTGCGAGGCCACTATTAACAGTCGGCCCCTCACTTATGTCGATACGAGTGTAGATGGGCTGCGTCCTTTGACACCAGCAATGTTCATACAACCTTTGTTGATGCGCGATGTTGCAGATGTCGACCAGGTTGATCGGAGCACCTTAAACCTTCGGGCAAGATATTGTCAAAAGTTAAGAGACGATTTGAGACAGCGTTTTAGGTCCCAATACTTGAGCACACTTGTGCAGCCTCGACGTTTAAGGGTACGTGACTTTCAGGTAGGTGATGTGGTTCTCGTGGAGGTACCAAACGACCACAGAAGGGTGAACTGGCCGATCGGTATCGTGACAGAGGTATTTAAAAGCAAGGACAACGAAAGCAGAGTTGCGAGGATCCGTACGGCTACTGGGGAGTTGGTTAGGCCTGCGCAGCGACTTTACTCACTTGAAGTTTCGTCCGTCGATAGGTTTGAACCACTCGACCGACTTGTGACTCCGACTAGACGTGACGAAGGAAAAATTGACGAGTCTTCCGATTCAGACATAGGTTTAGTAAAACTGACTACCACACGGTCTGGACGAATCGTGAGACTGCCAAGCAGGTTCATGGACTTCAGGGATTAATTATTCAATATTTTATACGTTGAATTGTTTCATTTGTTTTTATAACTTGACACGATTGTTAATTTCTTTGTTAAGTTTATTGTTATGTAATATGATTTAATGTTCTCAACCTTTCGGTTTCTTTTGCCGGGGACTGTCGCGCACATTAACGTCGGTGTTTAGACTTTTGTATCGTACATGATTATCTGTAAGTTGCTTAGCGACAATTTTCATAAGAGAAAAACTTGATTGTCTAAATGAAGTAATGGAGGAAAAGTAATACATATATTTTAATCCATCTGTTACTCATTTTATTCACACTTTCAACCTTTTTCGCTTCATCGTAGACAATAACTTAGCAACCTTATTCCTGTAGCGAAGAAAGATTCTTTCCACAAAAGGCCTTACAAAATACAAGGATAAATACCTATTTAAACCGCGGCCCTTCAGCAAAAGGAGTTCGTACTTATGAGTTGGTTTAATTAAAGTTGGAACCTTAATAGTTCAATTCAGGTCGAGAAGCAGAGCAGCACTTGTGCAACTTGGTGTTTAATAGAGTTGATTAAATTAACACATTCTAGACGAACTGAGGTATTTATTATTGGTGATTTGTTCTGTACTTCAAATCAAACCTGTTGAATTCTTATAAACCTCATGAAGATATCTGGGAGATAGATTTCAGGTCAGGTTTCGGGAATATAGCATTTTATGACAAAGGGGATGCCGCCTCAATAAAATCTAATAAATTTAATCAAATAGAAAGTGCTTTTGTGTGGTTTCTTATAAGTTGAGATTTATTCATTCCTGAATGAATATTTTGCTACTCTTATTAAATCTGGAGTCTCATTATAATAATGTACCCATAAACATTTTCTCGACATTTACTTACCTACGAGGTTTCTAATCCACAAAACTGTGCAAATGAATCAACCAGAGAGACCATTTTACTCTCTAATTTTTGAACGACTTTTTCGTTGCATCCCGCGCCATTTTGTCGCCCAAGCAGACTAACGCGGTTGAATATTTCAGCCCCGGCCAGGTTTCCGATGAAGAGTAAAACAGTGCAGGTGACGGCGGGGGAAGCGGCCCATCTTCAGTGCGCGGCATCCGGCGACGCTCCGCTGGAAGTGAGTTGGCGTAGCCCCCACCACCACACCATCGCGCACCATCTGGACCAAAGGTAAATCCAGCTTCTGCCTACTTTCTGGTGAAGTATTGTCCAGTGCATGTGACAGATGGAGCGACGACGTTCCGTGTATCCATAAGCATAAGTCACAGCAAAATTGAATACGTGTGTTACTCGATTTCGATTTTCGAAGTTCGATTAAGGAAAAATACATTTAATCTAACTTTCATCCGCAGATACACAATTCGCGAGCAAGTTTTAGATGACGGCCTAGTTTCCGAGCTCAGTATATTGCAGACGTATCGCCAAGACACGGGAGCTCTCACGTGCAGAGCCTCCAATGCTTATGGGCAAGACGAAATGCTTATACATCTCGTCATACAAGAGGTAATTCTAAAGTCCCTATTCAACATAATACGTATATTATAGTCTATAATATAGTCGACATTTTTTACCAAAATAAATTAATAATAATTTTATTTTAAATTTTATTTTTGGTCTGGGCTGATTATGTGTCGTAATTTCAGGTGCCAGAAATGCCAAAAAACATTAGGATAATAGACCAGCAGTCCCGATCTATCCAAATATCTTGGACTCAGCCCTACGCTGGCAACAGCCCAATAATAAACTATATAGTGCAATACAAAGAAGCTTCAGGTAGGCACGCATTTATCACTTCATAATAAAATTCAAACTGTGAGTTAAAGAACTTAGTCATCTTGTTTAATTTTCGTATGCTAAAAAAGAAAGAAACAAAATTAAAAAAAGTTATGATTATGTACCTTTGTATGTTCGGCAAAGGTAAACAAACATGTATACAGTCAGCAGCAGATAAGGGTAGCTAAGCTTGTGTCGATCATTGTGACCGCTTCGGTTGCTTAGCTACTTCTGCTGTTGACTGTACCTTCTCCTCAGATGTTTGAATAGGAACAATCGATCAAAAATCTCATTATACCTAATCGATGATTGCAGAACCTTGGCCGACGACGCCTCAGAAAGTGATCGTTCCGGGAAGCGTGACGTCAGCAAACGTGCAAAACTTGCAACCTGCTACTTCCTACCACCTGCGTATCATTGCCGAGAACAGACTGGGCCAGAGTGAACCTAGCCAACTTGTTCAAGTCACCACTACTGAAGAAGGTAGAACATTTCGTTTGTTTTTCCACCAGAGATGTGCGATTTAGCTAAACAATCAGCTTCCTCCAGAGCTAAGCTACGAAAATGAATGACTATTGGTGCATATTGCAGTCTAGGTAGCTGTAGCAATTTTTATTTATATCTATCATCCTGACCGGTGACACTCAGAACCACGACTGAGACTACCAGCCAAAAAATATTACACCGATTTTTGTCTCTCTACGAGGCATATTCAGCAAATGTTGCTAAGCATCTTCTTACACTTGTCTTCTACTTGTTGTTATATTTTTAGTACCAAGCGGACCTCCGTTGGATGTGAGAGTGGAAGCCAAGAGTTCCACGGAGCTGATCGTGAGCTGGGAGCCGCCACAACGGGACCTCTGGAACGGGAACATCCTCGGCTACTATGTGGGATTTCAAGAGGTAATTAAGAGTTGTAATTTTAAATATCACATATAAATTACATTGCTCAAAAGTTGGCTGTGTGACTATGTATATGGCTCCTTCGTCAATTATGATGTATTTAGAACTGTAGAGCCACTGCCGTAATCGGGATTATCAGTTTCTTACCCTAAATCGAATCCATTCTAGAAAATAATTTGTAATGCGACGACCGGATGGCCTAGTGGTTAGCGACCCTGACTATGAAGCTTGAGGTCCCGGGTTCGAATCCCGATCGGGGCAGATGTTTGTATGATGAATACGAATGTTTGCTCTTGGGTCTTGGATGTTTAATATGTATATAAGTATGTATTTAGAAATAGAAATAGAAAATAATTTATTTAATTTATTTATTTATTACGTAAGCGTTGGTATAAGTTAAGAAGCTTACATAGCTTCTTAACTTATACCAAGGAACTAGAGTTTAGCAGCTGTTCTCACACTAGGTCGGGCCTGTATCGTGAGAACCCAGTGATCCCAGTTTATCTATATAAGTATGTTTATCCGTTGTCTAGTACCCATATAGTATAGGCTTTGCCTAGTTTGGGACTAGGTCAATTGGTGTCAATTTGTCCCATGATATTATTATTATTATTATAATGCAATCTGCAGTTGAATAGCAACAGCACAGTCCTAAGCGCGAGCGGCCCGGGCGGCGCGTCGTACACGGTGCGGACCGTGGAGGGGGCCGGCACGGCGCGCGCCCGCACTGCGCTGGCGGGGCTGCAGAAGCACGCCGCGTACGCCGTCGTCGTGCAGGCCTACAACAGCCGCGGCGCCGGACCCGCCTCGCCGCCCACCACTGCTACCACTATGGAGGACGGTGAGTATTACCACACGACAACAACAAACAACGCACACGACAACGACAACAGCAACACACGACAACAACAACAACACATACGACAACAACAACACATTAGGTGTATCGGGTAAAAGGTCTAGGTGGGGAGCCGTAAACGGTGCCTACCACATCATGCAAGGCGGAAGAAGTGACTAAAATGACAACAACAACAGCACAGCTTTACTAGTTACGAGATTTCCTCAAAATTTCTGTCTGTGATTTTCTCTCAGTTTCGTTTTTGATTAGTTTAAGTTTTGATCTTCATTACTCATTTATGACATGGCTCAAGCTTGAACTTTAAGCCCTATTTCACCGAAGACTTATAAAGTCCCTACATTCGAGCAACCATTAAATTAAAATCCAACGTCAGTGCAGTTTAATCCTGAGTGCAGTCTATTGATTCGCGGATTACGTTACGTGAAGGTCGTCTTAGAAAAGGTAGGTTCAACTTTTTAAAAGTAAAGATGATGTAGAAGGATCGTCATGAAGTAAATTGCTGCATTGATTCAAGCCTACCAATCTATAGTGTGCCATAAAAGCTATGGATCTGAATTTACCTCTACAATGGAAAAAAACAATGCAATAAAATAATATTAATTAAAATTTTATTTAGTACATTGAACATAGAAATTAAAACTTAGGTTAGTATAGAATCGAGTAGATTACGAGGGCTGTTTGATAAGTACCCGTTTATGGAAAAAAAACATATTTTTTTGTATATATGCATTTATTTTTCTACGTAGTCACCTTGTAACTCTATACATTTGTTCCATCTATACTCAAGCTTCAATAAACCGTCCAAAAAGTATGATTTTGGAAAGTCATTAAAATAGGCCTCTGTGGCGGCAATGACATCGTCATTTGATCCAAATCGCTTGCCACCGAGCCATTTCTTTAGGTTGGGAAACAAAAAGAAATCGCATGAGGCCAAATCTAGAGAATACGGGGGGTGAGACAATAATTCGTAGCGTAACTGTGCTAATTTAGCAGTCACAACTCTGGACGAATGAGCCGGGGCGTTGTCGTGATGAAACAGTACTTTTTTATTTTTTAAATGGGGTCGTTTGTCCTTCAAGACGGCGTCAAATTCATCCAATAAATTGGCATAGTACTGCCCTGTTATTGTTTTTCCCTTTTCTAAATAGTCAATATGTATAATACCCTGCGAATCCCAAAAAACGGTCGCCATGACCTTTCCAGCCGATGGGACGGTTTTTGCTTTCTTTGGCGCAGGTTCACCCGGTAAAATCCACTGCTTCGACTGCTTTTTCATTTCCGGGGTGTAGTGGTGGACCCACGTTTCGTCCACGGTCTCGAAACGACGCAGAAATTCCTTCGGGTTACGTTTGAACACGGCCAAACACTGCTCCGAAGTAGTCAGTCGGTTTCGTTTTTGCTCCTCCGTGAGTAAACGCGGCACCCACCTCGCCGATACTTTCTTCATACCCAATTTTTCTTCTAATATGTGTTGTACCCTCTCGATTGAAACGTTTACAGCATCAACGATTTCTCGAAGTTTATTTCGGCGGTCGGCTAAAACGATACTTTAAATTTTCTTAACCATATCGTCTGTAGTCACCTCAACTGGCCGGCCTGGGCGATCCTCATCAAAAACGGTTGTTCTCCCCCGCTTAAACTCGTTATACCAATATCTGACGGTTGTCATAGAAGGAGCACATTCATGGTAAACCGCTTGCATTCTTACTTTTATTTCATCACATGTTTTTTCCTTCCAAAAATAAGAATCTAATTACAGACCGATACTGTTCTTTCTTCATTTTAACAATTTTAAGTTCACCCCTTCACTGAATCGTTGTCAAATGAGAAAAAAAAACAAAAGAATGCCATTTTTTTTTTAATTTTCAAGCGTCTGAAAAATGGCTTAAAAAGGTGGTATACTTATTTGCGGGCAGTGATATTAATATATTTAGAAAACGGGTACTTATCAAACAGCCCTCGTAATTTCCAATTAAAATTAATTTTGGATTTTACTGGAGTATCTTCTTGTATTTTTCTCTATTTTTATGTTTACGGTTGCAGTGCCGAGCCTGCCGCCTGGCGCGCTGTCGTGCGCGGCCCTCAGCTCGCAGTCGGTGCGTGTGGCGTGGGAGCCGCCGCCGACCCGTGGCCGCAACGGTGTGTTGCAAGGCTACCGTGTCACATACGCCCCCGTCACTGATTGGTATGGTGAGTGTCTTTTATTCCTCTGGCGACCTCAAGATGCCTTTTGACCCTTGTCGCAGTGGCGTAACTTCCCCAAGATTTCATGGTCATTTATTTATGTTTTTTTTTGGTCTGTTATTTTATGTTTTATGTGCAATAAAAAGATATACATACATACATTTTATCAAGATGTCTTTCCTTCGCTGGCGCAGTGATAAGCCTCCGTCCGTAGTCCTTAGTAGTTGGTACACGTGGTGGCTTATCACGTCAGCTTGTCGCCGATCACCAGCTGATGTACGACTCCTTTTCTTCACCTGATGCACTCAGATCGTTCTTCCTTTAGTATTGGCAAGAAAGTTTATATTCAATTACACTCCCTCACCATTTTGTCATCAGTTTAATCAAACAATCAATTGATTAACAGGAAGCGAAGATGCAGTCACCAAGCAGATTTCGGGCATGCACACAACCTTGTCGGGGCTCCGTCGTTACACGAACTACTCTGTCACTGTGTGTGCCTTCACTGCGGCTGGCGACGGCGTTAGAGCGGCACCAGTCTATTGCCACACTGAAGAAGATGGTGAGAGATTATTTTAATAGTCTACTGTTCAATCGAAGCTATTTCTATATAATATTACTTTTAAAAGGATGTGATGGAGTGACATAGTGAGGAGAGTGCAATATGAGAGCAGAATAGCACCATTATTTATCATAATTTCAGTGCCATCAGCACCAGCAGACATCAAAGCCGCAGTGTCTTCGCGGAACAAGATCTTGGTGTCATGGTTGCCACCGGCATCTCCTAACGGAGTTCTCGTCGGGTATACTCTCTATATGAGCGTCATTGAAGATGGACGGGAGGTACATATGCGCAATGATTAGTAAAGTCAAATTCGCCTGAATTCCCTTTATAATTCGGAAAAAATCTCTTTTGTCTTGTTCAAAACTGGAGTACCTTCCACAACTCTGAAGTAGCAAAAAACATTTGAGCCTTTCTTTAACTTTTTTTTATTTCAGGAGGGCACCCACAAACGTATGCTGTCTCCGAGCACGCTCTCGCACGAGACGTCTCGCTCACCGCCGCGCGCCACGCACCAGTTCTGGGTGTCGGCTTCAACTAGACTCGGGGAGGGAGAGGCTACTCGAGTAGCTACTGTGTCTCCTTCGGAATCTGGTGAGTTTCCGTTAAATGAACGAATAAAAGAAGTGTTGCCATTGTGCCAAGAAAAATTCAGTGTTTTTTGGTGCCACTTTCTAAGGCGAGGTGGAGTTGAGAATAAACGAATGAACTTTTTATGACTGCCAAGCCCTATTCTACAATACTATAATCCTTTGCTGAAAGAGAAGGAAATTCGCGAAACTTACGCATTTTGCATAGATGTTTTTTGTGCTAATGTCTTGTTCTGTGACAGCAAAATTAATAGTCTCCGTTGTGAGTTAAGTACACTTTCAAATTGCAGTTTTCCTCTTTCATTATTTCCAGTTCCAGCCAGAATAACTTCGTTCAGTCGCAGCATAGTGACACCGTGGAAGGAGAACATATCGCTATCCTGCAACAAAGTTGGCATCCCCATGCCTACAACAACTTGGAGTATGAACGGAGTCACACTGGAATCCACGCTGAGAAAGAACGTTACCAGTGATGGCACACTCATCATAAGGTATGCTGAATCTTCACCAATGGAGTAGTTTCTGCTCTAGAAAAATCTTCAGTCAATGAAGCTAGGCCGAGTTTCAATAGCAACGAGACAATAAACGCATTCTTAACCTAAATGACTGCTTGTAGAATGTTTATATCTTTGTTTATACAGCATGAGCCAATACGCGGACAGCGGCAACTACACATGCGCAGTTGAAAACGTGCACGGACGGGACGAGGTGACGTACGGCGTGGAGGTGAAGGTGCCGCCGCAGCCGCCCGTGCTGGCGGTCGTCGACTCCTACGCTGACTCCCTGCATCTGCAGTGGAGCGACCACGGAGATGGAGGCAGTCCTATACTGGGTAAATAAGAGTAACGTACAAATATCCTCTGTAGCTATATAAATCGACGACTGAAGACACCCTTTCCAGAGGAAAGTCTGCACATCAGACTTTTTCAGACAACTATACGAAAAAGAAATATTGGGGCATAATACCGGTAAGTTCAGTTTGACAGATGATAACTGGCTTCCTAGGCCAGTTGTCAGGAGACGTATATATTCAACAATGGACACGAATGGAACACACACAAATTCACGCAGTTTTCAGAAATATATCTGACACTTGTTAAGAGATAATGAAATATTACACAAGAAAACACCCAAGGTTTTGTCAAACGCTGCCCACATTCAGGCACTAGGAAGGCTTCAAACGTTATTCATCATCATCATATCAGCCGGAAGACGCCCACTGCTGGATATAGGGCTTCCCCAAGATTCTCCATGATGATTTTGTAAGCCCGCAGCCAATGGCTTCCGCGATCTTTACCAGATCATGTCCACCATGCGACAGCCTACCAGCACTACGAACGTTACCGCCCCTAACCATCGTCCCGTGCCTCCAGGCCACGTGATCAACTACAAGCGCGAGCACGGCGACTGGGAGGAGCTGCAGGTGGAGGCGGGCGCCGCGGAGCACGTGCTGCCCAACCTGTGGTGCGGCGCGCGCTACCAGCTCTACATCACCGCCTTCAACCGCATCGGCACCGGCCTGCCTTGTGACATCGTGCATGCTTTCACCAAGGGCACTGGTAAGATTGTTACACAGTAGTGAAATAACTCACGTATACCTACATGTAAATCGAATTTAAACCCACATGTTTTAGACTAATTCGTAGTCTTTCTTCCGGGAACACTGGGCGCCAATGCTCTGCTCGAGCGGCTACTGAGCGCAGCTGACAACAGCGCACAACTACCGTCGTTTTCATTGTCATTTTTATTATTGTCAAACGTAGGGTAACACACCATACTTATTACGTAACTCTGTCTCTGTCAATTTGACTTAGGCAGGTATAGCAAAAGCATGTTGTTTTTCTTTGCACAAGAAAAATATACATAATTATTTTAAAGTCACACTGAAGTGTAGCGTTATTAAATAAATCGATCCATTTAATTAGGTGAGTTTGATAGTCGCGTCGCTGCCATGTCCCTCTAATACAACTAAGGCCTAATTCTTGTATCAATGGTAGTCTCTGTTTCTATTTTCAGTCCCAGTCAAGCCCAAGCACTCGCAAATGATAACGCTAAACACGACGACAGTGACGGTGTGGCTGGATTCCTGGGGCGACGGTGGCTGTGGCATACTCTACTTCGTTATAGAGTATCGAGAGATCAGTCAATCACAGGTAACAAAATAATAAAACTTCCCAGAAAATAAATAATTGGTCCCATTTCGGGCGCCAGTTTTGCTTCCTCGGTACGTCGTCATTATTCTCGTCTTATTCCAGTGGCGGCTGGTATCGAATAGCGTGCAAGCGACAGAGCGGGTTTTTAGCGTGCCCGGACTGACGCCAGCCACGCAGTATCAGCTGAGGATAACGGCACATAACAACGCCGGACACGCCGTTGCGCTGTATAATTTCACTACGCATTCGCTAAATGGAAGTAGGTCAAATTTCACTGTTGTTAGCGACATTGTTAAAATATTAATAGTTAATCAATCGAAGCAATTGAATTCTGGTCCACGTTTCGCCATAATGACATCGCAATGCGTTTACTGGGAGAATGTTCATCTGGTCCGATCATACCTACACGTACCTATACTAAGACCTTATTATTTTTAAGACATCACGATCTATTTAAGCCCCATATTGGGCGCCAATTCTAGGTATACTTAAAAATTTACGGCCTTGACTACAATCGTCACTAGGCAACATTTACTGAGAGAACTTTCAACTGGTTCGACCATACCTAACTTCATATCTATATTACCTACCACATTATTTTATAACACCACGATCTATTTAAGCCCCATATTGGGCGCTAATTCTAGGTAAACTTAAAAATTGACGGCCTTGACAACAATCGTCACTAGGCCACATTTACTGAAAGAACTTTCAACTGGTCCGACCATACCTAACTTCATACCTATATTACCTACCACCTTATTATTTTTAAAACACCACGATTTATTTTAATCCCATATTGGGCGCCACTTGTAGACTTAAAATTTGGTGGCCTTATCAACCATCGTCAATGGTCGACATTTACTGGAAGAACTTTCACTAGTTCGATCATACCTACCTATATTATCACCTCATTGTTTTTAAGACACCACAAATCTATTTATTTAAGCCCCATATTGGGCGCCACTTGTAGACTTAAAAATTGGTGGCCGTAAAAACAATCGTCAATGGGCCTTTCACACTTAAAACTACGGTGTGAGTAAGAAAAAACTGAAACGTTCTTAAACTACGACTCACCACTGTAATGTTGCCAGTGCTAGACGGGGAGCTGTCCCCGCCGGTGCCGGCGGCGGGCGCGCGGTCGCTGGGCGGCGCGCGCGTCATCCTGCCCGCGGCGCTGTCGCTGCTCGTGCTCGGCGCGCTGGTTGCCATCGTGCTGCTCGTGCGGCGGAACAGTGAGTACCTAGTTGTCAATCACGGGCAAAGAACCGCCTTGAATGGCGCGAATCATTGAAATGCAATGTGTCCAAGTCTGAAGTTGATAAAAGGGAAGAACTGGATACAAAATGCGTGACCTGATCAAGAGCAGACCACCCGTTGACATCTATACTACAATTAAGTTAATGGCACTCTAATATGTATTGTGTGTAATGTGGCCGCACTTTCTCAGCCAAAATTGGCTACATTAGTCACACTAGACTAGAGAATGTCATGTAGGCTCAACTAATTAGTAGAAGTAGACGCCGTAGTGGTAATCATCGTCATCATTATCATCACCTGCTAGCTGAGCCTTATCAGCGCTGAGAGCTGTATTCATTTTAATTTTCTTGTGATGCCTCCCCAATCAACTAAGGTAGACAGTCATCTCAGCATATTTCTTTTCGTCCCTGGTAAGGCAAAAGAACTCGGCAGCATTCGGAACGCCTATCCATTTCCGTATGTTAAACAGTCACGACTTCTGTTTATGACCCGATTTTTCTCTTTCCAGCAGGTTTTCCCATCTATATTACTTGCAGGAGCTCGTATTTTGCCTCAATTAGCTAAAAGCTACAAATACATCGAGCTCGCACTATAGGATCTAAGCTGAAGTGCGGCCGCAAAATCATGTATCAGCAGACTATGTAACAGCAGACTATGTAACAGCCGCTCATGCTACCTTTTCTATTCGCAGAAGCCGGTGGCACGGAGACAGCGGCGACGGAGAGCGCCGCAGGAGAGTCGCCATCTGTCGCGCAGCTGCAGAACAAAGTGAACCGCGACCAGCAGTACCTAGCGGCGCGCGCGCAGCACCCCGCGCCGCCGCACCACTACAAGCACGCCTCCAACGGTAAAACAATAAATTAATTTACAATTTTGTTTTCTATTTTCTGCAAGAAATGGATACATGGAAAAGAACGGCGACCATAGATTGGCCGATTTTCGTCGACGAGCTAGATACAAAGTTGTTTTTATTAAGTCAGACGATACAAACACGTCAAGTCGTCACAAGTCGGGCTTATAAAACTACAGTGAGCAAATTGTGGCCTGCGTTCTAGCTGTACTTGATTATTACGTCAGCTGACAATTATTTTTAAGTGTTCTGGAATAATAGGCCTCTGACCCAGACAGTTATAAAGTTAATAAGTAAGTATATGTCGTAAATTTTTAATTGTCCAATCTCATATTACAGAATACATCGAAGACATCTGTCCGTACGCGACGTTCCAACTGACCAAGCCGACCTACAGCGAAAGCAGTTACAGCGGCAACGTGTACAGCGGCCCTTACCACTCGGTGCGCGGCTCCTTCGTGTACCACGACCTTAAGCAGAACGACAAGTACAAGGTGAGGAACAAATGAACAGCAGCCATCAGCCGATTGGGTAGTCTCGGGATGGTTAAATAAAATCATTTTACCCATTCGGTCGTGTACGTAACCGAATCTTCGTAACCATCAGTTGCGATCGAACACTCTTTACCCGTCTCTATACGTCTACCCCCACGACAGGTTTTATACAAAGATTAAAAATGTTACAAGCACCAACGTCAAGTGCAACGTCTTTTTTGCGCAGGGCAAGGAGCCAGAATACACGAAAGTGAGAAGAAAAGGGAACCGCCTCCGCGACCCGCACTCCGAAAGTCAAGGTACGGCCTCTCAGATACACTGGACCGCTAACCTAACAATCTTAAACAAAGCTTATCTATAAGTAGTTAGACAATTGATTTTGTTTTACGTAGACCGCACCTTCTATTGGCATTAATTTGAACCCGTTTTAATTTAAGTATTGAGATTTGAATTTGACAAAATGATCGCCTTTTATGCAACCTGATGGGAGCGTAACTGGTATTGTAATTATAAAGGTAAGCATGCACAAAGTATGTATCGTAACATACCTATTGGACTTTTTTTTCTTACATTTGATTATTGTCATGTTGTAGTATCCGAATGTTTGAGTAGTGTATGGTTAAACATGCCCTATTATTTGTTGCGCTACTTAAGTATTTAAAGTTCTTACCTACGTTTAATTCACTCATTCACGAATAGGTTTCGGGGTGAACTTTTCACGAGTGATTAGCAAAATATTAAAGATTGTTAATTCTAAGTTCATTTCGAGCTACGAGTTTGAGCATTTTAAAGTACTTTGTTTTGTTCAATTACTTCGATCAGATCTTGCCCGTTTCGTCTCTCTCTCATCTTGATAAAGAGTTTATACGATATAAATTTAACTCTGAAAAAGTTTAACGTTTTAATGTAAATGTCTACAATTCAAAATACACATAGACATAAGATAAATGGAGATTCCTATGAAACGGCACAGTTTTACGAATAAACCTAGTCCTTTTGTAGACTTCTTTTTCCAACTTTGAAACTTGGTCGCATGACTAATTTCTTGTCCCTGTAAATGCGTGTGGATTTTCTTAATCATAATCATCACACTCATTCACCATCATATTTAACACGCAGGTACCATTTTTAAATTTTCCCCACTTTGGTCAAGTGAACTTTATTAATTTCGGTCCACTTTTATATTTGGTGGCAAATCATGAGCGTTTCTATTTTATTGTGTTGCTCATCATTTTATCAACTGTGGTGCTGTCACATAGCTGGGAAAGATATGACTTTATGACGCTCAAAAATCCCCACTGCCGCCGTTTAATATACCAGAAACATTTGCAGAATGTTATTAACAAATTGATATGTAATTTATTTTCACTACTTACTTCTTACATTAACATTAAACATTAGGTAGGTACCTAACCATCCTAAAACACAAGCTCTACTTAAAAATGTACCTGTCTATCTCCTCAATTGCAGACTTAAGTATAGACCCTCGAATATCGTGCTTAATAATAATTTAAGATATTCCTAACAAAAGATGCTTTTACGCACGTCCGTGAGTCTCTAGAGAAAGAGTAAAATCCAAATAATATAACTGTCATACCTTTCCCGGCGCTCCGCCGCCTCACGCCGCCGCAACCGACACGTTTCTCACATTGCAGAGTCGGACAACCTGGGGTCAACGGACTCGGAGGTGAAGAAGATATTAACGCTGCACCTGCCCATTACAGAGTACGAGGACGACGCCAGCGACGACGCCAGCGCGCCGCACTCCGACAGCGAGCCCGCGCGCCCGCGGCCCGCGCACCCCGCCTCATGTAGGGCTCGCGTGTCGGCTCTTGTTGCGCAGTAGTACCTCAGCAAGCAGCCAATCTTACTCCACGCGACCCATTAATAGTTTTGTGATGTCATTTTCAACCAGTCGTCAGCGATGGCGTGTAACTGGTCGGAAATAGTCCTTCGTATCCCTTATTTGCCCTGCAAAAATAATTGTATTAACAACGACGACAACTTTTGAATTTGTTCGTAACCACTGGCCTTTGCCATCTCACGTGCGAATCGAACGAAAAGTTAAACAAAGGCCTAAGCGAGAGTAGCTTACTCAGCTTTCTGCCACTGTGCTAGGAAGCGGGCGGGGTAGCAAGTCAAAAAAAACGCCAATACCTAGCATAACATCACACGTAGGTAGAGGCCTAGAGGGTAGAATAAAGCGATATCAATATCATTAACTGCTTAGTTTAATTAGATACTTCGCCCACCGCTCAACTTACGCGCATATTTCTGGTTAAAGCCACTTACTTCCCAGACTCTTGTGAATTACCTATGC
The DNA here is from genome assembly GCA_963691665.1 of Clepsis dumicolana. Classification (NCBI taxonomy): domain Eukaryota; kingdom Metazoa; phylum Arthropoda; class Insecta; order Lepidoptera; family Tortricidae; genus Clepsis; species Clepsis dumicolana. Next base: position 7,660,092 of record OY829522.1, on the reverse strand, counting down.
CCTTATCTAATACACAGATCCCAGCGTAGAGCGCGAAGAGTCCTCTTCATCATCAGAAAACAGCGTGGGCGGCGTAGTGCGCAAAGCGTTCCCCTCGCGGAAGGGCAAGGCGGGCGCGCTGGGCAAGCGGCACGTCCGCAGCTCCAGCGGGTACTCCAGCCACAACGACGAAACCACCTTCAGGTGACCACCGACATTGCTGTCAGATGTTGGCAGACATCGGAGCGGAAAATATGCTCAGCTTAAGGTTGACAAAATGGTCAAGGGTGTTTGGTGTGACGCATTTTTTAACACTTTATCCGCTCCGATATTTGGTGACTCATTTCATATTACTTTCGCGCAAAGAACAACATCACTCACGCTACTCCAGTTGCTACTTCAGCCACAACAAGGCCCGCAAAACTAGATCAATCTTATTCAGACATTTTGTTGTAGGACGCGACATAAGCCGTTAAGGCGACATAGGGTACAAATTGGGCAGCTACTTTTGCCGTTGACTATACCTTGTAATCTTTGTGGGCTGACGCGGTTTCATGGAATTTGTGTGCTAAATATAATGATTCAATAAGGTGCATCACATTTTTACGGTTCGGTAGTTTAGGAACTGACCACGATTATGTGCGATTGGAGTTGCGGCGAGCGAATTTTCTGTTCATTGCACCGTTGAAACGCGGGAGCACAGAAGTTAATTGGCAACACCCGCAATGTATTATTTTGAAAATTGCTCGCCACGGCACCGTTGACTCATTGTCGCCAAGCCGTTAGGTTTAGATGCTACAAAATGGTGGCTTTTTGGCTTCGACCGCGCCTGTTACATTGCAAGCCGCCCGCCGTAGAACTAAATCGTGAAACATTCCAGCATATCCAACTACCCGTCGTTCAACGACCACATCCACCCGCCGTCGCGGTTCTCAGACGACACCGAGTGCGAGGGCCACCACCGGCGCAAGCGGCACGAGAAAGTGCCGCGGGAGGCCTTTCAGATTAACGTGTAATAACGTAAGCGATGTTGTGCGCGTACGCTGCCCGCTCCGTAACCATAATGCTGCTTTCCCACCAGAGATATGCGAGGTAGCAAGAGCCAGGTCATAGCTATTGAGTCAAAGGTATGCGAGCTATGAAAATACGGATGATGCCTAGTTGGTTAAATCAGCAAATATTTTTTTAATACCAGAACCATCGGTTGCTATGAAATTTGTACTGAACTACTTACTCAACTATTACGTACTTACTCTGACTATGTAATTTTCAATGTTGAAACTGACTCATTTTATTAGTTTTTGTTAAAATAAAGAACTTGATTACTTAAGTAATAAAAATGTAAAATGGTTTTATTTTGGCATCGGTCACGATCAAATGAAAAGATCTTCTTTGGTGGATATCATAACACTCTCTTTTGGGAAAGCAATCCAAAACTAGAATCACAATACAACGAAAATGGGAGCTAAAAGATAGACGAAATATCGGTAGATAGTATTACTTATTAGTATCCTGAGGTCCGTTGGACGTTTCTGTCACGTTTGGGATTGGCTAATTAAATCATAAGCTAATCACAAACTTTACTTTTAGCCCCCGTTGCAAGAAAACGGCCATTTTCCGTATCGATTAATTCCAAGCAACAAAAAATTGTTTGCACGGTTAATCGTTACTATTTCAAGCAGCTTTCTTTGCATAGTGAATTTATCATAACACCATTGAGGCAAAGATTCAACCAACTGTGCTTGATACGGTACGAGTAGGTATAAGAATGCTATCTCTGCTTCAGATGCTATCCCTGACTGCCGGGCCTGGCACGGTTGTTTAAGTCATTGTTTCTGTTCGGAAACGTACTGTGCCATAATGTTTTACAAGTAGGTAATTTTGTAGCTTGCTTCAAGTTAAGAGCGCTATATTCGGACAATGCTCTTACAGCGTACTAAGTAAGCCGTCTCAAAATTATGTATCATGGCACATTGCGATGTCGACCACATCCGAAAAGTCTGTCGTTACTTGCCCCAACTGAATGGAATGCAGTCTCCGTAATGTTTTATTTAAAAACTTAAAACCAGATATGTCGCATTTTTATGGCAGGCAATGGTTTGATTAACGTCAGTCGGGAAGCGACTCACAGAAAGCATTAATCACAGCACTGGCTTATTATTTACTTGCACCCGGCTTTGATGCGTGCTGCACCTATAACTAAGCATGCTCAATGTTCTTGAATGGCCCATAATGTAGGCGTATCATAATCATAAGTCAGACCACGAAATCCGAAAAATGTTATGAGGACAGCCCATCAATCGGTATATGAGTTATGAAGTTCACAGACGAGCAGTAAGGAGTTGGGAAGCTGAACTGTTGCAAAATTATATTCTACAAAAAATCGATGAATTAGAGAAGAGTCAAGAACATAGCGTTTGAGGGTTTATCTTTATAATTTCAGTGAGATGCAGGAAAGGTATCCGGAGCAGTCGTTCGCGCGCTACAGCCGCACCCCCTCGCGCGCGCGCCCCGCGGCGCCCTACCAGTGAGCGCCCGCGGCTCCAACGAATTGTTGAAATGTTCACTCCAAGCATTCCCACTCTTACGGGACAGACCTATGCCTAATAGTGTTGTTGTTAAATATTAGGGATATAACAAAGAATGTTATTAAATGAAACAATTTGCTGAACAGTTGCCAAATTTCGATACTTCCGTACCTACTTCTAGTGGTGTACATACGATTGTAGATAGATAGGTATATAGTAAATGACTACTCCTCGTGCCACCGACGATCGGGCCGCTCGGCCGCCCGGCCGCCCCGGCTCCGACCCTGGCTCTGTCGCTCTGTAAATATTATTGTAATTACTGTGTACTTTTTATCGAATGTAAACTTAAGAAGAACAATAATTAAAATAAATATATATATATATTTAAACTTAATGCCTTATTGACCAAAGTCTTAAAACTAGTTAAGGATGTAATTGTGAAATTATATCCCATAGGTATTTTCATTATAATTGTTTATTGTTGTAAAGTTTATGAAAGTGTCTGTTTCCATTGGCAAGTCTTATCTTCGTCTATAACGTAAGATGTCTCTCATACTACTTAACATGTTACTCAACTCTATGTCATAGCGTAATGGAAGTACTTAATGATCGATCACCCTCGGGGTTCCGCAGCGTCTAATTCGCACAAACAATTTACAAATATAAACTAAATAACCTCAGATCTACGAGTACATACCTATTCAGTGACACTCCTAACATAACCAAACCCGCAGCATAACCAAACACGTAAATTAGTTAACCATAACATATTTTGCTACCCAATACCCACTAAGTTTCTTGTAAAGTGAGTAAAACTTATATAAAGCGCATCGTACCAATACCTACCTTAACTTAGCGAAACGTTAGTAGATAAACAATCCTCAGTAAACGGTAACACAAGACAATACACTTACCTATAGTTTTTTGGTGAATACGGCAGGAAGTTAACTTTAAATGTACATTGACCTGTATCAGTAGCGTTAGTTTGCGAGTGTTGGACACTTAACACTTTTTGTATTCGATATGATATTTTTTAAGTGGATTGTGTGAATTTTTACTGTTTTACAATCGTTTGCGTTGACTCTTTCGTAATTCCAACGAAGACTGCCCTATATTTAATTGAGATCTATTTTATATATATACTAATCACAAACCTAATGCTAGTCGGTCGGGATGTAAAGTAGATTTAAGAGTCATCATGAGGTTTAACGATTTTAAACTGTAGTTCCGATTTTTGCAGCATAGACAAATATTATGAGCGTTAAAAATCTATCTGTACTTACCTCATTCGCCACAAGCGACTGTTAATAGAATGGTATATTTATAGATGGTGTCAGCTGGACTGATTTGATCACGACATCGGATCGAAAAGAACTAGATCTCGTAAGGACCTAACTCATTTAATGTCTTAAGAGTTTCGAATAATTTCAACATTAGACCTCGAAAACGCCATTTGAATTCTAGTCAATGAACCATATCATTTTTGGAAGTTATGTTACCTGCATTACTTTGATACACGTACCTATGTAAGAGTTAGTTAATCATGTTGTTACAGATATGTTTTTATAAAGCAAACAAATGAGTTATTAGGACAGTATGATGTGAACGAAAATAAAAAACATTTACTTGAAAATTGTCTATTATTTACACTCGAATAAGTTACAACTCATTACACAATTGGCTTAAACCTAATGCAAATGGCAAAGACCTTGTTGATTACGCTGTGTTAATGATTTTTCAACACGAATTAATTGAAATTAAAAAAAAGTTAAGAAAATAAAGGAATGCCGAAATATGATTAATTTGCTTGACCATTCGAAGGGATAATCAATAGTTCCTTATTAAAGATACACTCACTCGCGCGGCGTTCAATCGCTATCACTGTCGTCAGCCGTGAAGTCGAACGGCCTGAACTTGTCCCGAAAGTCTGCCACGAACTCGTCCTCCTGGTCGCGGCGGAGCAGGCACTGCCGCCAGTCCGCCTTGTCCTCGCAGTGCAGGATGTCCGGGCTCGACAGCACATCCCTGAGGACAGGAATGCTGATGATAGCTACATGAACTAGATAATTGAATGACAACGCGAAGCGCGGGCGAAACTTGTTCGTTTCAGCTCGGGCTGAAATTCCTTCGTATGTCCGTCCAGCGTCTGTCCGGCTGTTCTCCTCGACAGGTCGCATTTCTTAATAATATTTGTGAACAGGATCGATAATTACATAGATTTTTTTGTGGATCCGATTTTCGGATTTAAAAAAAAAGACAGAAATTAACTCACGAGGTCTACAGCTCACAGTGCCACTAGTTTAGCTGGTTTCTCAGTTAGAGGAGGTCGAAGCCAAGAGACTACATGTCATATTGAAAATATTTACACATTAAAAGTCCAATAAGAATCATGCGTCCTATGAGTTCCCTGTAGTTCGTAACTAGCTTGGCTTACGCCCGCGATTTCGCCCTCGTGGAGGTATTCCCTATCACGTAGGAAATACGAAAAATCCTTCTTCATTCTGTATACATCATAAAAGGAACTTCTTAACAAAAAATAGCTTTCCAAATCCAATGGTTTGCCCTGTTATGTAGACACTGGATTGTGCACTTATTACACAGGTAGATAGACACAGTCAAACAACACAAAAAATCCAGAAGGTATCTACACCTAAGTGTATTCAAGAGCGTCAGATATTCGCTTTATCATACCTTCCGAACTGCAGCGGGAAATGCTGCTTCGTCTTCGCGAATATCTGATCGCCGGACGGCAGCTCCGCGTGGAAATACGGCGCGCCCGGCAGCGTCACCTGCTTGATGTCCGAGAACGGCGGCAACACTTCTATCTGCACGCTGTGGATACCGGCTTCGTCCTGTGGCCATTAAGGAACGTTATACCCGGAACTCATATAATTTACTTGGAAAGTCATTACGAAAAAAGCCGCGGTGAGCGGGCCGGGGAAATGCGTCGTGATTGGTTCATAGCTTGTCATGTCGCTTGTCATCTGGTCGAAAGGGGGCGGCGATTAGTGGCCAATAAGATTTATAGGTGCAAATGAGCATATTATGCGTTTCGGAAACGTTCGCCCTGACATTTGGTGTCCAGAGGGTGGTTGATCCGTGTTGCTGACTCTATTTTTATAAGGGGTTATAGTAAGGAGACTCTAACGAGCTACATGTTAAGCTAGCAAGATCCAGCTTAACATAAATGTCGTTCAATGCCTCTTGGTAGTCTCAAAAAGAGGATATGAAGCATAATTTATTCTCACTTTTAACCAACCAACGCGTACGTAAAGATCGAACGGATTATGCCAGCCCACTTCTGGGGAAGGGTATCATCTTCTGTTAACTTCCTATTCCTAACTTACCCACCCATTTCATAAAAAAAATCATAATTACTATTATTATCTCTTGTCAGGATTTCCAATTCTATGTAATTTATACACAAGTTGCTTTGCTGTCTATGCGATTTAAATGTTAGTAATGTATGCATGGTTTTAAGATAATTAAATGCAACATACAAACCAGTTATGTTATCATTATCATGTAATTATCATGTGTGTGTGTAACTATATGTATAAATAATCTGTCACTTTACCTGGAAAACCTCCAGTATCTGAGCACCGCAAGCCTTAGGCACTGGCACACATTGTATCTGCATGTGTGACGTACGGTAGTTCCTCTCGAAGAAAACCACAAGCTTGTCCAGAGACGAGTAGAACTTGCGCAGGGTGTCTTTGAACTTCTTAATCTCGTCTGCTACTTCGTCAGGTGCCTGCAAGGGTACTTAATATTAGTAGGTTTAATGTGCCACATAGTGGGGTATCAGGGAGAGATTATTTTACTCAACCAAAATATTTTTATTTTTTTTTCAGTTTCAGTTTCGGTTTAGTAAATTTAACATAGGGTTTTCTTTTATCTATTTAAAAAAAATGAATGTCTGTTAAAATAATTGTACCTTTTTTGTATTAATTTAAAGCCTCAAAATTGATAAAAACAAGGTTAGCAGTGTACAAGAATAAGAATATACGTCGCAGCCGTTATCCTTTTGGCTTAAAGGAGACCAAGGTAAGCACTGGACCTGGGTGTTATTGAAAGTTGTTGGATGGATAAGCTCTTAAGATCCAAAATATTCAAAATGTTACCTTTTTTGGCCCATTTTCCTCGAAATGGGGCTTTGTAGCGCATAATACATATTAACTTAACTCGACTGTTGGTTGGTTGGTTGGTTGTAACTTGACTGGCTGCGGCGCGACCTTTTTATAGTTTTATTTGTCTTTTATTATGCTTTCAGTTGTGTTTCGGTCGCTTGATCTGTCGGTCTTAATATTGTATTTGTGTTCTTATATTATTAAATTCATATCATTTAACCCGTGTTTCCATCAATTCTCATATAGTCTTCTTATACAGTCCACCACTAGCTATCATCGACGTTTCAGTGTTTTCAAGTAGACAAAAACTTCCCTATAATCTGAAGGACGTAATAAAATACAATTATTACTAAAGCATCACTTACTCTTGTCAATGATTGATGGTGTGTGATGGGCAGTATCAACACATGGTCTGGAGTCAACGGCCCTTTCGGCAGCGCGAGGTAGCAATGGTTCCCCACGCATATTACTAAATGCTTCTCCACAGTAGGCGATGACAGGCAGAACCAGCAGGTATCTGCATACACAATAGATAACTGTTACTATAAATAACATATCAACTCAGTCCTAACTATGCATAATGTCTATTTCAAAAAACTAAAACCAACTTCCTTGCTATTTCGAAATCTCAAAAAATAAGATTGCAGACACATTAAATCTTTTAAAGAAGTATAAAAAGGATACAAATTTTGTGTGTACAATATTTTATAATGTATCAAACCTGGATCAAACTCTTTCCGTTTCTTCTCTGGATATTCACCACCTTTCCTTTTCCGCTTGCCATGGTCATCATCTTGTGCATCCATGTTGTAAAAGTACTGGCCATTGCCAGAAAACTAAAACAACAACAAAAATTCTTAGTGATACAAAAAATACACACAATAAGTTTAACTTGCTTTTAAGAGTTGTTAATAAATAAGATTAATGAATGATGTTGAAATTTAACTTGCTTATTAAATACAAAGTTTAGCTTTATGCACTTTTCAATAGGGATACAAAGTTTTCGCTTCATATATTAGTAAGTACATAGATAATTAAGTTTTAAAAGACCTTAACAACTTTCCCAGGCTGATGTTGCTTCAACAGCTCAGGATCAAATGGACAGGCTGTTTCATCAGTAGTTGCCTGCAGGAGATCCGTCATCCGCATCTTACTGATAGGTTGCAAGGAGCAGGCATATAACCATTTTTCCTTGTTATCGTTGGCTACGTCAGCTAGCCCCAAGAACCTTGTGGCAATCTCTCTGTAGTCTTGATGGACACTCAAATTTCTACAAAGGAAATAAAGTTGACTGTAAATCTATGAAATTAAAACAAAATGGTTAAGTAATTTATTGAATCAGGCGTTACTTTGCGGAGGTCCATATTTATGAACTAAAAAACAATTACTTTGCTCAGAGTAGTGGAAGTGGTGGCATGTTGAGCGGTTGTTGTTGTGCTTCGTAAATGGCCTCGTGGAGAGTGCCGAAACGCGTCAGCGTTTAGTATAGTGGTGGTGGTGATAGTTGGGTCTGTGTGGCATGTGTTGATTCGTGTAGCAGTGGAGGTGGAGGTGTTGCATGGAAACATACATTTGCCGCACAGATATAACTATTTGCCATTAGTGGTCGCGGGTGAGCAAAGTAATTGTTTTTTAGTTCAAAAAATGGTTAAGAATTGCAATGAAGAATTTATTATTTAGATAGGGATGCCATTTTCATGGAGTCTCATTTGTCATCAGAGGTTTGTATGTGTTTATGCCATTTAAATAGGAAAAGATAAATGGATAGTAGGTAGTTACCTATAAGGTTGCCTCTCATAATATTTATTCGGAGATGGCACCACATGATACCTTGGTTTTACATGTATGGCCAACCATGCTATCAAATCAGACAACTTTTCTTGCTCTACATCTATCTGTAAAAAAAACGTTTATTTTTGTACCTAGTAAGCATCATCAGATGTAACAAAATTTACTCATTAGGTGATAGGTAATTCTTTTAGTGAATTTTTGGTAAGGCTTGAAAAATATATCAACAAAAACTATACTAGAAAATGAGATCTAATAATACCTTTTGGTTTTCATCTTCCTGGATACCAGAGGGCCACAAGGTTGTAATCAGTATATCCACTCCTCGGTATTCACTCTGGGATCTGAAGCATGAGTCTCTAATTGAACTGCAGTCACTCGGCTCAAAGGTGCACATGGGCAAGTCTTTGCCAAGCTCTCGACGGGAAAGCCCACTTAAGTAGGCTATTTTCACATCAGCACTAGTTGTGAATATACCCCTTTTGCCTGAAAAACCATCTTTTATAAATACAAATGTTTTAGAATGAGTAAGCAAGCACAATAAGTAGGTACAAAAAGTAATTTGCTAAAAATTGGATATTTTGAGATTTTTTTCTTTAGCGGCTATCAAAATACTTACCCATATACACCACATTTGGGACTATCTCGGAACCTTCTTCGCAGTAGTATTGACAATGTTCACTGTTGCTTGGCCCAAAGACATAAGTAGTTACAGGAACTGAAAATATGAACAAAGTTAATTTTTATGTTTAAAACCATTCCATGTCATTTAAACTAGTGTGGCAACTTTTAATTTCTTCTGATGCTAATATTAAAACCAATCAAGGACATGAGCTTACCTTTCCTGTAACCCATTTTGTATGCATCCAATTGCGAATTATCATCGCCGAAAAAGTTTCCGACGCACAATAACACATCAAACGGACCAGATTTCTTCACAACCGACTCAACGCGGGAAAACAAACTCAGAAAATTCCCATTAACATCTCCGCAAAACAATCTGTAAAATTGATAAATACCTAGGTAGTAAAAATCTAAATAACTATGAACGAATATTCTTTTTATTCATATAATAAGTAAGATAAACCTACGTTTTCTGTTTGTCGGCCATCGTAAAAATAGAGCTAGAACCCTTTTCACTTGGTTAAAATCAATTGTGTACCTATAATCAAATTCACACTTTCACACGCACAGCTTAGATTTTAATATTCAGTGATGAAATAAGTAAACTAATGATATGTTCCATTAAAGATTTCGATAAAACTTAACTTTAACCCAACTAAAACGACCCAACTACAGCTCTAGTAGAAATTCCTTGCCCAACAGCAACAGAACGACTGTCGACTATCAATAGTATCAATGTCAATGTCAAATTTTTGTGTTTTTTTTTTGTTTTTTTTTATTTAATTCATCCCATAAGGGATAGGCAAAGGAACTGAGTCCATACAGCCACGTCTGATGTGTTTTGTAAATTTCTGTATATTAAAGTACTGTCATCGTCAGAGTTGTGTCAGTCTGTCCTAGTCACGTCCTGTCAACTGCTCATGCCTTCCGTAAAGCCATAGTGTACTTTACGGCGAGCTACGGCGAGCAGCAGCCGGCGGATATTTGGGGGTCACAAACAGAGGGAATACGCATTTTCACTTGAATTCTTCATTTGCTGGGCCCTTTCACGTCAATTTGTTGTATAATACACTATCTTTATTATCCACCAAACAACATTAAGCACAGAAACTAAAATTCAATTAACGACACGATCCACTCTCATCGGTTTCCCGCCAAATTCTTTTAAAAGGAAGGATTTATGTTGGCTAAACTGATTTTATCTCAAATTTTTGACGGAAACGAATACCATAGTAATATACTGGCCCTAAACTATGAAGTGCAAAATTCGAACTTCGTGTTGTGCCGTCCCGCTCACGCTAATATGATTTAATACGAGAGCGAGCGGGACGATACGATACGAACTTCGATTTTCGAATTTCGTAGTCGTCCCCCTGTCTTAGCTTGTCTTGTCTGTGTTTGTTATCTGTCTGTCACGACTGTCACTGTCAGTAGAATTCAAGTGAAAACGCGTATTTACTCTGTTTGTGACTCCCAAATATCCGCCGGCTGCTGTTCGCCGTAGCTCGCCGTAAAGTACACTATTGCTTTTCGGAATGCATGAGCAGTTGACAGGACGTGACTAGGACAGACTGACACAACTCTGACGGTGACAGGACTTTAATATACAGAATTTTACAAAACACATCAGACGTGGCTGTATGGACTCAGTTCCTTTGCCTATCCCTTATGGGATGAATTAAATAAAAAAAATAAAAAAAATGACACTGTCAGTCTGTCACTGTCACGAAGCGCTCGCTTGCTGAGCTATCTTGTGGTTGTGGTGTTTTTTGTTTGTTTAGTTTATTCGTTGTTCATATAATTAATATTAAGTGTTATTAATCAAATTCAGACCCTAGAATTATGGCATCATCTAGTAAATTGCCGGGTACGGGGCTGGAAGACGTTGGAGTACCCGGTCAAGCATACTTGCGAGACGCTCTCACAAGTTGCACTGATCCTTTGAAAGCCATTGAAGAGTTTCAACTGGAAAATGGTATCCTGCTACCTTCATTAAGACCTATGCTACCGCTACTGGACCTTCATGGAGTTCGTAGACTGGACTTTCACACATCAGTCCTAGAAGAGCTAAGAGACAAACTCATATCTCACATCAATGAGTTAGGCTCCAAAGAAAACAAGGAGCATGACAAGAAACTCAAAGAATTGCTCAATAAAAGTTTTTCAGTCGTAAGGGTGAAGGCTCTAAGACCTGTTATAATGAGCATTCTTAAAAATACACCTCACATTGACGACAAATTCCTGCGAGTTCTAGTCAGGGATAGAGAACTGTATAATGACACAGATACCGAAGTAAAGCGGCAAATATGGCAAGATAATCAATCCTTATTTGGTGACGAAGTATCCCCATTACTTAGTCAATATATAAGAGAAAAGGAAAATGTTTTATTTGACCATGAAAATCTCAACAATCTATTCTTTTCACCATCTCCAAAAGTTAGGCGACAGGGTGCAGTTGTGCAGAAACTAGCCCACATGATTGGAAACAGTGTCAAGTTGTATGACATGGTCTTGCAATTTCTCCGGACATTGTTTTTAAGAACAAGGAATGTACATTATTGTACTTTAAGGGCTGAACTTTTAATGGCACTGCATGATTTGGAAATACAAGACATCATTTCTGTTGACCCATGTCATAAATTCACTTGGTGTTTGGATGCCTGCATTAGAGAAAGAAATGTAGATATTAAGAGATCAAGGGAACTGCAAGGATTCCTGGACAGCATTAAAAGAGGTCAGGAGCAAGTGCTCGGTGATCTCTCCATGACTTTATGTGATCCGTATGCTATAAACTTTTTGGCTACATCAGGAATAAAAATCCTTCAACATCTAATCAACACGGAAGCTCTCCCAAGAGATAACACAATTCTAATTCTATTACTGAGGATGTTGGCTTTGGGTCTCAGTGCCTGGGTAATGATTGATTCCCAAGAGTTCAAAGAACCTAAGTTGGACAGTCAGGTAGTCACTAAATACCTGCCGGCTTTGATGTCCCTAATGGTTGATGACCAAGTTCGAGCAACTCATAACAAACTTCCTCCAGATGAGAGGGAGTCTGCGATCACAACTATTGAGCACTCTGGCCCACCACCTGATGCCTGTGAGGCTTACATGCGCGAAAGCTCAGTTTGTGGAGTCCTTGCAATGTATTATACACTACATGCTGCCAAATTACGTGACCGCGGAGCCTTACTTAGAATCCTTAGCATTCTAGGTAGTTGTAAAGATGGTAGAGCATATGAAGACCCATTCCTGCATGCCCTTGTTGCCTTACTGGTCCAGTTGCCTGATGAATTCCAAGGCGAGGACTTCAGCACAGTATTGTTTGACGAGTTCTTCTTCGCTGGTCTATCCAAAGATAATGTTACCAGACATCTATTGAAACTGCTCTGGTATATACATCCTAAACTTCCTGAAACTAGGACCCAAACCCTCATGAAGGCTTTACAGCCTGGCACCCAACACAACGAATCTGTTCACAAGCTGTATGAAACTTTACAGCAGAAAATGACTGTAGTAGTTGAGCCTGTTGGGCCAGCTGCTACTGAAATGGAGTACCTGGACTCACCTCTTATGAGTGTACCCACTCCGGCGCCTTATCACATGTAGCGTTTTTTACTGTATTCAAACAAATCATATTATAATAATAATATACTTATAAGACTGTTCAGAATGTTGTTTTTTTTTTCGAGAAATTTTGCTATTTTATTTATAAATCTTGTACCATTGGAGAGAAAATGCCTTAGTCGCCACGCTTGGCAGGCGGGTTGGCGACCGCAGTTATACCCGTTACTTCGCGGAGGACGATGCTGCCCATCCCCCGGTTTATCCCTTAGTCGCCTCTTACGACACCCATGGGAAGAGATGGGGTGGCCTCCAACAAGATGGAGCGACGACCTAGTAAAGATTGCGGGACCGCGGTAGATGCGGAAAGCACAAGACCGGTCCGAGTGGAGAGCCTTGGAGGAGGCCTATGTGCAGCAGTGGACGTCTTTCGGCTGACATGATGATGATGATGATGATTTATGAACATCCATTTTTGCTGGGTACCTACTCCTGTTATACCAGTCTCTGGTCTAGGACCACCTTAAGTATATTATGATGAATTAAACATAAAACTACCGTGAGATTCAATCATAGTGAAATAAACGGATCACTCACGTATGTCAGTCGAGTACAGCCCGATATGTATCGGACTAATCCGTAGTCCTTCCTCTGGGAGGACGACAGGGGTTCTGCTGTGGCCGAACATTCAATTTACTCGGATTTGACGCACTACATTCGTTTTGATAAGGTGTCGGTACTAGCGAGAGAAAAGTTTTTCATTCCGCGGAAAGTACGTGAAGCCATTGAAATTAGTCGCCATCCCAATTTAAAAAGTGATAGTGGATGGTCAGTGCCCCCGAGTTGGAAAACTGTGTTGAATACTTGCTGCGTCAACAGCTAGTGTGAACGAGCCTTTACAAAGTGATGTGATTAGTGTAGTGTGCTACCCTACTTTTGACCATAATAAAAATGACGATGAAAACGAAGGTAGTTGCGCGCCGCCGTGCAGCCGCGCGAGCAGAGCCGCGGCGCGCAGTTTGCGTTTCGCCACCGGCGTAGCGTGTGCTCCCAGAGGAAGGACTACGGATTAGTCCGAAACATGTCTGGCTATACTCAACTGACATACGTGAGTGATCCCTTTATTTTACTATGAATTAAACATCTTTTGTCTTCCTACTTGCTTAAACTATACCTTTGGAAGTAATGCAGCGGGAAATTCAGAATAAAACAAATGCCTAAAATCTCTGTAAATATTTATTAGTATATTGACTTACAACAATTGTTTTAAAATTAAAGTACATTATCGGACGTTATTATTACAACTATTTTATGGACGGACATCTGAGCACATTCATGGCAGTTAATATTTCGGAAACTTGCTACTTCACCAAATTAAATTTGCTATTTTAGTAAATTTAATACATAATTTAAAAAATGGAGCTGCGCGTTTGCTAAGACTTTATTCTGGTCTTATAAAAGATTTACGAGTGGTGATCACGTCGTTCGGGTTTCAAATCCAGAGAATGGAGAGATCGGAGCGATCGGGAACGTTCAAAGAGAGAGGGGTCCGTGTAGATAGGTTCGCTTCCGTCGTCGAATGCGCTAGCCAGCCGCCCCGCCGAGCCCGCTTCCTCGCCCACGTCAGCAAAGGTCCGTCCCAAGCCACTGAAAATAGCAATGTTTATGTTAGCACCCCGCGCTTAATGCTATGCGCTTTGTTTCAGGCGCTTGAGTTATTAATAAAATGTTATCTGTACTACAAAGTGTAATCCTGTCAACAGTCAACACATAAGTGGGCCACCTCGTCAACGTTTTAACTGTTGTCATAACCATTCGACTAATTTTGACCAATACGGGTTTCTCGCTTGTTACTCAGTCTAAACACATACATCCCAACCAACCGGTGAATCAGTAGGTAACGTACACAAGCGTGAAGACGGTGCCCATGCTAGACTCCGAGACTACAGGTATACCCACGTACAGCTTTAACCCGGTAAATGTCAGGTTCCCTTATTTACTTACCTCAGTGAGAAAGGTTTGTGTAAGTGCGAAGCCGAGAAGAGCGAGGGTCTGGTGGGGCGCGGGCCCGGCGTCACCGGCCGCAGCGCCGGCGCCGCGCTGGAAGCCTGGATGTTCTTACGGAGTACGCGCCAGTAACGCCTGTTGGGGAACGAAGGGTATTAGAAGCAAGCTTCTTTTGCACTGTTTAATACTTTGGCGAGAATTTCCTACGGTGGTTTTGTTGATGAAGTTGAAGCGACTAAGTAGGAGATGCATATGTATATGGTACCTACCTAATTTTTTTTATTGGTAAGCCAAGCATCAATACCTATATTCTACATAGTGATTATCTGCATAGTGATTTATGTTGTTTTATCGTTGTCATTCAAATTCATTCATTCAAAACAAATTTGAAAATATCTATGTAGATACCTACTCGAATTATACAACACAAAATTATCTATACATTACACATACCTACTAAACCTTAGGTACACTTCACGTGAATTACTCGGTACTCTGTAGCCTTGCCATATTTATTTCTTACCTTTTACCTACCTAATTAATTTTCTAAAGTTACGTAAGTAAGTACATAAATCGTAAATGTTTAAAAAAAATTCGTAGCGTTCAAGCTTTTTACAACACCATTAATTTCGAATGTCCCAAACGGTGCCCACCTGTAAATATACAGTGCTGCCAACATCATAGCCAGAAGTAAAGACAGCAGCACGCATAGAGCCACCAGCAGAGCGCGGTAGTGGTACGGCGACACACACACCCCCACGGCCGACACAACCGGCGAGGAATCCGCCGGACCGTTTTCTTCCAGCAACTCATTCCGGTTGTCGAACACCTGTAAATGTTAGACTTATAGGTGAATACGATCTCGGCGGTGGTGTAGGGAATCTAGCGTTAAATGGAAATTGAATATTTAACTGCTAGGCTCCTGTAGGTCGCGCACGAGTTTTCGAATCCTGCGCAACGTTACGTTATCGTATAGAAATCGAGAAACTACAAATTTTTTGTTTCAAATACGCTCACGGACGGGCGCTGTTCCAAACGTCATACAAATTTCTCGATAAACGTTACTACTCGATTACGTTACGCAGGATTCGAAAACTCGTGCTCGACCCTCTGTTCTAGTTACATGGCACTAGGTTTCGACGTTTCTAAACTCAGATTGGTAGGTACATAAAAACAACTTTTAACTCTCTTCCTTCTGACTTCGGTGCCCAATAGGCATAACATCTCCCTGGAGAGAGGCCCCTTCATAACGTAGTCACCGCAATCCCCCGACGAGAATTGTACAATGGATTACGTGGATCACTCCAGCTTAACGTGATTATTTCCAATTTGAAGGCCCTCTATCTTCTTGAAAGATTTTTATCAATCTTATCATAGCTACTGTTAGTAGTAGGTAGGAAGGTAGACCAACGCGATAGTAACAAATCTATAAATACTTACTATCAAGTAGCTACCTACTTACCTAACCGAAAGATAAATAACTTCCTTACCTCAATCATCTTCCTGACGTGACTCGGGGTCTCAACTTCCTCTTTCAAATATTTATCGACGCTCGCATTCTCGAATGACACCTTGTAGACAGCATCTCCGTTGACCTCCTCGGATTTCTTTGGTTTATCGTCACTGGTCTTAGTTGCATCGTCATTAGCATCAGCTTCGGCTGTGTCATTGGTGATTATCAGTGTTCCGTTCACATCTCGTCTTCGGCGGCCGAACGAGGGCTCCGACCTTCCTGTATGACTCGGGCAGTAAGCCTGGAAAACAAAGTTTAATGACGTTCTAAATGATGATGGTAACATGCATACTTGTTGGTCACAATAATTGTAGATAGTGAGTAAGGTTAAGGTGTTCGGGTTAACAGGTCAGGCATCACGCGACTATCATTCAGATGAAAGTTTTATCTACCTATCATGTGCATGTTGAGTGTTAGTGATAATCCGGACGATGTTTAAGTACCCAATACGTACCTAAGTACTTTAGTAGTCATGAGTTTAAAAAACCGAAGCCTAACCTCAAATTGTTACCGATAGTAAAACCCTCCACACATCTTTAGACTCCCCTATAAAAACTTGTCATCGACATGAGTTATCATAGGATTTGGTACACCTTGAAAAGTTAGATAAGTGCCTAGGTACCTACCCACTCACAACAACCACTGGCAAAGTATTGAAACAGAAAAGAAAAAAATTTGAAAGTCCGACGCTCGCACTGCTTTTACAAATTTGCATAATTTATTATTTTGCAGTCATGTACGGATCAAGGCACAGATAACCTTTGGCTAAGTATCTCATGATAACCCCCTGTGACTGGATGCGGCCAGATAAAGGCCTGAATGTAGACAATATCACTATCGCCACAGCCATTGACGTAATTCAGTCTGTTTACCATACGCAGCGTCGACGTCGAATTGTCGTCGAAATATCTAGATAGGTTTCAGTTTTTCCTGATGAATTTGAAACTATTTAGCTTAGTTGGAACGATGTCAAATAAATGTTTTTAAAGAAAAAGTATGACACCTCGTGAGAAGTGTTTCAGTGAGGTCTTAATTTTATTGCCTGTTTTATACTTGCTTACTTAACTACCTAAGATATTCACGATCTCCCGCTAACCTCACGCCATCAAAGTTCATACGTACCGGCTGGCAGCCATCGCGGCAAGTCCTGACCGTGGCTTCAAACACCAGGAAGTTTGACTCCGGGATCTTGAACGCGTTGAAGCGGGCCTCCAGAGAGTCCCCGCTGCGACCCTTGTCCAGCTCAGGGAATACGTCAGGATCCACTGGACACCTGGGGTAAAATTATTACAAATAATTTCGCAAACGATGACAAGATCATGAAGACATAGGTAAGAAAAATCCCAAAGAAGCCCGTCCCAAAAGGCGCACTCTCTCTCGCAGACATAAGTACCTAGTAGTATAGTACGGTGTTCGGCTAAAAATTTAAGTGAAAGACTTTGAAAACCCATAGTAGTTACTGACATGTTACGGTATTTATTATTATTTCAAATAGCTTCCCTTTGCGTAAAAGGAAAATTAGGAAAACTTCGTATAGGACTATGTGTGCATTTGTTCTACATAATTATGTACAACTCGATTTCTTAGATTGGTTCCTAATTATGATGGCGCCAGTTATAATAAAGCTGTATTTTATGGCACCACAAAAACATTTTTTGGAAAGATTTGTTAACATTTACCTTAGGTACTTGCTTAAGTAATTTTGTTACAATGTTATAGGTCTCTTTAAAAAATCTGAATATTTCCATTAAAAACAGGTACTTACCTATACCAAATCTAATTTAATTCAGAAAAAAAATCCCAATAACATATTGAGATATTTCGCGATATTTTCCGAACCCCACCCCGTTTCGAGCCTTACGTGATTACCTAATGGACGCTGAAAATGTGCTACGAAATGCCGGTAATGACCATTGATGTAATTACCGATGTGTATTTATGATAGTTGTTAATAATAGCATTATTATTTTTTAAATATTTTCTGTTATCGCTGGTGCCAACAATAGGTGCTTACTCGTATTTAGGCGTAAGTACCTATACGTGCTTCGTAAGCACAATAAGCACAGAAATAAGACGACACATCCGGAGTTTATTTATACATAATTAAAATTAATTACGAGGATAAATTAAGGATATCACTCATCTGGGTTGGTAATAATTTGCATAATAAGTCTTGTTTTGTTTATAACTGACTGTAGGGTAGGTAGCAATACTACTCATTATTATGTTAAATTACATAACAAATGATTTGATCACTGTTTTACTACCAAATAATACTAAAATAAGCTCAACCTAAATTCTGAAATAAGGGCTAGGTATTGAATGCACTACAAATACATTATGTTGTATAAATAAACTTGTTTTCGAAGACGTACCTATTTGTAGCGCTGTTTTAAATAATCACAATGTAAATAACGTGGATGTAAATAGAGATATGTGCTATTTATAAATGTTTGCTACGTTATATTATAATGCTTACCTACTGATAATGTATCACATTTGACGGCCGGATAGCCTAGTGGTTAGAGAACCTGACTATGAAGCTTGAGGTCCCGGGTTCGAATCCCGGTCGGGGCAGATGTTTGTACGATGAATACGAATGTTTTTTCTTAGGTCTTGGATGTTTAATATGTATTTAAGTATGTATTTATCTATATAAGTATGTTTATCCGTTGTCTAGTACCCATAACACAAGCTCTGCTTAATTTGGGGCTAGGTCAATTGGTGTCAATTGTCCCATGATATTTATTATTATTATTTATTTATCTCTGTATATTATATATTTTTAATGTATCAGATTTAACTTACCCTACTCTGTCTATTAGCTGCACAGACCGACCCGAATAGGGGTCTCGGGCGACCACGTTGGTTGCAAAGATATCCGTAGCGTAGTTGTACCCATCTTGTGCTTCCAGTCTGAAGGTCAAGGGGTCGCCAACAGCGATTGTAGTGGTCGGTCGACCTTGGTACAGGATCATCAGTCGGACCTTCGAGTTGAGGGAGCTCTCCTCCGGGAGATACTCGATTGGTATGGGACTGCCTGATCTGTCGATGAAATCGTACCCAAAACTACTGTTAGATATGAAGCTGATTTTTCTATGGAAAATACACTCTGACTTTGAAAGAACTCACTCGTAATGGTACCTATTTTTAATATAGAAGTTACGTAAATTCTGTCGTTAAAGTCGCCATTATAAGGCTGTTGAAGCCAGTAGCGCTCCAAACTGAACACTCCGAATGTCTTTAAATAGCAGTTAAAATTAAATAGCATGTGCTTAATTTTATTTTTTGAACTTGGAAGTGTTGTTCAAGAGGATTTCGTTCAAAGTGACTTGTTAGTAGCTGTTAGTGAAATAACAGCACTCAAAATAAAAAATCACAACCGCCAGTCCTAGGAAAAGCCATGGTAAAAACAATCTGACATCACCAAAACAAATATTTTCTCGCATATATAAGTAGGTAGGTAACACACGAAAAAGCAAGTAAACACAAGATAAAAATGCTTGCAAAAATTAAAACCCCAAAAGAAAGCCAATACACCGTTATTTTGAAATCAAAACGTAACACGGCAACTAGCGACATTTTCTTATTCAGTTAGACAATTTAAACGGATTTACACCATTCCTGCGTAAACTAACTAAAAGCGCTAACTTAAAGTCACGCTGTTAACAGTTAAATCCACAATAGAAATCCGTGTCTATTTGAAAACATGGCATGCCAATCAAGATGTTGGCGCCTTACCTACTTTAGCTTACGAATACAAAACATTGTCAAACGTTAGCACAACATTCCATATTGGCCCGAAGCGTTTAAATTTATAAACTGTCATGGACCTCATGTCTCGCCATCGGTTCGCTGCCGCTATTTTTTTTTTAATAATAATCAATAATTGCTTAAAACAAACATGATGCCCAAATGCCATGTCTTCACATAGACTCCATTTGAAATATAGTCTCACCCGGCTCCAATGTAGTTGGAGGTTACAACTGCTTCAGCGGGCCCACGAAACAAACACGTCAGATTGAAACGTTTGTCCCGTGATGTCTGCACATTGTCACTGAATTGCACCACCACAATATTTGTCATCGTGTCGCCATACTACGACATAAAAAAAAGATACTCGAACATCTACGACAAGGGACCAAAATAACATTTAAAGATCTGCTTAGTTACTTACACGTTGGGTGCCACATTCAGGATAGCCGTGCGCTCCAGTGATTCTTAACACATTGGACACGCCACCATTTCCTCTGAAGAAGCAACGATCATAGAACCCGTAAGTGTACATCCGACCGAAGAAACCTTCTGGTAATCGCAGTGTAAATTCCATACCATCTTCATTACAGACTTGCGACACTGTAAATGGAAACGTCGATTAATTTAATAATGTGAAGGTTTCACTTCTATAAAAAAAATACAGTGGGTTAGGTAGGACCGTAGTATCTATTTTTTACTGCGCGGAACCTACCGTCTAAACAATCTTCGGCGATACGTCCAAGAGCTCTCTCGTAGAAATCATACTCATTAGCGGTGTTATCGAAATGCGCTGGATTAGCAGCATCCAGTTCCCTAGTGTCACGGTCACTAAGCTCGCAGTTGTCACGAGGCTCGCTGCCGTAAGGCACATCCCTGAAACGTAAAAATACATTTTAATACCGTGACTTTCCTAAGAGACCATGAGGGCTCGATAAAAGGTAATTACTATAACGTTTTACCTGTAGTTGAAAGCTCGGCAAACGAAATCTCGGGCTTCAATACACTCTCTCTGGCAATGTGCTAAGGATTGAGTAGTTGTAAATCGTCGCACATATCGTCGTTGCATGCGCTGTCTGCCGACCTGGCGGAAAGTGTCGTCTTCGCATCGTGACCCCTGCCACGGTCTGTGACCCGCTGGGGGACCACCAATAGGAGCACCGCCAAGCGGATTGCCGATAGGAATTCCCGGCCCAACTGGTGCGCCGACTGGTCCTATGGGTCCGTAACCACCACCTAAATAAACAGATTATAAAAAAAAAACCGAAAGATAGCAAAAGATTATTAATAACGGGCAATAATTACCAATTGGCCTGTCAACACCTGCGGGTGGGTAGCTACCAGGATATACTTCAGGCCTATCCAACGGCCGCCTTACACCATAACTTGGTCGAGGCTCAACTGGGTATCTGAGGTAAAAGAAAAGAACATATAGCTGTAAGAAACAAAGCATACCTTATAACATTTATGGTAGGTGATTATATAAGGACAGATAACTTACCTATCTGCACCAGGGCGTGGCAATGGCAAGCGGTTCGAGCCTGGATAATCAGAACCACCATAATAACCACCGCGACCATAGCCTCCTATAAAACCATTTCATTAATAACATGATATCAAAATTGAATACCTTAGTATTTTCAGGTTTTGTATTTGTTAAAGGAGTTGTGCTTACCAGGATATGACGATCCGGTCGGCGGATATTTGTCATAAAGATCTGGGTAACGGTCCCCGCCAATTGGTATCGGATCCCGGTTTACACCCACGGGGTACCGGCCACCATACGGATACCGTCCCCAGTTATTAGTGCCAGGAGTTCTGTCCTGATCGTATCGGTCAGGATAACGGCTGGGTTGCCACCCGGGTCTGGACGGGTATCTCCCACTACTACCTCGGATCGGGTATCTGTCAGCTGGATACTGATCGACAGGATATCTGTCAGGGTGAATGTCAATAGGGTATCTACTAACGGGATAACGCTCTTGAGGTGGATATCTGCCAATATCGTTAGTGGTGGGATAGTCCAGGAAGGGATATCTGTTAGGTCCGGGATAGCGATCGCTGGTAGGATATCGGTCTCCAGATGGATATCTATCGATAGGGTACCGGTCTGAACCGAGTGGGTATCTGTCGACACCAGGAGGGTAGCGATCGATACCTGGTGGGTATCTATCACTTGGGTAAATGTCGGAGGGATAGCGGTCTGGTCCGACTCCGGGAGGATATCTGTCGTCAGGGTATCGGTCGGAAGGATAGCGGTCGCCCGGTGGGTATCGATCCGGGTAGTCGGGGCCGGCCGGGTACCGGTCGTCGGGGTACCGGCCTGGTCGCCCGCCATACCGCTCATCGTCGGAAGAATAGCGGTCGTCGTCAGGGTAGCGATCGACGTCGGCCGGATAGCGGTCCCGGTCGCGATCGCGGTCGCGATCTCGGTCACCATTACCACCTGAATAGTCGAGGCAATTAGTTAGAAAACACAAATCAGTAAAGATCATCATAACGTTATTGGAAACGTAAAAATAAAATTGCGCTTGCGGATACCACTTTCTACTGGATATACAATGAAAACAAGACAAAGCACTCATAAGTGCTTTTAAGATTATTATGAAGTACATAATGCATTTGTGTTTGTGTGTATTTGTAATGCATTTATGTTTTACATAAAATACGAGTGAGTTTCTAATTTATTGAATCAAAACAATGAATTGGCTGACCCGCAACCACGCTTATAAGATGCGATACGTAAGTGTATGTTTTCATGCAATTCTACAGTTTTGTTATTAGATGTAGAATATAGCAAATTAATTGTTATTATGTCATAAATAAGTTTCAGCTTGTACAATTTAAGTTCCTAGGCACTTGTAACTAAAAAAACCTACCACCTACCTAGTAGGTATGTATATGCATATACCTACTTCAAAATGCCGTTTAACGCCGCTACATAGGTACCTAATTAATTAAAAACATAAACAAACCGCTACTAACATGCGCATACGTTAAACAACCATACAGGATAAGCATACAGGACAAAAATAGCGTAACACAGTAAACACGTTGAAAACAATCATACGATAAATATTTATAAGTAGGTATGTTTTATGTGTATGTACTAAGCTACAGTTAAATACTAGGAACTATAAAAGGCTACAACCTAACTACGCAACATAAAATATATTACCACTGCTGGATGCTTTGCTTCCTATGTAATATAATGAATACCAACTACTTACATAAAATAAATATTAAAACATTACACTACCGCTACATAATACTACTTACTAGGTACCTACCATACTTTTACATGTAGATAAATGCTAACTACGGATTCAGGAAAAACCAATAATTCTAAAGGCACGTTTACATTGACACAGTATAAGTCAGCCTATACCATTCCGTTGACTCAAAGCTAAAAGACAGTTTCCGAAATAGTAGGGACTGGCCTTTACATGTCCTATATAAATCTGCCATAAGCTATGATAAGTACAAGACTACAGAAAGCGGATGTCTCAAGCGTCGTCTACCATGCACCGAACCTGTAGAAGAAGGTCGGCCCCACGGCGCCTGCGACCCGCCGCTTGCATCGGCCTCGCCACTCACTAGCTGGTCTGCTCCCACACAAATCACAATTCAAAACAAACTCCCCATGTAGTACAAGGAAAATCAAGGGGTCGACTTATCATCTCTAGGTGTACCAGAAAAAGAAGGCCGAACAACAAATCATTATCTTTGGACTAAGCTTATCGCATTAAATATACCTCTGCTTTACCTTATCTGATCTACTTATTGTTTTTAAATTTTTACCCACATAACGTAGAAGCTTAAGATAATTTTCTTATTCTGTAATGTAGGTATCCGGGCCATGTAATGTATATGTGAATGAATATCATTATCCTATTAAGCAATTGCCACAAATAGGACTGATGTATTCTATTTCGGGATCGCAGATAGGTTCAATGGCGCAGGACTGGGTCGAACGATCGTACCACGTGCCTCGTTGTGGCCTATCAAATGGATCACTTATCCCTTTAGAGGACAGTGTAGTATCAAGCTCGTACGTCACCGTACTCAGTTTTATTAGACTTCAATTGAAGTTGTTAACTGCTCATTGAATTCTTCCGTTTAACGACGAGGGTATTCAACAGATAAATGCAACTTACGCATCAGATTCTCGTAATAATCAAAGTCTGGGTCATAGAGCAACCTCATGCCATCCTTTTGGTTGTATCTGCTGAGACGACAGGTTCTTGCGCGGTCGCTGTACACAGCCGATCTGTCACAAACATATTTTTTTATAAAAATAGCATTGTGTGTCATACAATATCGGACAATGAACTTCAGTGCGCTATCGAAACGTTGAAGCGAATTCGTTTGACATAAAAACAGTGCATGTGTTAAAATGAATACTTTACCAACCAACAATTTTATTGTTTGAAATGACGATATATATCTGGTACTGTTTTTTCAGGTCATGTGTGGAAAACATTCTCTACTTAAGAGATTTCAATTCATACCTGCATTGGAAGCTGGTTTGTCTGAGGCATTCGTCGAGGCACTCGCTGAGGGAGCGTCCGGTGATTTCAGAGTGGTATTCTCCAGTGATCCGGCTGTTCCGGTACCGCTGGAAGGCCGTGTCCGGCCGCCGGCCCGGCGAGAACAGGTGTGACGTCACGCTGTTGTCCGGGTACTCCGTGCCGCGAGCTGTCACCCGATGAGAGACTGATCATAATTGTGAGAAAAACCTCATTTTGACATCATGCTCTATTATGACAGTCACCTTAGCATTATTATTATGTTAGCTTCGTCAGTTCATTAGTTGACAGATGTTCTAGAATTATTTGCAATTGTCTTAACACCGAAGTAAACAACTTACGTAGTGAGTAAGTCATTTAGTTTAGTTTTGTTAGCCTAAAAGCAAGTAAAGTGTTATTACGGGAAAACAAAAGAAACTCACGATTGTCGAGACAGACAAGATCATAAAAGTGATGGGTGGGCGATGCACTGACGGTCACGTCATCCTTTTGAGATACCGAATCTTCTTCAGACAGAACGCATTGACGCGTCATTGCGTCATGCTCAATAGAACGACAAAAATATCTGAAAGAATGAAACTTATCAGAATACCTACAGTACGTACTTAATTCCCTAAGATACTGCTTATTGATTTCAGAACCATAACATACTTTTCGGCACGAACACACATAGACTGGCATTCATCTAACGTCAAGTTGGAGAAGACATCGGCTTCAAAAGGTCCCCCAAGGCGTTTGTTTTCTTCTTTTATAAATACAGCAAGGCCATCGCATCTCCTTTCGGCTGCAAACAATTTCAATTAGCTAGGTATTTATTATATTTAAATTAAAAGAAATATGTTTTTGCTTTATTGACTTTTTCTTCTTTTCCAGTACATATTCTAAAATTGTAAATTCGTACCGTTTAAACAAGTGTTTTCCAAGTAATCTGCATTATGATCATCTTCCAGCAACTCTGGATGGGTTCTTCTGGTAAACCTACTCAGAGAGCAAGTCCTTAAAGCTGAGTCGTAGGTAGCAGAGCGACAGACAAAACTAAATTCGCCTAAGCATTTATCCTCACATTCAGTGCGGTTAGCAACCATTATTTCTTTAAGGTCTGATGATGGTAGTTTCAGCCGTTTACGGGCGTGTCTCTCGAAGACGTAGCGGCGGGATGGGCATTCACGTTCGGGACGGTTTGCTGAAAAACATTTGAAATATTAAGGGACACAAGTCAAATAGACTCGATAGGTTGATCGCGTAATACCAATACTTACAGGTAAGACAAATTTCGTTGAAATGGACGCTATTAGGCACTATCATCAGAGTTCCAATGCCTTCTGGAGCGGCCTGTTCCCTAGTCAAATAGCACGTGGATTCCTCATATTCCGGCTCCGGACTGAAGGCAGCTATGCGAGCTCCAGGTTGGAAGTCTATGGAGTTACAGGTCCTAACTAAGCTGTTCCCGGATCGATCACGTAAGCACAGGTCTTGGCACTTCTCAAGAACACGAAAAGGCGGCGCCGTTTCGCGTACCTGTGTAAATTAATAACACCTTATCAATATTGTTATCCATTCTGCAAGGTTTGTAACCATTTTGATTAGAAGTTACTTACAACGTCATCGTCGAATCCGTGAAGTTGTTGATTTGGAAGTCTCTCGTACATCACTCGCCCCATTCCTTGGTTACATGTCGTTTGGGCTGCAATAATTATTGTGTTTATGGAATAAACATTTACCTACATCAAGATTAACCAGCTGCTCTGAGGTTGATCGCGTTGCTATGTTAGAGTATCTCGTTCATCTAATGTGATAACTTAATTATCAAAGTAAATATTATGCGAGATAGTGTAAGCTGCCAATTACCTATACGATAAATGAGATGTTTACCGCAATATCTGTTGCAAAATATTGACTGACAGCGCCACACCCTAATACATCCTACGTCACAGACCGGACTGTGAGTGGTCACGGAACATACATAAGTCGTGTTTCTCAACTATACGTCTTGTTGGTGTTAGAGAACAGAGAATGACGTCGAGGGTTTTTCAACTTTTCTTAGTTAGGTACTCATAATCATTTAGGTAAGCGGTTGACTTACACATAATATTTTTGAACTTATTGTGCAAGCCTAAGGTGCTTAAGTACTGGGTCTATTTATTAGGCAACTATATTTTGCTTGACTACGCTAACATTTATTTAATTTTGAGCCAGATGCAAACGGAGAAACCATATTTCAAGTTTTTTGGTTAATAATACCTGTGTAATAGTTGTTAATATCATTTAAATTACCGTTTGCCATGGTGAGCATGGTGAGCGCGGTGAAGGCGTGCATGACGCTCGCCCCTCGCGGCTTCATCTTCCTGCTGTGCTGGCGCGCGTCACCGACCACACATGTGGCCACCTGCAAAAACAGATGTGTTTTGACCTTTTTGGTTTTTGGGTCCGGTAGTAGTTTTTAACTGACTTCAAAAAAAAAGGAAGAGGTTCTACGTTCCACTGTATGTATTTTTTACCGCATAGATTGCGAGCGAGCTGTCAGATGGGCCGCTTAGTAAAAGGAAATTTGTCATGTCACTTTGCTAGACAGATGTCTAAGTGTATTTTATTCCATATAGTGGTGGACAAAGCTCTGAACACAACCAGATTACACCTAATACCCCGATAGCACTTTACTAATATTTCTGTTGAGGTTGTAAACCTTTATAGATTTATATTGGCCGCATACAGTTTGTCTTTGATTTGAATATGATGTTGCCTGTCCTTCGACATGTGTAGTCCAGTTCATGTTATGGTGATAAATATAATATTTAAACAATAATCTTTCGTCTTCTTCGATGTTCTAAACATGGTAGCAGATCGTTATGTGAACAAGAAGTGGAAAAACAAGTAAGTCGTAAAAATGAATAATAATATTGTAATACCAATTTTTGACGGAAGCGATTATGCCAACTGGAAAATTCGACTATTGAAATTTCTTCAATTTAAGAAATGTATGGAAGTAGCTATTAGATTAAAAACTGGAAATGATGATGCTACTCAGTGGGATGAGATGGATATTCAAGCGACGAATTACATGTACAGCGCGATTACCAACCAACAGTTGGAATATATTAGCGAGCTAGAGTCAGCATACAAAATTATATTAAAGTTCGACGAAATGTATTTAAAGCAATCCACAGCGTTACAGATTGTATGCAGAAACAATTTAGAAAATATAAAGTTAGCGAAATATTCGGATATTAATATTTTCTTCGATGAATTCGAACGATGTGTCAACGATTTGAAAAAAGCCGGCGCCATGATATCTGAAAGTGAAAAATTAAATTATATGTTAAAAGCGTTGCCCGGTAATTACAATTATATCGGCGATTTGATAGATATTTTGCCAGAAAAAGATAGAACCGTAGAATATTTAAAAAGTAAAATAAGAATGAAGAAGATGCAAAGTGAAGACGAAGAAATACCCGATACCTCGAACGCATTCAAAGTTCAATCGGAGAATAAGCCAACATGTTTTACTTGCGGAAAAGTTGGGCATGTACAAAGAGATTGTTGATACGGAAACCGCGGTCGCGGACGCGGACATTATGCTCGAAGTCGTGGTCGTGAACGTAGCCACTATAATTTTGGACCAAACAGAGGCAGAGGAAATTACTATAACACGGAATATTATAAAAAGAGCTTTCACACATGTATTGTGAACAATTCGACGATAAATGAAGATGCTCCTACTACGAAAGGACAGATAAATTGGCTTTTAGACAGTGGATGTACAGACCACATAATAAATACCGACGAATATTTCGATAAATGTGTAACATTAAAGGAACCAATAAAAGTAAAGGTTGGAGATGGAAGAGTATTGAAAGCGACAAAGGTTGGAAGCATTACAACTTACTTTCCTGTTTATAAGAGCAGAAATAAAGTGATTATAGACAACGTATTTTATGTAAAAGAGATGAAAGCTAACTTATTAAGCTATTCGAAGATAACAGATAATCATACAATACTTTCGACAGGATATTTGACGAAGATATACAACATGAACAGAGAATTGATAGCAATTGCGAAGAAAGAAGAAAGACTTTACAAAGTAACCAGTTTTGTCTGTAAGGAAATAGGCGTAAATGCAGCAAGTTGTAATATGACATTGAAAGAAAAGCTACACCGAACATTTGGTCATATAAACTTCAAATATGTTGACATGATGTGTAAAAACCAAGTATTGGAAGGATTACCTAAACAAATAGAAACAGACTATATGAAGTGTGCCATTTGCGTCGAAAACAAGATGCACAATTTACCATTCAACAAAAATAGGAGGAAGGCAGAAGACATATTAGAAATCGTACACACAGATGTTAACGGACCACATAGAACTACAGGATACCAAGGAGAAAAATATTTTCTGACATTTATAGATGATTACAGCAAGATAGCAAGAGTTTATTGCATTCGATCAAAGGAACAAGTTTATGAATGCTTTGTAGAATATGTCAATCAAATGCAAAATATGACAGGAAAAGTGATAAAAGAACTAAGATGCGATAACGGAAAAGAGTACATAAATAACAGAATATTTAGTTTCGCAAGAGGAAAAGGAATAATGATCAAGCCTTGCCCAGCATACGTTCATGAATTAAATGGTACAGCAGAAAAATATAATAGATCGATAATGGATATGGCACGATGCCTCTTAGCTGAAGCAAAGGTTGACAGACGGTATTGGCCAGAAGCTATAAAGACAGCCGCTTATTTGAAAAACCGTATAATGACAAATACTCCTGAGAGAAAGACGCCATTTGAAATATTCTTTGATGAGAAACCAACTGCAAAATACTTGAGAATGTACGGAAGTAAAGTTTATGTAAGAGTACCTGAAGAAAGACGAACATCAAAATGGGACAAAAAAGCAGAAATGGGCATTTTACTAGGATACACAGATGTTGGATACAGAGTGCTGATGAATAATAGAGTAGTCATTGCAAGACACGTAGATATAATTGAAAAAGATGTTAAGCTTATTGCTTTTGACGACAATGAAGAAGAAAATAAAAATGATGAAGAAAAATGGGAAGATACACTAGATGAAATTGAAACAGAAGACGCGATACCAAATAATAATGCCAATGAAGAGATGATGAATAATGAAAGGAGAACTTCTAAGAGACAAATTAAAGCCCCAAACCGATTTCATGAAGAATTTGGCTATTACTGTATAACGGTTAATTATTGTGATGCGATGATTCCAGATACTTTTCAGGAGGCGACTACGTGTAATGAGGCTGAACAATGGAAAGATGCTATGGACCGAGAGATAAACAGCTTAGTGAAGAATGATACTTGGAAGCTAGTAAACGCACCAGAGGAAAAAGAGGTACTAGATGTTAAATGGGTGTACAAGAAGAAATCTGCTGATCTTTATAAAGCCAGGTTAGTGGTTAGAGGTTTCCAGCAAACTACTAATGTTGATGATACGTATTCACCTGTTGCTAGGATGCAAACTTTGAAATTGCTTTTATCGTTTTGTTGTCAATTTAGCTTACATGTACATCAAATGGATGTAGAGACTGCCTTTTTGAACGGTAAAGTGTTATCGGAAGTGTATGTTAAACAACCTCTTGGCTATGATAATGGTACTGACAAAGTGTATAAACTTTACAAATCACTTTATGGTTTAAAAGAAAGCCCGCGTGCTTGGTACGAATGTTTTAATGATTTTGTGACAACTATTGGTTTTCGAAGGAGTAAATATGATTATTGTCTTTACGTCAAAACAGATAATCACCAAACTTCGTACATATTGGTCTATGTCGATGACTTATTAATTGCTTGCAAAGATGAGCAAACGGTGGCTACAATTAAAAATAAATTAAGTAATCATTTTCGAATGAAGGACATGGGAAAAGTTAGGAACTACATAGGTATTGATGTGGAGTATGATTATGCTAAAGCTAATATTTTGACTTTAAGCCAGGAAAAATACATAGAGTCGTTAGCCAAAAAATATAGAATTGAGAATTGTAAATTATTTAAAACACCGATGGAAATTAATGTCAAACTTGAGAAATGTGAATTAAATGAAGATGTTAAATACAGAAACCTGATCGGAGCCCTGTTATACATTAGTTCTGGTACTCGACCAGACATTGCTTTTTGCGTTAATTACTTGAGTAGGTTTCAGAATTGCTATGGTGAGATTCATTACAAATATGCATTGCGTGTTTTAAAATATTTGTACTTGACGAAAAGTCTCAAGGTCACTTATAGTCAGAATTTAAAGGCTAATATAATGGACTGTTACGTAGATGCCGACTGGGCCGGAGATATCATAGACCGTAAGTCGACTAGTGGTTTTGTGATTCGATTATTCGGTAATGCTGTTTATTGGAAGTCAAAGAAACAAATAACTGTAACGAAATCTTCTACGTTTGCAGAATATATAGCATTGTCAGAGGCAGTTACTGAAATATGCTTACTACGTAGTATACTTGATGATGTTTTTATAACGTTTGATGCTCCTGTAAATATTTACGAAGATAATTCAGGTGCTGTAGCTATTGCTCAGTATGGCAATTTCACAAAGAACTCTAAGCATATTGAAGTGCATTATCATTATGTTCACGAGAATGTTAAGAATGGAACCATTGATATTGTTAAAGTTAATTCAGAAGATAATGTTGCAGACATTCTCACTAAATCGTTAGGAAACGTTAAATTCTTTAAATTCAGGCAAATGTTAAATATAACTTGATTTGATACTGCCATACTTGTACTATTTTTTAGTTGTTAATTGTAATACTATTGATGAAGGTTGCCATATAAATCTAAGGAGGCGTGTTGAGGTTGTAAACCTTTATAGATTTATATTGGCCGCATACAGTTTGTCTTTGATTTGAATATGATGTTGCCTGTCCTTCGACATGTGTAGTCCAGTTCATGTTATGGTGATAAATATAATATTTAAACAACAATCTTTCGTCTTCTTCGATGTTCTAAACAATTTCATTAGATAAGTTTGACTTCAGCGATAAAATTCCAACTCTTAGGTAAGTTGGTACACATAAAATTCTCATCTTAGTCTACGTCTTCTGCACTATTTAGAATGTAAAAAAATTACGAAAAGAATACTTTTCATGTTACAGGATCGATCTACTCAGTTAGTGTGAGAATCGCTGCTCTGTAAACGTATATTGTTTACAGTGCAGTTACTTTTTAACCGACTTCAAAAAAGGAGGAGGTTCTACGTTCCACTGTATGTATTTTTTTTTATGTATGTTCATCGATTACTCCGTCAATTGTAGACCGATTTTCAAAATTCTTTTTTTATTCGAAAGGGTATGCTCCTGAGGTGGTCCCGTTGTCACCAAGTCATGATTTGATGATGGAATCCTAGGGAAATCGAGGGCAACCCTCAAATTTTATAGGCACGTACTATGTGTTTCATATGTTTTCTAAGGTTATTCAAGTATTTGCGCCTGGTAGTCATCACCTCATGATGATGAGCTGATGATGGAAGGTACAACTCCTTAGCGATTAGGAGTTGGAGGATATTTCTGAAAATGTTAAATCATTATTCGAAAGGGTATACTCCTGAGGTGGTCCCATTGTCACCAAGTCATGATCTGATGATGGGATCTCAGGGAAATCGAAGGCAACCCTCAACTTTACAGGCATGTATTATGTGTTTCATGTATTTTCTAAGACTATTCAAGTATTTGCGTCTGGCAGTCATCATCTCTCATGTTGATGACTTTGATGAGCTAATGATGGAAGGTACAACTCCTTAAGGGTTAGGTGTTGGAGGAGAATTTTGAAACTGGTAAATCATTATTCGAAAGGGTATACTCCTGAGGTGGTCCCATTATCACCAAGTCATGATCTGATGATGGGATCTCAGGGAAATCGAGGGCAACCCTCAAATTTTATAGGCATGTATCATGTGTTTCTCATATATTTTTAAGGCTATTCAAGTATTTGCGTCCGGTAGTCATCATCTCATGTTGATGAGCTGGTGATGGAAGGTACAACTCCTTAACGGTTAGGAGTTGGAGGATAATTCTGAAAATGTTAAATCAACGTAAAATTGTATAATAAAAATCTTTTAACAAAAAAGTAAACCCGCCTTCAAAGAAAAAAACCTTAGAAAAAAAATGTAAAATAATCCTCTAAAATAATGATAAATAAATAAAATAAAATAAAATGTGTTTATTTCGGACAACAGAAACTAAAGCGTAAAGTTTTATGGCCTAGCACTAAGCAGCAGAAATATGAAGTCGGTGCTTCATTCAAAGAATATTCCGCTCGCACCGCACCGACTTCATATTTCTGCTGCTTAGTGCTAGGCCATAAAACTTTACGCTTTAGTTTCTGTTGTCCTAAATAAACGCATTTTATTTTATTTTATTTTATTTATCATTATTTCATAGGATTATTTTACGTTTTATTTCTAAGGTTTTTTTTTTTGAAGGTGGTTTTACTTTTTTGTTATATGTGTAGGTACTTACTTATCACTAAGTTTGTATTTTGATCATTATCTCAAATTTGTATCGTCTGCTTTATGTGGCCAAAAACACGAGCTTACTCTTGCAAGTCACTTCAGCTGGTGCTGCAAGTTAAGGTCTCGAATTAAAGTACTTCTTAATTCTCACCAGTGCACGCAATTGGTCACGTGGCCGATTAAAGCCGCTGCATAGTGAGTAAGGAGGTTTAACTACTTTATCTACAAACATATCATAAATCCTCTATAGTGCGTTCAGAAACCGTAGAAAATGACCAGCATTTCAGCACGTCGTTGTTTGCTAGCCGCCAGCTCCCGCCAACCACCACCAGCAGTAAAGTAATAGTCATTACGACACGACATCGAATCTGATGTCGTAATGACTTTTCGATATCGAATTTGATGTTTCAAATTTGAAAACCAACGTAATTTACAATCATAGCGAAATAAGACGGATCACTCACGTATATAAGTCGAGTTCAGTCCGATATGTATAAATAATAATGTAATAATTTACAATAAGAAAAACAGTCTACGAAACGTCCGCTCGGTATGTTTGTGCCGTGTGATCCTATTAAGAAACTCAGCTTCGCCTCATTTCATAAAAACACACTCGTGTTTTAAGGACCCTCATTATGTAGCAGTTGACGACCGAATAGCCTAGTGGTTAGAGACCCTGACTATGAAGCTTGAGGTCCCGGGTTCGAATCCCGATCGGGGCAGATGTTTGTATGATGAATACGAATGTTTGTTCTCGGGTCTTGGATGTTTAATATGTATATAAGTATGTTTATCCGTTGTCTAGTACCCAATAGTACAGGCTTTGCCTAGTTTGGGACTAGGTCAATTGGTGTCAATTTGTCCCATTATATTTATTTATTTATTTTATTTAGTGGCATAAACTAATATAGTGTAAATTAATAGTATTTTGTTTCGAAAGATTTAGGGTGGGCCAGTCAACGGAGTAAGAGGAAGCAATGCTTAATGAACATAGCAAACAGCAAACCCATGAAAATCCCGTTTCTTTAGCGTTTATTTACTAATTTTAGAACAAGAGATTGGAACCGCTCCTCCACTTGTCATGTAGTAAGTACATTTAATTAAGAGGAAACATTAGCATTAATATTTCCATACAAATGTTCTCGACTCTTTACTTTCTGGTTTTTGACCCTAGATCAGTGATTTTTTTCAAATTACTTAGATCAATATTGTTAGTCTGTGTCTGTCTGTTTTGCTTTTTTTTATTTTTGTTTTTATAGGTGTTAGATAACTTCAAACAATGCTTAAAACGGGTCACTTAAATAAGCCGCAAACAAAAGCCTATTATACAAATCTGACAAGAATATATGAAAAAATTAAAACAGTCCGACACAGAGTATTTCTTACACATTCAGTTTCCGAAATTTCATTACGATTTATCAAATTTTGGTGGAGGAAACAGTCGAGAACGAAACCTCGATTTTTGAGGTTCTTTGTCCTTATCGCACTGATTCTGGTCCCGTCTACGTCAGCGCGACATAAATATTTATTTAGAATTCATAAATCGGAAAAAGAACTCAGCTAAAATGTTAACTCTTAATTACCCTACTCCAAATCCTCCGTGCAGGCTGTTAGACTGTGGAATCGGTTACCTTGTGACATCAGGCAGTCGAAAACTGTTGCCACCCTGCAGAATCGCTTGAGGAAGTACTGGCTTGACGGTTCCTCTTAATTGGATATTGTATGTTCTCTAATTCGTGTATATATACGTTTTTATGTAGTGTATATTTTTGATATGTATTAATTTATCGTTATGCTATTGGTATGTACTAGAGTGTATCTGTATTTCTATGTATGTGTATTTTAAATGCTTTAGTTAGGTAATTAGGTTAATTTCAGGTTCCGGATCCTCTTACTTTTATTTGTATGTCTACTCTTATTTCTGTCCTGTCAATCGCCCGAGGGTAACTGGTAGAGATCCCTTTAAGGGACAAGTTCGCCTTTGTACATTTGCTTTTGTTCTGTTATCTGTTATTTTTTGTTTTATGTGCAATAAAGAGATATACATACATACATACATACATACCACCATAGATAGTCTTTTGTGCGATACGCAAAGGATAGAGTACCTAACTATAAAAAAATTGCTTATGGCGGTACTTAATTTATCATCATCAGCCTATTTACGTCCCACTGCTGGGCACAGGCCTCCTCTCAGAATGAGAGGGCTTGGGCTATAGTTCCCACGCGGGCCCAGTGCGGATTGGGAACTTCACACACACCATTGAATTGCTTCGCAGGAGTGTGCAGGTACTCAATTACTTACGTTCAAATCAAGTGAGTCACCATCAGCTCCAGGCTAATAATAGTTTTATGAAAATGTGGCTTTTGCAAAACGATCACCGGTCCGCTGCACCGACTGAACTGTTGGGACTATCAGGACCAAGGTTGTGGTTACATATTACATGAAGCGATTGAACGATGCGACGTGCATTTCGTTTAAAAAATAAATTGTACTTACCTAGTAAAAAAACCGACATAAAAGACATAAAAAAGTAAAAAAAAAACTGGGCCCTGTTCCTAAAAATAGTTAAGACTTTTTGTACTTAGGTTTTTTTATGTCGGGGTTTATTTCTAATTTATTTTTTCAACCATCTTTATGGTCGTTTCGTTACGTTATTCTTACCTCTATTACGTTACATCCGAGCTTGCAGAGCACTTACCTAAGGTACAACATCTGTAATTTGTTCATGTGGTCATAGATGTTACAATTTACAATAGTACCTAATATAAATTATCCATCTTTACGGCCTGCAGCACGGGAAAATTATGGCAGCCATTACCTACTTTCAGAAGGTCATACTCATAAGCTAGGTACCTACCTACCTACATCGTAAATACGTATCACTCATACAAAGCAGCGGAAGCTGGGATTTTTTTACTCTTTCTTAATGTTTAGATAGACCGTAGCTAAAGGTGCTGTATGTATTTTGGGTTACATTGGCGGATGCTGATTTTGTATGCTGGTCAAAGATAGAAGTTGGATAATCACTTGTTTTTTTAAATTTTTTCATTCGCGCCTTCAGTATTCAGGGTACGTTTAAAATGGATCTTAATCCCCCAGCTACTGCAAACTAATATTTAGCCTAAATACATACTACAAGGATTATGGTGATTTCATTACGTAAGATTCGATTCGATTTAGTCTCTTACGAGCCTTATAGCAATTTTATTTAAAGATGCCGATTTCATGTGACAGCACTGTGATAGGGATACTTTGGATATACCTACTTACTTACCTTGAAATACCGATAAACGCAAATAGTAAACTATCTACGCGCCTAGCCTCTTACACATCGCATTGTTATATTTGTCATAAGCCAATGCTACCTCTCCACAGGAAGTTATTGTTTTGAAAGACAAATAACATTGAACGCCTCTGTCTATCTTTGTCAACATAATCGATTGTACTTTGGTTGTAGAGAGCACCGGCTGCCTACGAGTACAACAACGTTTCAAAGCAATCTTTCTTCGTCGTGATTAGCTGTATGACACCACATATAGGAAATAAGGAAAAAAAATTGTAATGACTAAATAAATAAAAAAATGATGGGTAAGCTTTTTTTGTCATATACTTTCGCAGGGGGAAATTGAAAGGCCTGAGGCCCGAATACGAACATTCGAAACCTGCGTAACGTAATCGAGTAGTAAACGTTTTCGAGAAATTTGTATGACGTTTGGAACAGCGCCCGCTCGTGAGCGTATTTGGAACTGAAATTTAGTATGAGGTTTCTCGATCGCGATAGTGCTCGGCCTACAGTTCCTACGAGTCAAAATGTTTCAATAGGTTTTTAAATTAAGTATTTGCAAAAAATAAGTAAAATAACCATGCACCAATTGTCACATATGGTAGCGAAGCTGTCGCCCACGAGAAACCCACTAACCACCCGCTTGAATATTAATCTCTAAGGTTATTCACGTCACGGTTGTTTCGACGTCGAAGTGTCAAATACGCTGAAACAGCCCCAGATAATTTCTGCGCTTCTATGTAACGTAACAGTATACTTAAAACGTAACATACATTATACTACAGGTGTGTCACAAGGTACCATTCGGGCTGGTGTTATTGCGTGTGCATGCCACTGAAGCACAAAGCGGCTATTTAGTTTATAAAATAGAAACTGTGTACCGACACCACTTGTTACAATAACTGTACAGCTATTGATCGCAGCGAGCATTATTTGTAATGGATCCCGCAGCCATCGATACCGTTGCTTTGCGCAGACGCGTGAAATTAGCGCTGGAAAATTGCAAATAATGTCGCCTACTCTGTTTCAATTTATCGCGGCAAGAGTAACAAAGCTCAATAAATAACTACAATTAATGTAGGTATTTAGACTTCACACATACGCATGTTCGATAGAAAAATAGTAAGTGCAACTAGAATATCTACTGTATCGTATTCCTTACTTTTGTTTGCATTTTTTCCTAATTTTTCTGAGCTCTACCACATGCAGCTAATTTATGATTGCATCAATTGACAACTGACATTATGCATTCTGCTTTGTTACATCACACATGCATCATACGTGTACCGTTTTCCATTTCCGACGTGCATACAGCATAGGTAGTAAATAGTAGGGTAGGTATAGGTAAATATGACTGTACTAGTGTACTGTAACAATAAAGTGAAACATATTGAATGTTACCTTTTCTTTTGCAATGCTGGAAAAAAGAAAGCTATTACACATCGAACTCAAGGACGCAGATGGGTTCGTTTTAAGCAATTAAGTAGCTTAGAGTAGATAATTCGCAAACAATTTGCCTTGAAACGCACGCGATTGGTCGAAATATGGAAAATTTGAATGACAAAGCGACTAGTGGAGGCCCGAAACTACGAACATTTTGGCGCTTACCAAAATGTGCCGATGAAAAACGGATGTGGGCTTCCGGCGCTTTGTGTACGAGCGATGTCCTCGCTGCGGCATTTCCATTTCCACTTATTAATGACGTTCATCCAAAATTTGTACAGTTACCTATCTGTGTCGTGAAATCGCTGTCGGCCGATATGAATTCGCACACTTTGGTCATTGATTTAACAAATTTTATTAACCGACTTCAAAAAAGGAGGAGGTAGAACCTCCACTGTATGTATTTTTTTTATGTATGTACATCGATTACTCCGTCAATTGTAGACCGATTTTCAATTTTTTTTTGTTCGAAAGGGTATACTCTTGATGTGGTCCCATTGTCACCAAGTCATGATCTGATGATGGGATCTCAGGGAAATCGAGGGCAACCCTCAAATTTTATAGGCATGTATTATGTGTTTCATGTATTTTCTAAGGCTATTCAAGTATTTGCGCCTGGTAGTCGTCATTTCATGTTGAGGAGCTGATGATGGAAGGTACAACTCCTTAACGGTTAAGAGTTGGAGAATAATTTTGAAATTGGTAAATCATTATTCGAAAGGGTATACTCCTGAGGTGGTCCCATTGTCACCAAGTCATGATCTGATGATGGGATCTCAGGGAAATCGAGGGCAACCCTCAACTTTACAGGCATGTATTATGTGTTTCATGTATTTTCTAAGACTATTCAAGTATTTGCGTCTGGCAGTCATCATCTCTCATGTTGATGACTTTGATGAGCTAATGACGGATGGTACAACTCCTTAAGGGTTAGGTGTTGGAGGAGAATTTTGAAACTGGTAAATCATTATTCGAAAGGGTATACTCCTGAGGTGGTCCCATTATCACCAAGTCATGATCTGATGATGGGATCCCAGGGAAATCGAGGGCAACTTTCAGATTTTATAGGCACTTATTATGTGTTTCATATATTTTCTAAGGCTATTCAAGTATTTGCGTCTAGTGGTCATCATCTCATGTTGCTGAGCTGATGGTAGAAGGTTACAACTCCTTAACGGTTAGGAGTTGGAGGATAATTCTGAAAATGTTAAATCAACATAAAATTGTGAAATAAAAATATTTTAACAAAAAAGTAAAACAAGGTTTTTTTTTAAGGCGGTTTTTCATGAGATATTTTGAGTTAAATATATGCATGGAGCACCGCAGTTTGTCTTTTGTATGCATTATACGGAATCTCGTCATTGCGTAGGCTTGATTAAGGGCACACAAGGGGTGGTTATTAGTTTGTAATTGTTAGACGCTGATAATTATTGATTGACGACCTAATTACCTAGATTGTGTTGAACTTGAGGCAGGCTTTTCTTTTCATTGAAGTGTCAGTCTTAATTTCAGTTGTTCAATGTTCCATCGACAATTGACGCCCGTAAGTGAATTGAAAGCGAAACAGCATACCCAAGTACGTATTATACTGAGGCGAAGCTCAAATAGGTATAGGTAACGTGACCATACGTCCCGGTTTTGCCGGGACAGTCCCGGTTTCAGGCAGTCTGTCCCGGTGTCCCCAGCGAACCCAACATTGTCCCGGTTTTGCAAGCAGACCCAACGATAATTTTAAAATATTTTTTTCCGCTTGAAATGCGTGGCCCAACGCCCTGCACGCACCAGTCGAAAGAGTTTTTTCCCAAATGAACAAAATATGGACCAGTGATAAAACACAGTTAAGTGTCGCAGTACTGAAAGCTATTCTGATTACGAAAATAAATACAAATAAATCATGTACAATTACACACGTATCTAAAAACAAGACCCGATATTTAAAAAAAAATTGTTCAGCCGATAAATACAAAAACACGACTTAGAAGTAACGCCACTACTGGCGGCTCAGTTAGTAAGTCATGCCAACTTAACTATTTTGTGTTTAGAGCTTTGGTTATTTTGTGTAATTCTATCTTCTATAATAAAATACTTGTAAAAAAGAAAAACTTTAACTTAAGTGTTTACTTACTTACTTACTTACTTTTTTTATTAGGTATATATTTCCGCAGATGTGTCCCGGTCTGACAAAATAAATAAATAAATAAATGGTCACGTTATACCGTATAGGTATGCTTTCGATACCTACCCCTGCCAGCTTTTGTTAAATGGTCTCAGTTGTTTAAAACAAGTGGATGTAGGTCAATCCCATCATGTATCAATTAAAGAGAGCCATGCGGATGTCAGACGTCACGTAACTGTCACAGCTTTCATGCCATCCGATCAAGCGTAGCGGAACGGTGTGAAAACTGTTCAGCGAACTATTGTAGAAATGTGGGATGGGCTAGGATCGGTCGTGGGAAAGGTGGCTCTTGCGACATCCAGAAGACACGCCCTTTATTGTCAATGGGGACACTCCCGTGGATCTGGAGTATCGGGATGTTGCGAAAGCTTGTGATGTTTCACATGAAGCTGAACTTTGTTTACTTAGGTAGTTGCTCTTTGGGGAACTGTTTCTAGCCCCCTCCCCCTCACGGAAAGCGCCGTGGCAAAAAGTAGGTACATCACAAGTTCCACAGGGGTGTATGTAGGTACTATCGACAATCGTGATCCACCATGGAACCTCTTCATAGAAAATAAATAAATATCACGGGACAATTTGACACCAATTGACCTAGTCCCAAACTAGGCAAAGCCTGTACTATGGGTATTAGACAACGGATAAACATACTTATGTAGATAAATACATACTTATATACATATTAAACATCCAAGACCCGAGAACAAACATTCATATTCATCAAAATGTCGTAGTGGCATCGCATTGCCTGACAAGGAACTGACACTTAAGTACTGTGAGAACGTTTTACGGTAAGTCAGAGGCCCGTGTACGAATATTCGAAACCTGCGTAACGTAATCGAGTATAGTAAACGTTATCGAGAAATTCGTATGACGTTTGGAACAGCGCCCGCCCGTGAGCGTATTTGGAACTAAAATTTAGTATGAGGTTTCTCGATCTCGATATGGTAACCGCAACGTTACGCAGCTTTCATAAAGTCGTGCTCGACCCTCAGTACCCGCCCCGATATCCGTAAAGCTGAAAGACTGTTTGTGAATATTTTTTTCTTGTAAAAGCTAATTGGATGTAAAGTAAGTACCTACTTAGGTAAATCTAAAAGTTGAAGGGCTGGCAGTTTTCTCTCTCAAAGAATCAGCATCGCTATTCAGCGAGGCAACGCTGCCAGCCTTCTGGGCACCATGCCACGGGGGCCTTATTTAGATTTAATTTAGTTTTAAGTTGTAGTTTATTTAGTTTAAGCTTAGATTTAATGTCATTGTAAATTGCTTTTATTATGTAAATAAAGTATTCTAATCCTACTAAAAAAAAAAAAAAAAGTTTTATTAGACTGAGATAAATCCACTATAACAGGTATATATATTTGCTTACTTAAGTAGGTACACAATATTGCCTATCAATGTGATTAAAAGCATTAGGTAGGTACCTTACACGAAAATTTACTTTACTATAAGTACTTATTAACTTTTTCAAATGTTTACTTACTTACCTACTGACTTAATTATTAGAGATACAGCTATTAAGTATTAGATATTGGGCTAGTAGTTTCTTGAGTTGATATCTGGTCTCTTGGTTTTTAATGTAGATAATATAAGTCTTTCGGCTGACATGACTATGATGATTATTATTATATAAGTACTTAGTTAAGCATTCAAAATTAGAATAAGTTGAATTATCAAAGTTATTTAAGTATTAAGGATGTCGCTTTCGCTAGAACTTCTTCAAATAATTATATTTTTATTTGATTTAGCCGAAGTGCTTGTTACTGAATTACTAGCAGATAGCCGAGATGCAATAGTTATGTACCTACCTATATGTTACAAGGCAAGGGTAATTCAAGCTTTTCAACTAAGTACCTAAAGCGTGCGTTCTTCCTTTCAACACCGCACCGCTACGAGTAGGTAAGTATCTATCTACGCTACGGAGCTACGGCGCGGCGATGGTATCTAACAATTGACCTAGGTACACTAAACTAAAAGAATATTGTAAGTATAGAACTTAGTAGTAGTCATAGGTGTGTCATTAGTTGTAGTAGTCATAGTGCGTGAGTATTGTAGAAACAGTCTTTTAATCCCGTGTGGACTCATTCTTATCGATTTGAGTGTTGTTACCTATAGCTTCTGTTTGACTGTCTTTTTAGCTTGTAAACTTTAGTACCTAGCTTTATATCTCTCTTCCAGACAACCAGTAAATATTTACAGAGATTAAAACGAAGGAACCAAAACCTGCAATTGAATTCAAGTTGCCAAAAATTTGCAAAAATAAACCTTGTACCGGCCACAGCCAATAATGCATTCATATTTAGTCTAGAATGAGTATAATCCAATGTTTGTCGACCCTGAAGTTATCGTGAACTACAATTCTTTGCACCTGATGATAATGGTATAAAAATGGCAAATGTTTGCCAAGTTAATGCCACTATTTGCTACTTCAGTAATGGGACTAATCAGAAAGTACCTAACTAGAACACTTAATGTAACCATGCAGGTATATACCTACTTGCAAATATTTAAAAATGTTGAAGGACGACTCACTGCTGTGAAAACTCATCCTTATTTGAACCATCGTCAATTATCGATAAAGTATTTGGATCTCACACTTAGGTACTTATCCGATAAACAACGCTAACACTAATTATTCCGATAAACGTCAACTTATTGGCTGACAATCATGACAATTTAATTAAACATACGGTTAGGTAAGTACCTATGCTATAAGAGTCAAGAGATTAGTATTAAGAAGATAATCTCAAGGTTTTCTTATCAAAGTCCTTCGAGCTTATTTGCATGCACTCGAATGTTTTTTGGTTGCTTCCATGTTTGAGGTTCCACTGCGTGGCAAAGGGTCTCTCCTGTGTTTTGGAAACATTGGTTTGACATGCGTCCCGTTCTGGTACCTACAATGACCATTGAATTCTCAGTCTAAGACAGCCTTTTCATTTTTATATTCTTTATGTTTTAAGTTGAAATAGCAACAATATTGATCCGTATTTACACCTTCCCAAATTTTCCCAAACCTCCATTTATTTAAAACGGTAAGTACCTCAATTCGTACATAAGCCCCTCTGGGTGTATCTGGGTGGGTCTATTTTATAAAACCCCACGCACGTGCTGCACACGCGACGGTTGCATAATGCAGTCATAGTGCATGCGCGGGAGACGCCAGCCATGCGATTCGGTGCTGGTTAACAGAGCTACCTGCTTGAATTTCATCAGCTCGGTAGTCTTATGGTTTGACCTAATGGTGCCTTTCGGATGAAACCCTAGCAGCCATTTCTCCATTCCAACATGTTTCCCCTTTTCTCCTCGTTTTATATGTCATTAGAGCAAAATATTTCTTACCATAAAATCTGTACGTGTATCCATTACTAGCATGTGTAGGTACATATTTTATGGTACAAATGGGTTATCAACCTGTCGGCATAAGAATAAATTTTATTCTTATTCTGTTGGTCGTTACTTTTAGGAAAAGAATACCCATTATAATCCTTAACATAACTTGCAAAATTTG
This sequence comes from Clepsis dumicolana, assembly GCA_963691665.1. Classification (NCBI taxonomy): domain Eukaryota; kingdom Metazoa; phylum Arthropoda; class Insecta; order Lepidoptera; family Tortricidae; genus Clepsis; species Clepsis dumicolana. Next base: position 7,616,781 of record OY829522.1, on the reverse strand, counting down.
CAAAGGACTTTAGGAAATACGTAATGTACGTAATGTAAGATGACTTCAAAAATATTGATATTTGTCACAGATTATTATGTAAAACTGCAGGTTCAGTGATTTGGGCATACATTAAGCAGGTTCTTTTAAAAGTTCTTTGTACTATGTACAGTCGTAGCAACTAAATCGCATACCTCTGTGAAACATTTTCTTAATCAATTAAACAATTATTTCTTTATGTAAGTATATGGTACGTCAATGTGATATTTGTAGCGAAAGGGTTCCACGGTGGTACGCGATCCAGTTTCATCGACTGTACATACTTTTCTTTTATGAACTCTGCATAAAACATGTATTTAAGTACATATACCATTTTTCCTCACTGTAACCTGAATTCACAACATAAAACACTCCACAAAACAAAACGACGTGTTCGACGTTTCACATACTTACAAAATATCTGTTTACACATGGCTGCCACTTCATAATCAAGTTGCGTAAATCGCACTCGTAGCTTCGGCCAGCTTTCCGCCGCTACGAAGGAGCACTTACTTGCAAAGCTTTCCTAGAGCGAGCCTCTACGGTCGTAGCACGTAGCACAGACAGTCCAAGACAACACACGCAACCTCACTGAAGTTGATGTCAACTTAAACCCGGGAGCCGCGCGGGCGCTCCACTGGACAGTCAAAAATAAATTGTGGACATTTCTACACCATAATTCAGTTAAATCACATTTAGTGGGGGACGACAATGGGAGAGCATTGATGTGAGCGAATCACACCATCGCCACGCATCGCTAATTTTCCATGGCGGCCCCGCGCTGACCGAACGAGCGATCTATGCCCGCCGGGATCATATTAAAATACCTTTGTCATTGTTGGACAGAATTCACTGTGCTCATTAAAACTAATAGGTATTGAACTATAACTGTTAGATATTTTATTGGGGACAACGCCGTTATGTTTGGGAAAATCGGTGAAAGGAATACAAGAGTCATAAATCTAATGTAGTAAAAGGTAGTGAATAGCCTAGCCCTTTTCACTGAACTGAGTTCTGGCAATAAGTGGATTGTATTGAATTTAGTTCATCGTAATACGAAATACGATACCGTACAAGCAGCATTAGGGTCCGATTAGTAAATATATATCTACTTATGTCAGATTATGTACGCAACGAAACTATACCTATGTCATATCCGTCCGAACGTCGACGTGGGCCGTTCTAATTCATTAAAAGAAAGGAGGATTAAATTACCGACCTATCATGGAAAAGTTTAACTTACCTACTCCTTTTATCTGCCGATTAAAAAATAACTGTCCAAAAGACTCAAGAAAAGAAAATTTATCTAACCTTCATACAAGGGTTTCATAATTTGAATGGCAGATTTCGAATCGCAAATATCAGTAGGTAGGCAGGACCAGGTAGGACATTCAGGAATTAAATTATCAACTTGGCTCCTTTTAAAAGTACCTCTACATAATTCACATTATAGCTTTTGCTCGGGGCATATTAATTTTGATCGGGAAAAGCTCAAATAAACTTAATGCACTTATAGAATGTTTGTCTGGATTAGGTATTCTTTCTAGGACTAGTTTAGGCCTAACAAGACGCGTCCAAGTTGATGTACACTCAGTGACCCCAAACCGTGCGCTTTTCCGGAAGTAGAGCACAATGGCTTCCAACATGGCCGCCGGCTGCGCGCGCGCCGCGGCCGCCGCGCGAAACCCGACGATAACCATCATTAAATCATTACAAATGATACAATTATCATTATTTTGTTTCACGCCGACCTTGGCAGCGGTTGCCTCGGTCATCTCACGCTGATCCACCCAAGATTGCAGGTCGACATGTCGGTTCACAGAATTCGCTAAATTAATTGTAACACCAACATAATGGGGGCGGACCTCCTGTCGTGTCTGCGAACTTATCAATCATCACACTATTGTATTGGCCTAATCTAATACAGATCAATTATTTTAAATGTAAAATACAATAATGTTCAGTCTTACTGTTTGTGACGATGCCTTCCACATTGTAACATATCCATTAGGTACCTAGGTATGTAAATGTAAGTACACTCATCGCTTGTGTTTGTGTGAGCTGTGTTTCATAATATCATCAATCATGTAACATACTTACCCCATTTTTATCTTTATTTATTACAATTTAGATAATTAGAAAACAGAGTTGTACTTATCTAACAAATGGAAAGACATGTTTGTTTATTTTTAGGGTTCCGTACCTCAAAAGAAAAAAAACACCCTTTATAGGATCACTTTGTTGTCCGTCTGTCTGTCTGTCAAGACCTTTTTTCTCTGGAACGCGTGGAGGTAGCATGCTGAAATTAATACTAAATACTCAAGCCTGCAGTCCCTGAAAAAATCAAACTTCTAAGTCAACGCAATCAAAAGATACAGATACAGAAAAAGGTTGTTTTCATACAAATTGTCGTACCCTGAAAACTTAAAGGATATTTCCAGTTGTCCTAGAAACTTGAAATTTCGTACGAAGGTAGCTCTTATAGCACAACCACTTAGAAAATTCTCAAAATTTTAAATTTTGATGTCTTCTGTAGATTTTAAAGACCAAATAAGATGACCCCACATTGCGTACATTTTGTTTAAGAGCAGGGCTCTGCTAACACTGGACAACTTAAAACACTGGGGAAAAGCGTTAAAATCTTTCTACGGAACCCTCGTGCGCGAGTCAGACTCGAACTTGTCCGGTTTTTTTAAAAGCGACATTTTAATCTCAATATGTAGGGCACTCAATAGATTATAAATATAAATAAGTTACCACTCAGTTACAGTTAAAAATATTTATGTAGTTTTTCTTTTTTAGGGTTCCGAAGCCAAAATGGCAACCGTCCGTCCGTCCGTCCGTCTGTCCGTCTGTCTGTCTGTCTGTTCTGTCTGTCTGTCTGTCCGCGGCATAGCTCAGAGACTATTGGTAATAGAAAGCTTTAATTTTGCATACATATATTATGCATATTAATTAGGCCAAAAATTGCTGGGATGAAATTTTTAAAAAAGAAAATTTTTCGTGGTACCTCCCCTACACGTAAAGTGGGGATGATATTTATTTCTCACCCACCCCATTATGTGGGCTATCGTTGGATAGGTCTTTAAAAAACATTTGGAGTGCTCAAAGATCATTTTTCGATAGAGTTATTCGTGTGCGAAATAGTTAGCTTTGAAGTGCTCATTTTTGTTGGAGTTAAGTGTCGTCGTCGTCGTCGTTCCCCCCCCCCCCCCTCTACCAGAGAAACTGTTGTAAGTATTTGAAAAGTAACGAAGAAAATCCTACATTATTTTTAAAATTAGTGTGTTTTTCCTATTCTTATATATTTTCTTATTTTCTAATTTTGTACAAATTTAGTTGATGTCCTTACCTACCCCAAATAATGCCACAGCTACTGCGTCGTTGGATGTTTACGTGCAGTCCACAATGCCCACAACCACGTCTTTTTAAAGGTTCGAGAGGTCTCAAAATTCATATTTTGAAAAAGCATCGACCGAACGACATACCATCCTCGACCCCTGCTCCTGTTCCCACAGATTCAAATTCTGTTTTGACACCTCAACCCTCGCAACCATTTTGGCAAGCCCTCAGTGACCTCAGAAACTCGCTTCCGTTGCTTAAACGCATACCGCGTGGTGCCCGCGTGTCTGTTGCGAAATTACTGTCTACAACGAATAGGTCCATTATTTCGGTTAATTCTAAAGAAAATTGGCACGAGCTTCTCACCTTTTCATTTAAAATTCTTCATGTACATTCAGATCAAAATTCGAAATCTCTAACTTACAAAATCAAAGAAAACTGCAGGCAAAGCCCTTTATGTCTACCGCAAGGCAGGGCGACTTTTTCGATTTTCAATTTGTTCCACAAAGTTGAAAGTAAAGTAGCCGACGGAGACATCAAAGGTGCTTCCCGCCTACTTTTTTCTAACGACGCAGTAGCTCCTAATAACACTGAAACCCTCACAGCTCTACACAGCAAACATCCGCCTTCAGCAACCAATTCCGCCTCCCAGACCCTCCGCAACCCAGTGACCCATCGCTGCAAGCCACGACTCAGGACATCCTTGGGTCACGTCCTTCCCCAACGGCTCCGCGAGCGGTCTTGACGGCTTATCGCCGCAGCATCTAAAGGATCTGCTTTGCTGCTGCTGCAGCGAGACCCGTGACGCGTTACTGAAGGACTTGACCGCCCTGGTGAATGTCATGCTAGCTGGGCAAGTTCCAGATGACATCAGGGACATTCTATGTGCAAACTTATGTGCCTTGACTAAGAAGGACGGCGGCATTCGACCAATTGCAGTTGGCACAACTCTTCGACGATTGACCGCCAAAATCGCTTGCCGTTCAATTATCAACAAACTAAGTACAGAATTTCAACCATTACAGCTTGGTTTTGGCTCGAAGAGCGGCTGCGAGGCCGCCGTCCATGCCGTGCGCACCTACATGGAACGTAGCGGCGGGGAGGTGCTGCTAAAGGTGGACATTACCAACGCCTTTAATTCGGTCGATAGGGGCGCCTATTGACACAAGTACAAGAAAAAATCCCTTTGGTTTACAATTTTCTTTGGCAATGTTACAGTTCACCCTCCAAATTACTGTACAAAAATAACCTTTTAGCCTCATCAGTCGGATGTCAACAGGGTGACCCTCTTGGTCCGGCAATTTTTACCAAAAATTTAAATTCTAAATTAAATTTATGGTAACCTTGATGACGGCACCCTTGGAGGCAAAGCAAACACTGTATTTGATGATTTTCAAAATTTAACAACTAACCTTAAACATATTGGCCTCTCCCTAAATTTTTCTAAATGCGAACTTTTTGTTTCGAACTCCTGTCCTGATAAAGTTTCTGTAACAAACAAATTTCAACACGTAGCTCCTGGTATAAAAATTTTGGACGCAAAAACGCTTCACCTCCTTGGCTGCCCACTTTTGGACCAATCTTTTGAGGACTATGTAAAACAGAAAATTCAAAATTTTACCACCGTTTCAGGTCGTTTGCTCAAAATTGACATGCATACCGCATACATTATAGCACAATAAATTCACATATGTACTTCGCGGCTGCCACTTCTGGAAATACTCTATTGTGATGCTTCAATTAGATACATTAATCGAAGAGACCCTCACCTCCATTCTTAACATCCCCTTTGATGAAAAATCATGGACCCAGGCCAGCTTACCCATAAGGTATGGTGGCTTAGGCGTCCGCAAAATTTTAAGTGTATCTCTGCCTGCCTTTTTGTTCTCTGTGCACAGTGCGCAACCGCTTACACGGAAAAATTTTAGCTCCCTCATTGGGGGACCTAGAGGTTGCTCACTGCACCGAGGCCAAAAATGTTTGGTCATTAGCATGTCCCGGTACAGACGCGCCTGCGAATCCCTGCTCGCAGAGGCAGTGGGACGAGCCACTCTGCCAACTGGTGAGGAACAATCTGCTAAGCACAGCATCCAGTCCGGCAGAGCGCGCTTGTCTTCTTGCTACCGCGGAGTGGGAATCAGGCCTCTGGCTTCAAACCCTTCCCTCAACTACGATAGGCACCCTCCTCGACAACACCAATTTCCGCCTCGCCACCAGTCTCAGGGTTGGGGCACCAACAAATGTCCCTCATCGCTGCCAATGTGGGAAAATGACTGATAGGCATGGATACCATGGCCTATCATGCGGCAGAAGCGCGGGTCGTATACCGCGCCACGCCAGCATTAATGATGTCATCCGTAGGGCACTTGTCAGCGTCCAAGTGCCGGCCGTCTTGGAACCTAACGGCCTGGCTAGAGACGATGGTAAGAGGACCGACGGTCTGACACTGGTTCCTTGGCGGATGGGTCGGCCTTTAGTATGGGACGCCACTTGTGTGGATACCCTCGCACCGACCCATCTTTCAAGGACCCAAAATGTTGCTGGCTCTGCCGCGGCCTCAGCAGAAGACCTTAAACGCCGCAAATATAGTTCCCTTGGAGCTAGTTACATATTTGAGGCGTTTGGGGTCGAAACTCTGGGGCCTTGGGGGCCTAGCGCGCGCCATTTATAAAAAGATCTCTCGGCGCGCCTTATAGAGGCCTCCCGTGACCAGAGGGCTGGCCAATACTTCGCTCAGCGAATCAGCATTGCCATACAACGTGGCAATGCTGCCAGCCTTCTGGGCACCCTTCCCATTGGCGGCGATCTGAGAGAGATTTTTTACCTTTAGTTTAGTTTTAGTTAGTAAGTATTTAGTATTTTAAAATTTAGTTTTAAGTTTTATAATGTACCTACCTCATTGCAATCCCTTGAAGCTGTCAAATTGATGTAATGTGCAATGTAAGTATTATGCGTCACCTGAAATTATTTATTTGAAAATGTGAAAAAAATCAGAGCAGTAGTGCATATAGTGAATTTAAAAGGAAAACTATCAGAGATACGTAAGCTTTACAGGTTTGCGAGTAATTATTAATTATTTTTGTCTGTCAGTAACCAATATATAAATTGACCCCACACTGTGTACAGTTTGCTTATGATTAGGGCTCTGCTAACACTGATTTTGAATAGGTGTGATGAAAATACCTGTAAAGTTAGCTATAGGGCTTGCAAATATTCGAGAATTTTCAGTGTTCGAATATTCGACTTTTTTTCGGGTATTATTCGAATTATTCGAATAATCAAAAAAAAACTAAAACTGTTGTTGCCATAATCATGTATTTTATTGCCTACGTCTTATAGTCTGAGTATCTGAATAATACCTAACTTAGGTATCAACGCCAGGGCTTTTTCATAATGGCTTAGGAACCCTATCCTGGGCGTGTCCGACACGCTCTTGCCCGGGTTTTTATAATGATGTTGAATATAATTCTGAACGCACAAGTTGAGTCGATGCAATTTCAAAACGCATCGTCAGAAATGTGAAAAGACTTATTTTTTATGAGCTCTTTTTTTGCATATTGCACTTTCCTCGCAAGTAAAATACATTTGCACCCTCGTATAACAAATAACTATTAATATACTAAGAATTAGAAAAAAAAATCTGATCTAATACATCTACCGTCAAGTGATGAATAAATGGGTAACTATGATTATTATCACGAAGAAGTCACATTCAACTGTCATAATTGCGAACAATTAAATCTAATTGATGTTTACAAGTGTTACGACAGCGCAAGATAAAGAAGGGTTTTTAACATACAATCAGAAGTCCACTTTCCATTGCTGGGGCTGCCTTGCGATAGAAACGCTGAGCCTTTAACTAAACAGTAATGGGCGAAATAAATTACAAGTATGTCGTATCGTGTTCTTACAATGCACCTTGATCTTAACCTTGGGAAGTTATTAACTAGATAGGTACATAGATAGTTTCTACTTCTGCACGATATAAATGCGTGTTGTTTTGCCGTAAATTAAGAGCAGAACCACATTCTTACTATTATTACTATTCAACTGAAACGATCGACGATCGGCGATTATTTTGAAATGCAAACGGAACGCTTGATAATCAATTGAAACCGAAGTAGTAAATATCTATGTATGTATTTACTTACAAGGCAGGGACTTAATTTCTGAAAAAACCGGGCAAGAGCGTGTCGGACACGCCCAGGATAGGGTTCCTAAGCCATTACGAAAAAGCCCTGGCACAGACACCTAATTTAAAGGTATTTTCATCACACCTATTAGAAACCAGTGTTAGCAGAGCCCTACTCCAAACAAAACTGTACGCAGTGTGGGGTCAATTTATATCAGTTACTGACATAGACACACATAATTAGCTATTACTCCCAAACCTGCAAAGCCTGCTTGTCTCTGATAGTTTTCCTTTTAAATTCACTATATGCACTACTGCTCTGATTTTTTCACATTTCCAAATATAATAGTTTCTCTGGTAGAGGAAGGGGGGGGGGACTGGGCTCCAACAAAAATGAGCACTTCAAAGCTAAATATTACGCAAACGAAAAACTTTATCGAAAAATGATCTTCAAGCACCCGTAATATTTTCGAAAGACCTAATCAACGATACTCCATACTATGGGGTGGGCGAGAAATAAAAAAAAACATCCCCACTTTACGTGTAGGGGAGGTACCCCAAAAAAAATTTTTTTTTCAAGATTTTATCCCAGCGCTTTTTCGGCTTAATTAATATGTATATTCGTATAAAATTACAGCTTTCTAGTACTAATAGTCTCTGAGCTGTGCCGCGGACAGACAGTCAGACAGACAGACATGACGAAACTACAAGGGTTTTTTTTTGCCATTTTGGCTTCGGAACCCTAAAAAAGTAAAAATACCTAATTACCCACCAACAATTATAAAATTTATATATCGTGGGGTATTTTACTTGGGAAGTAGGTATCTTGCTTTTGCTGGCTCTACATTGATAGGTAGGTGTTTATTACTACATATTAATAATAATAATAATAATATGGTCCGCTGTCAACGTCACATGTGTCAGTAATTTTTCCTATCAATTTTATTTTGTTATAATGTATTTTAATCTACTTTTTACATTATTTTTACTTCAAATCATCCAAATGAAGTACAAAATAAAATAAATTGAAGAGAATGATCACACGGCAAAGACGAAGATTACAGCAACAAGCGGACCCTGACACTGCAAGCGCACGCCCACCATCTACGCCCGTCTCGTCCTCGTCATCGACATCGTCAGGCGACGAATTTGCGACTGCCGCGGACACCAGCGGCTCATCGAGTGACGAGCGCGGGCCGTTGCCGGCGCCGCCACCGACTAGACAACCAACGCGGCGCGGAAGGCGACCGCTGCCGGCACCCTTGGGGCCAGCGAGGCATCCTGCCCCGCCCACGGCTCCCGCTGCCGGTGGTGCAGTGCGACGCATGCGATGGACTCGAACAATTAACGAGAACTGCATGCGAGCGTACTTTGGGGCGACAGAGGGAGGAACTAATCTATCCGGGTACTGTGCCCGGATGCTTCCTCTGTTTCAGGCTCTTGAACCGACCATCACCGTGACTGCGCAGCGGCTATCGGATCAAGTGCGGGTCATCCGGCGCAACAACATGCTGGATGACTTAACACTTGATAGACTGCGACTGGAAGTGCTCTCTGACCGTGCGGCTTCCACCTCGGCGCGGGACCCTCCCGCCACATCACCGGCCCCGGTGCCCGCACTCGACCTGGCATCGGGGGTGGCGCGGGTCGGTCCCCGTGCCGACGAGGACGGCTGTACGGATCATACAGTTAGTACCCAGACCAATGAGCAACTGAGGAGGGCTCTGGAGGAGGCGATAACGCAGTATCGCTTCACACGCGATTCTAGGCCACGATTACCGCGCTTGCCCACGAATAGACGTAATCTAGCGCTAATGGGAGCCTTTGACGCTTTGCAAGACCCGTACATACGGGCTAGCGAAGATTTAACTGATACACACTCAATCATGTACTGTGGGGCCATCACAGCGTGCCGTGTTGCTCGTATCAAGTTTCCGGACGCTGATCGTGCACCTAGGACCGCTGGTGGTGTCCCTACATGGCAAGTGCGGATTGAGCGGCGTATCAGTTCGTTTCGGACCCTCATTGCAAAGCTGATCTGCTTCAGGGGGGGCAATAGCCGCCCCCGAGTCATGCGCTTTGTGAACCAGGCCTTCGCGGGGACTGGTATCAAGCCCTGTGATTATATGACCTGTGTCACGGAGCGCATTGACTTTCTGAAGCAGAAAGTCGATGCGTGGGCAAGCCGTATTCGTCGCTACAGAGAGCGTGTGGATCGATTCCAGCAGGATCGCCTTTTCCAGAGTGACCAAAGGAAGGTATATCGGAAGTGGGAGGGAACCGACCAATGTGTATCTGACGGACAACTGCCGTATGCTACTGCTATGATTAACTTCTGGCGTAGTATCTGGTCGGCTCCCGTCGAACACAACGAGGGCGAATGGATGAGCGCTGTTGAACGTGAGTGCGAGTGTATCGAACCTATGGGTGCTGTTACCATCAGCCCCGAGGACGTTAGTTGTGCTATCCGGACGGCCCAGAACTGGAAAAGTCCTGGTCCGGATGGATGGCACAACTTCTGGCTGAAGTGGTTTCGATGTTCACACAAACGTTTGGCAACGCAGTTCCAGCAAGCCCTCGAGCTCGGTTCCCTGCCACTTCTTTTAACAACTGGTATCACTTTCCTGCTCTATAAGTCCGGTAGTACCACGGAAGCGAAAAACTACAGACCCATCACGTGTTTGCCCACACTGTACAAACTCCTTACATCCATTTTGAGAGCAAAAATTAACGCGCACATCGTTGCAAACAACATCTTGGCCCCCGCTCAAAATGGATGCAGGGTTGGGTCCCGTGGTACTAAAGAGCTCCTCCTCATAGACATGACCATTTGCCAACGAATCCGGCAGAATAGAGGGACCCTCTCTGCTGCCTGGATTGACTACAAGAAGGCCTATGATTCGGTGCCTCATTCATGGCTGAGGAGGATCTTAGAGCTGTATAAAGTTGATGCAACTTTAAGATCCTTCTTAAGCACGTGCATGGGGCAGTGGACCACAGTCCTTCGTCAACCGGGAGGTAGCGATGGCCCCTCTGGTCCGCAGGACTCCATAAGGATTGAACGAGGGATCTTCCAGGGTGACAGTCTAAGTCCATTATGGTTCTGCCTAGCACTGAATCCGCTCAGTACTCTGCTGACGGATTCAGGACTAGGTTGCCGGCTCCGGAGAGGGGGTGAGGTCATCTCTCATCTGCTTTGTATGGATGACCTCAAGCTATTTGCACCAAACAACCAGAACTTGTTGGAGTTACTGAAAACAACAGAAGTCTTCAGTAATGCCATCAAAATGGAATTTGGTGTAGACAAGTGTGCAGTCATACATGTACAGCGGGGAAAAGTTGTAAATTCACCGAATTTACAACTTTCTGAGACAATGTCCCTTAGATCTATCTCCGAAACTGAAACCTATAAATTTCTTGGTATGTCACAGTTGTTGCGGCTGTGCTTATGGCAATCTCTTGGTGGGTTCGGCAGAGGGCTACTTCAATGAAGGATCTTTATGTATCTTGAAAACATTGCATTTATTCCAAATTTACAATGAATTAGTTTGTCGAATTTGCTTATAAGTGTACGCTCTAAGTCTCTAAGTCTAAGAAGGAAGTAAAAAAATTGCCCACAGAGGGTAAAAAACAAGTAAAAAAAAAACAAGTTGACAATCGTCGCGATCGCAGCGCCCCCGCGCGGCGTATCTTATCGTCAGGTTTCGTTGTTGTTGCGCAGGAGCGTTGTTGCCGCTTGACATCACTAGAGGGCGTCAACATGCCCCCGGCCTTGGGAACACCAGAGTCCCAAGATGTAGTGAGTGTGAATCATGAAGAGTCGGTGGAGGTATGCAGTGGCAATGGGCAGAGCTTGGAAAATGCCCTACGTAGTAGTCCAGCAGATGTCTTGACATCGGCCACGCGGGAAACGCCGTCGTTGCCTGGGAATACAGCTGTCACCCTGCCTAGACGCCATTTGAGGGGTGGCAGATGGTCTTCTTTGACGAGAACAAGAGTGTTAAGAGCGATGTCTTGACCAGTAGTGTGCCATTTTGTTCTCGTCTGCAGCTCCGAGACGTATTCCTTTGCCCATCGTTGCCAGAAGTGCTGCCTCAGTTGCTCTAGCCTCTCATAGCGCGGAAGACGGGCCGACGCTGTGGTGGTCAGGTCCTCGCACGGTGGTGACGTAATAGAACGGCCAATGAGGAAGTGGGCTGGAGTAAGGGCGAGATAATCGTTGGGGTCTGCAGAGAGAGGACACATGGGACGAGAGTTCAGGACGGCCTCGATTTGTGATAATACCGTGCTGAACTCTTCGTACGTCAAATTTGCGTTGCCAACGATGCGCTTGAGGTGATACTTGCAAGATTTGACCCCCGCCTCCCACAGACCGCCGAAATGGGGCGCATAAGGCGGTATAAACGTTAATTTAATTTTGTCCACAGAGGCAGAGTCAATCAAAGAATCAGAATTATTTTGTAGAAACAACGAGAGGTCTTTCATTGCTCCTACAAACGTTCTACCGTTATCTGAGAATATCTCGGCTGGTTTACCACGCCGAGATATAAAACGCTTTAAGACAAGCATGTATGCGTGTGTCGTTAAACTTGTCACCAGGTCTAGATAAACAGCACGAGTTGAGTAACAGACGATGACGCAAATATAAGCCTTCTCTAACTTCGCGCCCCTACCTTTCCGATTAAGTACGAACACAGGCCCGGCGTAGTCTACGCCGCAACGCATGAAAGGAAAGCCGGGATCCAATCTTTGCGGCGGCAAATTACCCATCATAGGTGTGAACACGGTTCCCCTTAAACGCGCACACGTGACGCACTCGCGTACTATCCTTTTAGCCAGGTTCCTACCACCGAGCGGCCACCAGCTATCTCTGATAGTAGCTAGCAAATGTTGCGGCCCTGGATGTAAAAGTTGTTTATGTTCATTAATAAACAGAAGTTGTGTGAATTTATGTTTTGAACACAACAACAGAGGGAACGTCTTGTCGTATGTGAAGTTGCTTGAGTTAGAGAGGCGTCCACCTACTCTAATAAGTTTGTCTTTGTCGATAAATATGTTTAGTTTTGCAATATTGCGTTTGTGTTTAATATTTTTATTATTTAACAAACTTGTGTGTTCATTCGGAAAGGATTGTATTTGAGCGAAATGTGTCAGCCATTTTATTGAATCATTAATTTCGCCAAGCGATAGTGGGCCAGTTCTACGGTTCACTTTAATTTTTATACGTGCGTTGTGTACGAATCGTAGAACATAAGCGGCCGTACGTTTCATGCGATTGAATGACGAAAATTTATCAAAAGGAAAAGGTTCCACGTCGATTTGACTAGTCAAGCTAATCGTGTTTAATTTTAGCTCAGGTAGGTCGCTATGGGCCAAATTGCGAGTGTAGGCAGTGTGATGATGTAGCCAGTTCGATTCCGACTGACGCAAAAACGACGGACCGCTCCACCAAATGTCCGAGCTGCCCAGCGCGTCGAGTTGCAGTCCACGTGATACCAGATCGGCCGGATTGTTCTTAGTACTTACATGCAACCACTGTGCACTCCCTGTTAAATTATTTATTTCCGCGACTCGATTTTGCACAAATGTTTTTAGTTGATGAGGTGACATACGTAACCACCCCAACACTATAGTGGAATCGGTCCAGAAAATCACTTTGTCAAAAGTCACATGTAACACGTCTAAAATTTTGGTACATAATCTTGCGCCCAATAATGCACCCATCAATTCGAATTTCGGAATACTTAATGGCGAGGACACCGGCGATACCTTACTTTTAGCACATAGCAATTTTACGTCAATCAAACCCTCATTGTTAATGTGTGTACGTATATAGGCACAAGTCCCGTAAGCATGTTGACTTGCGTCAGTAAACAAGTGCAATTGTACCGAATGTGTGTGTGTGATGACATGTCGAGGTATGCGCAAAGTGTGAATGTGTTGTGTATGTGTTGCTATGTAATTTTGCCAGCACGAAGAGACGTCATTGGGCACTTGTTCGTCCCATCCTAGTGCAAGCAACCACAATTTTTGCATTAATATTTTTGCAATAATTATAGTTGGAGACAGAAGGCCAAGGGGATCGTAGATTTGAGCGATTACTGACAACATTTTGCGCTTAGTTATTTGTGACTCGTCGTGCTGTATATTAGTTGTATAGTGTAACTGGTCTGTGCTGTTCAACCATCCCAATCCGAGTGTTTTATTTTGACATTTATCTCCCAAAGACAATTCTCGCGATGTGATTTTAGCGGATGATTGTGACACGTCAAAATTAAACGCCCATTTCCGGAGAGGGAAACAACCGGAGCTCAACACCTCTGTGACCTGTTCACACGTGTTTAGCAGCTGCTGCTCATCGTTGTGGCCTGTGATCAAGTCGTCGACGTAAAAGTCTTCATTTATAACGCGCCTAATATTGTCATTATTACAATTCGAAGCTAATTGTTTTAAGCAACGAATACTTAAATACGGCGAACATGACATACCGTAGGTCACCGTATTCAATTGGTAAATACAGAGCGGATCCGACTGATTTTCCCTCCACAAAATCAGCTACAAGTTACGTTGGTCGGGCTGTATTAACACTTGCCGGTACATCTTCTCCACATCGGCGCACGCGACATATTTACTTTGTCGAAAACGAATCAATATTGAGAATATGTGCGATTGTAAGGGCGGTCCTACCAGTTGCAAATCGTTTAGTGACTCGCCAGTAGTTGAGCGAGTACTGGCATCGAATACAACGCGCAATTTTGTTGTTTCGCTGTGCTCTCTAAAGACGCCGTGATGTGGGAGAACATAGTACGGTTTTGTGTATGTGTGAATAAGCGACATGTGTCCTAAATTAATATATTCACGCATAAAGTTAGTGTACATTGTTTTAAATTCTGGGTGGCGATCGAGTTTACGTTCTAAGGATAGGAAACGGGTTTTTGCTATAGCGAAGGTATCGCCAAGCGCATCAGCTGTTTTATGCAGAGGTATACGTACGGAAAACCGACCGTTATCTAGGCGCTGTGTGGTACTTGTAAACAGCTGTTCACAAGCACGCTCCTCCTCCGTCAGGCCATCTCCTATCCCTGAAACCTCTTCGACTTCCCAAAACTTACGTAGTTGTGTATCTATTGATTGCATATCTGTGTGTGTGAAGTGACATTGTGTGTGTGTTGACAAATTTAGATTTTTATTACTTTTTTGTGTGTATAACGGGCCAGATATTATCCATCCTAGCTTTGTGTTTTGTAAATGAGGCCCGTGTGATAATCTAATGTGCCCATTATTTAATAAATCCCAGAAAATATCAGCACCGATCAACATATCGATTTGTGATGGCTTGTAATATGTAGGATCGGCAAGCTGGATATCTCGTGGCAATTGTAGCGTGTTAACATCTATGTGAGCCGACGGTAGCTTTTGTGTGATGCAAGGGAGTATCATACAATTGATGCGTGTATGATAATCGCTTGTTATTGATCGTAGGTAAACCTGACAAGATTGTGTGCATTGTGTGACAGATTGACCTACGCCCGTGACTTTATGAGTGGACTGTATTAAAGGTGCGTTAATTTGTGTGATGAATGACTGAGTAACAAAACAATGTTGACTCCCACTATCTAGAAGTACTCGTGCCCGGTGATTAATATTATTACAATCGATAACATCCACTAGTGCCGTGGATAACAGGACCGGTTGCAATAATTGAGATTGTGTGAGAGGGCTGCTTGCATTCCTAGCGTCGTGCGTATTGTAGTTACCTTGTGTGCGTAAATGATGATTAGCCGATGTCGTAACAGGTGCAGTAGGCATCTCGGTTGTGCACGCGCCGTCGCTGTTATTAGTCGAGCTATGTATGAGACTATTGTGTTTTTTATGACATATTTTGCACGGTCCATAAAGGCATGTAGCAACAGTATGACCTGACTGTAAGCAATTTAGGCATAGCTTTTTGTCGTTAAGCAGGCGCGTTCTTTCAATATCAGGCAGATCCAAGAAGCTAGTGCAGGAATATAATGGATGGTTACCATTACACATGGGACAAGTTTTAACAAAAGTGCGTTTAGGATTAACCTTTGTTGGCTGGGTGCCTGCGGAACTAGAAACGTAACTTTGTGTAATGGGCCGTGAATGTGATGACTGAGGCGACTGATTTGTAAATAGCTTTTTAACTTCGTGTGTATGTGTGTTCGTGTTTTTTGAGTGATTAGATTTTATAGATTCTAACATATCGGCTCTGTGCCTTAAGAAGTCAAGCAAATCTGTCAACATGATTTTGGAAGACGCGTCGTTCTTTTGTTTTAAGTTAATCGAGCCCTTGTACTGCTCCCATTCGCGCTCTGTGGCGGAATCTAGCTTAGTTACGATTAAATAGATGATTAGCGTATCCCAGGAGTCTGTAGGCTCCCCTAATGTATTAAGAGCACGAAGGTTACGTAGGACGGAATCGATCAACTTCCTAATTTGTGAAGACGACTCTTTTGTCAAAGACTGTGTTGTAAACAATGACTTTACGTAAGTGTGTGTGAGTATCCTGTGGTTATTATACCTGTTTTCGAGCAATTCCCAAGCTATAGTGTAGTTCGCTGACGAAAACTCTAAAGACTTAATTACCTGCAAGGCGTTACCTGTGAGGGCCGAGCGTAAGTAATGGAACTTTTGGATTGCTCCAATGTCTTTAGAGTTGTGTATTAGTGACGTGTAAGTGTCTCTAAACTCTAGCCAGTGTTCGTACGAACCGTCGAATGATGGTAAAGAGATGGTAGGTAATTTAACCGGACACGAATTCAGAGAAGGATTATTAGATCCACTAGCTTCATGCGCACCAATAGTAGGCACACATTCTTCCATCAGCTTTGTGGCTTGAGCCATAGTGCGGTAATATTGCGACTCGAAAGCTTCACGTGATTCTAAATGTTTATTAAATTCGTCATCGTCGGCCGATAACTCCTCGATTTTTGTTTGAATTAAATCAAAATCTGTATAACACTGTGTGCAATTTTGAAAACGTAACTTTAATTCTGCTGCTAACAATGAATTTATCTTTTTATCTAGACCGTTAACATACTTCTCGAATAACGTTACTTTGCCTTTAACTGCGCCTCGCTTCTTAATTAAATTACGCAAGTCGGTATTTTCGATGTAGATCGATAGAGGGGATCTAGGCGATTTTTGAGCGTTTATATCGTCTTTAGTCATGTTTGTGTGTGGGAGACAAGAGCACTTACAGTTTATTCTCACCGGAGACACGTAGCTGGCACGCAATGACGGTGTGTGTTTAACGTACACGTATCCTGAAACGTAGTCAACGGTCACGGTATTAGCACAAATCCGAGTAGGCGAGGAGGGATGGACGGAGTGGGAACTTGACCTTATTCCTGGTGATCCTTGTGTGCTAGTTGAAACTGCTTCCGCTATGATTCGGCTCGAAGGTCCAATGTTGCGGCTGTGCTTATGGCAATCTCTTGGTGGGTTCGGCAGAGGGCTACTTCAATGAAGGATCTTTATGTATCTTGAAAACATTGCATTTATTCCAAATTTACAATGAATTAGTTTGTCGAATTTGCTTATAAGTGTACGCTCTAAGTCTCTAAGTCTAAGAAAGAAGTAAAAAAATTGCCCACGGAGGGTAAAAAACAAGTAAAAAAAAAACAAGTTGACAATCGTCGCGATCGCAGCGCCCCCGCGCGGCGTATCTTATCGTCAGGTTTCGTTGTTGTTGCGCAGGAGCGTTGTTGCCGCTTGACATCACTAGAGGGCGTCAACACAGTCCTTGGGTATTGAAGGTAGGGATATCAAACAGACGGTGAGGGAGCGATTCTTTGGCCGCCTGGCAAAAGTCTTTTGTCGGGTGGCAACAAGGTGCGCGCTTTCAACGCCTGGGTGATGCCCCTGCTCATATACTCTTTTGGCATACTAAGATGGAATCAGACTGAGCTGAATGCCCTGGATCGAAGGGTTCGTTCATTGCTCACTGCGCATCGCATGATACACCCGCGCTCGTCTGTTATGAGACTGTACATTCCACGGAAATGTGGAGGTCGTGGTTTTTTAAATGCCCAGGACCTCCACAACCGTGAGGTGTGCAGTCTTAGGGAATTTTTCCTGAACAACGACTGTGGGATGCATCGCGATGTAGTGGCGGTGGACAAATCCTTCACTCCTCTCGCCTTGGCAAAAGAGAACTGACGCAGGCCTAAGGTATGGAGCACCGAGGACCGCAAGACTGAATGGGAGAGTAAGGAGCTACACGGGCGGTTCTATAAGGCCCTCATGGGGCCCGATGTAGACCTCCTCGCGTCGGTGAACTGGCTACGCTTCGGGGACCTCTTCGGGGAAACCGAAGGTTTGCCTGTGCAATTGCGGACGAAGTTATCATGACTAATAACTACCGCAGGTATATCCTGAAGGACGGTACGGTCGACATCTGTTGGGCATGCCGCCGTCCCGGGGAGTCACTCAGGCATATTATCTCTGGTTGTTCTAGTCTTGCTAACGGCGAGTACTTGCACAGACATAACCTTGTAGCCAGGATTATTCACCAGCAACTTGCTCTTTCATTCGGTCTTGTGGACTTCGAAGTGCCGTACTATAAGTACACACCTGCACCAGTTCTTGAAAATGGTCGTGTCACGCTCTACTGGGATCGATCTATCATCACGGACAGAACTATTGTCGCCAATAAACCTGATATCGTGCTGATAGATCGATCGAAGCGCCAGGCAGTGCTCGTCGACATCACGATCCCCCATGACGTGAACCTCGTGAAGGCCGAGAAGGACACAGTCAGCAAGTACCTTGACTTGGCTCACGAGGTTACCGCCATGTGGCCTGTTGATTCGACGATCACTGTCCCGATAGTCGTTTCGGCGAACGGTCTAATAGCGAAGAGCCTTGACCATCACCTTAAAAGGCTCTTGCTAGATGGTTGGGTCAAGGGTCAGATACAGAAGGCGGTACTCCTGGACACGGCTCGGATAGTCAGGAGGTTCCTCTCTCTGTCGCCCTGACCACCGGTAGCTTAGGCCCCGCCTCGCTGCCGGTGGCACCCTAGGTTAGGTTTTTATAATGCTTTTATATTTTGTATTAATATTGTTTTATTACTTTTTATATGAATATTGTGAAAACCTAGCCTAAGATTGTAATAAATATACGGGAATAATAATAATAAACTTATTTATTCAGGCATCAATCCCATTCAATTAAATTAGATTTATAATTACAACGACAACAACAATTATGAATACAATACACAACATTACAATTTGGTGCAACAATAATAATAATAATAAATGTCAAACCCTGTCATGTCAACTCATCAATTAATTCTACAAAAAAGCGTTGCGTTGTGTTGCGTTTAGTATAGTGGTGGTGGTGATAGTTGGGTCTGTGTGGCATGTGTTGATTCGTGTAGCAGTGGAGGCGGAGGTGTTGCATGGAAACATACATTTGCCGCACAGATATAACTATTTGTCATTAGTGGTCGCGGGTGAGCAAAGTAATTGTTTTTTAGTTCATAAATATGGACCTCCGCAAAGTAACGCCTGATTCAATAAATTAATTAATTCTACTTTAATTCTACTTAATATTACTACTTTAATACTCACTTGCTACTTTTATTCATGCGAGCACGTGGCATCGGCGTGGTGATATGATTACCGATAATAGTATAGTATATACATATGTATAATAAGCATTTCATTTTGTACCTAGCTTACATATCAGATAAAATGTTAGCGTTTTCAGATCATGATATGTGACATATGATCTGAAAATGATATGTCACAATGTTTTTGATCAATCATGCCGATGTCATCTACTTTGGAGATTTATTCGAACATTTTAGCTGTTCCTTTTGATAGAATTGTATACATTAATTGTATACAATTTGTTTCTAGTTGTGAGATCCTGTAATTGGCTTCAATGTTACTATAGAAATAACCTACTCTGTAATTTGTAGTTCTCCGAAAAAAAAATAATAATAATAATAGAAGTCACCTGTTTGCCCAAGTAGGTACTCAATCACTCGTTTATGCGAAAAGAGTAAATTGTAAATATAGTGGGTAAATAGTGTATTATAAGTGAAGTAGGTAACAATAACTTTATTAATTTTAACTATCCACATAATTATTATAACAACTTCACACCTTAAGGTTAAGGTAACTGCGTCGAAAAAAACGGGAAATATTGAAAAAATAAAAAGGTAAAGTTACAACACTGGAAACGAGAATGTATGAAATACCTAGTATAAACTATAGTAGATTGTTCAACGAGGGAAGAAAAGGACCAATTTCCAACGAGACATTTCGTGCCAATAATTAGAGTTTTAAATTGGCGTTTTCCCAGAGTTAAACAACCTGCTTTTCATCTCGACTATAAGGAAAGTCAAAAAACATAAAATGTTTAAGAAAAAATATTTATGTAATTTTTTTTTACTGATTTGCACCTCCGCGACCACAGAGAACAAAACAAAACACAAACAATGCTTTAGCGCCAATTTCACGCTCTTTTTTTTAACGTGTTTCTTCATTTAATAGTCTTAATTAACTACTCTACTTTATAAAATCAATCCAGCAGTTTTTAGGTTTAGAATAAGTTAGTCTAAGTTTTTTTTTACTGTTTTCATAGGTATGCTGTTTTTTTTAAGGGCTTTTTAGTTAAAAAAATAAAATGAGGTTTTTATATGTGAAAAAAAACCAGCAGTTAGACAATATTTATTTAAAACAATTGGTATTTTAGTATGTATTTTTTGTAAAAGAAGTAAGTTACAATGTTAAAATTTAACCAAAGAGTTTGGCTCCATAGGCTGCATTCACAATGCAAACTGCATTGCCAATTAACTAGTGCTTTTTTTTTAATCAGTGTAATTTACTTTTTTGTATTTTTTTCATTTAGGTACAATTTACGGAGAAAAAAAACTACGTAATATTGTAATAATAATTATTGGTTAAGTACCTAAGTAGTTTTTTTTTTATAATAGGCTGTATCTAGGCTGAATAGGTGTCATAGTCGTCAAAGCCATCCATCCAGCGCTTTTGTTTTAATTTTTTTACTCCTTAAGGGAGTTATGCATAACTTTCCTCCCGTATGTTAGATAAGATATGCCTCACTTTCCGAGTATGAGAGATGAAAAGTTTTTACCAAAATTTGAGGTAGGTATAGGTAGATATTTGGGACTTTGGTTGTTGAAAACGCCGTAACGTTTTGCAACAGATCGCGGTTGATCAATGTTGAGTAATCCGCGCAATTACTACTTTCATCTGGTTGCCAGCCGAGAAATCAATCATGGTCATGGACCAGCAAAAAATAAATATTGCCGTTGCCGTGGCCCACTTGTTATGTTTTGTTCAGAAACAATCCTACTACAAAAACAATTGAAACAACGTAGTTTTCTTAAAACCTAAAAATACTTTCATTGCGTCCATAATATTTACTATTGCAAGAATGTTGAACGTTTTTCTCTGTGGCCAATTCAAGAGTTAAGTTTCCATAATAGATAAGGTAAACGTCTCAATGATCGACACGTTAATTCCAATAATTGACATCCTGCTATTGGGTCAGTGTCGGACACAGGGTCATTAAACATCTTAATGTATTGTCTGATCTTATAAGTACTTAAAAAGGTTAAAGGGATAAATTCATCACTACAATTCCCGAAGCATCGAGCCCTTGGAGGTATAATAATGTTATACTTATGGTTACTGGTAAGTTTCCTTTTTTGGTTTTTCGAATTACATATATATAACTGACTTGTTTCAAGGCTGGTCAAAGGCTGTTGTATATATACATCCCTAGCTCTGCTAGCTATCTAGACCAAGGCTGCAGTTCTAGATCACCTTTGCAGAAATGTCTAGTCAGCGGGCAGACCTTATTAATAGGTAGGTCAAACGGATCAGATCTTAAATAGGTATTTACTTAGTGCTTTTTACTGTAAATTTTCGAACTAGGTAGGTACTTTGGATTTTATCTTAACTAAGTACGAGCCTAAGGTACTTAGGTAGGTATGTGATAAATTTTATTGTCTTTGCTAAATCAGCGTTGCGGCTTGCCGCTACATTATATGCCAAGTGGGGCCCATTTTACACCTTTCGGTAGGTGTGATTTCTGTATTAGGTAATAATAAGGTAAATGTTCCTGTGCCCGACACTCAGCTGTCCTAATAATTGACACCTTCAATTTTAATACGTAGCAGTAAAGATGACAAGCAGGGTGTCAAATATTGAAATTGCAATTACTTAACGTGTTTTATATGTTTTCTGTGAGTCGAATGTGTTTGAATAAAATGTTTCTCCCTCTCTCTCTAAACACGATCGAGTCACCCAACGCATCAACTGCTCTCGGTTTAATTGCAACAGCTGCCTTCTAGTAGATGTAAACAGCCAAAGCAATTATAGCTAAAAGAGTACCTATCCACATAGCTACATATACATGAGACGCTGCCGGCAAAATAAACAGCTCTACCCATTTCACAGTGGTCACTCTTGTGTCCTAAGATAAGACGATCAATGATAAAGTAGGTAATCAATGTCAAACGCGGCCGCCTGTTGTGCACACGCTCCCCATAATTTTGGGTCACGGTGTTTTCTGTTGGTCTGTACACGGCATGGGACGGTGATCGGGTGGCGCCCGGCGCATTCGTTTGCAGTATTGCCAGAGTATAACTTACAATAAATGAATTAACCCGTCCGACTTATCCGTTAAATGATCTCTAGATACATTTCATAATTATGGGGCCGAGGCTGACGTTACTGGTGGGGACACAAAGCAGAAAATAATATTCTGAAGTTTTGTTTCAATCAGTTTTAGGCAAAAGAGAGCATGCGATGTTTGGGGTACCTACTTAGTCTGTACAGGACAGGACTGTATAAGTACATATAAGGTAAACGTATTCAATGATCGACACGTTAATTCCAATAGTTGGCACCCTGGTTGTCACCCTTATTGCTACGTATTAAGCTTGAAGGTGCCGACTATCGGGACAGGCGTCGGGCACAGGGACATTTACCTTAAACGATTATTTTAGACTTAATGCAATTTATTTTATTATCAATACTGAAACAAGGTCCACTTTTATCGGGCCTTACAGTTAGTACTTAGGCTGAAGGAATTTAAAACTAGGTAAGTTAGTAAGAACTTTTTGCACGATGTTGAACTCTGCTATGTTGGAGCTGCCTCGCGACCGCGACGCAAGGTAGGCGTAAGTGTAAGTAAATATCAACAGGAGGTCTTAAATTTCCCATCAAATTACCCCCAATCTACAGATTTCGTCGTGGTCTAGCAATACAGGCCGGCTGTTCCGTTGGTTGCCGAGTGCCTACGTGACGTCGCCCGCGTGGCAAGCGCGAGGGAGGGGCGCCGAGTTTGTTATGCTGCGCACGCAGCCGCGCGTAGGGATGGCCGACGACGCTCGATAGTTGTCGGTATCGAATCGATAGTCGAGCTCGAGATCGTGTTGGGAAGCGTATCGAAACTATAATTATATTTCTTGAAGCTGTCTGGCATTAAAGTGTCTGGACGGGTTATATAAACGCTCTTGTTTTTCTTTGGATTTATTGCGTTAAGTAAATACTTAACGCAGTAAATCCAAAAAAACCGGACGTGTGCGAGTCGGACTCACGCACGAGGGTTCCGTAAAACGATTTTTTTAACGCTTTTCCCTAGTGTTTTAAGTTGTCCAGTGTTAGCAGAGCCTTGCTCCTAAGCAAAATGTACGCAGTGTGGGGCATTTTATATTGGTCTCTGAAACCTACAGACAGACATAAAAATTAAAGATTAAGAGAATTTTCTTAATGGTTGTGCTATAAGAGCTACCTTCAAACCAAATTTCAAGTTTCTAGGACAATTTTAGGTTTTCGGGGTTGTAGAGAAACAACCTTTTTAATGACTGTATCTTTTAATTGCGTTGACTTTGAAGTTTGATTTTTTCACAGCTTCAGGGACTGCAGGATTGAATATTTGATGTTAATTTCAACCTGCCACCTCTACGCGTTCCAAAGAAAAAGGGTCTTGCCAGACAGACAGACGGATAACAAAGTGATCCTATAAGGGTTCCGTTTTTTTCCTTTTGAGGTACGGAACCCTAAAAAGAGCTATTTAGCTTACTTCAAATTTTAGAGAGATCAAAAAATCTCTATACTTAGATTTCTTTGTAGGTAAGAGCTTATGGTTTCCTATGAAAAACCGTAAACGGTGTTTCTGAGTTCACTGAAATATAAAAGCTATTTAAACACTGAAAGCTTCACAAAACTCCACATCTGTAACCCATTCAATCGATATCGGCGAATCGGATGTAAACACAACAGACGTCACTAAAGTGTATTTTGATTGAATATAGTGAAACCGGCAACGCAACGCCGGCAAGGCAAGGAGGCTAAACACAACAAAGAATCAGTCGGTCATACGAGCTCGTGTTGACTAGACGTTCGCGAAGTGAAGCTCCCGGTAACAGTTGCCCTTTGAAGTTATCAAAGAGACTTTGGGAATTTTGACTTTTAAACAGACATTAAGAATATACGAAGATGTTTACCACTGCAAGAAGCTTAGAGAAGATCGTACAGAGCTACAAGAATGAGCTCCGCCGGCAGATCAGCAAGACTACCAGCGTGACAAACTCCGACGCTATGGCACCCCGGCTGGACCAGACTGCCAACAAGACCCCGACCAACGAGGAAACCGGCCTGCCGAAGAAGTTGCTCAAACTGCAGAAATACCATAGGTCAGTGAACTCGCTGTAACCGTGCGCGGACTTTATTTTAGCTCAAGTCGCGAACTTTGAGCGATACGAGTTTCTCCAATTTCTTTCAGGCTGAAACAAGATTGCGTAGTCTTATTCCTATAATATTTTTAAATGGTCGGTTAGTTGTCATTTGTGACAGTTACGCTGATAACGTAACAGACGCCATGTTAAATGAGTGCACATTCCTAACGATGCGGTTTAACTTAATGCGGATTAACTTATAGTTGTAATAAATAAACACCTAAGTAGCTAACTGGATATTGAAATTAAATTACTACTAATAAATTTGGTTTAACGAATTACTAAAAATTAACTAAATGTGTATTGTCATCGTTTAACTACTTAAACCGTTCTCAATTTAATTGGTGTGTGCATTAACTAATGCGTCTCTTCTAAGTAGTAACTAAATAGGTAGGTACTTAATTAAAAATAGTGTAAATAGCAAGCGTTATGTTATTGCAAATTGCAAGATTAAGTATAAGGAAAGACTTTCTCTAAAATAAAATGATTGAACCTCCAATTGGATTATAATTATACTAGTAAAATTTAATAATAATGAGTTGCACTGTAGGTGTGTACCCTTTCTTATGATTATCACATAAAAAGTTACGCACACTTTTGTCATGGCACGTCTGCTTTGTGCAAGTATGATGCAGGTGCGCCGGTTCTCTGGCCTTTTACAAAGATGCAAAAAACAGACGCTTTATCTCACTCTACGTGCCTTCGACTCGCATCATGCGACGTCGTCGTGTGTTACATTCTGCCTGAACTAATCCCGTTACTTTTAGAATGCCAGGACAACCACTCGCGTGTTACATGTAACTTTATCATTTATCTCAAAACAAAAACTTGTAACTTCTGAGATCTGAGTAGGTTTGTCAATCATCTGTTTTGAATCTAACTAAGTAGATACCTACTGAAATGATGACAAAGTATTTTTACTGCGAAAGGCCTGAAAGAAATTTGAGAAATGGTTTTTCTAAATAGTCATTTAGGTAAA
Source organism: Clepsis dumicolana (assembly GCA_963691665.1). Taxonomy (NCBI): domain Eukaryota; kingdom Metazoa; phylum Arthropoda; class Insecta; order Lepidoptera; family Tortricidae; genus Clepsis; species Clepsis dumicolana. Next base: position 7,591,557 of record OY829522.1, on the reverse strand, counting down.
CAGAAGTCAGCTGATTCACATATTGTTCTTGTTAATTGGAGGTGGGTTTGGTGATTACCGCCACGTTGTCCGATATTAGCGCAACACAAGAAGACAGTATCTATTGCCACTACTTCGACTTACACTGTTATTGTTTGTAAGCGAATGTTTCTGGTCTCTAGATTCCTGTCGACCCTGACTCCTCAGCAAATGCCCCTGGCGGCACGAGGACTGGCGGTGTCCAAAGACCAGTCCCGGGAGTTCATGGCTTGCTTCCCGGACATCGTGCGGGACCTCACTGAGACCGGCAAGCATCTTGATGTGCCGGAAGCCAGCAGATGGTTGGCTAAGGTACGTTTTGTGCTGGTCGATCAGTGGGTTCACCTAGCTTGAGTTCATCGACTTCGAACTTTCTTATTTAAAAGCGTGCTTAGAAAAGTATTTAAAAATACCTGACATTGATCATACTTTCGCTTGTCTGTTGGTTAACTCAAGCTGCGATTTTGGCTAAGAACTGGTTTTTTTATTCCTGGGTAGTGAACAGGAACTTACTCTTTCTCTTGTGGTGCCTGTTCTCAAAAAGTGTCCGAATTTTTTGTAAAATTAATATATCACGTCCATAACTTTCGAAAAAAAAACAACACTTATCTTTTGAAATTTGACTATAATAAGAGTACACAGGTTGTTGTCTTTCCTGATAATGGCGTAAAGTTTAATTCAGTTCATCAAATAATTCCATCAGAGTAATACGTGTGTAGATGTGAATTAGCGGCCAAAGATATGTAATGTGTTTACCAACATATAGGTACTTGTCTTGTATGGTTGAAAGTTGGAGAAAGCTGTTCGAAAACAAGAAGTAAATACGAGTACTGAGTCCATAAACACCGTACCTATACTTAAAATAGGCTGCTGCGCTTGCTGTAATACCTTGGTGTAATACCTTGGTGTTTAAAACATAATTGAAACTGAATTTAACTGGATGATTGCCATACACTTTGCCTAAATGCCGAACAAGGGTTATTACGTTATTAGCTAAAGTACATGCTAACATTCCTGTAAGAATGCCTTTGTTTTGTGAACCAGTGATTTTTGATAAACTTTTGCCACATTTCCGAAAACATACAGCAAAAGCTTGAGATTGGTTCTAGTTGCAGACTTACTTTCAGGATACATTTGCCATTTTTAAAATTTACAATACGACAAAACTTCGCTACACAATAGGCGTGTATAATCAACACACCAAATGTTTTGTCCGAATTTGAATGCTCAAGCAGCGATGACATGATGACATCATCACAGCTATTAAAGTAAAGTCGCACCTCCTTTAAATTCAAAACATTGATGACAAACTGACCAAACTCTTGGCAGCACTTGGTTAAATAAATTAAGTACAACCTCATTGTGTCACTTGTGCTAGTTGAGCTTGTGAAAAAAATGAGGATGCGCCCTGAATAAAGTGTTTTGTTGCAGCTTTTACAATACAACGTTCCGAACGGGAAGAAGAACCGCGGGCTAGCTACTGTTCTGGCGTACAAAATGGTGGAAAAACCTGAAAACCTTACTCCGGAGAACGTACACTTGGCCAACGTCATGGGATGGTGCGCTGAAATGGTAACTAGTCCTAACCTAATGTTGTAATAACAGTGTGGAACTGCGACACGAGCAGAACACGGGCAATGCGGTGGATGTTGGTATATACTTCTATAGCTAGTCTAATTTTAGAATGGAACTTGATGAGCTCTTCATTCGTTCGACTGGAGTTGCGTGGGTCTACTATTATTGTTAGCTTGAGGCGTAGGTACCCAATTGAATTGTTTTTTAGTTGAAGACCATTATAAAAATCTGCTAAACTAGTAGATAATAATTAATCGATACTTTTTTCCTAGCAACTCTATAACAACACTTTTTGAGATTAATTCCAAAAAACTGCATTTCATTGATGACGTTATATTTTTGTGTCCTTTGTGTCGCAATTAAATTATAATTCGAAGTTTTAAAAAGTCTAAAATCAAGTTAGACCTTGAATTAAATTTAGCTGTGCTAAATGTGCCTATTTGTTAGGCCGTTATCACGTTCGCCATGGATACAGCGCTGCGATAACGAACTGACAAACAACGCGTACTTATTTGAACTGGGCAGGTCAAACATTGAATAAAATTCCATCACTTGACGTAACTTTTGTTTAGCAAAACGTGACCTGCAATTTATAGATTTATGTTTTATGAGTAGGTATGAAGTAAATTTACATGTATGTGCTAGGTACCATATTTCGAATAATACCTACACTGCCATAGGTCAAAGTAAGTATATTTTAACATGAAACTACCGTAAGATTCAATCATAACGAAATAAACGAATCACTCACGTACTTACGTCAGTCGAGTAAGACCTATGTTTACCCCGACATGTTAAAAAATGTGAAATGTGTGTCAATGTAAATTGTTAGGTAGGTAGGTAGGTAGGTAGGTGCGCATCATCTCACTCTCACTTCAGGTAGGAGGGTACACTGTTCGCTAGTTCGCTACAGCGAATGAAGGTGGAATTCAAAGTCAATAAATATTTTGATAGATTGAAAGGATATTGTTTGTTTAAAATCTCTTCAATGCGCGGAAATGTCTTCAAAAAAACTGTATTCATCGCTCAGTGTTGAATGTTTAAAATTGTCGGTTCATTTTGCACGAACAAGAAGGTCGGTCGTAGACAACGGCCACAGCTAACGTTTATAAACAAACCAGTAAAACCTGTTAATGCCTTCACGTCAAATGTTTAGGGGCATTTTGTTAGCTCCTGGTAGGTACCTACCTACTTACTTTGCTTTAGAATAACAGATTATTTAAAAAATAGGTTAGGGTAATACACTAAATTTCAATACTTACACACATACTCACATATTATTATGATAACAGATTGTTTAACTTATTATTGTGTTAGTCTGTTCCTGTAATATCATAATTATGATATTAGAGGAACAGATTAAGAACAAGTTGAACAATCTGTGCTTTTAGTTAAATACAGAATACTTATTTTAATGATTACATTTATGTTTATAAATTTGTGTGTCTATCTAAGTGTATTATTTTGGATTAGAAACCGGTTTCGGTTCACGGTCATTTTTTGCCAGTCCCGCCTGTTCACATATTGTGCGATTTAAAAGGCAAAAAGTGAATCCTACCTACCTGTCTACACAATAACAATTATTTTAAAGAACCTGTTTTCGAATTTTGTTGTCAGATGGAAATTAAATCGGTTTATTTACATTTTTATCACGGATTGCGACGTTCGGCATAAGCATACCTACTTACTTATTTTAGACTTGTTTTTAATATAATGGACATAAGCTACTTACAGAATTAACATAACTCAAAGAGACGTACTTAGGTATATCTAGGTACCTTTCGAGGTAGGTAACCTATGCAAGTATGTACTCGCGTTGAACAAAGTTTCGTAATACCTACCGCGTAGATAGGTCTGTACGCATTAAGTTGCATGCAGGTACCGCGTGCTGCGTCTAGCTTAATAGGGTACCTAATTCATTACCGAGTTGCGAAGTTAAAACAGCGTTAGAGTAGCAATAAAAATCGTTAATTTTGGATTGAAACTCAAAAAAATAAAATGGGAAACTGCTTGTCACTACAGCAGCATAAATCACAGCAGAATTAAAATAAAGGAACAGAAACTTATCATTTTAGTTTTAGTTTTTAGTTGACAGACCGTATTAAGTAACTGAACTGTGCGTCTAGAGTAGCCAGATTTTTATATCTTTTTTATTAAAAATTTACAAAACCCAAAAATAATAAAAAATAATTTAAATACTTATTCATAAAAATCAACTCAAATAAAATCAACATTAAGTAAAATCAATAGATTTTATGTCTTTATCGTATTATTCAGTACATTAAACCAACAATTCGACACAAAATAACATTTGCGAGAAAATCTCAGGATTTTTAAATAGAAATCTGATTTTTTCTGCGGACTTTAAAATTCTCCTTCTGGTAATGGTAACCCTATGTGCGTCTAACCGTCTCCTCTTTGCAGTTCCACACCCACCAACTGCTCCTGAAGGACATAATGGAGGGCACGGAGATGCGCCGCGGCGCGCCCAGCTGGCACCGCCGCTCCGAGGTCGGCCTCAGCGGCATCAACGACGCCATCTTGGTCCAGTCGGCTATGTACTCCACGCTCAAGAGGCACTTCCACGCCAAGCCCTACTACAAGAATGTCATCGAGATGTTTAATGAGGTGAGGTTTGCTTTTTTGGTGTATGAAGCTGCGATTTTTGTTAGATCAGACGGTTTTTACAGCTTATATACCCAGAAGCAGCTTGATAGACGTTCTGCCAGTACAGGTAGATGGATGTTTGAGGTACTTACTTACCTTTATTTAATTAAGACTGGCTTTCGAATTCACAGTTAGACAGCCTCACACGGCTTTTTAGTTCACCGGAAAAGGACGAGCAACTAGATGAACGCTCATCAATAGGAAGTTCTCAATAAGGGAAATGCTACAAGGAAAGGAAAGATAGTAAAACATATTTTATCTCAATTTCGTTGAATATGGGTTCGTGAACACAAATTCGGTTGGTACGCGTATCTTGCTTGTGACAGAATAACATTAACATCGGAGGACTTATTTCATGGTCTCCAACTTTCCTGAAAAGCAGTACTGAGTAGGTAGTAAAATCAGTGAACATTTACCTCGAGGTGGTTCGTCACCCACTTTACGTATTGCTGTATAGTTTCAAAAAGAATAGATCTAAACGTACCTGCACTGATTAGAACCAGTAAATAAATAAAAATAAACTTAGTTATTACTTAAGTGCTTTATATTAACTAAGTACCTAGTCATATTTCAGCTTCGCTTCATGATAAAATACCTATGTCATTATGTCACTTTAACTTAGAGATACGCTTGTCATAATGCCTCTCACAATGGGTAGTTAACCGCTAAGAATATCATCCCTAATAGTTCGTTAGCTAATTAAAATATGTAATTTAGATTAGATTGTAGGTAGATACCCAGGTACTTATGGTAGGTACCTACTCGGCTAGCAGCATTCAGTAATTGCCGGCAAGACAGATAAACAAATTTTATCATCAATATTAAGTAAGAACTTTCGAGACTCACTTAGGTCTAATTTTATCAAAACACTGTCAGGTTGTGATCGGGATCGGCTTATAAGCATAATAAAAAGCTTTAAAAGTGTGAAAAGGTAAAATCGTCATAGTATAACCTAACCAACTTAGAAAAGTTGAAAAATCCTCGACATTGTCATTTCAAAGCTCAATATTTCAAAAACGGGTGAACCGATTTTAATGAAACTTAACAAGAACCATCTCGATTAAACTAGCTTTCGATTGAAAAAACCGCATTGAAGTCGGTCCATCCGTTTGGGAGCTATGATGCCACATACGGATACACAGATACACAGACACACAGATACACAGGTCAAACTTATAACACCCCTCTTTTTTGTCGGGGGTTAAAAATATACAATTATCGATGAAAATGGGCTTAAGTAGTATGCAAATTGCATAAAATATGTAAATACTTATCTATAAATATCCGGTCTTAAATAATTGATAAGTGATCCAATAATTATGTCAGCTAAAGTACTTACAGGGTGACATACCTACTTAAAACTTTTAGGTTTTGATTTAGTATTGCGATATTATTTAAATAAAATCGTGAGCGTAATAACTAAATAGACGTGTACTTAGGTAAAATACTTACATAAAATTTCATACATACCTAGGGCGTAGGTATAATCCACAGGTATAATCATACACCTATGCGCGTTGGAAATTACCTAACTTAAAAATGTACCAATAGACAGATGTGCATTCGAAATCGGACCTGGAAAAAATAATGTGAGCTTAGTTATTTTTTTTTTGCAAAATGTCCCCTGCAACTTTTTTTAATTAATTATTCAACCTAATTAAAAGATAACACTCGCGAACAAAACACGTGCTTGTTAAGTATGTATGTCGTGATGATTCTTATCCGACCAATAAAGCTGTCATACGATAAACTTATTTCCTTTATCGTTTAATACACACGCAACACATGTGTTTTAGTACAATCCCCATTTCACTTGTGTGGCATGACAATGTCGACATTGTTTACCTATCTAAGTCCATATGGCCGCTTCCAATTCCAACCTACTATGACACGAAACATAATGCTTACTACACTACTAATTTACCTCAACCTTACTGTTTTATGTTTAATCATTATCATCATCAAAGAAATGAGTAATAGGTACCTATATAATTTACTTAATGTTAACTAGCTTTCGTCCGCGGCTTCGCTTCCGCGGCAGAACTCCCCTATCCCGTGGGTATTTCGCAAAATCCTTCGCTATAAAAGTCTTAAGTAACTTACCTATTATAACTTTAAAAGTTTCTCTCGTACAAACTTCCACCCCTTTTTCACCCCCTTAAGGGTAGAATTTAAAATAAACCTGCCTTATTTCGTGTATAAAATCGCGTGATGAACTGACCAACCTGCCGTTTATGACATTGGTTTGAAGCAATCGAACTTTGGACAAGTGGACGATTAGCTTTATCGTGCTCAGGATTACCTTAATCTTCTATTGCTTGAGCACCTGTCAGCGTGATCGCCCTTTGCACTGTTCTATTCTTAGAAAATCAAATTCATAAACAAATGCCACTTAAGTACCTAAATATGTATGTAAACATCGAAGTCAAAAGCTAGTCCACTGTTTCTTTACTATGATCATTGGACATTTCGATAGCGAACTGCTATAAGTTCCTTTGCCAATCTATTAAATTTTCACCTCGTTCAAACTAAATTGCCTCTGTGGCACCAATGTGGACGAAACGGGACACCATGGTCTTTCCTGTCAAAAGAGCGCCGACCGTTTCTCCCGTCATGCCGCGCTCAATGACATAATCCGCCGGGCTCTTGCCTCTGCAAACGTGCCGGCCATTTTGGAGCCAAGCGGCATTGCCCGCGACGATGGCAAAATGCCGGACGGTATGTCTCTGATTCTCTGGAGAATGGGTAGGGTTCTGGTTTGGGATGCGATGCCGAAAATAGAAAAAAATCTAAGTATCAATCTCTCGGTCCGAATTATAATTTTGTTCCTGTCGGGTTTGAAACTTTGGGTCCATGGGGTCCCAGCGCTTACAAGCTTATTTCTGAGTTACAAAAGCGCTTAGTTGATGCAACTTGTGACCAAAGGGCTGGCAGTTTTCTCTCTCAAAGAATCAGCATCGCTATTCAGCGAGGCAACGCTGCCAGCCTTATGGGCACTATGCCACGGGGGCCTTATTTAGATTTAATTTAGTTTTAAGTTGTAGTTTATTTAGTTTAAGCTTAGATTTAATGTCATTGTAAATTGCTTTTATTATGTAAATAAAGTATAATTACTTAACGTCCTTTTCTTTTTTCAATTCTTAGGAACTGCAAAAACTAAAGATTCTTTTTTCTTTTCCAGATGCTCCTAAAGTGCTCGACTGGCCAGTTCTTAGAGAAATCTATGGCCAAAACCGACAAGCCAGATCTCAGCCAATTTTCCATGGAGAAATACCTGACGATTGCGAAGTACAAGACGGCATACCACACCTTCCAAATGCCGGTAGGCCTGGCGCTGCTGATGGCAGGGATTGAAGACCTGGAGACCCACAGACAGGCGAAGACTATTCTGTTGGAGATGGGACAGTTCTTCCAGATCCAGGTTGGTTGATTGATAGAGCATGAACTTAAGTACCTACTTATAAGTGCTCAGATTAGGTATATTATTTTAGTAAAAGTTGATCTGCCCGTCACCAAGTCCATGCACTAAATGATGTATTCTACCTACTTCTTAATAGGTATGTTTCTAAAGTAGGTATTTAAAATATATGTTTTAGTTTGTTTTTGTGGTGGTGTGTAAAAAACTATTTACCTAGGTATGACGTATTTCTTTTCCAGGATGATTTCCTAGATTGCTTCGGAGACCCCGCCGTTACGGGCAAGAACGGAAGCGACATCCAAGACGGCAAGTGCACTTGGCTCGCCGTCGTCGCGCTGCAAAGGGCGTCTCCCGCACAAAGACAAGTCATCGAGGACCACTACGGCAGCTCAAAGCCAGAAGACGTCGAGAAAATTAAGGAACTGTATGAAACCCTCCAACTCCCACACACTTACTCCGTCTATGAAGACGCCACGTATGACCTCCTCCGCACACAGATACAACAGGTCACCAGAGGCCTGCCTCACGACTTGTTCTTCAAAATTTTGGACAACATCTTCAGACGAAACATCTAATTTAATCAAAAGCTGGACTTTTTAAATTAAGAAGCGTTTTGTTGATCAGTTAGAAATGTTTTAATTGTGATTATAAATGAGTTAGGTATTATTAAAGATGGAGCATTTTTATGAATCAGAAAACTTATTTTAAGATGTGTTGTGATAAAATTTATATTTAGGTTAGAATCAAGGATTTGACGAAATTTTAAAGATTGTCTATCAACTAACCACGATTTTTTGTACTGTATTAATAAAATGCAGCTCTTGAAATAAAACTATTATACTTATAGGTACCTACTTACAATTTTCCCTTTGCATGTAGCGTAGGTAAGGATCTCTAGTTATGTTAGTAGGTATTAAAAGATGAATGTAGGTATGTGTCGACTTTTAAAGGGAAGGTCGTTAATATTGGACATTTTATATAAGTTAATAAAAGATAAGTTATTAACGTTTAGTTTTTTATTTAAGTAGATACCTACTTAATTAGCTAGGTAGGTGTTTCCCTGATTTAAAATCCCTTCACGCACTACTTAATTTACTGACTTACTTGAAATATTAATTACCTACCGTACCTAGTTTACAATTGCTTTTGTTTTTTGAGTGAGGGATTCCCATTTAATTAAAGAGCCAACTAGACATTGTCCCCGAATATTGTAATACGTAAACACATTTCGAAAGTTTAACCGTAGTAGTATCACACAGATCAACGACTGAAGAGAAGGACTACCTTAAAACCGAACATTATGGATATAGGTACGTGAGTGATCCATTTAAGTAGGTACATTAATTTGTATCCGTTGTAAGTAAGTACCTCGTCTTTCATATTTATTTTGAGTCACATAAATTCTTCAATTTTGTATTTGCGAAAAGCTTTTAAAAATCGATTGGTCCGCAAAGGAACTAAAAAAATCTTAATGTAACAAAAACAGATATCTCACGTATGTAAGTCGAGTTTAGCCCGACATGTTTCGGACTAATTCGTAGTCCTTCCTCTCGGAGCGCACGACCCAGCGGCAGTTATGTAGGTACGTGAGTGATCCGTTTTTATCTCATTATGATCGAGTCTCACGGTAGTTTCATGTTAAAAGTAAAAAATCTTCTCTGACCACCAATATCAATTTAGTTTAATAAAGCATACTCTTTCCTGGAGGAAAAACTGGACCTGATCCAGACGAGAACCACAACTATTCCTAGGTGTCGTGTCGTGACGTCACCGCAGAGTAATCAAAAATTTGCGCCAAAGATAGGTCTTGGCTGCTTATGTTGGTACACCGCTTTTTAATTCAGTTTTTATGACGTTTAAGACACTAACATACAATGACAATGCAAAGAAAAATCCGTTAAGCAGCTGGACTTGAACCAGCAACCTCGGTAATCCGTACCACGCTCCACCAATTAAGCTATACTTAACGTTGGTGTACCTAACGAATTTTTCAATGCCTTGTGTCATATTTTTATTTGGAAGATCTCTCCTTAGCGCCATCTAAGAGTAGCTTAATCAAGCGGCTCACCCACTACGGAACTTCTACAGTTACGCATTAGTGGCAAGAGATGGAGCTATTTTCTGAATCAATGAAAATAATCGATTTATTGATTATTTTTTTTTTTTTCATTTTTATGAAACATTCATAGAATGAAATTCAACATACAATGACAATGCAAAGAAAAATCCGTTAAGCAGCTGGACTTGAACCAGCAACCTCGGTAATCCGTACCACGCTCCACCAATTAAGCTATACTTAACGTTGGTGTACCTAACGAATTTTTCAATGCCTTGTGTCATATTTTTATTTGGAAGATCTCTCCTTAGCGCCATCTATGAGTAGCTTAATCAAGCGGCTCACCCACTACGGAACTTCTACAGTTACGCATTAGTGGCAAGAGATGGAGCTATTTTCATTGATTCAGAAAATAGCTCCATCTCTTGCCACTAATGCGTAACTGTAGAAGTTCCGTAGTGGGTGAGCCGCTTGATTAAGCTACTCATAGATGGCGCTAAGGAGAGATCTTCCAAATAAAAATATGACACAAGGCATTGAAAAATTCGTTAGGTACACCAACGTTAAGTATAGCTTAATTGGTGGAGCGTGGTACGGATTACCGAGGTTGCTGGTTCAAGTCCAGCTGCTTAACGGATTTTTCTTTGCATTGTCATTGTATGTTGAATTTCATTCTATGAATGTTTCATAAAAAAAAAAATAAAAAAAAAAAATAATCAATAAATCCATTATTTTCATTGTTTAAGACACTGTTTAAACTGTTTCGTATATTTTTTTAATAGTCATAAAACAAGCGTTATTACTGAGCTTTTAAATTGATAACTGAAACTCTCTGAAAATGAAAAAAATCTTCGAGACAACTTTAAAACCGCCCGAATTAAGCATAACATTGGCAACCAATTTTCTTTGACATTGACAGTGACAGCAACATTTCAGTAAAAGTAAAGTGGTTGCTTTGATTACGAACGTTGTAACGTTAACTTTTTAAGCAATAACTTATTTACGATTATTCTTAATGTGAATATTATCACTAGTTTTTTGCCCCTTAGTTATTATCAGCAACAACCTGCGCTATTGTGTTCATATCCATGGTTTTAATCGAATCGCCAGTTATAACATAGAAATAATTCACCGGAATTCGGTCATTAAGCAGGAGAAAGTTAATTTAGTAGGCCAAATTTAAATTTGAAGATGAACACCTCAAGCATACTCCGTTTCTTAAACAGGACTACTTGTTCCATATTTAGAAATCAGAAACAGGCATCCAGGTGAGTGTATTTACATACATTTTTACAAAAGAAAAATCCAAAAATAGGTTCCAAAATTCAGCTACATTTCTTTGAAAATATCAAAACTTTGAGAAAAACCATGCTGTAGGTAGTATGTTGTTGTATGTCTCACAAGTATCAAGACTTGTTTGTAACAAAAAAAAAATGCACAGCCAGAGTTAACTATCAAACATACAATTTTTACTGTCCTGATGTTGGTTGTTGAAGCGGTCACCTGATCTACACAAGCTCTTATGTCTATAACAATTTGTGATTGTGTTGGTTGCTTAGCAACTTTTGCTGCTGACTGTACAGTCATGAATAACATTTCATTCTTTCTTAACACTGTTTACACAATCTGCAATGGAAGGCTAATGATGATAAATTGAAATAAAAAAACAACTCGGGGCCCACAGAGGCACAGACTGATGGTCCACAAGGTACACAAGTGGAATCACTTTTGTAAGCGTTTGTGTTTGGAATTATTAATTGAACACCTGAAAAAACATGATAATTGACAATGCTACTTACTGTTCCATGTATATACTTAATCAAAACATATACAGTATTAATTCTGATAGTGCTAGTATATATTTCTTAAACTTTGAAAAAATAATGTAAAATTATTGTTCCAAAAATAATTTGATCTCTCACCTTTCTTCAAACACACTTAAAAAGATAAGAATTCAATTCATTCTTTTGAAAACATGTGATAAACCATCTCATTCATATTTAAATATAGCACCTGGTTATATGCATTTGCCTTTGTAACAGAAACCTTGTCAGTCTATCTTAAGTCACTGTTGGGAGTGGATATCTCCTCCTATTGTTTTTGGCTTTCATTTAATAGTTTACACATTTATAAAAATTTTTGGTGATATATTTTTATCATGGGGCTTAACAAGTACTTGTGTCTTGCAACTCAATGCAAGAATGTCAATTTAAAATTAGTTTTTCATACCTCTAACGTGAATTTGAGCAAATATTCTCAAACTTTAAATATGAGGTTTGTGTGTTTCAAAAACGAATTTTTGTTCAACTTGTCTTTGAAGTTTAAGTGAAAGTTTTTAATTTTGTAATTTGTTTTTTTTATGAAGTTATCACAATATTTTGAATGATGATAGTCTTGCCTTTTTGTTTAACCAACAAATTACAACTAGGTGCAAAATTGCTAGACATTTTTAAATAAGTGAGTTTATTTTCAGAAGTGTGCAACAATTTAGTTTTTCGCGAATGTCTACCAAAGCATCGCCAACACAGACTACAAAAGAATCCTTTGAAGATGTGCTTCCTCTTGTCCAGAACACAATTATATCAAACAATGCACTTACTGAAGTGCCTGAAGTTGCGAATTGGCTGAAGAAGGTACTCATATATCGCCCAAATATGATTTAAATATATGCAGAAATATAGTTTTAAGGCAATATTAAGTAAAGTGTCAGTGTATAATTAAGGATTTTCATAAGCAACAGAGAAAATAGATCACTCTAAGCACACTCAAACTCAAACTCAAACTCACTCTCACTCTTCTGGAGATATTTCAATTTTATTTGGTTTAATTGACTTAAGAAATTGTTAGTATTGTCTTTTAGCTATACATATAAGATGGCGCTTTGCATGCCTTTGCATGCTCGTCGTTAGTTCATTGACTACATATTCACTAATCCCCTCCACTTCTCAGTAATTTCAACTATTTGCTGTGGTATTTGATTACCTTGCTTTTCAGTCATTAAGTCAATTAATCATGCTTATTTTACGCAGGTATTAGATTACAATTTGGCAGGTGGCAAGAAAGCGAGAGGACTGACAACATTATTTGCATATGAAATGCTGGAGAAGCCGGAAAACATTACAGAAGAATCTATTCACATGGCAAAGACGTTGGGATGGTGTGTAGAAATGGTAAGCATACCTATGTTGTTAATAAGTTTTCTATTCTATGGGGACATCATGGATACATTTATGATTACAATCTCTACATGCGTTAGGTACACCGTGATTGTTTACAAAACGTTCACAATCGTTAAACAGGTACCTACCCACTTCAATAAACAACAACAATAAGCAACATAAATTAAAAATCCGGACAAGTGCGAGTCGGACTCGCGCACGAGGGTTCCGTAGAAAGATTTTAACGCTTTTCCCTATTGTTTTAAGTTGTCCACTGTTAGCAGAGCCCTGCTCCTAAGCAAAATGTGCGAAATTTACAGACAGACTTAAAAATTTAAGATTTTGAGACTTTTCTGAGTGGTTGTGCTATAAGAGCTACCTTCATACCAAATTTCAAGTTTCTAGGACAACTGTAAGTACCCTTACGTTTTCGGATTTCGGCAATTTGTATTTGTATGGAAATAGCCTTTTTAATGACTGTATCTTTTGATTGCGTTGACTTAGAAGGTTGATTTTTTCACAGCTTCAAGGGACCGCAGGCTTGAGTATTTGATATTAATTTCAGCATGCTACCTCCACGCGTTCCAGAAAAAGGGTCTTGACAGACAGACAGACGGACAACAAAGTGATCCTACAAGGGTTCCGTTTTTCCTTTTGAGGTACGGAACCCTAAAAATGAGCCCAACTATCGACATAAGCATACCTAGAAAGTCACTTTATTTTCCATATTGGACGTTTCAAGTACGCCACCCTGACCGAGCCGAACGAGGGGGCTATAAAATCCGATCTAAGACGCGGCTTTTACTACAACTCCTTTGTCTACAGTTGCAAGGTTACCTAGTGGTCCTAGACGACATAATGGACGGGTCAACGACCCGGCGCGGCGTGCCGTGCTGGTACCGGCTGCCGGAGGTGGGCCTGGGAGCCATCAACGACTCCATACTCATGTACTCCTCCATATTCCATGTGCTGCAAACGCAATTCAGCAAGGAGAAGTATTATGTTAACATACTGGAACTATTTAATCAGGTAAGGGTTATTGAACTCGAACACGCTTAACATAGTACTTAAAGATGACAAGGGCGCTTGCAAACCCCATTTATTAAACCCGTACCTTTCCACGGCTAATTATAAAAGCACTCAAAAGCACGTAATTATTTTATAAAAAAAAAAAAAAAATTACAATGAAATTTGTAATGTTTTATTTAAACTATATAAATAGAAATAATAATGGAATTTAACCACTAAAAAATATAGTGAGATGGGGAGTCTCTGCACCTGATGCTGGTGAATGTAGAAAGCGGACGCTATCATGAATCATAGAACCCTATGTATGAATACATAAAGCAGACAGACGGGAGGCGCCTTTGGCTTATCTATGCACTACAATTTTTCTGCCACTTTTTGAGGGGGACGAGGAACACACGTACAGCACACGTCTGCGCTCATGTCAAAATTTGTTACGTTCCTACAAACTCACACTAAAACAAAACTCTCACACAAATGCCAAAAACACGCACACAATCAACAGACCCTGATCATTTTGGCCAGACTTAATGTTAGAGTTTTGGCAGAGGGGAAATCGCGCGTTAACATCATCATTCCTCTCCTGCTCTAAGGTCGAATAGACAAAGGAGACTGACTTATTATCTGACCATAAGAATCATATCATAAATTCATTAACTATGTATATTGTCTAGTACCCATAGTACAGGCTTTGCCTAGTTTGGGACTAGGTCAATTGGTGTCAATTTGTCCCATGATATTTATTTTATTATATTTAATATTTCAGAGCCTCATGCACACTTCAATCGGGCAGCACTTAGACGTGACCATGGAGCGGCGTCACAAGAGTGACTACAGTTTGTTCACGATAGAGCGATACAACGCTATCGTGAAGTACAAGACTGCCTACTACACGTACAAGCTTCCCGTCTGTCTCGGCATGTTGCTAGCCAATATAATAGACCCTGTTATGCATAAAAAGGCTGAGGATATGTGCATTGAAATAGGGAAATTCTTTCAAATTCAGGTATGTGAAAGTAAACAAAAGCTAAGTGTAATAAACGGATCGCTCACGTATACATATAAGTCCAGTTTATCCCGACGTGTTTCCGACTAATTCGTAGTCCTTCCTCTGGGAGCGCACGAACTGCAACCGGGAGTGAGTCGATCCGTCTATTTCAGTTCATTAAGATTGAGTCTCATGTTAGTTTCATGTTGAGAACCTCCTCCTTTTTTTGAAGTTGGTTAATAACAAGTGTATTTTTTTTTTATAAGATTCAGTTAATTTTCGCGTCCTAGTTTAGCTTATACATAACCTAATAGCTGCATGTATGGATGAAAATGGTATTGAACCTTATTTCAATTATTTTTTAAGGTCATTCATAAAAGAAGCATCATAGACACAACTTTTGAGTTAAGTTAAAATATTGCATATTTTTGTTCTATCAATGAACCTTATCTTACAATAAACCGACAAAACACTTATGAAAATGAGACTCTGTGCTTGTGCTACTAGCCTAAAAAACTTTAAAAAAAAGTTAAAATCCTTTTATGAATTAAAAACAATCTACACCATGCGCCGACGCGTTTCGGAACTCTACGGCCAATTTTTAAAGCACCAAATCACCGTTCAACGTACCAGTTATTCCAATCCTTTTATTATTCACAGGACGACTACATAGACTGCTATGGCGACGAGTCGGTCACAGGTAAAATGGGCACCGACATACAAGAAGCCAAATGTTCTTGGCTGGCCGTCATGGCCTTGCAGCGGTGCAGCGACGCCCAGCGGGTCGTCTTCAAAACTTGCTACGGCAGCCGGGAACCAGCACATATCGAGCGTATAAAGGCGTTGTACAAGCGACTAGAACTGCCTGAACTGTACGCTCAGGAGGAAACTAGAATGTACGAGTCGTTGTTAAAACAGGCGCATGCGTTGCCTAGCGAACCATCGTCGGCTCTGTTCGTGCGGCTTATCGATATGCTCTATAAGAGGAGTCATTGATTGTGGTTTTAGTAATTGGAATGGTGGTAAAACAGTTTTTATGTAACGCTCGAATAATTCGAATAATTGGGTCGATGAATGGTGACTGATGTCAAAATAAAATCAGAAAATTGAGGCGATTTTTAATTTAACAGAAACTAATAAAAGGAGGCAGTTTGATCACTGAACATATGACGTCATAGTTCTGTATTTCAATACAAATATACTAACCGATCGTTTTGACATTTCGAAAAAAGTTGCTGATTTGGCAAATTGGGCATCGTCCTTATTTTGCCGCGGACGCATTAGGTGACCTTTTTACACTCAACTCAAATTAATGATAAACACATTTCCCTCCTTTGCGTTTCGCAGTCGGGTAAAAAGGGGCATTATTGTATTATAAAGAATAATCTCTGTGTGGCGAAGTATAATTTCCATCAAAAGGCACGTATCGGAAAGGATACCGGATGCGGCGACAGCCGACCGCGGCGTCCGACAGGATGTCGAATTTCCACCATACGACGACAGGCGAACGGTCCGATCGCGCGTCGCAGCATACTTTCGGCTACGATCGCGTGTCGCGGAAGACGCCCGCGGTCCAGCTGCTATGCGCGACTAATATACATTAAATACTGTGTATATTAATAAAAATCGTTTAAAGATTGTAAAATCCGTTCCGATCCGATACGATGCGAGCCGCTTGGTGGAAATTATGCTTAAAAGCGCCACTCATCATTCTCCCGGGCAGAATTACAATCTATAGACAAGTCCAACTACCACCATATCTGTATTTGCTCAGACATTTAAGTCAGTTTTGCATGTTTTGGTTCGTGTAATAATTTTAGATACCTACTTTAATCATATGTACATCGACGGCAGCTACTCACATTTATTGCTCAATGCGTTTTCATGTTTTATGTTCTGCTCGTTACCGACTGGAGTGTAACCACGTTTTATCGTTATTTTATGCAAGTATACTTTTAAGTGCCCTTTTATTTATTTTTCATGATGCAGGTAGGTAAACATATTGTTTAAAATCTACATATACCTCATTTTTAACTCCCAACATAAAAGAGGGAGGTTATAAGTTTGACCTGTGTGTGGCATGGTCGTTCGTAAACGGACGAAAACGTTTTTTAAATTGAAACCTAGTTTATACTTAATTGGATGGTTCTTAGCAAAGTTTAATTAAAATCGGTTCAGCTGTTCTTAGGCTCTTGGCTTTTTAACATAAAATGTCCGGGTTTTTAACTTCTAGTTTTGCGAGAATTTAGAAGTTATTTATGATTAATTGGGAAGGGTAAAGTAAAAAATAATATTCATTAGGTTTTTACCACATTTTAAGTCATATTGATATTATGATGTTAATTGTGTTGTGTATAAACACTTGAGGATAGTAAATTATATTTTTTGCTGAGTTATAGATCTAGCAGGTACTTCTCAAGTCAACTTGTATCCTCTTGCAGCAAAAAGTTACACCTAGTTATAAATTCTGTTGTGTCAGAATGTATAGAATTGTCAAGTCTTAAACCAGATTTTAAGGCTTTTTTTTTTACTACAAGTGACCTTTAGTGCCTGATAGATGTCTCTAAGCTCGTTATTTTTAGGTAATACGTATAATATACCTCATATTATAGTCACGTTATTCTACAGATAACAGTAATAAAGAATAAATTTATAATATCGTTGTAAAAAGAAGTCTTCCTTTAAGGGTGCGCGTCGTTAGAAAATTTGATTAGTGGGTCACTGAAGAACTCTTCCACAATTAGATTCTGCAAAACAATAATAACGTCACAGCTAAATATCCTGTAACACATTGCGGCAAGGTTCTACGGTGGCCTTGACGGCAGCCCACTATTTCAATTCCTTGACTACAAACTTCATACCCGATGTTGTATTGTCTGTTGTTCTTAGTAATAAGTTGATTAATTGAATATATTATTTTGTGACAGAAAATATTGTTTGATCATTTTCTGCTTTTTAAAAGACCTAATCTAGTAGGTTGACTATAGATTTTTTCCTAAACAATTCAACAGTTTTAACCTTTTCAACGCTCTCATATTTGAATGAAGTGATCATTCACACGCCAAGAGCTGTTGCCTTATCAAAAATGACGAATCTCGTAGTGTTGTGCAAAACATTTATCGATAAAATTTACTAGCCTCGGTAATCGTACTAATCGTAGTACAGTCAGCGTCATATATATGGTGACATCCAAAGTGCTCAAATACTTTGGTACACCATACAAATCGTATGGTGTACCGAACTATTTGATCACTTTGGATGTCACCATATATATGACGCTGACTGTACGAGAGTGAGTGCTCATTGAAGCAATCTTATTGACATTGACGTAAGTCCTTTAAATGGTGACTTGGGCGTGTTGCTGTGAGTACAACTTATTTTACTAACAGCAACACGCCCGAGTTATGGCATAAACGAATTATTACATTTATTAACCAGTAAGTAATTTTGTTTTGTTCTACTTACACTGCCCTTGATGACGTTTGAAAGAAATGGTATACAAAGTATGTCAAATGAGTAGGTATGACTACAGCAAGTAAATATTCTCAAATAAAATAGACGTGATAATGATAAAATTTTCAATAAATAAAACAACATATGCCTACTTATACAGTTTATTTCATTACAATAAAAATGCCGTTAAATGTTTTTCAAGGACATTCATCACGGCAACCCAAAATATTTCTATATTTTCCGGTGGAATTAACCAGAGCATTTTTCTTATGTTTGATTGGCGATTATTACACACAAGATTGTGCGTTTTCATCCTCGATATCGGCAAAAATATTTAATTCTTCGTTTTGTTCAAACTCATAGTCATCGCAGTCTTCACTTTCGAAAAAAGAACGTAAAATAATCCTCTAAAATAATGATAAATAAATAAAATAAAATAAAATGCGTTTATTTCGGACAACAGAAACTAAAGCGTAAAGTTTTATGGCCTAGCACTAAGCAGCAGAAATATGAAGTCGGTGCGGTGCGAGCGGAATATTCTTTGAATGAAGCACCGACTTCATATTTCTGCTGCTTAGTGCTAGGCCATAAAACTTTAGGCTTTAGTTTCTGTTGTCCGAAATACACGCATTTTATTTTATTTTATTTATTTATCATTATTTTAGAGGATTATTTTACGTTTTTTTTCTAAGGTTTTTTTTTGAAGGCGGTTTTACTTTTTTGTTAAAAGATTTTTATTTCACAATTTTACGTTGATTTAACATTTTCAGAATTATCCTCCAACTCCTAACCGTTAAGGAGTTGTACCTTCCATCATCAGCTCATCAACATAAGATGATGACTACCGGCCTTAGAAAATATATGAAACACATGATACGTGCCTATAAAATTTGAGGGTTGCCCTCGATTTCCATGAGATCCCATCATCAGATCATGACTTGGTGACAATGGGACCACCTCAGGAGTATACCCTTTCAAATAAAAAAAAAACAATTTGAAAATCGGTCTACAATTGACGGAGTAATCGATGAAAAATACATACAGTGGAACGTAGAACCTCCTTTTTTTGAAGTCGGTTAAAAAATACGAATTAATTCTTCTGCAGTAGACATTTTTTTGTAGATATCGAGAGCGAAAGGTCCACGACAGAGTACATGACAGTTACCCACTTACTGACAATAGTTAACTATCAGAATGATAGACGATTGCATTGATAAGGTTTTATTATAAGTACTTCTTGTAAGGAGTTTTGCCGCCTCTATTGCAAAGCGGAATTTACACCTATAAGTTATTGAAGCATGTTTTAAGACAATCTCTTATGCAAGAAAAAGATGCAGATAACTGCCACTTACTCATAGTTGCAGTACAGTAATAACTTGCAGGTGTAAATCTTGATTTTTATCTTCCTATACTCTTTTGCAGAAATGTAATGAATCTCATACGTAACAAAACGGATCAGACCTTTCCATTTTACTAATTTTGTTTCTTATTTACACCACTATGCCATCACTAGTACAGACTATTTACCGTCAATGACGTCATAGGCTAGCCTCTAAAGTGGTTGTTGGCGTATAAGGAACTATGATTTCCCACGATCATAGAGAAGTGACTGTTACGCTATACAGATATATTTTTATATCGACAGATCAATGCCAGTAAATTGTAATTATTAGGCTTAAATTTTGTTTCAGTAGATTTATATGCTAAGACGATGATTTAATTAATGTTATAAAATAGATAGGGTTACAATTATTGGAAAAGACACCATCGTAACAATATTTTCACAAAAATCAAATATAAATAATACAGATCCGGCGACAGCACTAGCGACCACTTTATGGGCTGTTGGCGTATGGGACACTGACATTATTGCGTCAAATCATATCCAAAGAAGAATCCCGAAATTTTAACATTTTGAGCTGTCCAAACATTCGTCAATTCTTATAAGGAACAAAACATGAATTGATGTAAAATTTAAGCCAGTAAAAATAAAGCAAAGCAGGTCATAATAGATTTTATTCATGATCAAAGTACAACTTTATTCCGACCTTTTTATGGGTTGTTGGCGTGGAGGGCACGACAGCACTCGACCACTTTAGTGGCTCTTGGCGTTGAAAAGGTTAATCAAGGATCATTGTCGTAACTCTTTTCATACTCGGTTGGGTGGAAAGGTTTATAATAAAACAACGATGTTCTATCATATTATATTCCAAAAATATAATGTTATACATAACATTGCTTTTACATCGTTTCAATGTTGTCAGGAGCAGTATTACTGCCACTATTTTACGAGTAGAATACAATAACTTAACAGATATTATAATTTGATACCACCTAAGAGATATTCTAATTCAATCAAAAGTAAACTCTCTTATGGTTACCCTATTTATAATTTAACCGTCCATGTTTTTTCAAGACCGAGAACTTACCAGAGTTGATTTTGAAGTTTTGAAAACAAATGATTGCGATATTATACAAAACAAGTATTGTTTTTGTATAAATTTAGTGGCGGTCATTAACACTCTTTTTATGATGTCAACACAATAATACATATTTTCTGGAACTGGTCAAATATTTAAGGGGACTACACAAGCTTTATAGTAATACGTTAAAAAGTATGCTTATAAGCATTGTTAAACTAACATACTCAAAATAATGCTCGTTATTAGCACGTTACACATATACTAGTAGCATGGACGAATAAAGCAAGAGGACCGGACCGTTAAAATGTAAACAATGTCTAATAACAAGCCTGCTGTAGCTAGATTCACTAGAGAGGTGTCTGTACCATTCGTTTTGGCACTTAGATATCTCCTTAACACAATAGCGCCATCTATGGAGCCTTTTCATTGGATTAATAGATGACTGTATTGTGTTAAGCAAGAGACCATGGTGAAACTGCTACAGCAGACTCATTTTTTAAAGGTATATAATATAAACGGGGCTGTCCCCTTGATTTATTCGTCTATGCGAGTGGGCAGCATGGAGTTGTGCTACTATTGAACATGTGTACAATTGTAAATGTACCTTACAGCAGGAATCTTACAATAAACGTACGCTGCTTATAAATAAACGCAACATTTTTTTACGAACCTACGCTTTTGCAGGTACAAAAAAGTAACAGTCATCAAAACATCCCAACAATGACAAACCCATGACTAAGATAATAAATAAACACAATTGGATAGGCACGTTGTGTAGTCGGATAATATCTGTGCAGTACCTACAAGTCGGTTACAGAATCGTGTCAACTGGTCGGGAATAATAACATGTGCTAATATAATTTTGACTAGTAAGCACCAATTGCCCTAATGCATATTGAAATGTCTTATATATTTACATCTTACTCGAGTGTGGCTAATAAAATTTAGCCTGATGATACATAGTACACGTAAGTGCTACTTATATTATTTTAAATAGTGTAAATAAATGTTTGAGCGAAGCCAAAACCAGGAACAGCCTAGAATACACAGAATGAAAAGTTGTAATATATGATTATTAAACAAATAAGTGATTATGAAGCGTGATTGTGAATGAGACGGTCTTCTAATACAAAACTATCTATCACGTCTCTCTGTAGGGCACAGGCCTGCTCTCAGAATGAGAGGGCTTGGGCTATATATAGTTCCCAGTGCGGATTGCGAACTTCACATACACCATTGATTTGCCTCGCAGAAGTGTGCAGGTTTCCACAAGTTGTTTCCCTTCACCGAAAACCTCATGGCAAATTACCTATGTACAATTCGCACATAAATTCCGAAAAACTCAGATGTGTGAGCCGGGGCTCGAGCCCACGACCCTCTGCTCGAGGCCATAGGTCAAACCACTAGACTACCACAGCTTTCTTCTACTACAGTTAATTGCTAAATAATTAACGTCAGGTAATCGTAAGGATTCGTTGAAGACCGTGGAACACTCAAGGACCTTTCAATTACCACTATTTAGTCCTAGATCCTAATCACATTTCTTGAGCATTTTTTACATAGCCAAACAAACTAACATAATCATTTAATGGCGGTAATTGGCGTGAAACTGCGCAGGATCGGGATAAGTGGCGAGCTCTCGTTTCGGAGGCCGAGATTATTTTTGGGTCACTAAGTAGGTCCGTATAATAAGTTAGTTAATTACTAAACGGAGAACGGGAACGGCACAGATATGTAAAACAGCAGGCTACAGAGTTATCTCGAGTCAAAAATCCGCTACGAAAGCTAGTGTCGAGTGGGGTTCATCTGTCATTCTCCATCAATGAGAGACAACCTACTGGCCTATAATTGGTGGAAATTGACAAATAGACCTCACTCGACCTAGCGGATTTTTGACTCGCTATGGCCCTCGCTATGGTCCTCATTACGTCGACTGTTTTGTTACTCATCGGTTTGAAATGTCAGTTTTTGTAAGACTGACAGCTGGCTGTTCCCGACACCAATTGTCAGCCCATACAATCAGCATGCAGTCCTGCAACATATTAATGGAGTAGGTGGAATTTTGACAGGCATCTCCCCCCCCGACCCCTGGATCTTACAATCAAATTGAAAAAAAAAAACTATAATAATAGTATACGAAATCCTATTTTTCTTGGCTTTCTTGGAAAAACTACTTGAAATTCGAACTTGAAGATCTACTATCGAGGCTTAACTTAAGTTTAGATTTGCCCCCGCGCCAAGAGTTGGTTACGCCCTGCACATAATAACAATGTTTTGACAATTACAATCAAAATTAAGGAAATCCAGCCTAAGGAAATAAATTATACAAGCTCCCTGTACCGAAGTTAGCAGAAACGACGCTTTAGTTTGTAACTTCCCCAACAACAAAGCTTTTATTGCTTCAAATACTTAGTAGGTAGGTATGTAGGTAGATTGCTATCTGTGATGAATTACAATACGTATACGTACTTAAATTTATTTTATTATCAAAATAATAATTAAAATACACATCATAGGTAATATTAATGACAATATCGGTGGTTCAAGAACATACATTTTGATAGTAAGGTAATATTAACTTGTGGCGTCCTGCCTCCCTACTACGAAGTGCAAAATTGGAACTTCGTATCGTGCCGTCCCGCTCAAGCTAATATTATTTAATACGAGAGTGAGCGGGACGATACGATACGAACTTTGATTTTCAAATTTCGTAGTAGTCCCTCTGAAATTTGGTCCATCGGTTTTGCTTGTGCAAAAAAAAGCAAATTTATAGTACACATTTACGCATTAAGAAATACAAATTTTACACTGTTTTTATTTGTATGAGATATTTTTTCACTAAATATTGCATTTATTTTTGTTTCGGCTGAATCGCGATTCAAAATGTACAGTTTGTGAGCATTTAGAATAGGGCTCTGGTTTTAGATATTCATCGGCTGTCAATAGCGCTCCTTATATTATTTCAAAGAAAGAGATGTCAATACGAATTCACCCGATCTCTATTCAAAATTCTCACAGACTGTATCTGTCATATATATGTAATTCTTTCTCCTTAAAAAAACATTAACTGACAGGTAATATACACACTGAAAAACATAATAATGTAACCAAAATCTATGAAGAAAGTAAACGGTCATGTTCATAAAATATAAAAATGTATGAAGAATTGAGGTAAATTCACAAGCTTTATAACATTCAGGAAGACTTAATGTCGCACTCAGGGACCTCAATTAACTGTTAGGCAACCACACTCGTTCAATTTAAAATTTTGTATAGAAAATTATCTTTAATTGACGTTTCTAAATGCGAAAATCAAAAACGTAACGTCAGTTTAATCTCAACAACCACGGTGCATACAATTTTGAATATTATCATTATAAAGAATATAATATAAGTACATGCTAAATGGTATTACAATAATATCAAACAGTATAGCCAGCTTTGGCAAACACGTAACAAGACAAGTCTTGTATGCAATGAAGTTATTTTGTTACACAGTTTGTTTGTTTGTTGTCACAGTTACACGCTTCGGAAATATTTTGTTTCAAAATTGTCTTTGCCCAACATTGGATCACAAAGCTTACTTGACATTAAATGGAAAATGAGACACGAAGCGTATAACGTTAACACAGAATACGGTTTTAGTGCAAGTATGGAGTTAGCTCACTGTTTAGGACCATCCTCTTTCCTATTACGTCTTCGTTCAGTATTGATGTGACGCCACACGCTCGCTGCCGTTTAGCTTTCCGCGGTCGACCTAAAAACAGAGGATGCATTTCTTATGCGGTAACATTAACATACCATATAGAGTTACATTAGTAGTAGACCTCTCGGGTATGTGCATTTCGTTTGCATCTATAAAGCAGCTTGGCAACCACATACTTAATTAAATAAAACCTTTTATCTACACACATATCACAAGTCCTCCATAATGCGTTCAGAAACCGTAGAAACTGACCCGCATTGCAGTACGCCGTCGCCTTCTCGCCGACAGCGCCAGCCCCAGCACCTCCTCCACCACCAGCAGTAAAGTAATAGTCATTACGATATCGAATTCGATGTCG
This sequence comes from Clepsis dumicolana, assembly GCA_963691665.1. Taxonomy (NCBI): domain Eukaryota; kingdom Metazoa; phylum Arthropoda; class Insecta; order Lepidoptera; family Tortricidae; genus Clepsis; species Clepsis dumicolana. The sequence goes on along the minus strand of OY829522.1, from coordinate 7,566,711 downwards.
TAATGACTTTTCGATATCGAATTCGATGTATCGAATTTGACAACCAACGTAATTTACAATCATAGTGTGTTGAATATTGGTAACGCTGGCCATAAAGGCATTCCATAAAGTGTCTGTCATGTGTGTCTTTTCTGAGTGAATGTCATGTACTCCTGTTTTTCATATTCATGTTTTAAATAAATACTATTGCATTATATTATGTATTGCTGATCTCAATTCCCAATAGGTTATGGGTCGATTAATTACAGTTACGTATTATATGGTGTGAATATTGTTTATTTGCTGAAATATGGGTGAGTCTTCAAACTTGACAGTTGCGATGGAAAAGCTAAAAGGCACCATTAACTATCGAGATTGGGCATTTCAAATGCAAAATGTACTGATTTTCGAGAACTTGTGGCATTTTGTTACCGGAAAAACTGAAACCGTAAATGGTGAAACCGTAAGTAGTGAAACGGCCAAGCATAAACTTCGAGAGGAGAAGGCTCGAGCTAGGATCTGCTTGAGTGTTGACAAGTCATGTTATTCTCACATTGTTCAGGCCAAGACGGCGAAGGATGTGTGGGATGCGCTGAAGAAGGCGTATGACGACACTGGTTTGCACAGAAGGTTGACATGTCTACGAGCTTTGTGTTCAATAAAGTTAGAACAGTTTAATTCCATGGAGACGTACGTAAATGAGATCTTGTCGTCTGCAGATCAACTTAGTAGTATGGATAAACCTCTAGATGATGAATTTCTTGCTGCTATAATGCTTCAAGGGTTACCTCAAGAGTATGAACCCATGATTATGGCTCTAGAGCACTCAAGCATTGATTTAACGACGGATAAAGTTAAGACCAAACTACTGCAAGATAAAAGATGGAAAGGGGCAAATGGTGATAATGACTGCTTACTCGCACGAAATCGCGGCAACAAGACCAGTTCCCGTGGCGATGGAAAACATGTGCCAAGTACATCGAAACACGCCAGTTCCTCGTCTAATACAAAGAGAAACTTTGGTGTTTTAAGTGTAGACAAAAGGGTCATGTCAAGAAGGACTGTACTCAAGTCGATGAAGATTCAGAGACTCATCTGGTCTTGGCGGCACTTAGCACTGGTAAACGTGACACTTCTTGGATTATAGACTCCGGAGCTACGGACCATATGTCAGGATGTCGTGATTGGTTCGAGTCTCTCCGTGACTCGTCGACGAAGGAAGTGTGTGTGGCTAATGGCAAGTAGCTAGCCGTAGGCGGTAAAGGTGACGTACATTTTACATCCAACTTTAATGGTGAATTGTTGAATATAACTTTGAAAGACGTGATGTTTGTACCTGATCTTACTGTTAATTTGATATCTGTGTCTAGTTTAACAGAGAAGAACTTTAAGCTTACATTTACTGATACAACATGTAACATAATAAAATCTGGTAAGGTAGTTTTAACTGCTAGGAAGTACGGGAGAATTTACATACTTCAGACTGTCGGTAGAGCCAATCTAACCACTTCAGCTACTTCTAAGGACATGATGTTATGGCATCAACGATTAGGTCACCTAAATTTTGATAGCTTGGCGTCACTTAGGAAGGTTGCTAATGGTATTGATTTTCAGGTTACTACTAAGAAGGAAGTTTGTGAGGTATGTCTTAAGGGTAAGCAATCGCGCACTCCCTTTGTGACTAATCCTAACAAGCAGGTCGCCAAAGCACGGCTGGACCTCATTCACACTGACGTCATCGGGCCGATGCCGACTGGTTCTCTCGGAGGAAAGCGTTACATCCTCACGTTCCTAGACGACTACTCCCGGAAAGTGTTTGTCTTCCCCATTGCCAAGAAAAGTGATGTGTGTAAGTACACAATAGATTTTATTAAACTTGTTGAGAATCAGTGCGATGCGAAAATTAAAGTTTTAAGATCAGATAATGGTACTGAATATGTTAACACCGAGTTAACAAACTTTCTAAAAAGGAAGGGGATCATTCATCAGCTGTCAGTGCCCTATAGCCCCCAGCAAAATGGTTCAGCTGAAAGATTTAACCGCAGTTTACTCGATAAAGTCCGTTGTCTACTGTTTAATGCTAATCTAGATGACAAAATGTGGGCAGAAGCTGCTAATACTGCAGCCTTTCTTATTAATCGTTCACCAAGCTCGAGACTTTCGGGTAAAATACCCGAAGAGGTATGGAGTGGCAATAAGGTTAACCTTAAGAATTTGCGTGTCTTTGGTTGCGAGGCATTTGCACATGTAGATGACTGTAAACGGAAAAAGTTGGAACCAAAAAGCAAGAAGCTAATTTTTTTAGGCTACTGTGAAAACGTGAAGGGATATCGTCTGTTCAATCCTGATGACAACAAGATTATTGTATCACGTGACGTGGTTTTCAATGAATCTGTGTTTCCAGGAAGGCGCTTTAATAGGGAACAAGAACATATGTTTGAACCTATTATGCTTACAGGAAGTGGTGATGAGGAGAATCTAACGACTACACCGGTTGAGGCGGAGCAAGAACCTGTTTTCTTCGAGTCATTAGATCATCATGCGGCGGCGGAGTCAGAACCAGCTGCTGGCGAGTCATTTAATTATCCTGTTGAGGCGGAGCGAGAACATGAAAACGTGTCTAGTGAAGATCATTTTAATGTACCTCAGGAAGAACAAGAGATAACTAGACATCGATATAACCTGCGTTCACGTCAACCGAATCCCACTTGTAACGTAACGAACGTTAGTAATGTAAAAGAACCCATAGAACCGCGTACCGTCAAAGAAGCATTAAGTTGTGAAGATAAAGAGCTGTGGCAGAAAGCCATGCAGGAAGAAATTGACTCTTTTGTCTTACACGAAGCTTGGGAGCTTACTGATAAACCAGTTGACAAGAACGTAGTTAAAAATAAATGGATTTTTACACTGAAGCGGGACTCTGATGGAAACATTACACGTTACAAGGCGAGGTTGGTCGCCAAAGGCTTTACTCAAAAGTATGGTGAAGATTTCAACGAAACCTTTTCACCGGTCGTTCGTCACTGTTCTATAAGACTGTTATTGGCTCTGGCTATACAAATGGATCTAAAGATTGACCATTTAGATGTACAGACTGCATTCCTGAATGGCGAATTACGCGAGGAGATATACATGCAACAGCCTGAAGGGTTCATGTGTCCTGGGAGCGAGAATAAAGTTTATAGATTACGAAAGGCTGTATACGGGTTGAAGCAAGCTTCGCGTTCCTGGTATGAAAAGGTAAAAGATGTCTTACTTTCCTTGGGATATATACAATGTAAACAAGAGGACTGCATTTTCATCAATAAGTCAGGTGAGTCGATTGTTTACATTGCTCTCTACGTGGACGATTTTTTCGTTTTTTATAACGATAATCGCTTGGCAGAGGTATTAAAATCTTCTTTGCTACGGCATTTTAAGTTAAAAGACTTAGGTCCGGTTAAAAATATGTTGGGCATAAAAGTAGAACGTGATGCAACTTCTATCAGACTTAGCCAGGAAAATAGGATTGACAAGTTGTTAGATCGTTTCGGCATGACTGACTGTAAGTCTGTAAAGTCTCCCATGATAACCAATATTACTTCTAGTGAGAGTACTTGTGCTACGGATAACACTGTATCCAAATATCCGTACCAAGAGTTGATAGGTAGTCTAATGTATCTATGCGTAACTACGCGACCTGACATTTCGTTTGCCGTGTCATACTTAAGTAAATTTAATAGTTGTTATACAGAATTCCATTGGATGCAAGCCAAACGAGTTGTGAGGTATCTTAAGGGAACTAAACAGAAAGCTTTAGTTTTTAAGAAACCCATTGATGATTCTATCCTAGAAGGATATTCAGATGCCGACTGGGCTGCAGATGAAGATCGTAAATCATATACGGGATATGTATTCAAGTATGGTGGTAATTCGATATCTTGGGGTAGTTACAAACAGTCGTGTATTTCGTTGTCGTCCACCGAGGCGGAGTATATTAGCTTAAGTGAAGCTAGTAGAGAGGCGGTGTTCCTACAAGCGTTGTTAAGAGAGCTATTAATGTTGAGTACTTGTAAGATTGTGTTATATTGCGATAATCAATCTGCTATGCAACTTGCTGTTAACAAGGTACATCACAAAAGGAGCAAGCACATCGAAGTTAGGTATCATTATGTTAGGGACATGATAGACCGTTTCAATGTTCAAGTTTTGTACATCCCTACAGATGTGATGGTAGCTGATGTTTTTACCAAGCCCCTTGGTTGCACGAAGCATGAGCTATTTACCAGCCAACTTGGTGTGATATAGTGACGGACTGATGATGTCCACGTTATGGGGGGGTGTTGAATATTGGTAACGCTGGCCATAAAGGCATTCCATAAAGTGTCTGTCATGTGTGTCTTTTCTGAGTGAATGTCATGTACTCCTGTTTTTCATATTCATGTTTTAAATAAATACTATTGCATTATATTATGTATTGCTGATCTCAATTCCCAATATAGTGAAATAAAACGGATCACTCACGTATATAAGTCGAGTTCAGTCCGACATGTATAATTGATAACGTGATATTTTTTATTTATTTTTTACAAAAAAAAGCAGTTCACGAAACGTCAGCTCGGTATGTTTGTCTATGATTAAAAAAAACAGTCAAATTCGTGACAGGTATGGGTATGGGTATGGGCTTCGGCTTCTGAACCCATCTTAGAGTACTTATAATGTGTGTGTAGATAAAGTAATGTATGCAACTCCACATAATTAGGTTTTAAAACACTCGTGTGATCCTATTATGAAACTCAGCTAATAATTAAATAATTAGCCGTGATAGCCTAGTGGTTTGACCTATGGCCTCTCAAGCAAGAGTGTCGTGGGTTCAAACCCCGGCTTGCACCTCTGAGTTTTTCGGAATTTATGTGCGGAATTACAATTGTAATTTATCATGAGCTTTTCGGTGGAGGAAAACATCGTGGGGAAACCTGCACACACCTGCGAAGCAATTCAATGATGTGTGTGAAGTTCCCAATCCGCACTGGGTCCGCGTAGGAACTATAGCCCAAGCCCTCTCACACTGAGAGGAGGCCTGTGCCCAGCAGTGGGACGTAAAATAGGCTGGCGATGAATTGAATAATTAAAAGGTCGTATTTAACTTCAACTGGAATGAATCTATTCGTGTGAATGACTTGACAGTTTAAAAAAGGTGGAATCAATCACGATATATTTTATGACAAAATGTTAGTGCGATCATAGTGACCCAAGGCCTGGTAAGTGGCTGGTAATCTGATATACCAGGTCTGATCCCAATTAGGTACTTACTCGTATATTCACTTTATCTATCGAACGCCAAACTTCTCGACATGCGACGCCTACCATGTATCCGTTCATGTGAACGCGACCACTGCTCGAGTCTGGTAAGTGACTGGTAATCTGATGTACCAGGTCTGAAGTGATCTAACCAAGCCTTTATACAACTCACCTATCCCACACCAAACTTCTCCACATGCGGCGCCAGTATGGGCAGTTGCGCGGCGTGCATCAGCCGCTTGTGGGCCTCGGTGCCCGTCAGCGCCGCCACGGTGACCCCGGCCTGGTAAGCGGCTGGTAGTTTGATGTATTTGGTTCGGATCCCGTGCGAAGACCAACCGGAGGCGCGCCATTCGCGTATCGCGTTTACGACTTGACCTGCAATATTTTTAAAGAGGTCGATGACGTTACTGCGCAAGATAAATTCTCATTTATTTAAAGTGTTGAAAACATTTTTTTTTTAATTTCTTGAAAGATTATGCTAGATAATGCGTCAAAGGATACTGTGAATGAACAATTTGACAATAAGTAGCAAAAAAGACGATGAAAGCGAGGGTAGTTCTGCGCCGCTGTTAGGTGAGCTTAGTAGTCGCTCGAGCAGAGCGTCGCTGTGCAGTCCCAGAGGAAGGACTAACGAATTAATCCGAAACTTAACTAACTTAACTCCTACTAAAACACGACCACACCTTTCACAGAATTCAAAGAAAATTACGAGTATCATTTGACTTCTTACATGCCTACGGGGCTTTATAGGCCCACGCCATAGTGGGTTGTCCACTCAATAGAAAATGATAAGAGGAGCGCCACAGGAACGTGCGATGAATTTCCATACAAGCACGCACGTCTACAGCGTTGGCTTATGAAATTAATAACCTAACCAACTTAGAAAAGTTAAAAAACCCCCGACACTGTCATTTCAAAGTTCAATATTTCAAAAACGGGTGAACCGATTTTAATGAAACTTAGCTAAGAACCATCTCGATTAAACTAGCTTTCGAACAAAAAAAACCGCATCGAAATCGGTTCATCCGTTTGGGAGCTATAATTACACAGATACACATGTCAAACTTATAACACCCCTCTTTATTGTCGGGGATTAAAAAAGCACTCACCCAAAACGTTGAACGTGTTGAACCGCCTGTCCGGCACAGCCATCAGCGGCGTCAGGTCGGTCTCCGGCGTGAACCGGAGCAGCACGTCCCTGGTCCGGACCAGCAGCACGGAGGGCGCGGTGAGGCGCGGCCACAGCGCGCGCTCGCGCACGCACTCGACGGGGTTGCTGAGGAACACGCCGCGCGGCGCCGCGCCGAACACCATCTGGTGGTGCCACGCGTCCGGGACCTCGCCCTCGCAGCCCACTTGCAGGTTCATTGTCAGAATTGGCACTGCGCCTACAACCGAGGTTACCAATTTAATAGGCTACTAGCTGTTGCCTGTTACATTTCGGTTATCGCTATCCCGCGGAAACTACCATTTTTCCCGAATAAAAAGTAGCCTATGTTATTCGCCAATATTCAAACTATCTCCTTACCAAATTTCATCTAGATTGGTGCAGCAGTTTTACCGTGAAGAGGTAACAAACAGACAGACAGAGAGAAAGAGTTACTTTCGCATTTATAATATTAGTTCTACTAGTTCTTGTTTATTTATTTAATCGTATGGCGTATATAAATAAACGTTTCAAATACAAAACCAATAATAATCAATTAAAGATAACTATAGATCAACCCTCAGGGTCCCTAGCCACGAGATTGTGTCAGGTGTCAACTCGTACAGATCTTCCGGGGGGCCTGGGTAGCATTGAAGAGGACAGCGCTGCATAATGTGGTATATGGTTGGGCTTCTTCGTCACAGTCGCAGAGGGCAGAGTCGAGCCAGCCCCACATGTGGTTGTTGTAGGCACTTGGGTATAATATGTGCTTGTTAAAAATTTAAATAAACCCAGTCCCGATCCCTCGGAGCTCGTGCGCGGACTCTACATAGAATGTCATTGACACTAACCAACAGATATCCAGTCGGCCAGCCAATGCGACAAGGACACCGCTCGCTCGGGGTACATCGGGAAGAATCGGGCCGCGACCAGGCCCTCGGACGCCTTCTGGATGCCGCTCACCAGGTCCGCCGCCGTGCAGCCCGCCACGGTGCGGGACAGCAGATACCTGTTAACATATTGCCAGTTACAGTATGACAGTAAACAATAATTATGGCAGAATTTTCAATCCCCAGATAAGCTCTTATACTACAGGATAGTGTAGGGGTATCTATGGGATAAGGGCTTATCTGAAGATTGAAAAATCGGCCCAGAGGGTCGAGCACGACTTTACGAATGCTGCGTAACGTAAAATCGAATAGTAAACGTTGTCGAGTTTGTATGACGTTTGGAACAGCGCCCGCCCGTGAGCGTATTTGGAACTAAAATTTAGTATGAGGTTTCTCGATCTCGATACGATAACCGTAACGATACGCAGCATTCGTAAAGTCGTGCTCGACCCTCAGAAAAGAAATCTCCTTAACATTTCCATTTTAAAGTCTGTTTTTTTTAAGTGTTATTATGGGTTCTATACAAGGTGCGTTTTAGGGCCGTTCCCAATATTCAATCCACGGATAGTTTTCCTTACCAACATTCCTTAACAAATGTGTCAAAATGTAACTATTGGATTGAATATTGGGAACGGCCGTTAATGTCCCGTCAAGAATTCAGCTAGGGGTCAAGTTTTTAATTTGAAAAATTAAATTTAAAAAACATTCTCCCATACATTCATTGCCTCAGCTCAGCTGTTTGACAATAAGTATAGCAAACAGTTTTTTTTTTTATTTACTAAAAAAGAAACCCCACAGGGGCTCACTTAAACTTAAGTGGTTGAATTCTTGACGGTTCATTAAAACGCACCCTGTATAATTAAAGATAAAATGTCAACAAAATGTAATTGATTTAATCAATCGTTACTTGGAGGAGGATTCATGAACAATTTGTTGACCCGCGGTTGCGCGTGATTAATTTATGATCGCGGGTGAGCAAATTAATGGTTCTAGTTCATGAATTATATCTCAAAAACAGCTGAACCGATTTTAATGAGACTCAGCTAAGAACTATCTCGATTAACCTAGCTTTCAATGGAAAAAAAAGCATCCAAACCACTCTATCCGTTTAGGAGCTACGTGCTAGGAGATATTGTTTTAATGTCTAAGTATTATATACATATACTTGACTGTACTTGCTACTTTTAATTATTTACACACGGACATAAAAAATTTTTTTATGCCATTAATTCCAATGTTCCTGACTACTTGTATTATATTCCCTCGACATCACTATGGCAACGAGTGGCACCTAAAAGTTGATTTACCTGCCTCCAAGCGGCTTGCCTCTGTATCGAAGCAGAAGGTAGTTCGTAATAAGTACGTTCGCAAAGTTGAAGTTAAGCCTGAATGAAACTAATTCCATCATATTGCTGAGGACTTTCAGACTCGGTCAGCTATTACTAATTAGTGACAAATATGATAGTAAATGTATTTTATATTTACCTGGGTATTGGGGCATTATTGGCCCTTTGCCTTGTACCAACAGCTGTGTTTATTTTCTCAATGTTAACTGGCACGCCTAACGCAATCTGTAAAACGAAAGAACCTTGAATAAAAAAAAACACTTAATAATTAATTTCTGCCTACCCCCGTGGGACAAAGGCGTGATTATATGCATGTAACTGCAGAATAGAAAAGTTGATATGATGCTATTTAAATTCCATGCACAACTTAAAATATATTAAAAATGTATGGAGTTTTATTATAGAGGGTTTACAATTACGCACCTCTCACATCTGTTGATGTAGAAAGGTCATTCTGTTTATATAAATGAATCCTCAATGTTAAAAGTGATCGATTGACAATATTAAATATAGAAAAAAAAATGATAATTTACTATAATAAATTAAATTCAGTGAGTTTTTAACAATACCTATTTACATGGTTTTATTTTCAACAGCACAGACTTATCCATATTAGTCATTACGTTGGACGTCAAAGTGACATAAAATGGCTACCGGTCGCCGATCATTACTTATAACACCCCTGTTTTTGGGTGGGGGGTTAAAAAACAAAACTCACGAAAACATTGACTACAGCCGTGGCCCCGCAGGCCGAGACGCCTATCTGCGTGACCTGCCGCTCGCAAGCCTCGCGCTCCGACCAAACCATGCAGCAGGGCGGCTCCGCGACGCCCGCGCAGCCCGAGGGGCCCTCGCCAGACTGCTGATGAATAAAACAATGCATTACAGAAATCATAAAAATAATATTACAGAAATAACCTACTCTGTAATTTGTGGCTGTTGGTTCTCCGAAAATAAATAAATAAATAATTACACCGGGCGGTCGGCAACCTTTTGGAAGGCAAGGTCCACGTAGTGGCAAATTGAATTAAAGTCACTTGTTCATAATTTTCATATTTATTGTAATATGAAAAATTCGAAAACATCGTATTTTAATGTAAACTAGAACTTCTTTATAACCGTACTTTTACAAAAAAAATGTGTGACGTTAGAGGCTGTATTTGAGTGGCTGCAAAAGTCACGGGCCGCGGGTTGCCGACCGCTGCATTAGACATTAAAAATAGTTTACTCTGGTCCCTTCGCAAAGTCAGTAAAAATATACAACAAAACAAGATCCGAAAGTCCAAGATACAATAGATATTAACAGATTTAGAAACCGATTAAAACAATTCTTAACAAAAAAATCATATAACAAGAGTTCATGACTGCAAAATTAAATAAATAAAATGTTTATGATTACCATATCTCAAAATGCAAGTAACTTCGTAGTAACAAAGTAGGTAAGTAAATCGCGGTCAATATCCCGTACTTAATATGCCTAATGTAATAAACCGCGAATCATTTAAAACTGTTAAGAAAAAAATGCGTATCAAATACTGTAAGCTTCAAACTTAAATACGCCTTGGAAGTTATTCAGGCCCTGGGAGAGGGCCATCGCGGTCGGTAAATTGTCTGTTGTTTGAGCCTGTTATAGCTAAAATACAACATTCCAGCTGAATGGAAATTTCTAATGTACTGTAATGTGTAATGTATTTTAAATGAAGGCTGGAGTTATAAATGTTCTCTTTTTTACACGACTGCCCAAAGAAAAAGAGTGTATTGTTTTCAGGATTCATGTAATTCAGAGTTCCGTTTACAGTTTCGTCATGTCCGTCCGTGTGTCACAGGCATTTTAATCAAGACTACAAGATGTATAATTGGCAAAATTCTTCTTAACAAAACAAAGTAAGTGCCATGAAGAGATATGAGATTATGTTAGAATATATATACTCTTTGGCTGTAGTACTTAAGTACTTTGTGTTTTAACACAATTTTTTTCATAACTATGTAACATAACGGATATGGAACCCTACACTGAGCATGGTCCAACATGCTTGTGGCCGATTTTTTCTTGGTTGGCAACAGCCTCCATCTAGGTACTTTGAATACAGCCACGCAATAATCTGAATCACACTGACAGGATATATTTAATATTTTCAATTCATCCTATCGACACATCATCTCAAAATAAACCTAGTTAAGTGACTCACAGTTTGGGTGACACAATTTTATTCTTGAGTCACAATAAAATTGACATAACTACTAACAGGTCAGTTAGTTTAAATGTAGCAGAACTGGTTTGGCATAGTGCCATTTTCTTTTTGCTTTGGATGATAATAGTAAACAATGTGTTGATTGTTTTTCAAACATAGCAGACCCATTTTAATTTTAAATTACTAAAATGGTTCTATTTACCATTCAATTCATATGCATACACTTCTAAATTTCCATTGAATGTTCTATGATGGTTGGGCTGTAGGTACTTTGCTTTGGGGCACAGACAAATTTCTGTTTCATCATCAATGATTACTTAACCCTAAAATATCAGGCTCAAGCCTTCAAAACTGGAAACTTACCATAGCAGTTCCTTCCTGCTCTTCAGCACTGGATCTATTTTTCTCAATCATCAATTTTTTAGCCATGGTCATGTGGAACAGGGCAGCGGAGACATTGGCTGGGCCTTCGCCCTGGTTAATCTGATGAGCGAGTGGACCCGCCTCCTCCTCATCATATTCTTCATTAGCTGTGAAAATTTAAAGTATGAAAACTATTCAACTAAACATAAGAAAGTTGGACTGTAGGCATTTTGGAGTGAAAAATCACAGGTCCAATGAAATGTCTGAATTTTCTGTGGTTGATTGTGTGGTTGTATTATAAAAAAATGAAATTTTAAGGAACGATAGTCAGACCTCTCATGAAGCAAATTTTTCAAGTAACTTGATAAAGAAAATACTTACGGTGTAACATTTCTCTCGGAGCTATCAAGTCTCCATTGGACAGATGCAAACTGACAGGCAGTATACTTGGCCCTCGTGCCATCGTCCTGCGAACTCTAAGTTGTTCTCCTTTTGCATTCACATGTGTAATGTAAGGCCCAAATGTATAATTATTTCCTGATTCGTCTTTCACAGTTTGCATTACACTGCGGCTTGTAGAAGGCATGCTAAAGGCATTTGATGGCTCTGGGCACTGTGATGTTGAACTCACAGGTCTACTAGGTTCTACATTCCTAGGAAGAGCAACTTCAGGAGTTGGTTCCCTGAGAACAGGCTCATTTTCTTCAGGCAAGTTGATGGCCACTTCTAACTCAGCATCCGGTGTTGATTCGTCACCTGTATCAACTTCACAGGAAGGACCAGGATCAAAATCCATTTCTAAAAAATCCATGTCAGGGCTAGAAGCCCTTGAACCATGTTCTCGTGCATTAGCTCCAACTGGCTGTGGATAGATGGGTGGTATGGGCAAGTGCCTGTCCAAAGGAAGTCCCATGTCGAGACTGAAGAACGAACTAGGTAAGTCTGCCAGGTGCTCTCCACCTCTGTAAGTGTAAATGCAGCCATCTTCCGAACCCAATGAGTAGTCATCATTGTCAGTATCACTTGAGCTGACATCTGCATCTAAATTGGGCCTATTTAACTTTAAGCTTGATGGCCTCTTCCGGTTTTCCCTTGAGCTTGTGTTGTCATTAAAGTTATCACAAATTTTGCTTGCACTTGTGGAAGGGAAGTTTACATTATAGTTGTTACCGGCTTTCTCTTGACATACCTTATGCCTCTGACAGGTCTGCAGGTCCGAAGCGCCCGCGACGCCATTGTCATGCGTGCCGCAGTCGACCCTGCTGCTACTCGAAGCCTCAAGGTGACTATAATTCACTCTGACAAGTGAAGGCTGATTTACACTACTTATAGTTTTATTAGAACTCGCTTCACCACTACCAGCGAGTTTACTGGACGGTCCGGGCTCCGCACTCGTCGAACAGTTGGAACACCTAGCCTGAGAATCATTTGTAGAAACGCAGTTGGTGTCTCCCACATCCGACGTGCTCAACACATTCTCCGTGTTCTCGTTCAAACCGCGTTGTTTGGGCACTCCTATGCAATTTTTACTTTTATCACTATCACAGTTCAATTTAAAAGTATTTCGTATGCATGCTCCGTCTTCCAGAGACTCCATGTCTACGATATGACGAAATTCGTCGGCATTGTAAACATTAATTAACTTTAAGGTTACCAACAGAAAGTCGGCCAAAGAATAAAACCATGTGAACACTATTTTAACGTAATTTAGAATAAGTATTTAACGGCGATTAGTAAGTAATATAAATACCATTAGGGAAGCGAGAGCGTATTTAACTTTTGATTAATAACAAAACCCAAAGTGACATTTAATTCAACAGACTCGTCACAGACCCACAGAGCACAGACCACCAAAGAGAATATAATCATTACGATTTAAGAGAGGGAACTTCATACAACACTTTTTGAGGAGGTTTACAACCTTTCAGTGCCAACATTCGAGTAAAAACAACAATGCTACCAACATGAGACGATGAACTGTCAACTTTTTTTATTCTACTCTGTGATTCTACTAATTCTGCTATTTAGGGATTGGCAAAGGTTAATAGGAATGTCCTGCATCATATCGATACTTTTTCTTTCATCGATATATCGATAATTTTAGGGATGTATGCAGTGGGGTTTGTGGATGAAATGTATAAAAATAAAACAATGAAAGTCAAGATATGGTAAATAGAATGATTTATTGAGTATTCATCTTAATATGAATAATATTATTACGTTTACGTCATATTCCAGTAATAATGTTACTTTTTTATTTACCATTTATTTCACACGAAAACAGCTCAACACAGACAATGAAAAGACTAAAGGCACTTTAAGAAAAAAATCCAAGATTTTATTCAGCATTATAAGGCAGCTGAATGCTCTTTTACGCATAATTTTTTTTTAGTCTACCAGAGCCGTGTTTTATAAAGCTACAAATTACAATTACAAAGCATGGATAATTTATCACCGACATGTCTCTCCTATAAACCACAAATATCCCACATTCTATGGCCTTTACCCATGGTGAAAAGCACGAAAACACAAATTTAGAGTCACTGTCTTAAAAATATGAAATCGTCAAATATTGCGATAGAAAAATCACACCACACGTGAATAATAAAGTCCCAGTTTTCTTATAAACAAAACGGAGGAGCAATTGCTCTACACGACGTTTTATTCGCAGGAGTCATACTCAGTCATACTTGGAAAAACAAAAACACAAGAAAACTTTCAAAATTTTCACAAACAAACATGAATACGTCACGGCACACATTTTTTTACATTATGGTTGGGATGCCATAAAAAATAACAGAAATAGTACCACATGTTTGGTAGAATTTTTGCAAGTGCGTCTGTTGATGCAGTGACCCTCTAAAAATAACATAAAAGCATGTTTCTCTGCGTTCGCATCCCAAAATAAAATAATTAGTGCATAAAATTTCTACCTATATTACAATTAGTATTTATGTGGCATTAATTCGCACTCAATGCTGCCAACGGAAACAGATGTTATGTTATGTTGGTAGAGGAGGGTTGTAGATTTCATAGAAAATAAAATGTTCTAAGTTTTCAGAGACTGCAGACTACTAAGTGAAGGGATAAATAGTGCTGTCCTCGGATTTAAATGAGTGAATGATCAATCGATAATCGATTGGACAATGGAATCAGATGAGTAACTGATTTATCATCGGCAGGATTCGTTTGGCTTGCGGTTTGGTACAGAAAAACGCCTCAAATTTAATCTACGAATTCATTCACTCTTTCATTCGTTTCTTATGTCAAGTCAAGTCAGTCAGTTCAATTTTCAGTTTTTCCACAATGACAAGTTACTTCAACCAGCTGTGAAATATCTTAAAACTGCGTCTCATTTAATAACAATTGTGCTAAAGACCACCTTCTGCCTTTGTTCCTGATCGTAATTAATTGAAATCTCAAGAACAGGAGCTAAAAATGGCATACGCCTACTTGTTTAAATACATCATCATTGGCGACACAGGTATTGATTTTATTTCCTGATATTCTATCTATTCTATTTTTTGTTTTTGTGGCGCATAATCATGAATGCAAATTATGTTAGTAACGAAATGCGGCTCTCGTGATCACGAGAGTTCATTTGTCGGATAAGTATCATATTTTTGGTGAGAGGGGTGCATGTATGATTGTTATCTACCTATATTACCTCTAGTTTTCCACCCACGCTCGTTTCAGTGCGTTTAATATTCAGCCGCGTATCTCTCAGTGCTCTGTGGCTGATAATTTTGGGGTAAATATGTTATTAGTTATAGCAAAAAAGGAATGATTTGAGTGTCAAGGACTTTCTTTGTTTGTTATTCTATTAAGTGTTTCGAACGAGAAACGTTATTTTAATTATGTAATGTAAATAAACGAAACGAAACGTGGTGTTTTCATTAAGTACCACTATGTAAGCTGAATGCAATGTGTAAATTGACATACCTGAGAGTTGAAGTAGAAAGTGAAACTAATTTATGAGTATATTAGGTTGTATTCTTTGTATTTGGAGATGTTGATGCCCAGACAAAAGATATTCATCACAATGCTCTAGTCTAGTTGTGTGCAAGTTATTAACTAATCAAAACAGGAAATTTTCTTTAAGTCACTTAACACTTGAATTTACTGGACCTACATAGCTATTATGTGGGAACATGACATTTTTGTCAGTGTAATAAAGTAGGTATAATTGGTTTTGTTTTTT
Source organism: Clepsis dumicolana (assembly GCA_963691665.1). NCBI lineage: Eukaryota > Metazoa > Arthropoda > Insecta > Lepidoptera > Tortricidae > Clepsis > Clepsis dumicolana. Next base: position 7,551,310 of record OY829522.1, on the reverse strand, counting down.
TTTTTTTTGTATTTTATTGAGGCTTTGGTACACTTGGTGTGACCATGTCAGGTTCATAGGGAGACTAGGTATTCATAGTTAACGAAGCACAAAGGGTTGGCCAACACAACATTAATCCCTCCATTACTGAGGCCCAGGCACCTTAAATATCTGCGACTGATGCTTTTGTTCAGGACACACTCCACCAAAAAATTTGTAAAATCCATTCTTACCCCACAAGTTTTTACATTTTTAAACAATGGAAATTTTACATTATAGGTACTTGAATCAATTATATTCAAATTAAATTCCATTGTAAAAATATTTTGTTGTGGGTCTTACAAACTACCATTATGTTTCTTCGCACCTAAGCTTAATCCAACTTGTCTACAATCAGGAGTGGGAAAGTCGTGCCTGCTACTTCAGTTTACGGACAAGCGGTTCCAGCCAGTGCATGACCTGACCATCGGCGTGGAGTTTGGAGCGCGCATGATCACTATTGATGGGAAGCAGATCAAACTGCAAATCTGGGATACTGCTGGACAGGAGGCATTCAGGTAAAATTAAAATAAACTTTTTTTTTTTTCAACATACATTTACTTTCTGTTTGCAGTTACCATTATTTTCCATGTTATAATTTTCAGATAGTATCTAGGGATAAATTGAGAATCTTTTCTCTTTCTCCTTTTTTTAATCTAGCTAAAAACATTTTGCTGTCAAAATGACTTATTTGAGCATTTCCCAAATATCAGCTAGACCTGGTAAACCATTAATTTTTCATATTCCCCATATACCTACCCACTGGTACACTAGGTAAGGTAAAGTTTAAAAGTTTGGAATCTCTTCCTAGTTTTGTTTAAAACAAGGAGGTAATGCTGCAACCCGGTATTTTATTTTCTTGATCAAATGGGAAATGCGGACTTATTTAATTGAGAAGGCACTGAAACAATTTATCAGTTTATCACTATTCTATTAGCTTGAAAAAATCACAGCTGGATAAGTCAACAAAAACGCAGTATGGTTTACACACCAAAAATTCAAAATTTTACACAAGTTTTCTACTCTTTGTTTTTATGTAAAATTTATATTGTTTTGTCATTAAGAATAGAAAAAAAAACAAAGAATTTAATTTACATTGTTTTGTGATAACAATAGAGCAATGAGATTAGGAAGTTCAGGTTGATTTTATAAACAAAACAACAAACAAAACCACACTATATCTACTCACACTAAAAGTTTATTGGCTCGAAATTCTTTGTTTATGCACTAAATTAATCTTCTGTAAAGTACCTAGACTTACCAATACATAGATCAAATGAAATAATTATACACACTGACCTTGTTTGTGATCATGATAATTCTTTATCCTTTAGTCAAGTAATTTAAGGTCATTACTTTATACCTATCAAAAAAACTGTATTTTAGTGATCACGAAAACATTTTAGAAGAAACAAAACAACCACTGAGTTTGTATTGGATGTTAAGGTCAAATGTTGCTTCAATGTTTTTGTTCAGCATTACAATGACTTAAGATGGTGTCAATCCCCAGTTACTTAAATCAAACTTCAACAATCAATAACAACTTTATCATACTACTGTCACTAAACTTAACGAACCGCATGACAAAGAACAACAATGAATTGGGTAACCAACTAATCTTACATACTCCATTGACTCAGCAACCTGATGCAACCCAGGATCTCGGCTTTTGAAACAATACAGCGCCATTGCGATATCAGGACAGTTTTCGACATTTAAAGAGCAAGTCCCTTTATCCTACCATAAGTACAGTTCGTGTCACAGTTAAATGCGCCTGAAGTGAAATCATTCACTTGTAAGGGAAGCGAAACTAACGGGAATGTGGGAGCGGGACCGCAATACCCCCTCCCACAGTCTGAACAAATTCAGAGACGCATTTAACTTTGAAGCGTACTTACTGTATTTGCCTAATCCTAATCTAACCTTTGTTCCCCAGGTCTATCACTCGCTCGTACTACAGAGGCGCGGCGGGCGCGCTGCTAGTGTACGACATCACCCGACGTGATACCTTCAACCACCTCACCACATGGCTGGAGGACGCGCGTCAGCACTCCAACTCGAACATGGTCATTATGCTGATTGGTAACAAGAGGTGAGGAGATTACTATTTTTATTGCATTTTCGTACATAATTAGGTAAAAAAAAAATTGAACCAAAGAGAGTACACCTTTTGCCTCATGTGCACTTTTTTACTAAGTGGGATAGGGGTCATGAGCTATCAAGAAAATCAAATTACTACCCTGCAAATATTCAAGTCTAATACGCCAGTGTCTGTGCGGATTTATACATGTAGATAAGAACGGCAAGCGATTCCGCATTTCTGGCATAAATAATTTACGTTAGATATTCTTGTGTTGGTTGGTTCTGGTGTTGGCATATTCAAACTATTTCAAACTACCACCCAAGACGCGTTTGCGCCGTCTTCTCTGTCTTCAACATTTATAAAGCTTGGGTGTTCAATTCTGTATGTGAAAGGCCACAATAGGACTGTCTTCGGTAAAAAAAAAAGTAAAAGGTGTGTCATGACGGCGTAATCGTGAAGTAGGTAATATATGTATATGTTATAATTGTCATCAGTGACCTGGAATCAAGGCGCGAAGTGAAGAAAGAGGAAGGCGAGGCGTTCGCTCGCGAACACGGACTCGTGTTCATGGAGACCTCTGCCAAGACAGCCGCTAACGTGGAGGAGGCTTTCATCAACACCGCGAAGGAGATATACGAGAAAATACAGGAGGGAGTCTTTGATATCAACAATGAGGTAAGTTTATACGAGATATACGAGAAAATACAGGAGGGAGTCTTCAATATCAACAATGAGGTATGTTTATACATTTTTTATACAATACTGGCCTGCGTTTGACGACAATCACGCCTGATGGTAAGCGAAGACGTGGTCTGCGATGGAGCATGCTTGACTAGTAAATGTGCATTCACCATAGGCTTGAAAACGGTCGAATTGTAGTATTTAGGGATCATATCTCCACCTTAATTACATCCCACTGCTTGGCTTAGGTCTCTCAATATGAGAGGGCTGAAGTTCCCACGTGGGCCCAGTACGGATTGGGAAACTTCACACACACCAATGGAAATTTAATGTCTTGTTATTTTTACTTACCTATAAGTTAAAATAGTCTGTAGTGCGACTTAATGGTGATTAATTGAACTCACAACGACAGACTTATCTAGAATTATGACTAATGTTTATCAATAGGGTATGGTATGTATTATGCAAACATGACATAAATATGTATAATAACTTAATAACAAGATAAGTATCATTTTAATAATTCGATTTTTAAACCAACCAAAAATCTGTCTGTTCGTTTGGCCGCCGCTCAAAAGGCTGTATCTTTAGAACCGTAATGGCGTAATATGACATTTTCACATAAATGTGTAATACTATGGGCGCTAAAAGAACAGATAATAAAAAAATATTAAAGTAAAATTTAATGTTAATAGTTAGATACTTGCAGCAGCTCCATGACCTTATTGGCATATAACCACAGTATAACCCTCTCTGTTATATTGCGTTGCAGGCGAACGGCATCAAGATCGGGCCACAGCATTCAACGGCGGCGGGCGCAGGCGGCGCGGGGGGCGCGGGCGCGGGTGGCGCGGCGGGCGGCGGCTGCTGTTAGGTGCTGGCCTGCACACACTGAGGAGCGAGCGACACCGGATCACGAGGTGAGGACAGTTTGTACCACGTCGGTGGAAAACAGGTATGGGGCTCGGCTGATGGTAAGCGATAACCAGCACCTAAGAACAATCGCTACACCAGAGGTATCATTCGCGCGTTGCCAACCATGCAAGAACCATTTTGACCCTCTTTTGAAAATCCCCATGCTGTAATTCGCTGAGAAGACCTCAACAGGGAGTACATTCCACAAAGTAACTGTTTCAGTGAGAAAATGTCTGTTCTGTTGTTTATAGAAAAGGGTCGATGACAAATGGGGTAATGGGGTGGTGCATGGTGACATAGTGAGCAATGTCTAAAGCAGAAAATTAAGAGTTTATAAAGTAAAAAACTAACTAGTCTATCGATTACTAGCTTATGCCCCGCGGCTTTGCCCCCGTGAAATATTTCAAAACGGGCTAGTTCCCTATCCCGTGAGAATTTAGAAAAATCCCTTCTTTGCACCTCTAGGATACACAAGGTATATGTTTGCCAATTTTCAAGTATCTAGGTCCAGTGGTTTGTTAGGCTGTGCGTTATCTGTCAGTCAGTCAGTCACGGTACTGTTTTATAGGTATAGATAGTGTGAAAGAGTGTCAGGTAACCTGGTTTTCTTTTGTTTGCAGGAATGGCGCAGCTGTGTGCAACGAACATTGGTACGGAACTTACTGCAAGACGGTTTATGTATTAGATTGATTTTAATGCTGCAAAATTGCTTGCGTCTGAACACTGAATCCACTTCAATACGGTAGCATGCCTCGTGGGCACTTATAATATAATATATAGTAAAACACACAAGTGTATGGGTAAAAAATAAAAATGATAAATGATATAAATCAAATGGTTTGCGTTGAATTTTTCGGGGGTGCTAACTTTCTAAATACTTATAACAAATAATGAATAAACGTCTTTGTAAATTTGCAATACTATTAACCTATTCACTAGGGTTACGGACTTCGTAAATAGTTATGGGCGATACACAATGGTTGACTCGATTTATAGAAGTAATTTAGTACTGTAATTGAAGTCTCAAAATATCATGCCGACTCTCTAGTTCGGTATTTGGCATTAGACTAATATTTTATAAAATGAAAACGCAAAGAAACATTCAAACTAGATTTTGGCGCATTGGTCGTCACGTAATACTTACTTAGTATAAATAAGACTGTAGTAAGAGTCAATATTTCCTTGTCGACCACAACTCCTTCATTTTGTCATTCGCGTACCTTCTCAATTTACCCTGTCTCCCTCGCAACCTAACGATCGAATAGTAATGGACCACAATATTTAAATGTTACAAGTTGTGACCATGTTTTATGTGTAATGTTAGATCCTATGGAAAAAAGCTTTTATGTATTTTTTATTGTGTATAAATACTGTGTATATTTTATTCCTTTTTATTTATGTATTTGTCAAGTTTCACAACACATCGCATTTATTTACCAAATACCTTTCTGATACTAATAAAAATAACCAATCTGTTATTAACCAAATTGTGTAATTGTTTAGATATCACCTGATTTATTGTGATAAATAATAAACAAATCTTATTTTCTAAACAAAATTGTTCAATTCATATGCGGGATATCATAGTTTGAGCATCGTTTCGGAGGTCTAATTTATTTTAAAGAATGAAGTAAACAAAATATTGGTCTTCAATATGTAAGTAAGCATTTTTCTACAATAGTAAAAGAAATAATCTTGTGTTAGCTATACAATGTGTAATGTGTATATTATTTTAGAATCGAATGCGACAAAATTTATATAATATTCAGGTTGAATGCCTTGCTTTGAGACATTGCTAAATAGAATGAACATTTTTTATTCAGGATATTTGATATAAAAGTAAGATATTAAAATTTTCAACATCATAATATCATTGAGTGGTAAAAGTGTAATCTAATGAAAAGAACTGGCTTGCAAGGTAAGGAAGATTTGAAACATTACATAATAGGTTATATTTTAAGTTTAGCACATTGTAATAATGTAATATTTTTTAAGGTTACAATATGCAGAAACACATATGTAAGGTGTAATTCATGAGAGTAAATGTTAAAAAACGAATTTATGGTTTATTTATTTTTATATAAAACACTAAAGGCTCACAGATTTTATGACAAGCATGTTTATAAAGTATTAAATATGCGAGTCAACTCCAACTAGGGGCCTGTTTCATAGCTCATAATAAATTGTAACTTGTAATACAAGCAGAAGTCTCTTTCTAAAACAAGGAAATGAAAAAAAGCTTCTGCTTTGCAAGTTATGAAACAGGTCCTTGGCCAACAAACATAATTACCAGACAACCCTAAGTTTGCTTCAAATCTTGCAAGTAAGACTTTCTAGTTGCATAAATGTACCACTAGCAACCACTAGCAAACAACTTGTACTAAAAATGGAAATTTCTTAGAATTTTTTTGACCCTTTTGAATACAAAATAAATATCTTTGTTTCTGCTCAAATTCTAAACCGGGATTCTGTGGTCTATCAATGGATTTCCTTTGAGAAAAAAGATGAATATTGGTCTGAAATAAGGTTAGAAACTTCTAATGTTTGTCTAAATTTGTTCTTATGATTATGTTAGCCTATTATATAAACAACACCTGGTCAAAATATCATAGATCAACTTTCTATCAGAGATTCATTAAAAACTATTTCATTCAGCACTTTGAGTACCGCATTCACCACTTCAGGAGTTTTCATCTTGACAGTTCCATTGCTCTTCACCTCTGCTTTTGGCATTGTTATTTTGAAGATGTCTAGCACAGACACGTCAAACCTTATGGTAGCCATAATTTGGCTCTGCAACATCTGATACACTAGGCTTATGAGTTCTGTCATGTTACCAACTTCATCTTTTGATCTGAAAAAAAAAAAGAGGAACCAGTTTCAACTTCCTGCAGTTCTTTTTTTTCATCAATACCTATTGAAAACCTCTGTTTTGGCTATTTCTAGACATGACCATTTGCATTTCAGTTGTATTGTACCCATTAAGGTTTACTATTTATACTTTTTTTAATGTTGACAATATGATGATGCAAGTATAATTGCCCTCAAATATGAAGGGTGATGGCTAGCTAGATATGCAATGACAGTTTTAATTATTGGTTTTATATTACAATATTACTAAGGGCTTCTACACAAAACTGAGTTTACATCGCAAAAATCTGAGAGCTGTAAAATAAAGGCTCAAAGGAGTTTGCACAATTTGGTGACAATTGCTAGTGAATCCTAGTATCTTCATTTCATTAGAATCTGATACTTACTCATTCCACATGATGTGAACATCACCAACTTCAAATTTGATGTCCAACTTGTCTTTTACATCTGCTTGAGGAGTTGTGTAAGACAGTACAAAAGCATCTGTACTACGAAATGGTGCACTTTCCACAAAGTTGAAGCCAAACATAAGCAGTTGATACTGAAAGTGTGATAAAGATATATAAAATTACTTCTGAAAACATATTGTACAATTTTAACTTTTATTCTGAAAAAGGATAAAGCCTATTTTAAAACTCCTAAAGTGCATAAAATGTTTTCAGGGAAGGCCATAAACATAATGGTGTGTCTACATGATGGGGATAGTGGCAAAGTGAAATCATGTAGAGGAGTGTTGAGTGTTGAAGTACATATAGATAGGTGACCTGTGATTGTGTTGCAACAATTTTAACCTCATGCAACCCAACATACTAAATTTAGAACAAAAACTCAAAATTAATTTGAAACTTAAAAAAAAAAAAATTCGAACTCAAACAATTTAAATTTTACACAGGCTTCATGAGGACAAAAGAAAATGCTTTACCTGTGTAAAACTGAATAGCTTTATATTACAATCAAACATTTTCTGTAAGCATGTCTTAACAGAATCTCCAAGTTTTCGCTCGCCTCGCTCTAGCAAGTAAGGCAGATGGACTGCCTCATCCAGGCTGTTGCTTGCTCCCCAAGCCAGCAGTATGCTTGTGTAAGCCATTTTTGTCTTGGCACCGTTTGTTGTAGCAACACTGATCTGAAAACCATAATAATAAATAATGCATTAATTCCACATTTAATAATTAAACAAGATCAGAGGGATTGCAGATGCATAGTGTGTCCAGAGCCGTGTTTTATAAAGCTACAAGTTACAATTTACAAGTGCAAGTCTCTTTCTAACAAAGGTAAAAGAACGAGACTTCCACTTGTAAATTGTAACTTGTAGCTTTATAAAACACGGCCCAGATGGTTAAGATGAACGGAATTTCGCAAATTAAAGAAATTGCGTGCAAACAATGGAAGTAACTATTTTCTTAGCAGCTTAAAATAAGAACTCACTTTAATCGCGTCAGCGTCATCTTCAGAATACTTAAGCGGTAGAGGGTCAAACTGAACTGCATACTGCAGAGAAGATTTTGCAGATACACTACAGACCAGTGCTTGACGAATTTTGGATGCGTATTGCTTAAACCTCACTCTATCATACTGCAAGTTGTTTAGTGGTGACACTTTATACAGCGACCACTGGCCCTCGTTATATATCACTGTAATACAAAAAGAGATACAGGTTTTAATATGAAGAAAAAGGGAAATAGCATGGTATATATTTTAGTTTATTTACCAGCCAATTTACCAACTTACCAGCCAAGGGGTCATTGATGTATTCTGCTGCTGCTTCCCACCTACACGAAGGCTCCATATTTAAATGATTCATAGACATTTGAAAGCACTTTCTAAAATACAAGATAATCTTAAGATTAGCAACAGAAATCACTGATTCCGTATTTTATTTATTTACGTAAACACTTGCACGGCATTTTGTTTTGAAGTGACAACGACGGTTTATTTTATTTGGTTTATTCACAGTCACAGACTGTCGTCATATTATGATACTATGATGCTTATGATTATGCTTATGATGGTAGCACTGGAACAGTCAGATAATTAGTCAAGTGCCAACACCAAGAAGCTTATACGCCAACACCAATCCATTAATTCAGGGTTGTTTACTGATATCAAAATAAAATCATTTTGATATCAGTAAACAACCGATGCCTCACTTAATATTGCACCTAAAATGGTTTTTAATTTAACAAAAACTAATAAAAGGACGCAGTTCGATCACTGAAAATTATGACGTCATAGTTCCTAATTCAATACAAACGAACAGCCCCCCGACTACGAAGTGCAAAATTCGAATTTCGTATTGTGCCGCCCCTCAAGCTAACATTATTTAACACGAGAGTGAGTGGGACGATACGATACGAACTTCGATTTTCGAATTTCGTAGTAATCCCCCCGTTTTGACATTTCATAAAATAAGAAACAACCTTATAATCTCTTTGCACCGCATTAATTTCAATAATTTCATAGGTAATCGTAATCATGCCAGAATTTTACAGTTTATTTTATTTTATCTACACACATATTATAATGGCCCTTCTACACGGTCGGCAACAGAGCTTCCACCGCCGTGACTTTGGTGGATGGTTTGTTGCTCGGTCGCGACGACGGTCACATCCACGGTTGCGAACACCGTCTGAAACTTGCGCTATATGGTTGGCAACAGTACTTCCACCAACGTGACCTTGGTCTGTGGTTTGTTGCTCGGTCGGAACGACGGTTGCAAACACAGTCTCAAACCCTGCTTGCTACAACTTCAGTGCGTCGCGAACTAGAATTCGTGGAGAAAACAGAAAATGGTTCCTTGCCTTTCAAAACTTCAAAAAGATGATGTCACTTTAGCACTTTAGACATAAACATAACTGAACTAACGGTTGACAACGCAGTTTGCAACACGCTCCTGCGGTTGCCAACAAGCCTTCCACCGTTTTTCACGGTGGAGCGAACGCGTTGCCAACGCACGCCCGTAAACCAAGGGCGTTGCAAGGTTGTTTATATTATACAAACGGCAGGAAACCGACCAAGGTCACTGTGTTGGAAGCTCTGTTGCCAACCGTGTAGCAGGCCCTTAAGTCCTCTATAATGCGTTCAGAAACCGAAGAAAATGACCGACATTGCAGCACGACGTGAAATAAGTCGAGTTCGAATGGTCCGACATGTATAAATAATAATGTGATAATTTAGAATAAAAAAAACCAGTCTACGAAACGTCCGGACCGTGTTTTATAAAGCTAGAAGTTACAATTTACAAGCGGAAGTCTCATTTTATCACCCTTTGTTAGAAAGAGACTTCCGCTTGTAAATTACAACTTTTAGCTTTATAAAACACGACCCTGTAAGGTGCGGAGCCCTAAAAACAGACATGGCTATATGGACTTTCTTTTGCCGATCTATTGTGGGATGAATGAATGAATGGGATGAATTATATTTAAAAAATTACACCCTGTCACGCACGTCACTGTCAGTGTCAGTGTCACTGTCACTACACGCGATCGCGATTCGTGCAAGTCAGAATAAATTTAGTGATTCTAACAAGTCTATGTAAAAACCAGTTTGTGGACTTTGACATCGAGATAACCGAGATAATATTTACTTACTGTGCGAACGATCGAGCACTCTGCGTTGCGTTCGACGCTTATTACTTTTGTTTCATTTGAGTTTCGTATTTCGTGGAGGATGGATCAGCTGCGTTTCGACGGTCGTGTAGCGGTGGTGACGGGCGCCGGAAACGGTCTCGGGAAGGAGTATGCGCTCCTGCTGGGGTCCCGAGGTGCCAAAGTGGTGGTCAATGACCTCGGGGGCGCTAAAGACGGTGCCGGCCAGTCGGCTAACTTCGCGGACCAAGTCGTCAAGCAGATCAAGGACAAAGGTTACCATTGTTTTCTTGTACTATGAATACCTAGTTTCTACGACTTGTCTTTCTCTACTTCTTTTTACAGATAATTTAAAATTATAAGTAAAATTTAAGACTAAACTTTTTCTTTAATTTAATTCAAAATCAAATGGACCCTGAAGAGAAAGTTTAAAATCCTTACTTAATTAAAAAATATGCTCGTATTTTATGCAATTAACAAGTTTAATATTAGGAAACATAATCTACAACTGATCTCCATTTCCAGTGTTCTTATTTGATGCAGTATAGACCTGCCTAAATTTAATGAGCTAAAGTAGCTTTGTTGTGCAATACTGGCTTCTCATGAAACTTTGGCTCTATCACAAAATTTAGATTTTTTAATATTACCCATTTTGCATGCCCGCTGAAACTTATACATGTAACTCTTATCAAAAGTAATCTTATATATAGACACAATTTTTTTATCACATTTTGTGATAATTTGTGCCTCTTGTATCAATTACAATTTATCTGATTAGTTTGTATTATAGGTACTGAGTAAACAATTAAAAATATTAACCTTTGTATTATATTGACCAAAGAATTCAAAATATTAAAATTCATTTAAGGCAGAGAATGCATTATAATTTCCCTTATTATCATTTATCATAAAACTACCAATTTCAGAGAATTTAATGAAAATACATAGGTATTTCACTGTTCACATTATCTATCATTATATGCAACTACTGCCAGCCAAAATGTTTGTGTGTTATCATAATTGCTACATATGCATATGTATGACATAATCTTAGTAGCAGTGGAGGGAGCAACTGGCTCATAACAAGTCAAGCAACTATTTTTTACTGGTTCTGTCTTTTAGTTACTTAATACATTTTGGAAAGTCACTGGCTGGTTAAAGGTGAATATTTGCTTAAATACATTATTTATTTCTTTTTACAAAAAGGGTGAGAGTGTATGAGTGTTTTTCTGTGTTTGTCTGTATAAATGTAGACTAAAGACAATATTAATATACTTACCTACCATAGACTTGTATGGCTGCTAGACAATACTTCCCTAAGCTGGTTCTTATTATTTTTTATACAGGGTTCATTTTAATGAACCAACTAAACTTCAACCAGTGGTTGAGTAAGTCTAAGTAAGCTCCCTTGTGAAGTTTTTAAATAAAATAAAAATAGATATTGAAAAATCATTCTCCCATATAATATTGTCAACTAGCAGAGGCAATGAATGTATGGGAAAATTTTGCATAACTATTTGATCATATTATTTTTAGTTTCAAATAGCTAGGTTGTTTTGTCCAGTAAATAACCTGGGCGCTAAGTATGGGCGCCATTTTGTCGCTTCAAGTTTACTGATTCAATCACTAAGAAAGGGACATTACATTACTTTTTGTTTTATGTAGAATAATACCTACATACATGCACAACAGACATGTATGTTTAACACTGCAAAGCTACATTTCTGATTACATCACATCACTTTCTCCAAGTAATTTAAGCCTATGATGGTTGATAGTAGTGAACAAACAGCATGAATTTTTTATGGCCTTGGATTCTTGTGATTCTTAACACTAAAATAAACTAGGTACTATTATGGATCTTGTTGGGCAGAGTTGGGTTGACTTTCCATTATGTGACCCACTTGTCTGTCTATCTTATCTTCTAAAGGATTTTCGCCTACTTCTATGTAGGTTCAAATAAAATTAAATGAATTACTATCAGCAAATAAAGTTTCCCTCAAAATGTTTTAGGAGGTGTTGCCGTCGCCGATTACAACTCAGTTGTAGAGGGTGAAAAAATAATAAAAACAGCTATCGACAATTTCGGCCGAATTGATATTCTTATCAACAACGCTGGCATTCTTAGAGATAGGAGCTTCGCAAAGATATCAGACCAGGTAATCTATATGATAAAGTTACATAAAACAATATCATATCTAGTTGAATAACTTCGTAAACAACCTCAAACTTTAGTAAAATAAAACGGATCACTCACGTATATAAGCCGAGTTTAGCCCAGACATGTTTCGGACTAATTCGTAATCCTTCCTCTGGGAGCGCACGACCCAGCGACAGTGAGACGTACACCACGCGCCGCGGCTTTGCTCGCGCGACTACTAGGCGCAGCTGACAGCGGCACAGGAAGAGGGAGGACAACGAATTAGTCCGAAACATGTCCGGCTATTTTATTTTTTCACTATGATCGAGTCTCACGGTAGTTCCGTCTTGAAAACCTCAAACTTGGTTGAAATGATGTTTGGACCTTGATACAGCTAAAACTAAGTAGACCTATAGCAGAACAAAGTTGTTCATTATCAATTATAAACTGCAAGAATGTTTTCATTGGGGCAGTCATTGCACCTACTGGTTGTAAGGTTGTTGCCCTTTGCATTTGATGTATCCCAGACTTACGTCATACCTAGATGTGTAATTTTCATTCCTTTCCCTCTGTATCACTTTTCTAATAAGATCTCGCTTCGGATTCAGGATTGGGATCTAGTCTTCGCTGTTCACATGAAAGGCTCCTTCAGGACCACTCAGGCAGCATGGGAAATATTCAAGAAGCAGAAGTACGGCCGTGTGATCATGACAAGCAGCAATGCCGGTCTCCTTGGCAACTTTGGCCAAGGTAACTACAGGTAAGTCATCCTTAATAATAATTCTATTGTATGTACAAGCTGCGTAAATATAGATTTGTAAATGGCACCCTATCATTCGACATTCATTAATTAATATGGAACTTAAGTGTTAAATAATGTGAAGGCGCTATTAATCATTGACTGTATTATCATTTCAATGTATGTTTTCTTATTTTAGTGCGGCCAAGTTAGGTCTTGTAGGCTTGGCCAATACCTTAGCTATTGAGGGCGAAAAGTACAATATTAAGGTTAACACGATCGTGCCGACTGCCGCTTCACGACTGACGCAGGATATCCTGCCTCCTAGCATGTTTGAAGCCATGAAACCTGATCTGATTGCTCCTGTGGTCGTAAGTATTAGGGTAATTTTTATATTATTCCTTTAGTTTTATTTGACTAGGTAAGTGGCTATGGCTAAACTGTCGTTCATTATTGCGACACGACAGCGACTCCTTAAGCGACTAGTCAGTTGGTTTGGTGAACTATCAACGGCAAACTACACTTTTATCCATACGTGTTTGATGTCTAGACATTTTTTGAACAGTGTAGGTATAAAGCATTCAGTGTTTACTAAATAATCTCTTTCCTTTGTTGTAAAATATATGATTTTTATTTTTATTAGGGCTACATGGTGCACGAGTCGTTTGAAAGCACCGGCCTCATCATAGACTCTACTCTTGGATTCGCCACGAAAACACACCTTGTCCGATCGGAAGGCAGCGCTCTTAGGTAAGGACTATTTAGAAATCATTATTATATTGATCATCTTTTATGTGCCATAATAGATACGCTACGTTACATTATCCGACAGGGTATCAGGGTCATTATTGTTTATGATATTTGTCGGAGAAACTATGTAAGTACTTACCTACTTCCACGTCACAAGTATTCAAAGTTTTCTTAAAACTATTCACTTCTTAATCACCTTTATTAGCCTATACCAGGAGCTTGTAAACTTTTTCAGTTCGCGACGCATCGTGCTGTTTTTGTATTTCGTCATGCCGTCCTGTACCTACAAAGTTTATATATATATCGCCATGTGTACAGTCAGCAGCAGAAGTAGCTAAGCTACCGAAGCAGTCACAAGGATCTACACAAGCTCTTATGTCTTGATAGCCGTGATAAGCCGTGCTTAGATAATTGTAACCGCTGCGGTTGCTTAGCTACTTCTGCTGCTGACTACAGTAGGTAGGTACGATGGCACGGTACAATGATTATAAGTACAGTAAGAGAAGAGAAAATCGAAATGCGTCGCGGCTCCTCCGAGACTGAGGTGCCGCGTAACTCAATTTGGGAGCCCCTGACCTAAGCTGTAACTAGAATCTTTTAGGATTGTTAAATTTTAACCATGCTTTCGGATAATTTTAGGAAGAAACCAACTGATCCAGTCACCATTGAATCTGTAAAGCAAAATTGGGATAAGGTTGTGGACATGAAGGATGCCAAGTACGTTCAGAAGATCTCTGAAGTGACCGTCGGCTTAGTTGATAAGTTGCAGGTAAGGATTGGACCTTTATCAAGTAAACTAAAAATGTTTAGACTCAATTTTCTTTTTTTTCTTACCGCAATCGCCTGTTCATTTAATTTAACTCCTTAGATATCATTATATTAGTCCAAGTGAAATAAAACAAGGGAACAAAGTCGCGGTCACAGCTGTTTTACATGTATGACAGACAAGTATGGTGAGTTTTAAAATAACTAATTCTTTGCAGGAGTTTGAAGACCGCAGCAAGATGGACGGTGACCGTGAATCCTATTGGACCAAGTATAGCTACAATTCCAAAGATTTGTCTCTGTACGCGTTGGGAGGTGAGTGAACTACTAGAATTTCTAGATTTAAATATTTTTTTATAAACTAACTACTAACACGAGTTTAAATCTTGCGTAAGTAAATAAATATTGTATTGTGTGTATGACGTTTTAGGTCTTAGTAAATGACAAGGACACATCAGGCAACTAGCAAAATAAGTCATGATTAATGATTTTAAATTTTAATAATTATATTTTCTGTTCTCTACCAAGAATACTGAAAATTGTAGCAGAAAGTCCATTGTTATTTTATTTCACAGTAGGCAGTCAGCTTACTGGTTGCAGATCGTTATATTTTAGGTATACGAAATTTTCACCATGACATAAATCTTATCGAACCTATAACACAATACAATACTGTTACGAGCTTACGAGTATTAACTTGTTTATAAAATTCAAGTTTACAGAACTATACCTAACAGTGGCGGGGCGTGGACATTTTTGTAGGTAAAGTCGGAGCAACAAAAAAAAAATAGGTATTGTATTACCCAAGTACAATTTTGGAAAATTAAATTGTTATCAGTAATTAAATCCCAACTTTTTCTGTAATTAAAAGCTCATCGAAAAGCAAGCACATCAAAGCGTGGCCGTAAGAATGGAATTGACCTTTTCTGTGAATAAATGCCGGATGTAAACGAATTTCCAATACTGAATACAATAGCGACATGAATGATCTTTGGCCGTTAGCGACAAGTTCTCTGTGAACTGATAATGATAATACTTATATCAACTGATAATATTTATATAACGTATACAGTTTATCTATAAATCTGTTTAAACTTATTTAAGATAAAAGGTTTTATGATAAGTATGTTTTTTAACATCGTTTGCATACCTAAATACTTACTTAGTAGGTAAGTAGGTATGTACCTACCTATTGACATATTCAACCCTGTAGCCATAGCAGGTTTAGTTGAGACCATGAGGTGCTTTACGTGTCCGATATTACCAGAATTAGAGAAATGGATGAAAGTTTTATATCTAAATACGCTTTCGTCAATTGAGTAGGTAATTTATTGAATCAGGCGTTACTTTGCGGAGGTCCATATTTATGAACTAAAAAACAATTACTTTGCTCACCCGCGACCACTAATGACAAATAGTTATATCTGTGCGGCAAATGTATGTTTCCATGCAACACCTCCACCTCCACTGCTACACGAATCAACACATGCCACACAGACCCAACTATCACCACCACCACTATACTAAACGCTGACGCGTTTCGGCACTCTCCACGAGGCCATTTACGAAGCACAACAACAACCGCTCAACATGCCACCACTTCCACTACTGACATATGTAAACCATGTACTGAACTTAGTTAATGACAAAACCAACGTACCCACTAATATTTTATAAATTCCAAACTACCCTTTTATGTAAGTCCTAAACTACCCTTTTTTAAGAAATGAATTCCAAACTACCCTTTTTATTTTTATTTTTAATCTACGCCAGGTACCCCGTTATTTTTAACCGAGTACGGTAAAAAGAGAAGTCATGTTCTCATTATTACTATGACACATTATTAAAATTAGAACCAAGTCGTAACAAAGGCGAAGAAACCAAATTAACTTGTTCATTAATAATAGACCCCATGTTGTTGTACCTAATTATTTCCAATTGTTCTAAAACCGATAGCCGCAAACCCTTATCACAATAATGTAAAATTTCGTACGTATCTGAGTCTAACAACGAATGATTCGTTTCTAATAAATGCTTGGCAAAGTTTGATTTCTCTGGATGATCATGCCTATATGACGAGACATGCTCTTTAAATCTAGTATCAAAGCTTCGACCGGTTTGTCCAATGTATACTTGACTACAGTCGCCACAAGTGAGTTTATATACGCCCGACCTGTTCCCTTTATCCACCTTTTCTTTGTTATTACAAAGTCTAGAACGTAAAGAATTAGTAGTCTTAAAGGCAACATTGATGTTATTTGATTTTAAAATATTATAAATCTTGTCAGACAACCGGCCAACATAAGTAATACTAGATCTAAATTTGTTAGTAGGCTGAGATGGCAACGCAGAGTAAAGCATGCTATTCACTATCCGTCCCTGCTTCTTTTGAACCAGACTATTAACCATTGCTGTACTATAACCATTTGTTGTTGCTATCTGATATATAGTATGTAACTCAGAATCATAATGCTCTTTCGACAGAGGTACAGTTAGTAGTCTATGTACATAACAATGGAAAGCAGCCAGTTTATGCTGCCATGGGTGAGCAGAATTTGCAGGTATGACAGTATCTGTGTACGTAGGCTTACGGTAAATTTGAAACTGGTGCCTATTATTTACTCTTGTAATAGTTAAATCCAGAAAATTTAATGAACGATTTTCCTCTAATTCTCGTTTGAACTTTATTTTTGGATGTTTGTTATTGAGAGCACTAATAAACAAATCTAGCTGCCTCATACTCCCCTTCCAACATAAAATTAAATCATCAACATACCTATAATAATATACTAAATTGCTGTTCCCCACTATATATTGTTTTTCAAAGTTATCCATAAAAACGTCAGCCATTAAAGGACTAAGAGGTGACCCCATTGCTAAACCATCACTCTGCAAATAATATTGACCATTAAATCTGAAATAATTTTGTTTCATGCATAAAGTTACTAATTCTATTAACTCACAAACCTCCCCCGGATGTAAACGCTTCCTTTCTAAGTGACATCTAAGAATATTTAAGGTTTCACTATATGGTACGTTGGTAAACAAACTATCCACATCTAAAGAAAGTAATGTTGAGTTTGGCGGTATATTAATGTCTTTAATTTTATTTACTAAATCTGAACTATTCTTTAAACTATATATTGGCTTAAAAGATGATTTTTCCCGAACAATGCTATTTAACTTCCTCGCTACTTTATACGCTGGAGCACTCACGTATGAAACAACAGGGCGAACAGGAACACCATCCTTGTGAATTTTAGGTAAACCATATAAAATTGGTGCCTGCGGATTCATGGGAATCACATTGCTCCTCTTTTGTTCGGTGTCAAAGGTAAATGCAGAATTTTTCAGAAGGTTTTTTAGGTCTTTATGAAACGCGGCGGTGGGATCCCTACGTAAATTCAAAAAACCCTCTCCTTGAATGATGTCATTTACTTTATCATTATATTGACCCCTTTCTAAAACAACAATACAATTGCCCTTGCCTTTGTTACGACTTGGTTCTAATTTTAATAATGTGTCATAGTAATAATGAGAACATGACTTCTCTTTTTACCGTACTCGGTTAAAAATAACGGGGTACCTGGCGTAGATTAAAAATAAAAATAAAAAGGGTAGTTTGGAATTCATTTCTTAAAAAAGGGTAGTTTAGGACTTACATAAAAGGGTAGTTTGGAATTTATAAAATATTAGTGGGTACGTTGGTTTTGTCATTAACTAAGTTCAGTACATGGTTTACATATGTCAGTAGTGGAAGTGGTGGCATGTTGAGCGGTTGTTGTTGTGCTTCGTAAATGGCCTCGTGGAGAGTGCCGAAACGCGTCAGCGTTTAGTATAGTGGTGGTGGTGATAGTTGGGTCTGTGTGGCATGTGTTGATTCGTGTAGCAGTGGAGGTGGAGGTGTTGCATGGAAACATACATTTGCCGCACAGATATAACTATTTGTCATTAGTGGTCGCGGGTGAGCAAAGTAATTGTTTTTTAGTTCATAATTGAGTAGGTAATTATAATACAATTTGAAGTTTCATTGAAAACTGTTTTGTGGTTTTCATTGAAAACTGTTTTGTGGATTTAATTGAAAACTGTTTTGTGGTACAAATAGATTAAAAAAACAGGTAAGTAGGTACGGTAGACAACAGGCGCCTAGGCGACCTTATCGTTCAATTAATTAGTCAAACACTTGTTTAAATACCTACTTACTAAAATTAATTTATTATTTTCAATTATCTTTTAAAATTTAGCATTAAGTCTTACTTTTATATAGGTACTTACCTAACTATGATAAGCATAGGTATTTGACACATGCACGTTTTGATATTCATCTCATTTATACAAAATCAAAACGAGACTAATGTTGCTCGCAGTTAAGCGTTGAAAAAGTGAGGCAAGGCAATGTTTGACTCATTTCTAACATTGTCTATTCGCGAGTAAAAGCGCGCGGGTATTTTGTACGCAGCGTTAGACGCATGCGATCAACTTTTGCCTTGTTTGTTCAATGCTTCGTTCATCGCGTACAACAATGTTTGATAATAAGATTACCTGATATTAAATGACGTGCGTCAAACGTATCGCGCGCCTAAATTTGAAAGTTAGAAAAATTGCCTTTTTATTTTTATATCTAGTAATTTTATGAAACACGCAATTTTGGTAGTCGCGGTTTCTATAAAACCTATTTACTACTAATTGCCAAATTTACTTATTTAATCTTTTAACTAACTTGAACTTTGTTACAGTGGGCTCATCAGTAGTGAACCCCTCCGACTTGAAATTCCTATACGAAGGCCATGAAGACTTCGTCGCCCTCCCTACTTACTTCATCATTTTGGGCATGTGTATGGAAGCGCCTATCGTTGCCCAGAGCATGCCTCCCGGCAAACACGCTGATTTCAGCAATGTAAGTTTTAATAAAGGGTTTCCTTTGTCTCCACTTACGTATTCTTTCACGTGAAAACTACCGAACGGATTTTGTATGTATATACTTACTGTACTTACAATGGCTCGTCACGTTACGTCAGGAATTTTTCAAGCATTTTCAGTGGTCTATATTTCTCTATGGTTCTGACAGATCCTACACGGAGAGCAATACATCGAGTTTGTTGGCGACTACCCGCGCACTGAAGGCACTGTCACCACGCGCTCTTACGTCGTCGACATCCTCGATAAGGGCTCCAGCGCCGTCGCTGTCGTTAACAGTAAGTGCCATTTTATCTTGTCATAAGCTAACGAATTTGGCGAGTGATAAGATAAATATATCATTATCATGACCAGTGGGTTTTTTAATCTTAAGGGTGCACAGATAGAGTTGAGAGAGCTTTTAGTTATGGTTATGAAGATGCTATCTGTTTGATAAAAGGTTTTGGCAGTTATGTAACTATAAGCAAGGAGGATAGTATACGGAGTGTCAAAGCCCATACTTCGAATCGTTCCCCGCAGTCATGTTAAAATTCAGGCAATTTCTAGATGGCGCCAAGGTCGTAGCCAGCGGGTCAAATAATAACAAAACAGCGGTACGAATGTCTCACTCAAGCAAGGTAGATGGCGCTGAATGTAAATAAGAACGATTCAAAGTATGGGCTTTGTCAATCAGTTTACTTTCCATGATCCTTGTTATAAGAGAATGTATGTCCAATGTGAATTCCAATTTCACCCTTAACATGCTAGGATAACTAATATAAATGTAGAAAAAGTTTTGTACATATCCATAACAACAATATTCTTAACGAAACCGCGCACAGTATAATAGCTGTAATAAACGATCGAACTTGGTTCGGCCTATTTCTATCGACGACCCACTACCCAATGCGTCTATTAGGCTGGAATCACACCTACCTGCATCGAATTGCATTACTTATGTGGAGAATCGCTGTTTTAACCCCTGACGCAAAAGAGGGGTGTTATAAGTTTGACCTGTATATCTGTCTGTGGCATCATAGCTCCCAAACGTATGGACCGATTTCGATGCAGTTTTTTTAATCGAATGGTAGTTTAATCGAGATGGTTCTTAGCTAAGTTTCATTAAAATCGGTTCATCCGTTTTTGAAATATTGAACTTTGAAATGACTGTCTTGAGTTTTTCAACTTTTCTAAGTTGGTTAGATTAGATTATGTAAAGCAGGATGCGTCCGCATCAATTCACTTTTCCGATGCGGATGCATCTTCATTATACCTAATGCGATTCGAAGCTGATAAATGTGATTCCAGCCTTATACGGAAAGCATGCGCTGTGGTTCCGTCACGATTCAGATATACGTAAACATAAACTTTGTTCCCAGGCGAGATCTACCAAGACAAGGAGCTTCTATACCGCACACAGCAGCACATATTCGTGCTCGGACAGGGCGGCTTCGGCGGCCCACGAAACAGCAAGGTCGCCACGCAAGTAGCGCCCGCGCCGAAGCGAGCGCCCGACGCGCTGGTCGAACAGCGCACTGCTGAAGACCAGGCGGCTTTGTACAGGTAAGAACCCTGGAAAAATCACTTGCGTAGGTAGTCAAAATGACTGAAACGATTTTGATGAAACTTAGCTAAGAACCATCTCGATTCTAACTTTCGATTATAAAAGCCATCCGCGGGAACTATTACGCCACAGACAGATACACCTATACACATGCGAAACTTATAACCCCTATTTTTGTGTCGGGGGTTAAAAAAGGAATTATCATGGTCAAACTATAATGCGAAACTAAAAATTACCTGTGTTTGCAGATTGTCTGGAGACTACAATCCCTTGCACATCGACCCCAACATGGCAACGACGGCCGGACACCCAAAGCCTATCTTGCACGGACTGGCAACTCTCGGTTTTTCAGCGAGACACGTACTGGCCAAGTAAGTGACTTCCCTTAAGAATCCTGGACAATATATATTGTACAATCCTTCGTGGCACGCGGGATCATAAATGATAAATCACATTAGTATAAAAAAGATTGGGCACGCGTCAAAACAAAAAAAAAGCATGAAAAGGGTCGATAAGAAAGTTGTAACCTCACCAAGTAGGTCCGTCATAAGACAAGTGCACGGGAGCGCGCAATATCCGCTATTGTTTTCTGACTCCGCCCCGTATGCCAGGAGCAGATTATTCATAGTAAGTAGGTAGTCCTTTTGCCTAGTACTACGAATAATCCATAGAGTTCCTTAAATATTGTAAATTCACATCATATTATTAAAAAAATATTTTTGCATTCCTCTACATCACTTTACGACGACGCAACATTCAAATGTCATTAGTAAGTACATTGTAAAATGTACTAACATTTCCGCCCACAACTGCTTTAATAAAATGTAAATAAAAAAAAGATCTTATAATGTAACTAAATAAAACTAACTACCCGCCCCGGCTTCGTATGATTTTGTCTTCTACCTGTTATAATTAGAATTTATTATACGCATAAACCTTTCGGTACAGATCATCTATGTGAAGGCGAAAACAGCATCACAATCCATTTGATAGTGTTAGAGGTTATCGCGTTCACAAAGACAGACGCGACGGGGGATTTTGTTTTATAATATGTTGTGACATTTAACGATCAATGTAAATTTAATTCTCGAAACTTACTGCGACTGATCTCTACTTGTTTTGTAGATACGCCGGTAACAACCCAGCCAACGTGAAGGTTCTCAAAGCGCGGTTCGCGAAGCCAGTGTTGCCGGGACACACGCTCGCCACTGAAATGTGGCTGGAGGGCACTCGCGTCCACTTCCAGACTAAGGTCAAGGAGACTGGCAACATTGTCATTACAGGTAAAGTTTACTTAACGGTAGGAGGCGTGAAACCACGTAAATAAAGGTGCAAGGACGATGTACGGATGATAGTGAACGGAAGTATACCATTGCTACACCAGTTGTAATGTTTTTGAGATACCTACTATGATTAATTAACAGCATTGGATCTTTACATAGTCCTCAGATCTTAACATGCTTCATATTCATAAATTACGCTCAATATTCATACAGACGTACTGCAACCTTTTTCTGTGGATATAGGGTTTTGGTCTAGTTCTAGTACTAAATGCTAAAAATGCCAATATGTATACGTGTACTTGTTTCTGCTATCAAATATTGTCAACCTTTGGTTTAACTGCAATTGCTCTTAATTTATTGCATATTTTATTTATATTTAATTTAAGTCGTAAATAACGTCGTTTGTTATTATGTCGTCAGGAAAAGTAATTTATGATAACAGCTGTTGGCCAGTCTTATCCTTAGTCAAGTTTTGCAAGCTGTATATACTCGTTATTCCATTTTAAAATTTTGTTAATGTTGATTCTCCATCTTTGATCTATTATAATGTGTTCTTCAGGAGCTTACGTCGACTTGAAGAAGGTAGAAAGTGCAGCCGCTGCGCCGGCGGCGTCCATTCCGCAGTCCGCTGTTGCTTTGAAGAGTGATGCTCTCTTCGCCAAGATCACTGAAGAGGTTAAGAATAACCCAGCAAAGGCCAAGTCTATTGGTGGAGTGTTCCTTTACAACATACTGGAGAACGGCAAGACTGTTAAGCAATGGAGTAAGTTATTAAATTCATTTCATCCCTTTATAAAATTTTGCAGTCCTTGTTTGTTGTAGTAGAGACTTGACTAGATTGTTGATGTCAAGATTTCATTTAATGTATATATTCGTACTACTACTAATAATTCTTGGTATCTGTATCTGTAGTTTTGTGTTTGTTATCCCTTGCTCACAAATAATGTAAAAAAATAGCCTTTTATTGATTTGCTTCCAGACCCATGTCTTAAGTACTTAAATTCTTGATATTACAGCTCTGGACCTCAAAACACCTGCAGTGCTCCAGGGCAGCCCCAAGGGCAAGCCTGAAGTGACCATGACTGTATCTGACGAAGACTTACTTGCCATCGCTTCGGGAAGTCTCAACCCGCAGACTGCTTTCATGAAGGGCAAGCTCAAGATTGCTGGTAACATTATGCTGGCCCAGAAACTGGGGCCTCTGTTGAAGTCTGATGCCAAATTGTAAGACTGATGTTGATGTTATTTCATTTCAGTCAGTCAAATTAAAAATGATTGTTACAAGCAGATCCTTTTTTCTATCAAAATAAAGCATTCCAGTTAAGTATATCAATGCCTAGGATTGGTGGATGGATTTCATTGAACTTAGATTTATGTGCAATAAAAATTGTTGAATGGGTTTCAAGATTTTTTTACATATTGTTACTATATTATTGCTATGTACAGTCAGCGTCATATATATGGTGACATCTAAAGTGATCAAATAGTTCGGTACACCATACAAATCGTATGGTGTGCCGAACTTATTTGAGCGAAAGTATTTGAGCACTTTGGATGTCACCATATATATGACGCTGACTGTACTACTTATTAGGTAAAACTTTCACTGTTATTATTTATAGGCGAGGGATTATATATTATGTTATTAAAGTTTATATTAAATTGATGGTTTTATTTTGTTTTCTAGTATAGAGTGAGCTTCCGTTACTTCCTCTTCCCAAACTTCCTTCATGTGTGGCTGCGAGGTCAGGTCAACAAACTTGCTAGCTTGCACTTCAGGCAAGCCTTTCGTTTTCACTGCTATGCCTAAAATGCAGCAGTAATTGCCTGGAAGGAGGTTCTACAATGTGTAATTAGGTACCTATTTGACTGATGTCAAAATAAAGTAATTTTACACAACCACTTAATCAAGCTTTCGGATATACTAGGTATAATATAACATAAACGACGTTTCACTTGTATTTGATATTTAGGTAGGTACTTATTTCGACAAAAAAAGGTGGCTGATTGATCACTGGAAATTATGATGTCATCATTTCAGTATTCCATCATTTCACAATACAAAGTAGGCAGGTACTCACAAAATTATATACTCGCGTGCGTCGTTTTGACATTTCAAAAAAAGTTCGTTTCGTTTGACTAAAGTGTCAAACCCAATTAACTTATCGAGTACTTAGGTACTTAGTTTAAAAGAAACATGCATGAGAATAGCAATTAAAGAGCAACCTATAACAAGTTACAAAAGCGAAGCACTACCAGCGACTAACCTTTTTGTAAAGCATCCTTATCAATAACGCCGTCTGCATTTTCACATTTTGTTATTTTTGCTCTCCCAGATGTATCAGCGATTATAAGAATGTCATTTCCAACATTTTGCTCGATAGTACCTTGTAACCACACGTCTAGTGGTGTAGGTTTATTAAGTAGATCTTTAATGAAGTACTTCCGAGGGTTTAACGCCATTTCATTTGTTTGTTTTATTGGTTTCGTGCAATTTGTGAAGATTTTGTTAAATGTACTGGCAGGCACAGACAGAGCACAGAGTACCTTTTTATAATGTTGGCAGCAAGAAGCTTATAATCGCTGGCAGGCACTGGCCTGACCGGCCAGCTTTAAAAGTGGCTGGCTGTAGTGGCTGTATATCGGCTGTATAATGGTTTTATTTTTTTAATTCATCCCATAAGGGATAGGCAAAGGAACTGAGTCCATACAGCCACGTCTGATGTGTTTTGTAAATTTCTGTATATTAAAGTCCTGTCAACGTCAAAGTTGTCAGTCTGTCCTAGTCACGTCCTGTCAGCTGCTCATGCCTTCCGTAAAGCGATAGTGTACTTTACGGCGAGCTACGGCAAGCAGCAGCCGGCGGATACTTGGTGGTCACAAACAGAGGGAATACGCGTTTTCACTTGAGTTCTTCATTTGATGGGCACTGTCACGTTAATTTGTTGTATAATACACTATCTTTATTATCCACCAAACAACATTAAGCACAGAAACTAAAATCCAATTAACGACACAATGCACTCTCATCGGTTTCCCGCCAAATTCCGCGTTCTTATAGAGAGAGCTAAACTAATATAAAGAGGGGTCACTTCTGGAACTTAAAAAAGATCGTCTTTTATTTTTTGTTTTTTCAATGTTACTAGTTTTTTTATGAAATAGAATAGTAATAATAGTAATAGTCATTTATTTGTATAGTAAAATACCTGCCTAGTATAGAACGCATCAAAATAAGCATAAAAGGTCAGATAAACTTTTGTCTAAAGTCAACCCCTGCTGAGATATTTCGGCTCGAACTTAAACCTTTTCAACTGACATTTTGTACGCGGCGAGACTTTGCAAAATTTTACTTAAATTTAATCCAGAAACTGTCTTTTTCAGAATCCACTATGTTTTTTGATAATTTTATCAAAAAGAAAATCCCAGAAGTGACCCCCTTTGCTACATTCAGCCCGCCAAACCAATTTCAATTCGGCGGGAAGGCGGGATAAGCGGGTTATAATTATGGAAAAAATCGGCCCTTAGACAAAGTATCTATAGAATCACTACTAATGCCCAAACGAGATGGCCTTATATGGCTCAAACTAAAACTATATGAGTGAGAGAGATAAAGGATATCCATGAAAAATTTTAATACGATATGGAAGTCAAGTTACCATAGAGAATCAAAGATGTTGTCGTAGTGAAGTTAAGCTATTAAAATCGCGCAGTTTAGCGGAGTAGCCATAAGAGTACGCAATTTGGCAGGAGAGTACGCGGATACGCTAGATTACTAAATAGTACGCCGTGCGTACTAATGCGTACCCGAATGGCAACGCTGTGTATAATACTTAACTGTAATGCACCAATGTCAATATGAGTTTTTTTTGTTATTCATTCCCACAGACGTTCATTCCATAAGTGATAGGCAAAGGAAAATAAGTCCATACAGTCATGTCTGTTGTTTTTTTTGTTTGTTTGTAACAGAGGGAATAGTGTTTTCACTTGAATTTTTCATCACGTTTATTTGTCCTATAATTCACTATATTTACTTTTGATAACCTACATCATCAACGTTACGCCTATATTATATCACATAGCAAAGTCTTTTGCTGAAGACTGATGTACCACGGTTTCTCCAAATAGTAATCCTCAGAACGAATTCTACGTAAAAGTTTGGCAATCCCTGCACCTAGGTAAGTATAATCGTCTGTCACATTATCGGTTGATACTTTATCGTCGACAGAGATCCAATGACGAATTTCGGTCATTAATGACCGAAAGCCTAATCCATACGATGGTAAAGTTAGATACCTATATAAAGTGTGAACATAACATGTTACTTATTTTATACATGAACATAACATGTATTAGACATAACGAAAACGGGATATTGACCCGTTTTCGTTATGTCTAATGCAGTTAACCGCGAATCATTTAAAACTGTTAACATAACATGTAGTTTTATACATGGTATATAATGACTGCGAGATTTTGAAATACATAGCTTACCTACTGTTACTTTTTCGTACCGATATAAGTACCTAGCATGTTCAATAGTGAATTGCAAGATGGATTAAAAAGTATTTTTAAACTATTTTGTTGTAGGTATTTAAAAAAATACATCGAATTCATACAAAATCATCGCCAGCCTTTTTTTACGTCCCACTGCTGGGCACAGACCTCCTTTCAGAGGGAAAGGGCTTGGGCTATAGTTTCCACGCGGGCCCAGTGCGGATTGGGACTTCACACACATCATTAAATTGCTTCGCAGGAGTGTGCATGTTTCCTCAGGTTGTTTTCCTTCACCGAAAAGCTCATGATAAATTACAAATGTAATTCCGCACATAAATTCCGAAAAACTCAGAGGTGCGAGCCGAGGTTTGAACTCACGACCCTCTGCTTGAGAGGCCGTAGGCAAACCACTAGGCTATCACGGCTTTAACAAAATAGAAAATAAAATATTGGGATCTGTTTTATTTAAATACTTGTTTAGACTTTAATTGATACCCGAATCAAATAATTATATTTGAATAAATGAATTAGGTTTGGTTAGGTGGGTACGTGTATATGAATATAACAATAATCGTAAAAACCGAAGAGAATAATAAATTGCCTTGTCTTTATTTAGGTAGGTAGGTACCTACCATTTAGGTACATTCACTCATTCATTTCCTTTTTCGCAATCATTCACCACAACTCTTGTGCTACTATCTACACCTACCTACCTATGAAGAATAATTTACATTGGGCATTTGTTGCTTCCTGTGGTCATTGCCCTCTGTATCCAACAACGAGGAGGTATTTTTAGGGTTCCTAAGCCAAAATGGCAAAAATGGAACCCTTATAAATAGTTATATGGTAAAAATCTTGAAATGTGAGTAAGTACATTTTTTCTGACATACTTACCTAATATTTTTATACGTATCCACGATCGGGTCCTTTTGTTTCGTAGATTTTTTAAAATCATTCTACAGGAGAAATCTATCTTAGGGTTACGTTAGATTAGTTTTTAATAATCCTGAACAATTGACGGCCGAATAGCCTAGTGGTTAGAGACCGTGACTATGAAGCTTGAGGTCCCGGGTTCAAATCCCGGTCGGGGCAGATGTTTGTATGATGAATATGAATGTTTGTTCTCGAGTCTTGGGTGTTTAATATGTATATAAGTATGTATTTATCTATATAAGTATGTTTATCCGTTGTCTGGTACCCATAGTACAGGCTTTGCCTAGTTTGGGACTAGGTCAATTGGTGTCAAATTGTCTCATGATATTTATTTATTTATTTATTATTTAATTAAGTAATAGTCTCAGATAAAAATAGCAGGTAGTTTAAATGCAACTGCTGCATAATGTTATGAGGGTCCTTAAAACATGAGTGTGTTTTTACGAAACGAGGCGAAGCTGAGTTTCATAATAGGATCACACGAGTGTTTTAAGACCTAATTCTGTGGAGTTGCATACAATACTTTATCTACACACATATTATAAGGGGCCGTCCATTAATCACGTGATCTTTTTTTAAGCATTTTTTAACCCCCCCTCCCCCTTGGTGATACACGGTGAGGTTTAAGACTATCCCCCCACCCCCCACCCAACATCACGTGTATTTTCAGTATCGACAATTTTTTTTTTACATTTTAGAATATCTTAAATGCAGGTATAAAGCACAATCGTGTTTTATTCTGAAATTAAGGATCATGAATGAAATATGTAGACAGAAAGGTTGCAGGTTGTTTTTGATTGGCATAAAAATAGTGTAAAAATAAATACACGTGATATCTTACTACACCCCCTCCCCCTCTCCCCTTGTGACATTTCGTGATTTTTGTCAAACCCCTCCCCCCCCCCCCCTTTCAAGCCTCACGTGATTAATGGACGGCCCCTAAGCACTCTAAGATGGGTTCAGAAGCCGAAGGCATATCATACCCATACCTGTCACGAATATGACTGTTTTTTTAATCATAGACAAACATACCGAGCTGACGTTTCGAAGACTGTTTTTAGGGTTCCGTACCTCAAAAGGAAAAAACGAAACCCTTACAGGATCACTTTGTTGTCCGTCTGTCTGTCTATCTGTCTGTCTGTCTGTCAAGACCCTTTTTCTCTGGAACGCGTATAGGTAGCATGCTTAAATTAATATCAAATACTCAAGCCTGCGGTCCCTTGAAGCTGTGAAAAAATCAACTTTCTAAGTCAACGCGATCAAAAGATACAGTCATTAAAAAGGCTATTTCCATACAAATTGCCGAAATCCGCAAACCTAAAGGGTACTTCCAGTTGTCCTAGAAACTTGAAATTTGGCATGAAGCGGTAGCTCATATAGCACAACCACTCAGAAAAGTCTCAAAATCTTAAATTTTTATGTCTGTCTGTAGATTTCGCAGACCAATATAAACACTAGGGGAAAGCGTTAAAGTCTTTCTACGGAACCCTCGTGAGCGAGTCCGACTCGCAGTTGTCCGTTTTTTTTTTATTGTAAATTATCACATTATTATTTATACATGTCGGACTGAACTCGACTTATAACGTGAGTGATCCGTTTTCTTTCACTATGATTGTATATGTTGATTTTCAAATTTGAAACTCTTAACGACATGGAATTCGATATCGAAAAGTCATTACGACATCGAATTCGATGTTACTTTACTGCTTTCGGCGGCTGACGGCGGCCGACATGCTGAAATGTTGGTCATTTTCTACGTAATCTCACTTGGTGACTAAATTCTCACCCAGGATGACATTGATATCACTAATTGCCAAAAGCCTTATTTTTGAATGTTATACCCGTCTACTAATATGCAGATATTTGCGTTTCTGTCGTAGACAAGCGAGTCAACATAGTGGATTGAGGTTAGCTGTCACTGACAGTGGTCAAGAAGTCACTCAGTGATTTCGTTTACGAGTGGGTGGGGGCATTCGTAGGTCTTTGATATCATGGGCATGAGAATTTTAGTCACCGGTGAAATTCAAAAATACGAACTTTTTAGAAATCACTGAATTTAGTCACCGGGTGAGATTCAAAAATCGACCCCCTGAACGCATTATATTGGACTTATGATATGTGTGTAGATAAAGTAATTATGAGAAAAAATATAGACCCATCTACGGGATCTATCTACTAAATGTCGTAACATTATAGGTAGGTACTCATATAGTAGTATTATCTAGAGGTGTTATGACTTTCAAACATAAAATTAATAATCTTTCCCAAAACTGTCTGGGTTTCATGTTAAAAACTTGCACTTTTGACATTTTAATTGAATTTGTAGAACAAGGTCAAACCTTTCCTTCTTGATTTTGTGAGTAGTAACTAATTTTCATATTCTAAACCTAACATCACCGTAAAATTTTACAAAAAGACTTCAAAAGCCGGTATCGCAAGTCGTGCGTCAACCAATTAGCAAAATAGCAAAAATTAATTGAGTATAAACCACACGCTATCTTCGCATCCAACTGCAGAGGCAAAAGCATGAAATTATTCCCCCGCCACAAGGCCGTAACAACTCAATCAACGCAATTTTAAAATAAACTTTTTTTAAACACTACAAACATTGACCGAAGCGAACAAAAAATACGACTCGACGGCCGAAGGTCTTAATAATAATGGCTTTCTCAAGAACTCGTTGTTGCTCCGAGTTGGGCCAAAAGGGACCTTAAAGACAATAGCCCTCGCCAGGCTTCGGGCCACGGCTTCTGTGCCTTCATGTTCAGAATTCAGAGCGGCAAGGCGTCAATAAATAATGGGAAATGCTTTAATTACGACTCTACCTGCACCATGCTGAATTAAACAAACGAAGATCTAATCTGGCAAAAACAGTAGAAAAAAGTCATACTTTGTTCCTTTTATTTTTGAATATATGTAAATATGTTAAACCACCCGATACCGACATTCAATCTTTTAATTAATTAGGTATATAATTATAGGTACTCGTAAGGGATCAGTTTAAAGTTAACGGTTGAGGAAATGGATTGTGAAAGAGTCTGGTTCAAATAGGTACTTCTAAGTTTTGTAACAAGTTGGAACTTACTTATTTTGAACATGGTTAGTTAACATGTCAGTTTACTGAAATACGTACCTGCATTAATCATTTATTTATCAGAATACCCCGTAGAGCTGAAGACAGTTCGAACATTGATGGACCGGTTGGTACTCGAATAAAATAAAATAAAAACGTATCTATTCCGTTGAGTGAAGCGAACACGAGAGAAGGGAATGCAAGCGAACGGGAAGGGAAGAATATGAAGCTGTCATCTGGCGGGACCGGCGAGTGCGAGGCAACCAAACCAAACCAACGCACACAACTCAATCGAGAGCGCGCGCGCGGCCTGACTCCACGCTACCCGTCGCGCGATCACCCGCCGCACAATCGTTCTAAACATCGCCACCAAAACAATAACACTAAATGAAACTGTGCGCGAAAGTTTTCCAAAAGTGACTATTACAACTCCAGTCTGTTGTAAACTGTGATCAATGTGGTGGAACGCCGTAAAAGTTAACAAAACACGGGAGTTCTAAACTTTCCAACGAACGCGAGCCATGTGACTTCGAAGAGAGCGAGTAATAGAGCTGTACGTACATTTTTACTTTATTGTAATGTATTTAAAAATAGAAGGATGAATGATTGCATTCCACTTGCAGAGATTCGGTAGAGAGATAGATAACTTTCTTATTTTATTGAATACAGATTTTCCAACCTCTTCTGATTTATTATTTATAATATTTATAATACAAGGCTTGCTATTAATAAAACTAAGGCAACAGTAACAGAATTTTATGATTAAAAGACCTCTGGTTTAGGTGTGCGTATTTTAACTGAGAATATCCTAAATTTTTTGAATACTTAAACCTAACAATGTTTAAAATAACAGACTCTACCTACGGACAGAATCATTGAATTAAATGAGATTTAAGAAAGATCATGAAACATTTGAAAAATAAAGGTGAATTGATGCTTTTTATGCACAGCCAGCATACGGCAACGGAACTGCACCGCTATCGTAAATCTTGAAACAATGAATGCCGAGGTGTAAATAACAGGTATTGCGAATGTTAATATACTGCATAATAAAACAGATTTGCATACGCGTGATGATCGTGATAACGCATACAAATCGCTCGATAATATGACATGTTACTGATTTTAATGCTATGTCCTCGCTTTTCCTGCGTCCTTAGCTGTACCGCAGACGTGGACAGAACTAATGAGATGGTAAAACCGTTTGACGTAAATATATTGTCATGCGGTCGTTATTGATGGAGATGGAGACACTTGCCTTACATGTACAGAATATTATCACGATGCGTTCTCGTCTCGAACTATTACCACGCGAACAAATATATATCGGCTTCGTCAAATACAAGCCAGTCTCAGCCGGTTTTCCGTATTAAACGTTACAATTGATTAAGTCATTATGCATTTAATGGGTTCAATGTACCTATGCAATTCTAAGTAAAGATCTTAGGGGATTTTAATAGAAGGGTTTAAAGGGGCGCACACAATCGTAAATCGATTTATTGCGCATATTCATTAACCTCTAGTTACGATAATCTTTTACGTTCCTTGTAAAATCGAATAAATTAATGTCTGCTGATTGTTTGTAGAGCTGCTGCTTGGCGTAGGTACGCACTGTCCATAAACAGTGCTCATTGGCATTCGGCGCCAAGTGATTTATAGCCCCATGGCTGCACGCTGCCCATGATAATGTCCTAGCTCCTTACCTGCGATAATCTTGGCTCCGAACAAATGAACTTGACATAACAAACAAATGCATCTGTGCAAATTGATAAAACTTTACAGGTTACTTGGACGACGTAAGACGTAGACGAAAATCTACTTGGAAACAAAAGATGAGCCTGTTAACGTCGGTCAGTCTTACTTTGAAAGTCAGCCATTGTGAATTGTAATACGAACAACGTTTTCAATTATGAATAGAACGGGAAACAACTGTTTCACGGAAAATTAGTTAAGTACCTATGTAAAAAATTATTATGAACTACATGCGAAGACTAAGTAGGTAATTGTAATTGATAATAGGTAATGCTCATCGCTATGTCCTCTGATTTTTACAATTGTATGAGTCTATTTTTCATGATCTCAGTTGGAGTATATTTTTGTATTTTTTCCTCAATTTTTTATTTTTACGGTTTTCCTCGTTTCAATCGGTTTCAATCGTGGTGTAGGGGTATGGTACACGACTCGGAGTGTCGAGGATCCGGGTTCGATTCCCGGGGTTGGGATTTTTCTGGTTTTTTTCTGTGTATTCATGTTTCAGTGAGTTTATTAAAAATATAATTGAGTCTATTTTCCTCTATGTTTGTAGAAGTAATACGATAACTCGGGCGGGCTTTCTATATCACTGCTTTGTTTGTCTACGTAATTAACTGTGAATAGTCTTCAAGCATATTCAGTTACATATCTTAAATGTACTGCCTATTTCATCTCGCTCCTACTTTTCCGCTCTCGACTTGATCGTTGTTTGTTTAAATCTTAATATGATATGATAATGTCACTCTTATAAGTGTGACAAGAAACAAACTGGATTAAATGGGTTTTACCGTAAATATTACACTTGGGTAAACTGGGTTCTATTTTTATCTTGTTTAGGAAGAGAAGCTTATTGATTTGCCTCTGAATTTGCTGTCGTGGATAAATAAAATTAGCGATAAACAGAATTTTATTTACGAGGTGTCACAGTAGGGAACGGTAAAATGGTCCGTTTTACGACCCATTTATGGAGAGTGCTACCAAAACGGATTGCGATATTGGCTTTTGTTTTGACTTCAGTCACGTGTGGGACCGGCCTCTTTCCGTTTATAGCATTTAGGGTTTTCGTTTTGGGTTACAGAATATATATAAACAACGGCTCTTGCCAAAATAATTAGAGGCAGACTAACGAAACGAGAGCGGTAAAATTTAATAGAAAAGTACATAATTTGCCGCGTTATTGTTACCGTGTTGGATGGTAAGCCACTGCATAGTGTATAGGTATCTCTAACTTATCAAATCATAATAAATGGTCGATTCAGCGCATTATGCCTGCAGCTGCACACCACATGTCACGAATTTGTCTTCCAGACCAACCTTTTTGGTGATTTATGATCGCATACATCGTATTGAGACGTCAGAGAACCGCTGATCTCGGGATGAAAGTTTTTTTGATCCAAAAACTGAGTTTTTTAATCTGTTTTTTTACCATGACTTGCAGTTGAAGGGACGAAAAGAGAGGGGAAAGGGAGAAGAAAAAAATCTAGTTTTACAGCCTTAAAGCTTTATCTTACATTGTAGGTAGACCGGTTAGAAGCTAATGTTTTTCGTCTGAACGCACAATTGGACAATTACAAGAGGCTCAACATCAGCTACCTGAGCCCAATTTACGTTAACATCCCTTTTTTGTGTGCTACTTTTCTAAACACGGCTACGCTACCGGCTTTTGCAATATACCTACTTTTTAAGGAAACTTTTTATGGATCCAACTTCAAAGATTTGTTAAACCCCGCAGCTTAATCCCGGTCATTTGGAGAGCGTCTATTTTTCTTCGTTGTATTAAGTAGCGGATAAGATGAAACACTGCTTTGACAACTTCTTTCGGTGTCTTCAAACAGGCTAAAAGCTATTAAGCTGCTAAGGACCAATAAGACACAATACGCATTTGTGTAACTTTAGGTGCTTTCTCCAAAGAACACTTAAATTGTGGAATGAACTTCATGTTGAGGTTTTCCCAGCGACTTACAGCATGGCGGTCTTGAAAAGGGATATATTAAAAAGCTTTATGCAGGGTGATACTTCTGGTGTTGCAAGTGTTCCTAGACGGCGGTAATTGCTTAACATCAGGCGATCCGCATGCTTGTTTGCTACCAACGTAGTATAAAAAAAACTTACTATTGTACTTACCAAAGAAGGTACAAAAGCGTTTTGTTATTATAACAGGGTTCCTAATATTTCACTATAGAGTGGGATGTTCTTTTTTATCGACAGAAATGGATTTTCAGACGCCCTACATCTCATAGTTCTCATCATCATATTATTATAATTATATTACAAAAAATATATGAAACACAAGATACGTGCCTACAAAATTTGAGGGTTGCCCTCGATTAAGAATTTTTGAAAT
This sequence comes from Clepsis dumicolana, assembly GCA_963691665.1. Taxonomy (NCBI): domain Eukaryota; kingdom Metazoa; phylum Arthropoda; class Insecta; order Lepidoptera; family Tortricidae; genus Clepsis; species Clepsis dumicolana. The sequence continues at coordinate 7,516,422 of OY829522.1, read as the reverse complement.
CGGTCCAGCCGTCTTCGAGTAATCGGGGAATATACTTACGTAAAAAAATAAAAAATAAATCCGACGAATTGAGAACCTCCTCCTTTTTTTGAAGTCGGTTAAAAATGAAGTCGTGTAGTTTTGTTGGAACGGCTAATGGCAGTACAAAGTTCACCGGTCCGGCCAGTTATTTATTATCAATATGATTTATACTAAGTTTCTCATTACATATTTTTTTGAGTTCTGTATTGCTCAATTAATTAGCACTACGATTTGCAAAAAAATGGGCACACCTACGTAAGGATGCTATGATGTAATATAGTAGGTAGGTACCTATTAGAATTTATCATTTCCGCTAAATAAAATAATCTACAACCAAATAGCTAGAGTCAGTTACACTTACACCGTATTCATAACTCTGAATGTTATGGCGTTCTTTATTGCAGAAACCGTACCTAGTGGAAATGAAGCGCAAACGTGTCGAGTTCCGCTGCAACGGTTCCTTGAAACAGAGATAGACATTCAAATGTCAGGGTCGGTCCTCTCGGAATGCATATATACTTCGAATTGCATCGTAGTTGTTCTGTAGAGGACCACAATAATAATATTCTTAACTGTCGAATGTATCCTTTCCATTAGGCCATTCGAATCTGGTTTGTAGATAGGTACAGTGTAAAAAACAAACTGTCAAATGTTGTGATAGCAATTAATGATTTTCTAAGCAGTTCCTGAGACACAATAAATGTAATATTTTATGACATTCGGTATCATTTGAGGCAATATTTTTCACAGTGGGGTCTGATTCAAATTCGGATTACTTAAAAATCACATTTTTAATTTTTTACCACTTATTGCCTCAAACCTGCTCCTCATTTATTAAAAGTGATCCATACAAGATAAAATTGAGACCAAAAAGACTAAACAGACCTTATTAAGTGTGATAATCAAAACGCGATAACCCCATTAAATAACCGTTCACAACCGGCTCAGAACATCCAATTTCACACGTACGTTTGCTAATTTTGTTATAGGTACATTTCCACCACAACCGATATAGCCTGGCCTCTACAGGTCTTATATCTTATTCCTTTAGTCATTTAGATTAGAGGTCAGCCTGTCTGGTTTCAAACACTTAACGCAATGCAGGGTCTTATCACAAAAGCGGCGATAACGTTATCTAAATCACTTGTTTTCATGTAATTGCTATTCGGTTGTTTCGTAAGAATGGTGAGACGTTATGATAAGTCATTGGTGTAGTTATGAATGCTTTCATTGTTTGATAGTAAGTAATTAAATCATAAAAGTTATCATAGCTTAGCTTGCAATAATAAAAATCAAAAACACTAATGTGCGAATATTTAAAGTGGCTTCGTAGTTAATATGCTTTAACCACTAAAATCTTTAAATACATTGGAAAATTCAATATAATGTGTTAATTCCATAAAAAGTAAGCAGGTACTTAATGTTTTTGTTTAATTATTAGTTTACGAGTATATTGTAGCCTTTTGCTCCCTTTAGTACTAAACAGTAACATCTATATCCATAACAACCCAATAATTGCATCGAAGACAAAACTTGCACAGATACCTGAGATACTTTTTCAGCAATATTCAGAAGATAATTTCCACCTCCATATGTTTAAAACTGGCCCAGTGAACGCACGTCAGTCGCGTAACGTAATAGAGTTCACAATCAATTCTATGTAGATCATCTTCACGGCTTGCTTCTCAAGAATTCTAGCCGTGGGTAAACATATTGTAGCCGGTAGCTGTTTGCCCTTCCAGTTGGCGCTAAACGACACGCAATAATGAGGTGCGCGGGAACGCCCGTGTTTATACGCTGGTTAGTGGTAGTGCGCTAGAGTAGATCTTTGGTCTGTACTCGACACCGTTCGAGTGATAAGGAAGTGGAGCGCAAGAGAGAGGTTTTTCTCTATAATAAATGATTGAGTTGAGGAACGAATTGGAGAGCTTCTATCCACAACTTACAAAAGTTTAATGATATTTAATTCAGTACATTTTAGTCCAATTTCTCAAAAAATGGCTAAGCCGATTGTAAAGAAACTTACTTACAACCATCTAGGTAGATTAAATTTAGACTCTTCGAACATCGCTTCCCCATTGCTGCGATATGAGGGTTGCTACAGTTTTACTAGAACTGCACAAGCCTTTTTGTCTTGTGTAATTGATATTTCGCAATGCTATTAACTGCACAAATGAATAGCCGACAAACAGACTGCTACTTACTTGCTCATAATAGTTTATGTTTTTTATGTGCAAGCAACGAAGTAAAGCTTCACTGCATTTCTAACTCTGATTTGACCGCTTTCTGTTGACTTGTCTTGCTTTTCACACCTGTCCGCTAAACGTTAGTCCGTTTGGATTACGGAGGTAAAAATGTCGCAGCGAAGCTTTTCTCGGATCCCGATTATTAGATAGTTTAAGTGTCATGTCGTGAAAGAAAAATTGAGTCGCGATGTCACGTAGTGTTGTGGTCACGAAGCGTTCCATGTAGCAATCGATGTTTGATTTTATCGGGACACGCTTTCAACGTTTGTGTTTGTTAATCGGAACACTTCCCCGAATCTGATATTCTTGTACTTTTTAAGTTATACCTACTCTGAGTTAGACTTAACGACCTAACCTTAATTTAATTCTTTCTAGTGTCTCTAATGGTTATCTTATGATGTGAGTGTTTTAAAACTACCAAGTACCTAGGTACATTTGGAAATACAAGCCGCTTAGTTAGAGCTGCTCGTAGTTTAAAAGTACTGTAAAAAAACGCCTGTTGGGAACAAGTTTTGAGAAGGCTACTCTAAGATTGAGTAGGTAAGTAAAATAAAATTATTTTGAACAGACTGGAAAATTTACCGGTTGTCCTGTGGTCATTATAATATCACTTCAGACGCTTCACGTCGTATAATAATTAAACTAAACAGTAGCACGTACGTGCCGTCGTTAGCCTTTATTGTTACACAAATAAAAGCTACGTTGTCGCGGAGGTATTGTTATTGTAATTTAACACTCGAGCAGGAGTGGTGGACATCTCGAATTGTCACTTTGTTTTCTTTCGCATCCCGTCTCAGGCCGTCGACCCTGGCTCTTCGGAGTCTTGGCCCAGGGATGTCCACAAGGCGCTTTACTTATTAAGTAGGGCGAAAAGTCTACATTAAAAGGACCGGATATCTTTAACGGAAGTAAGTAATCAGGTTAGAGCCAGCAGCTAACACCAACAGTTTTAAAGAATGATATCAGTTTTTCACTGAACATAACGTTAATCCTAAATGAACTTTCAAGATACTTAAGATTACCTTCAAGAAATCTGTAACAAAAAACAAATGTGGTAAATGATAAACCTGCATTGCGGTAATTCTCATTTTATGATCACATCAGCAATTAATCCATTGAGGCAAGAGAAGACTCATAAAGTGCTTAACTTAGTGCAAATAATAAAATCGGCGTCAACATCTTACCGCATTATGATCCATAGTCCATACTAGCCCGAGTAACTAGTAACAATGTCTTATCGAGTCACTTTACGAGTTCTTATGATTTTCAAGTGTCAATTTTCGTAATTCATTTTGAAAAGAGTACAAAGTATGAGCACATTTCATAAAGAACTACAAACTTTTAAATTACTGGGTTTCGATTTCATCAAACGAACTAGTAAAAGATAATGAATTGTGGCTTATAAATTTTAATATATTTTGGAAGTGACGAATAAAGATAGTAGAACTATTTTTACCCACCTACTTATAGAGGTCTTTATTTTTATCACTAATCTAATTTCTTGTAATTTTGATGAGACAGACAAGATGAACGTCAGTGCCCGACACTGCCTCAATAGTTGGCACCTTCAGTCTTAATTCACAGCAATAAAGCAGGGTGTCGTTTATTGGAATTAAAGTAAGCATTAGGGTGTTTACTTTATTGAAATCTGTTGTATCAAAAACGAGCAGACAAAATGGTGTTCACATATTTGACAGCGACATAGCGCAAGTGCCAACCCTAACCCGTCCCATAGTTAAGGTAAAGAGTTGGCGTGTAAGTTAGTAGCAAGTGAGTCGAGGACGTGCCGCGATTCTGTTTGTTTTCCAGCGCCTGCGCACCTTCCGAGAACGCCAGACATGTCGTCGAAGGGACTGTTTATTATTAAACGTTTATTTATTATAGTGAGATGTTACATTTGTTGAGTCATGGAGCTTGTATGAAGCGTAGGCTGCGATTATGATTATCTTGACATAGTGAGAAGAATTTTGAATTTATCTTTAGGTTTAGTTGACTTATTTAATCTTCATCATCATCATCATCATCATCATGTCAGCCGAAAGACGTCCACTGCTGAATATAGGCCTCCCCCAAGGCTCTCCACTTGTTGACTTATTTAGTGTGTGTTTAATTTAATGGAAGTTTGATGTTTAATAATTCTTAACTTTATACCCCTATATTTTCCATTACCAATTCTAACCGACTTGGGATAGGTAGGTAGGTACCTATACTGTAAGACAGTATAATTTAGATTTACGTTCCCTTACATAATTTTTTACATACCTGACAAGAATATTTTAGCGTACTTACTTGCTAAGGTATTTTTTGGGCTAAAACTTGGTCTCCTCTAAAATCTTGTTGGAAAAAATGCTAACCGCCTTCTAAAGCGACCTGAATCAGTTCTCATTCGAAGTGCAACCTACGTTGTATGTGGTCTCCACTTGCTTCATATACTGATGTAACCTTTTTCTCCTCAGGTGATGTGGCTGCCAGCCGCTCTGCTGGCGGCATTGGCTGCAGCGGTGGCCGGCACGCCGTGCTACGAAGCGCGCTCTCGCTGCGCTTACCGCACAGGCTGCGGAGCCGCTCTCAACAACTATATGATTCTGTGTAATGATGTTCTGTCAGAACCCACTAGCGTCTGTCCCAAGCCGTGTGAACATGCGCTGATAGCGCTGACTTCTACTGACGAGGGGAAAGAGCTTATGAAGGTAAGAGACCTTACAATTTTGCTGCTACGCTGCTTGAATGTAGTGGCTGAGGGGCTGCATTGAGTAATAACATGATGCTGTGTAACGATGTGCTGTCGGAATCCATCAGAGTCTGGTGTCCGCCCTGTAAACCTTGTCAATTGTGATCAAACGGTAATTCAATCCTCCCTCTCGCTGGAGGGTTTTGCTAATATTGTCACCGTTCGTAAAAAAATTCTACTATGTACCAGACTAGTGCAGTTACAATACTGAGGTCGTCTTTCCATTTAGCTGAGCAATATTTTAAGAAATTGGGAATACCTACCTAACTTTATGTTTAATTTTAGAAACCAGATAAGGTAGGGCACTTGTACGATTCAAAATTATTTATCGGATTGCGAAGTAAGAATCTTTATGAATGTTAATGTATTTAAGCAATAAATAATGATTGCTGATAACAGTATGTTATTAAATCGAACAAAATAAATGTTATGGCACACTCCATTTACGCTTTAGTAACTAAAGGACAAAATCACTTTTCTTCAGCGGTTGTTTATAGTCCGTTTGTCGCAATTGATCAACCGACCAACTATCTGTGGCCTCTCATTACTCACTCAAGGGTGTGCATTTGTCCAAATGTTCTGAATGAAGTCGTCAGGCTGGGAGGGGTCGTGTTAGGCTGGTGTTGTCGAGTTGGTGCGTGTACGCAGACGCCCCGCAATAAAATCTAATTTAGACGTCGTCGGGCAGATTTGTCGGACACGACGCGGCAACGAGATCAAATCGCAGCCGGCGAGGGTCGCGGTTGACGACCTTTGTACACGTCACAAATAAACTGCATGCATAGGAGTACTAAATTAAATTAGAACGGAATTACTCCTCTTACTGGCTCTTAGAATCTAATTTTTGAAAGATCTCTAATTTGTAATATAAATTCATCATAAGTTATTCTCTAAAATAGTATTCTTAACAGTGAAGACAAGTCAAAGACAATAGCAGCCGAACATTCGAGAAACCCTTCCCAATCATCCTATGCCATTGTTGTCCCAGACAAATCGCTGGCTATTATAAATTTCGTTCAAATAAAAGTAATTGGATGACTTGGAAGTATGACGTTGACGCGTTTTGTGGACTCGTCATAGACGGAAATCCTACCGAAGCGTCGTCCGTTTGTCCTTATTTAGAATTCTTGGAAAGCATTTCTGTTATTTAGCTCCGTGTTCGTAAATCTGATGTCCTTTTTTCTTTATCTCAGATTCATGAATTAACTCTTTGGATACTTTTACGCTAAGCAAAACTAAGTACTTAGGTACGGTACTTGTGACATAAGTCTACATGTATTAATTTAATGTGGTTTGTAAAAGGCTTCAAATTATTGAGTTAGAGCCTAACAGAACTAAGAAACCAGCTGCATCTGAAGTATTTTTGTCTGTCAGCTCGACTGTGCATTTTCAATAGGTAGGTAAAGGATCCAGATGCATTATAAAGTGTATTATACCTACATAATAATCTTCAAGTATGATTGTAGGTAACTACTCTGTGACGAAAGGGAGTTCATGTCGTGTAGCAATATTGAGTTGTATCTAAGTAAATAGTGGAAAATACATAACTTAAGGATACAAAATTTTCACACTTCAAAATTTAATACAACAGCTGTAATTTTATATGTTAGTAAATACAGAAATGTATATGAATATTCTTCATCAGGGGTTGCATTTCAAGGTGCGATGTTAATATTTGTAAATTGCGAAATCGCCATATATTTACAAGATAAACTCAAGACCTCCGTGAAGTGCAGGTGTTTTCTCGCCGCATTTAATTACATATAATGTATTGCTCCATTGCATATACGGAAAGACCATTACTTGCCGAAAGTTGCACGAATCGACAAAAACGCCGATATTGCTGATGTTGATCCATTAAATACCCATTAATGACGAACGTGTTCCTTAACATATACGTATTCATGATATTATGCTCTTATATGGAGCATCGTGCCCATTTATATTTAGTAATAATTAAACTACAGCTTAAGATTGTAGGCTTGTGGACCTCTTAAGGATATTATCGAAACACACATCACCGACCACTCATTGACCTGTTACGGTAACTATACGGTGTATTTCAAGTCCATACCAAGTATTTTAATTTTCTATTCAATTTCCGTAGATTGTAGAGCAATAAATTGCAGTTAGCACTTTCTATTATATTACTCTGATATTGATTTCAGCTCGAGTAGCTATAGTTGAAAACAAAACATAGAAATCCATTAACTGTCGAAGTTCCTAAAACACTATAAATGCAAGTACCTATTTAAATGTTGCTACTTTTTACGTAGTTTGTGCTCTACCCTGGAGAAGCATGTCCCGTCAGTACCTATACGGGCATTGCTCTTAGTGGCGCGCATTTAAAAGGCACTCTCACAGAATTCCAGCGCTGGCCGCATTCATATTTATAAGGCGCGCGTCCATAATTTAGATTAACATCACTTAAAGCCTTAATTAGTAGAGGCGGTGTGATTATTGTTGTAGCTGGGCAATGTGTATCGAGGTACCGAGCGGCCTCATTCAGCCTTGAGATTTGACGTCTTGATCGGAGACCTACCGCGTCGACTCTTGCGGGCAGGTGTTGCCTGCTGCACAAAAAACGAGCGTAAGACGGCGGCGGGCCATCATTAGTCTCATCCAAGCTAGGTATGAAATAAATTGACCATGAAATTAAAACGGATTTTCAATAGTAGAACCTAATTCTTCTTGTCAGTAACTTAATAAAACAAGTTTTAGGACTAGTCCGGGAATAGTCACGTAACTACAGTATTGTTTTACTTACTCACGTAAGAAAACATTCAGCACAAAACTTTTTTTTCACTGAACTTGAGGGCTTAGGAATAAATTTATAGGCTTGATACTTCGTTGAATTAAATGTGGTAGTGATGCCAGTCGGAGTGAAATGCATCCGGCCGCTCCGCTCTGCGTTTAATATTTATTAAGACTTTACAAAACGCGACGTATTTTGATAGTGGCCGGAATGTTTCATATGTCGTAAAAAACTTTTACGAGCGTGAAACGTTATTATTATGCGATACGGACCGCGGAAATTTATGATTTTCTCAAAAAGTTTATTGGATGTATTAAAGTCAAAGATTTAACGTGTTGCCACCAGTAAAGGATTTTTTTTTGTTGCAGTGCGAGTGTGAAGACGAGTACTGTTTGGAGGCGAAGAGGCGGATCGACGTGTGTCGGCCGTCGGTGTTGCAAGCCACAGCCAACGCGACGATGTCGTGTCGGCTGTCACAGCTGATCTGCTCGGCCGACGCGCAATGTGCGACAGCACTGTCCTTCTACCACCGGCTATGCCGCGCCATGTACCGCGGCAGAAAGTGCTCCCACAAGTGCTTGAACTCCATAGAAATATTACGAAAACAGGACAAAGCAGCTGCTTTGACAGGGTGTCATTGCGATGGCAACGAGGACTATGACTGTCCGCGGATGCAGAATAACCTCGCGAGGCTTTGCTTCCACAAGAAACTGGGCAATGGTAATAAGATTAATAAGACGCAGCCTCCTCATGTGGTGATGACAGGCGGCAGTTCCTTTGCTTCCATTTCGAAAGCGCTACTCTTGTCAGCATTTTTATATATTATAACGTTTTATTCCTGATAGTTTACTTCGAGGACTTTAGGACTACCTCACACGATCAGATCGAAGTTATTTGTAAAATTGTAAATATGTACATTTTAAAGCTTTAGAATTAAGCGGGGTGAGGAATTGCAAAGGCGAAACAGGTGCGGTGGGCAAGTGCTTTTTACTTTTGGTCACATTTTCGAATTCTATTATTTCCAGAATTCTAAGTATATTTGGGCAAAAATAATGGAATAAGTTTGTGCAGGTAACTAAAAGCCTTTAATACAGGTGTTAAAATTACCCGCTAAACCTTGAACTTTTAATTAGTACCTAAAAAGCTATTAAATTAAAAGCTAACAGTCGTATTATCTTTGACAGTGTGCACCTGCCCCTATAACACGGTATGTAACCTATGTAATTAACTAAATACCGGTAAATTTTACACCCTGGTAGATTTGAAATAATGAACTGTTATTTTCGCTAATTGTTAGTCTCTTGAGCTATAATTTTTAAGTCTGAATGAGGCTCTACTGCTATACATGTAGATATTGTCACAGTACATACAAAGTCAATGTCTTACGCTATTACCAATCCTCTGTTTAGACTTGTATAACTTGTATAATCTTACTCAATTTCGATATCTCAGAATTGAAAGTTAAACCACTAGTGCCATAGTTTTACTGCTTTTCTTACAACCGGAATGAGTTATTTTGTATTCCCAAGACTAAGTTTTACAGAGCTTGATCAGTATGTTTGAGTGTTAATAGTTTACCCAACATCAGCGCTGTACCTACTAGGTATAAATGTACCTACCACTTTCGACCTCAGTTTTAACTTAAGTACCTACTAGTGAAAATTATGGCAATGATTAAATGCAGTGCAAGTTACACGAAATCTCAGGGCGGTAAAGCGATGTCTTGGTCGACAGCACAAACGATACCAAACAGTCCCACCAGAATCCTTTTAGGGTCAGCCCTTTTTCGTTATCGCGTCGGCGTAAATCGTAAGCAACGCACTGGATAATGCAACAATCCTGCATGATAGAGGGCTAGCGCTCGCCCACAGCCGTGCGCGGGCGTCGCTATAAATACGCCGGCGCCGGTGGTCCGGTGACAAATGCTAGGCTGTTCCCGCCGCGGCGCCACGACGATTGATCTAACGGCTGCCCGGTACCACGCACTGTCAAACACACGAATTTACACGTCAACATTTCATACCGTCTCTACTTTCTTCCATGCGTTGAAAAGAAACAGAAGTTCTCTACCTATTCAGTGGTAACGGGTTAGGGAAGTGGATGTTCTAATGACACAGTCGAAGCTAATTCCGGTAAGCGCGACACTAATCGCTTGCGGTGATGTAGGGCGGCGGAATCGGTGCAAAGTATGTGGAATGAGATTCCAACGTTACATTAGCATGCTCGGTTATTATTTAAATGTCTTTGAAATGTTCTCGCTAATGAATTACTAAGAACAGAAGAAGTAGGTAGTTGCGTAAAAAAAATTGGTAGCCGAAATATGTCACGAGCGTCCCACTTATCTGCCATTAATCTGTAACTCCCATAAGTCTTCTCAGTTGTTCAAAAATGTATCGCTTATTTGAATACTGTAGCGGTGTCCCTTTTACTTGTTTTAAAGTGAACGTTCCCAACCGTCGTGGTGCCGCAATGGGTAATGAAGAGGCTGGACCGGTTTGTCGAAGCCAGCCTATTCGAGGTAGAGCCGCAAACTGTTCAACTGAAATGAGAGCACAGCCAACTAACTGTTTTGCACCGGCAAATATAGGTAGTTACTAATATTAACAGCCTGTTTTGTTAGACCGGATGATAATCCACAGATGTATGCGATAGGAAATGTTTGATATTTGCTTGTTTTGGTAATTTATCTGGATCATTTGCTAGCTCTAGCTGTGTTTGCTAGGCAAGCTTGCTCCATCGTAGGCCACATCTTCAGTTACCTTCAGGCGTGATAGTGTGGTCAAACGCAAGCCTATAGTGTATTAAAAAAAAACAAGATATTATGAGACAGATGTGTAGAATTTTTCAAAGCAATTTGCGTATCTAAATATGGCTGTCTTAAAGATATTCTCAATGAGCTTTTTTGAACGAAATAATAAAGAGACCGATTTGGCATCTGTCACACACATCCAAACAAACTCTATTCTAAAAAATCCAATTTATATAGGAGAGAGAGCTGCCAAATCGATTTCATAGAAATACTTCCACTTCCACTGTACTTAATTAGGTACATATCTACAGGGCTATGAATGTACCCACGCTAAAGTCAACAGCACTGTCCAGTTCGACACTTGTTGCTACAGCACTTGTATTTTCATTGAGTTTTTCACAAGAGTCCTTGATAAAAGTACAATATTTGTTTGGTATGCATCTCACGATTGTTTACTAATGTTCCAACGCCAAATCATGTCATTCATGCATTATGCAGCGGCACGGTAGCCTGCAGAATACGAATAGCCAGACAGTATTGCTCACTTAATCTCATATTACGCGTAGGAATATTTGCATCATCGTTCCCACGTTTTATCTATAGTCACATTTTTTCAGTTTTCGCTTTTTAATCGACTTCAAAAAAAGGAGGAGGTTCTCAATTCGTCGGAATATTTTTTTTATTATTTTTTTTATTTTTGTTATGTATGTTCCCCGATTACTGGAAGACGGCTGTACCGATTTAAAAAAATTTTTTTTTGTTCGAAAGGGTATACTTTCTAGTTGGTCCCATTGTCACCATGTCAGGATCTGATGATGGGATCCCAGGGAAAACGAGGGCAACCCTCAAATTTTATAGGGACGTATGTGTTTCATATATTTTCGAAAGCTATTCAAGTACTTGCGTCTGGTAGTCATCATCTCGTGTTGATGAGGTGATGATGGAAGGTACAACTTCTTAACGGTTAGGAGTTGGCGGATATTATTTTAAATATTAACGTAACTAAAAATTGTGAAATAAAACATCTATTAACAAAAAGTAAAACCGCCTTCAAAAAACCTCAGAAAAAAAACATAAAATAATCCTCAAAAAGCCATGAGTTTTAGGCCTACCAGAAATATGAAGTCGGTGCTTCATTCCAAGAATATTCCGCTAGCACCACACCGACTTCATATTTCTGCTAGGCCTAAAACTCATGGCTTTTTTGGGATTATTTTATGTTTTTTTTCTGAGGTTTTTTGAAGGCGGTTTTACTTTTTATAATCACAAATTTAGGTTATGATTTAAGTTGTACGCTCCCAGACAAAGGATTCGAAATATGCTGGCTAAACTCTGCTTAAATATACGTGAGTGGTCATTCTAGTTCATTGCGAAAGTGTTATGATTTAAAATCGAAAATAAAAGAAAAATGTAGTTACGTTCTTCATCCCATCATGTCTTCAATTAAGTATAATATGTAGGTACCTAATATAATAAATCTGTGAATATAGCGCCTATGTATTATAGGACAAGTTTTTCTTGTTTTCCATGTGATTTGTATGATAATTTTGATTAATGTTCCCGAAAAATTAGGCCTCACTTTCTGGCTTGGGCCGTATTATCTCCCACTGGCCAGTGAATTAGCTTGAGCCAGTAAGTTATGAATTGAGAACAAGCCAGGCTCTTAGCTTTCGGAAGCAGATGTGGTCGTGTATACTGTATAAGTGTACTGGCAATTCATTCGGAATCTTTTATTAAATATCATAAAATCTAATGAACACAAGACGTGATAGCTAATACTTACAGAAAGTACCTAAATATAAGTTTTTTAGGCTATAAGTAATTTGTTGTATTATAAATAGTGTTACAAAATTAGAGGCAGTTTTGTGTGAGCGTGATGTGTGCAAGTATACATTTGCTGTGTGAATACGACTGTATGTGTAGGTAGTGAAGACTAGGTTAGTTTGATTTTAAGGAAATATCCATAATTGTTAAACCGATTAACCACAGTTTACCAAAGTGAGATTATTAGATTAGTGGCTAAATGAAAGTTTTTTCATAAGTGCGTTAGACATACAACAATGTATAAGAAAAACTGGTAAAGGCTTTGACTTTCGGACGTAACTTAGTTCCACCCTTATAGTAGGTACTTGGATAATATATTTCGACATAGTATAAAAAAATAAAGAAGATTTGTATGTAAAGCGCTTCAGGGAAACTAAAGGCTACATTCTAGGGTCAAAGTAACACGTTATAACGGTATTATGCCTAGGTATATGGAAAATCGTACAAAGTATCTTGGAATTATAATTATAAACAAATAATAATTTATTGAATTACATTGTATTTAGCGATGCAGTTAAGAGTTTGTAAAAGTTGTTGCATTTGTTCGTTTTGTAAAATTTGTGTTAAGGATTTATTTGTATTTATTTTGCTGTATTTAAATAAACATCTGTTTTTTACTTGCTGTTTATTTTTAAATCACATTTATCAGTTTACCTAATACTCACAAAATAGGGGCCACTAAGTATTTACTTGAATGAAGGGTACACGAAAAGTACATGTCTGGTCACTTTTTATTTAAAAACGAGATTTTAATCTCAAAGTGTAGAGCACTCAATACACTATAAGTTACGACTCAGTTATAGATACAAATATTTATGTACCCTTTCTATCACTTTAAAAAAAGATGTTAACGAAAATTATACGGATAATTACTACTTACATCGTTCATAACTTTCAAATCGCTGTAACTTAAAAAGTTGCTCAAAAGGAAAAAACCGAACCCTTATAGGATCACTTCGTTGTCCGTCCGCCTGTCTGTCTGTCTGGCAAGATCCTTTTTCTCTGGAACGCGTGAAGGTAGCATGTTGAAATTAATATCAAATACTCTCAAACCTGCAATCCCTTGAAGCTGTGAAAAAATTATAACTTCTAAGTCGACGCAATCAAAAGATAGTCATTAAAAAGGTTTATTGAATCAGGCGTTACTTTGCGGAGGTCCATATTTATGAACTAAAAAACAATGAAGTGAGTGAGTGAGTGGAAGTGGTGGCATGTTGAGCGGTTGTTGTTGTGCTTCGTAAATGGCCTCGTGGAGAGTGCCGAAACGCGTCAGCGTTTAGTATAGTGGTGGTGGTGATAGTTGGGTCTGTGTGGCATGTGTTGATTCGTGTAGCAGTGGAGGTGGAGGTGTTGCATGGAAACATACATTTGCCGCACAGATATAACTATTTGTCATTAGTGGTCGCGGGTGAGCAAAGTAATTGTTTTTTAGTTCATTAAAAAGGTTGTTTCCATACAAATAGCCCGTACCCCGAAAACCTAAAGGGTGCTTCCAGTTGTCCTAGAAACTTGAAATTTGGTATGAAGGTAGCTCTTATAGCTCAACCACTCAGAAAATTCTCAAAATCTTAAATTTTTATGTCTGTCTGTAAATTTCGCAGACCAATATTAAGATGACCCCACACTGCGTACATTTTGCTTAGGAGCAGGGCTCTGCTAACACTGGACTGCTTTGAACACTGGGGAAACACGTTAAAATCTATCTATGGAACCCTCTACACTGCGGTGCTTCAAATGTGTCACATTAGTGTTTAGAGCCCCGAGCACGAGTATTCGAATGCTAATCTACGTAACATAATCGAGTGGAGGAGTGGAGCGTTATCGAGAAAAGCGCCGCCTGTGAGCGTATTTGGTACTAAGATTTTATTATGGAGTTTCGCGATGGCGATACGAATATTTGTTCTTGTGGGGCTCAGCTACTACATCTGAGGCCGACTATACTATGAAAACTAGACATAGCTATCTATGTCCCAGTCGACAGCTTAATTGCTATACATTTATATCTTACAAGTTATCATTTAAAATAGACGTAAGTACGAGTAGGTTCGTAATGATTAAAGTGCAGCGGCATTGTGGAGGTCTTATCGACCACAATGCTTTGATGAGACCCCTTGCTGTTGATATCCAGTGTAGAATTGTAGATAGAACTTGTTCATAAGGAAATCAGCGATCAGCAATTCGTATAGCATCGCTGTAGGTATGGTTAAAGAAAACCACTTTATCATACAGGGTTTGAAATAGTAAATCACTTACAAAAAAACAACAAAAAACTTGATTGATGCGGAAAGCAGTATGATGGTTTCGATGACGATTACTTAACTCTTCATATATTATATGCTTCTTCCTTTGTTCGGCTGGATAGAAAATAGACATAACAGATCTGCTTGTGAAATTTAAATAGACCTTGATTAAAATTCCCATAACGCTATTACTATACTATAATACGAGGGCGGGATGATAAGTAACTAGCCTAATAAAAAAATACTTAGGTTGGCGTAATAAAATTTATTTTATTTTTCAACATGCTCTCCATGTAGCTTTAAGCACTTGCTCCATCTTCGTTCTAAAGCTGTAATGCCCTCCATAAAATGACTTCTTTCAAGACCGGCAAAATACTCTTCTACGGCGGCAATAACTTCATCATTTGTGGCAAACTTCTGTACACCCAAAAAAATTTTTAGCTTGGGGAAAAGGTGGAAGTCTGATGGTGCTAGATCAAGCGAATAAGGTGGGTGGGGCAGCAAATCATAGTTCAATTCGTTGATTTTTGCCATAGTCTTAACACAAGTGTGAACCCTTGCGTTGTCTTGATGGAAGATGATTTTTTTTTCGGTAAACCTGGTCGTTTTTGCTGAATACATTGATAAAGCTTATCTAAAAGATTAGCGTAATATTCTCCATTAATAGTTTGACCTCTGGGAAGGTAATCTATAAACAAAATTCCATTTGCATCCCAGAAGACAGAAGCCATCACTTTTCCAGCCGATTTTACAGCCATAGCTTTTTTAGGAGCCGAACACCCAGATTCAGTCCACTGTTTTGATTGAATTTTTGATTTTAGCGTGTAATGGCGAACCCAAGTTATCTGTTGTTATAAATCGATGTATAAAATCTGCTTTATTTCTCTGAAAACGATTCAAGCATGCCTTTTTTGGTCGTATGTAAGCAAACGCGGCACCCAACGGGCGGATAACTTTTTCATATTTAATTCGTCACTTAAGATATGATGTACCCGTTCTTTCGAAATACCTGTAGTGTCAGCTATTTCAGATAGCTTCAATCGTCGATCTGCTAAAACTATATCATGTACTTTGGACACCATTTCCGGAGTCGTGACGATTTTTGGACGTCCGGGGCGGGCTTCCTTTTGGACACTTGTAAGGCCGCGTTTAAACTGAGCCACCCAGTTTTTTACTTTGGCGTAAGAAAGAGCACATTCACCCAAAACATTATTTAACTCTTCATAAATATTAAGCCCCTTCGTATCCTTCATATAAAGAAACTTAATCACCGCTCTTTGTTCAATTTTATCAATTTTGAAAAACAACCGACACAATGTATTTTCAAATGTCAAAAAATCAATGAAATATTCAAGCCACCAAATTCAAATTTAGAACAGATATAACCAGAGACATATTTTTTAAAATAAGAAAGTTCTTTTTTTTTATTAAAACTTTTTAAATACCTAAGGCTAGTTACTTATCATCCCGCCCTCGTAGTTAAGTACCGTCAAGAGCTCAGCCGCCGGTTTTCGTTTCTGCGACATCCGTTCCCAGCAGGATTAAATTCGCCAAAATAATCACGTACCGCCAATTACCCTAACTCGTAACTCAAGTTGGCTATGGAGTGCGTTCGTGTATAATAAAGTGGCACTTACGTATTAATCATTTAAGTGCTTTAAAAATCACAATAGGTCACTTCCTGAGTGTCGCATCCCGTGTTAGCGTGAGAAAAATGGAGAGCTTAATGTATTCTAATGTTTAATATACAGAGTGGACCATTTGATTGGGTTAGTCTTGCGAACTCAGAAACTAAAAGACATGGAAAAATATGGTCTAAGGATTCTACCATTCCATTTTCATGGAAAGTTATTAAACGTAACATGTTTTAATGTTCACTGCTTTTTACGACCTACGAATACAACAATCGATATCGAGATAGAAATACTTACCTCTATTGCAGTTTTTTGTGACTCTTGGCTTATTGCTTAACGCGTTCGGAGTCGCTTTGGCATTCGCCATCTTTTTCTGACTAACGGTTCGAGATCGTGACAGAGAGAGATGAAACCAAGGTTTTTATATATGACATGGAAGGCAAACGAGCAAGTGGATCACCCGATGGTAAGTGATCATAACTGCCCATAGACATCGGCAACCCCAGGGGTTTGCATTGCAGATGCGTTGCCAACCTAGAGAGCAAAGATGAAATGCCTCTCGTTGTGTTTGAAGCCAAGCTTGTTAGTTAGACAATAAGACCTATGGTTTACTCCGGCACCGTGTATAAGTTAAAAAAAAAAACTAGAACGGAATTATTCTTGTCATTCTAATTCCCGTCTAAATGTCCACCCTGTGCCTACCTAGATTATGTAAATTACTTACCGCCTATTGAGAGAAAACAATGTTCATAAAAAGGAGGCTGTATGAAACCACTATTACGAATCGGCAATGAGGTTATGGTGAATAAGCATTTTAAACACTTAAGAAGTTTAATAAGAGGAATCAATTAAAATGGATTCTATGTACACAGCTGGGTAATAGAGCCTTGTTTAGGATGTCACTTGTATTTAATGTGTGATTAACGAGAGAATCTTATTGTCCAACAGTGCTTACTTACGGCGTGCGAAGAAACAATGAGACTCATGAGATGGTTCGTTCAGTACCTACCACTTGATATAGAACTGAAGCCTTACTGTTAATCTATCAAAAGCCCTGCCGTGAGTCAGATAAGTGACCTTTGGCTCAATTTTCGAGGTCGCCTCGCCTTCTTGGGATGGCTTAATTAAAGTAATGGCTTGGCCTGGATTCGCATAGGTAATGCATTGTGTTCCTACTCGGAGCCCTGGCCTCCGCGGGTGGTCCCAATTACACGAGCCCTGTCTCTCCGGCTTGCGTAAGCCTTCTAATTACTAGCAATTCAAGTAAAGATGAACATTAGCCGATACAATAACAGAGCATTACAGACGGAACAAAAAAGGAGAGGTCATTCGCTTTTGTTATGGTGAATTCTGTAATCAGACTTTTAGGCAGTCGTAATTTGTAATGAGCCGTGACAAAATTGAACTGAAGTCCGACTTGGATAAGAGTTGGTTTTGAAATGACAATTTCGAATGTCTAAGAACACCACTATGGGAATTGGGAAAACTTTAAATTCCGTTTTCCTAAGATCTGCAAGTAAGTCAGACCCGTCGTGTACCTAGTTTAAATTCGTATAGGTAAGTACATTTCAACGAACTACGAGTATGTAGGACCTACTTTGCAAAACAAGAAGATATACAAGAGCCCATAAAATGAAGGGCCGATAAAATTTACTTAAACGACATATCACTGACTCGTTCAGAATTGTCCTCTATACGTGGATGACTTGCTACAATTTCTTCCTTGCCTTGAGTTAACGAAGTATAATTTTTATGCGACCATACGCCAGCGCAGACCACCGCGCTCGGGCGCGCCGCACGACGCTCCACGCCTCTAATGCGCGACGGATACACTCAGCACGACTGGCGATGCTCAGCGCTATCACAGTTCCATAAAAGTCCTATAACATAGATGCCGTGAAAGCCGTAGGTGACTGGTATAACGATGAACTGCTGATGTTCGAGTACCAGCTCAAGTGTTGCTTTTATGTGAAGTTCTTAGCTGAGTTAGCTTAGCTTAGTTCTGAGTTACAAAAGCGCTTAGTTGATGCAACTTGTGACCAAAGGGCTGGCAGTTTTCTCTCTCAAAGAATCAGCATCGCTATTCAGCGAGGCAACGCTGCTAGCCTTTTGGGCACTATGCCACGGGGGCCTTATTTAGATTTAATTTAGTTTTAAGTTGTAGTTTATTTAGTTTAAGTTTAGATTTAATGTCATTGTAAATTGCATTTATTATGTAAATATATTTGTTATCTTAGCTTAGTATTAAAATCAAAAGTACATATCTGAAGCGATGAGAAGAGCGGCTCTACGTACCAGAACTTAGAAATGACTTAGGAAAGGGTCAATAAAGAAGCTGAAAGATGTAGCATTTAGCTAGTAAGCGCGGTAGTTATTTATGCATTTTCAAGAAATTATATGGTTAAAAAAAACACGTCTTTGGTTCAGTGGTAGCGTCTTATTTACTTTGTGATTTAGATTTTTTTAAATGAAATCAGAATCACAAATAAGCTTTAGCTTTACTAACTTAATGTATATAGTTGCGATATTTAATAACTGGCAAAACAATAAGAAGAGAGTGGGTAGGGCATAAAATTAACTCTTAGAAAACTAGCTATAACCTCGGCAATATATTTCAATATTTTATATAAAATTGAAATTAGTTAAATGCAATAGTGACTAGTGAGACTATTATTCCCCTTAATACGTGCCATGTAACACGAAGGAAGTTCGTAATGATAATACTTATGTAGGTACCGTAAATTACTGTAGAGATAAATAGTGATAGCGAGTTTTGACAAAATATAATTTTTATATCTGCCGGCGTTCGGCTATCTTGTAATCTCAATTATTAAGTCGTTTTGTCGGAGCTCGTCAAAGAATTTAACCTTCACGGTTTGGCTTAACTGTTTCCTGCTTTAGTCACGTAGACCAAAAGTTACTCGATTATGAATTTTGTGAATTTTGCTTTTTCACCAATTTCAGATTTGTAGATCTAAGTAAGGAGTTAAAAAAATTACAAAATTTCATTTTATTCATTTCGTATCTATATCTAGTCATAACGAAGAGTCACATCATAAGGTTGGTTTTTAAACTCAGATAGGTAGATATTTGAGTTATATGATAGTACGATATCACCTCAACATTTTTATTGTTTTAAAACAGCCAAAATATTAGCATTACATTTGATTGTGGTTTTTTCATATAAGTCGAAAAAAAGAAAGAATTGGTAACCAGTCTCTCATCGAAAGCTACAGACGCACGAAACCTGTACCTACCTAATTCTTCGTGATGAATCTACAGTAATGGCAAAAAACTGGTTTTTGGTCTTAAAAAAAACTGACTCGTGAAGAAAAACTGAAACAGTATATTGGTAATAAAAAGGATCGTTGTCAACATGATGAGATATAATATATATATTATAAAACATGGAAAAGTGAAGAGCTACGGATCGAAGGTAAGTGTTACGAGTTACTTAAAACCACAAGACGACTGCTTTAACGTCGTCCAAATTTAAAAATTCAAATATTTTGTCAGATATTACAGGTTATTAAATCCACGAATATCACCGGCGTGGCGTGTGCTCCCAGAGGAAGGACTACGGATTAGTCCGAAACATGTCCAGCTATACTCGACTGACATACGTGAGTGATTCGTTTATTTCACTATGATTGAGTCTCACGGTATTTTCATGTTGAAAGTGGCAAATCCACGAATCTCTGAGGTTTTATACTACCTATCTATTATAACTTAACCAGCCTGGAGAGACTTGCAGGGGGCCTATGTCCAGCAGTAGACGTCTTTTAGCTGGCATGATGATGAACCTAACCAACTCAGAAAAGTTGAAAAACCTTCGTCATTTTCATTTCAAAGTTGAATACCTCAAAATTTTTTTATGAAACTTGCTAAGAACCACCTCGATTAAACTAGCTTTCCATTAAAAAAGCAAAAAAGCAAATTGAAAAAACACATACAAGGTCAAACTTATTTATAACACCCCTCTTTTTGCGTCGGGGGTTAAAAACAGCACATCACAACTATATAGGTACTTGTTTCATTAATATCTCGTAAGTACGAACAACAGAGAACTAGATGAATATGTGCAAGCTTATCGTGTGCTAAAACGTTGGTATAAACGTAACTGGTTCTTGCATTAGCCCCGGAAAATGCGAACCTGATTAAGACTTTGATTCAATGCAAAAAGCACATTCGTGTGGGTTGTAAATACTCTCATCGATTGCGATTTATTTGTGACAGCTGCAGGGATTTTAATGTCTTGGAGTTTAATGATAAAAAGTTGGTTGTGACCACCAATCGCATACTTAAAATACGAGTATGAAGCTTTAAATAGTTTTTTTGCGATCCAGTTTAACTGACATGTACGGTAGAAGGTTTGGGAAAAGAGGGGATGGTTTTATTGGTTATTCGTTGCTGCATTATAAGCAGGAATTTCATGTGAAAGAAATAGAAATCATACATACTTACACCTAGTTACACTATATTTTGAGCACTTATTCTTCTTCTTCTAGTCCCTCTCCAATTGCTGAAGGATGGATATCAACTCCGATTTTTTTTCATCAGTCTGATTACAAGGGAATAATAGTGCAGTGATTTTCATTAAAGAGATAGATCCTTAATAATTAGCTCACTTGGAACGAAAGATCTGGGCTTTAGCAGAAAACAAGATACCGTATTGTGCTACTTATACTTAGACAAACCATAGCGAATTTCATGGGATATTCTTTGATAGAAAACTTAATAAGCGCGTTAGAAATCTTACGAATACAGTTTCTGAATTTATTGTTTTTGTTTTCAACCCGATTGCAGGACACTGCCTCTCAGGCTACTGAAATGATAAACAAACCGCCATGGGTGGTCACCGCCCCGTAATGACCGCTGATGATGCAGTAATTATGCCTCCAAACCGAATAGTTTCCTCATTGTTGCGCCATGCCCGTGCTGCGTGTGTGGCGTCGCTGGCGCTAAGGCGCACTGTAAGTGGTTTGTCGTTACAGTGAAGAAGGATATAACAATCCACGAAAGCTAGATAGGAGAGAATACGTGTCATGCTCTAGACACCCTAATGCTTAAACGTCTTAATGCTGGGCGACCCCAGCCAAATTGGTTCCACTCTTACGCGTAGCATATGATTTGTGTAGCGATTAGGTCGTCTAGTAAGGCCGACTTGCACTGACCTGGATTAAGTAACATCAGGCTATACATAATACGTCGAGTTAACAACAAGTTAATGTCTAACTCAGGTTGGTGCGATTCGGCCTGAGTAGGCGACTTGTCTAGGGCCTCTTCTTGCTGGTTACCCAGGTTAAGCGTATTATGTGGCACCGGCTTTTCCTAGAGGCAAAGCAGCGCAAATATATGATTATTTCTCAATTATTAGTCTTAATTATTTTTATGAAAAAGTTTGAATCGATCGAGATACAGAGATTTATTTTTAAAATGTTGGTAGTTACTAAATAATTTTTATCAAGATCTGGTGGTTCTGTGGGAAAATTTCCGAACGGAAGTCAGTTTTTTCGGAATAAGAATTATGTATCCACCATTCTTTAGAAAAAACCCGCTGGCCACTCCCTACATTATTATCGCATTTTTCCGGTTTCTACACTATTCATAATTTAATATTAAGATGTATTACGACGAATTCACCGTTACGTTACATGGGACCGCCTAGTAATTCATAGCAAACTGGTAGAGCCACGTCGAGATTAAGAAACTGATGGGCTCAGCTCTCAGCATGCGGTTATCGTGCTGTAGGCGAAGTACTTATTACGTCAGGCCTATCTCAGAATTAAGCGAAGATGAGTATGTTATGAACTTCATGTAGGTAGGTACCTAATATATTTAGTGCAGAATCAGAACTCATAC
This sequence comes from Clepsis dumicolana, assembly GCA_963691665.1. NCBI lineage: Eukaryota > Metazoa > Arthropoda > Insecta > Lepidoptera > Tortricidae > Clepsis > Clepsis dumicolana. The sequence goes on along the minus strand of OY829522.1, from coordinate 7,494,360 downwards.
GAGTAGAGTTAGTAGTGGTAAAATAGTATAGAGCGTGAGCGAACAAATTTATGTACACAAGTTGAATAGATATATATTATCTGGCCCCTATTTCACCATCTTTACAATTGTCTGTTTTACATGACAGATTTCTTTGACTATATGAAGAGCGCTAAAACAAAAGGTCTTCAAGTCAGCGGTTGACATCGAATTGTCATTGAAAACTGACAATTGTAAAGTTGGTGGAATAGGGGAATGGGATCTAATAAATTAGGTACTGATTTTGAACGAAAACAAAAACTGTAATGCCAAAGTCATACAAAAAACCATAGCGGACATACAAGTAAAAATATAAAAAGTGTAAATACAGTCCAAAAGTTGTGCAATCTTCCACAATATATACTCAAGAGCAATAAAAACGGGTCACTTTGTATGAACAATTCCATACAAAGTGACCCGTTTTTTTGCTCTTGAGTGTAGATACGAGCTTTTAATCACATCACAGTATAATACCCACATTTCATTGTATCGACTGTATTTTTGGCGCCCTCCCTAATAATGATTGCCATTTTGAATAGTAAGTGAAACCAAAATTGACATTTTTAAGTAGAGTTCAATAGGGTAGAGTTCAAGACTGAGCTTAAAAACACTACAAAGTCGGCTTATGGAAGTTGTGACATACATAAAGAAAATAATATCTCCTCGAAGACACAGTCCAAGTTGAAGCATGAAATATACCTACCTATTACCTAGCAAGGTAGAAAATACAAGTTGACTTATTTCTGAGTGTTTTTAGGGTTCCGTACCTCAAAAGGAAAAAATGGAACCCTTATAGGATCATTTTGCTGTCTGTCAAGACCTTTTTTCTCTGGAACGCGTGGAGGTAGCATGCTGAAATTAATATCATATACTCAAGCTTGCGGTCCCTTGAAGCTATGAAAAATCAACCTTCTAAATCAACGCAATCAAAAGATACAGTCATTAAAAAGGCAATTTCCATACAAATTGCCGAAATCCAAAAACCTAAAGGGTACTTCCAGTTGCCCTAGAAACTTTGAAATTTGGTATGAAGGTAGTTCTTATAGCACAACCACTCCAAAAAGTCTCAAAATCTTAATTTTTTATGTCTGTCTGTAGATTTCGCAGGCCAATATAAGATGACCCCATACTGCGTACATTTTGCTTAGGAGCAGGGCTCTGCTAACACTGGACTTCTTAAAACACTGGGGAAAAGTGTTTAAATCTTTCTAAGCCTAAGATTTATAATAATAGGTACGGCTACTGGTATTAAGCAGGTAAGTACGTCTTTTCTTTATTTGTTACATTTCCTGCTAAGCCAAACAATAAACGCTTTTAAACTAAACACCAAAACTTTAAAAGGAACCATAGGTAAAAACTACATGACTTCTCAAGCTGTAAAGCTGTAGTAAACAGGTGTTTGCGATTTTGAAAAGCTTTATTCTAAAAGTGATTTTTTAAACAAAATATAAATAAAGTAAATGGTTAGCTATAGACGACCAAGAAAGTCCTTTACCCGTTTTCAACCTTAAATACAGGCGAAAAGAGGTAAAGCACATTGTTGGTTGACTTGAAATTAGCACTTTAATAATTTCTATGTTTTATATTTTTTTGTGCAGTTCTATGTAATTTTTTTATAACTATTAAAGCTATGGCCACGACACCAATTAAAGCAGAGCTGCCCTTGCGCACCCCGATGAACACATCATCCGCGCGGGGATAAATCATTGGTTTTTATTAAGGCGTCATCGCCTCCGCACTGTCACCGAGCGCAGGGCTGGCAGCGCAACATTTGGTACCTTTTCAAATTTTATATGACCAAAGTATTGGCGAATGATAGCTTTTTGTGTGCTTAGTCTTTTGTCTCATATACTATGACTTAAAACCTATTCATCACAGATTTATCCTATTTTATTTTATGATTTCCAGCTGAAACACATAAATAAGTCTGAGACTATCCGAGAAAGCTATTTCTAGATTCCAGTGCTTTCCTGTGTATTCTCACTCCTGAATGAATACATAAAACAGCAAATTTTCATAAAATAATATTTTTTAACACAAGCTTTTTTTTGCTGATTGTACTTGAATTGTCATCAAATTCACAGTCATAATATCCATACCAAATTTCAAGTCAATCCTACCACTGGAATAGCTCAAATTTTAATTCATCATCATCATCATCATCATCATAGACATACGTTGGCCTCCCCTAATGAGCGCCATAGCGCCCTTTCTTCAGCTTGCCGAATCCAGCATCTGCCTGCAGTCTTTCGCAGATCGTCATCCCACCTGGCCGGAGGGCGTCCTACACTACGTTTACCGAGTCGCGGTCTCCACTCAAGTAAGTACACGTTTACCCCAACGGTGGTCGGTTCTAATTTTAATTGAAAGATTTGATTACACACGGCACCCAGGGACAGATGATGCTACCTATACGTATAAAAGCTTGTGATAAGTGACTATTATACTTGGTCGTTGGCAACCCTATCCCGGCGGCGACTACAAACGAACGTCTTTGTGTTTCAGCCGCTCTGCGCTCGCGCATGAGGTCTTCATTAAGCCTTTTTCGATCTGTCATTTGTTTCGAACACCTCCTCTATGATTGCTCCAAGATTATAATCAGTCAAAGCCTCATCACATAGTTTTTGATGTTCGGAAAAAATGTGATAAAGTGCTCTTCTATTCTTGATGTTTGATCGGCAAGATTGCGTGTTTTGTAATAATTTTAATTCACTATGATACTTTATAAAATGTAGAGCCGTAAAGGTTCAAATTTGTTTGTCGCTGATTCTATTTAGGTACGCAAAGTTTAGATAGATCATTAGCATACCTAGTTAATATGGTTAAACGTGACTTTTACATTTGGTAAGGTACTAAGATCACAGAAAACTTCATCAGCACCAAATTTGTTGTCCTAGCAATTTGGAAAGTTATCAAATTATACTCTTTCCCTTCGCTTCCAACTTCTTGCCTTTCTTTCTTTCATAACTTGCTATACTTAGTAGGCATCTTCAAGTTGAACTTGTTTGACAACAGAAGCTCCCATATCCAGGCAACACAGATTATTCCTTCATCCCTGTGCGTGCATTTACATCTTCGTAATAAGCGGTCTGTGTTCCCAGAAGGAAGCGACAGAAAAAGCGGATGGCTCCGTCTGATCCACACATTCCTTCTAATGCAAAAGGTAGTAACTGCCATAAGTTTCTTATGAAGATATGCTCTGTTCTGTTGAAGCAGCGCTTGCCCTCGGCTTCGAGCCGATAGAGTCATTATGTGCCATTATCCGACAAAGGCGCTCAACATTTTATGGGTTTCACTGCAATTACTATATGAAAGGATATACCTAAACCTGTTTTTTTTAATCGATTAAAAGCTCATTTGAGTTGTGTATTAGCGTGGGCAAGGGATTGCTTTAACCGCCAGATCGAGGAGAATTATAAGAAATGAAGGCATTTAATATCACAAATTGGAGTTTTAAGTCAATAAAAAAAAATGTAATAAAACAATGACAGTGGCTCCCGACGGGATGACGCTTGAATCAATTAAAGTTAAAGGAAAACCAGCACATTTTATTAAGTACATTTTAAAACCTATTGGAGTTTTTATTTTATTTCGGGGATTGTTTTTTATATTGCTTTTATAAAATTAAGAGCCTTAAAAAACTTGACATAGGAATCCTATTTTGACACCTCGGAAGCATTATCTACCTACATGTGAAACGACTCAAAATTTCAAGTCGATAGTATTAGCAGTTCCAATGATAACGCAGCTGTGACGGAGAGACAGACAGACCCAGTCACATAGTAAGGGTTCCTTTTTATCATTTTGGTTCTTAACCCTAAAAATGTATTTGATCGTAAATAGGTCGAAGTTTGTTGAGATAAGTGTCGCCAGGGCAGGGGAATGAGAATTCTCAAGAACTACCCCGATTGTCTACTATCAGTTATAAGAAGCAAATCATTGACCTCTACACTTTGACCATCGCTGGTTCTCGACGGCTGATTAACTCGTCGGCCACGGAGAGGGGCGGCGGAGTCAACTTCAAAAGATTCAGTATACATTTTAGTACCTCGCCTTTATTACAGTACTAGGTATTTCTTGAAGCATCCACTTCTAATAAGCCTTTCGTTCTTGTTCAATATTAAAAGAATATTAGTTTTTCGGAATCCCTAACAATTAATGACATGTATGACAATAATGCTCTGTTTATTTTGAGATTCAATCATCAGCCTATTCTAGTCCACTGCTGGACATAAGCCTCCCCTAATGAGCGCCATATAGCGATCGTCTTAAATGTTATTAATACATTTTTAATAAATGCTAATAAACGTTTTTTTTTAAACTAGTGTGATAGCGTGGCTGTTAATTGAAATGTTAAAATAAATAGTGTATGCACATAACTTTAGATAAGAAAGTAGGCAGTTAGTTCGTAAAACATACAAAGTCAGTTGGAATGGTGCAACGTAGCATAGCTTTCAGAAATTGTAATCAGACAGGATAGATGACCATTGATTGCGGTGAAGGTGCTCAAAATAATAATAAAGCGAACACGACATACCTATACTCTGTATTTTCGCCTTTCGGGCGTGTTTAGATTTTTTTGTGCAATAGTCTCTTGTCTATATGATTGTTATGACAACTAATGATTATTATGACTTATGACGCCCCGCCCCTTAGGCCTCCCCCTAGCCTACTAATATTATAAAGACGAAATTTTATGACTCTTTCAGGCAAATCCACTAAAAGGATTTCTATGAAACGTCACAGTAACGTAGCTTATGAAAGCCACAGAATACGACTATTTTAATATCCCGGAAAAAATTGCATACTTACTTAGTTCCCGCGGGATAACGAACGGAATTATATGCAGACAAAGTCGCGGGTCCTAGTGCTACCTACTGCCAAGCACGACACGTCATTGTAATCGAAAAGTACCTACACGACGCTCCTTACAAAGATGCATATGCATGACCTGGAGAGGAAATCATATACATAATATAGAAAATTAAAATACAATCGTTAGTTAGCCCCGTTAATGCGGATGAGTGGGAAGCAGCCTACACGTGCGCCTGAGCCGGATGCTGGGGGATTTAATATGATCTACGACTTTATTACTGGTGTGAATACCTTTTGGACCCGAATTTTGAAACAAGATTTGAGCCTTGTACTTTAGGTTTTTTTTTTCATAACATAAGTTACCCTGCCTTCGAAACTTGACCAACCACCTGTTCAATAAAGCCTGAGTCTTCCCAATCGATGGGTAAATTAGAAAAAATATTTGTTAGTGACTATAATGTATGTACTGGACCGTATTCTGGATAACGTCTAGTGCTCATGACTGCATTGACTAGGCAATTGGAACCAAACCAAATTTGGATATCATCGTGAAAGAGGGTTTTTCTAAAAATTTAGTACTATCGCACGTAGGTAGCTCTATGCTTGCAATCTTGATATCTCGATGGAACCAAGAACCTTGCTGCCTCATGAATTTCCGCCGAACGGCGTCTTTTTTCCTTACATGTTGCGGCGCAGGCGCAAAAGGAACAAGACCGGGCGCGAGTCGCCGCGTTTAACAACTTCATCGGCGCTAACGAGGAACTGGTTTCAAAGAAAGATAACCTTTGTGGTAGGACGCTGTAACCTTTTATTCCTAAGAAAAGATACCTAGGTATGTCTATTGAAAGCTGCAACGAATATTCCATTCCATTTGTGAGAGAAGTTTATTTACTAGGATGAAGCTAAGTTGAACGGTGAGATCGCGCTTAGTGGCTAGATATTCCGACGTTTCGTGCCCTTTCGAATCGGGCGGTCACGGGTAGACTTGATAGACTTCATAAATCTTGGATGGAATCCGTGTTTGGGGTGTATTAAGCACGCAGTGAAATATCAGGATCTAGTTTATTGGTAAGTAAGATCCTTCTGTAATTGTAAAAATAAAGGAACGAGGCTATAACTGCAACTTGTTTAATGGGAAGGGTACCAACACTGACCTCCTGCGTAAACTGCCGAACCTCAGAAAATGTTCATGAAAATTTGAACCTGTTGTGTCTCAGGACTATCGATCAGTGTAATAAAAGTATCATATCATATCCCCAAAATAAGAAAACAAAAAAAAAATCTTTATTGAAGGCGACGGATTTGGAGCCATAAAAAACGTGTATCGATAAAAAACATACGTTTTAAAAACCTTTTGTTGGTGTTGGGACAAATTGTCCGGAAGACTGATGGTGTTATGAGAAAGGCTGTTTTGAAATGATTTTGCGTCAGTAAAGGAAACGGGGCGGAGAAAAAACGTATGCTAAGTTAGCACTAGAACTAACTAGAGATAAGATTCGGATGAAAAATGTCTATTTTTTATTTAAATATATAGGTTAGGTATAAAGCAGAATAGAGAAATTCGAAAATGTACAAAAGATAGAGATGGTTTTGTATTTAACTCTGTCCTATACCCAGTAGTGGGACACAATTATTAAAGTGAAGCTATCAAATAATAATTTATACTTATATGTATACAAGCAGGTAAATAATTTTGTTTGAGAGTTTTTTTATATATTTTCTACATTTTATTCAGTATCTTCGATCGACTCAAATCAGAAACGAATACAATAAAATTACACCTACTTAAAAATTTGCGCCTCTTTGATTTTAGAATCTCAATATTCTCAATATACCTAACTTCAGAAGGTAGAGCCATTTAAAATTATTAATGTATTGCATGGAATTCTTTAACGCAATAAATGATTGAATACTTGAATACTTGAAAACTGCTCTAATTCTGATTACTCTCCCATAAAACTATGGTAGTAAAGTAACCATTAAAACAGCTTTAAGAGTTTCAAGAGATTACCAATTAAACGCCTCTCCGGTAATGGCCAATCTCTTACTTTATTTATATCCCTTCATTAAATTGTAAAATATGGTTTCATATTTTACTCTGTCTAAATCATGCGCAAAAAGAAAATGGTAAGTACCTTTTTCTGATTTCTGTAGGAACTTCAAGTAATTTCCAAATTGAATTAGATTTTGTTAGTGGTTTACAAGAAATAGTAAGTAGGTAAATACGTTCAGTCGGTTTTTTGTGGCGCTAAAATTGTAGCACTTCTAAATGAAAACTTTTTACGAATAATTATTACTGGCCACTTAGGGTAGTGCCGGCCGCAGCGCGGCTAAAAAAAAAACTGGCGCTCGCCTTTTGTTTCTTTTCTCTGCGCGCGCCGTGAGACTAGATACGAGCGCCTATTGAAACTAAATAAAATCAAATAAATAATTATAATTTGTACATGTACGCTGCCTCTAATATTAATAATAAGTGTGATACGGGACCCCGACTAGGGCGAGTGTTGTATATTTGTAAATAGCTGTAAGTAACAACTGTAAATATAGTTTTAAGTTTGTACAGTCTTCTTCATTATTTCTACCTATACTTGGCATTTTAATACTTTTCCTGTGTCTACCTTAATATGTATAGTGTACATAATTGTTGTGTAGTCTAGACATGCTAGCGCGTAACGGCATTTATAATTAATTATATTGCCAAATGCCGTCTCCGCCTACGCATGCCCAGCACTGCACAGCCGTACAAAACCGCCCACTGATGCAGGCAATATTTGCAGTGTTCTAGTACCTACCTACTATCTACCTCTCTACATCCTGTCTGCACTGCTTTCCGTCCTCCTACTCCACATCCTGTTGCCTGCCATCTTCCCGTTTTTACTACCTACCTGCACTGCCCTGCAAAGAACACCCGACGGCTCTACCGGCGGACTGCCTGGCTGCGTTGAGTGCAAGGGGAGTGGCTTACTTTCTGTTTACCTGTTTACCCCTTAACTATTTACTATTCTACTTTGTAAATATTCTTTCTTTATTTTTATTGTTAGTTGTTAGGTTTTTTACACTTTATTATATTTGTATATTATACTAAACCTTGTTTGATTTGTATATAGTGAAAATAGGTACTTGTAACATACTAAACGTTACAAAATGTCAAATTAAAGGAAGTTCCGGTTCTAAATTGCATTAAGGTAATGTCTCAGTGCCCGACACCTTCAATCTAACTTCATATGAATGAAAGTGAAAGGTCAATTATTGAAATTTAGGTGTCAAACAATGGTACGCTTAACTCAGGTTTGGCTTTGTAGCTTTGCACCACTGGAACAGAATAAAATAAAGATTATAATTAAACTTCCATTAATTAAAATTTACCTACTTGACTCTACAAATACCAAATTTATGATAAAGTGTTTTTTTATTACAGCGTAGTACCTAACAAAGTACATTACCAATACCAAGCCGCACGTTTTCCCGTTGATGTCTATTGTACTGAACGCGCAAGTTCGCAACGTTTCCAATTTCTTGTACTTAATTTACTCTTTGTAACAATTAAATAAAATGCACATTAAACTAGTAGCAAAGCATTTCATCTAAATTAATTTTCGTGCAGTCGTTCTCACTAGTGAAGAAAACAATCACAAACGCAACCCTCCGACTATGACAGCGTTCTAAACACACAATAAAACAAAATGTAAGCGTACTTCACAATTATTAAAATCCGTGACCATACAAATTTTACTGATCTTTTCTTAAGATGCAGAATTCTTATCTTTAGATTATTAAATATAAAAAAACTTACTTACCTATTGCAATTGATCATGCGAGCATGTAAGCGCCGTCATGTGGCCGTTTGGAGTATGAGACAGGTGCGTACAATTAAAATTTTGATTGATCATTTGAATTGGAACTAGCAGTTGCCTCTGAGTGGGTTGTTTTTAATTTTTTAGAGTTTCTAAGCTCTTAACTAAAGAGTTTGAGTTCACAAGACACATAGGAAAAAATACGTTTTAGAATTAATTGACCGACACTTAGTCTCGGTAAATTTATCCACACGTCTTCTAAGGACAGAATTATCTACTCTTGGATGAAAAACAGGTAGAAATACTTGAATTATTCGGAGTCATTTACAATGCTACAGGTAGGTACCTACCTAGGTATCGATACATGTGCAAAACGGATTTCAACTCATATCATAACCTCATAACCATAACCCCCTTTTTAGGAGTTAAAATATAGTAGAGCCACAAGGCACCTAATACCTACCTAGAGTACCTACATCATCTACTCAAAAGTACATGTAACTACGTACGCACGCCTACTCATGGCTTAAAACTTACGACATATACAAACATATTTATTTGTACACAGGAATACGAGAGAAATAAATAAAACCTTCACTAAATAAAAATAAAAAACTACAAGCTTTCCTACAGAGCCGAGCACAAAAGCGAAAGAGACAGGGATACGGCTTATCTGGCGTTGGAGAGGGACGCAAGATATGGAGCCACGTGACACCTGCCGGCCGCCAAATGAAGATATCGCAGCTGGATGTGAGAGAATCGTGGGCAGGGGTAGGCAACTTTTTGATACTCGACAAAATGAAACTTAGTAGGTATTACTCTTTGGAGGGAACTTTTAAGTTAATTGTGAACCAATTATTTCTGGTGCTCTGGACGATTGCTAAATTAGAGGCTCAATAAGAAAAGCAATGTCAATTGGGCCTGGTGCGGACCAACCTCTTCGCCCGCCTTAATCCGCCACTACTTTCTATCTTAAGATTTTTTTAGGGAGGGAATACGTAAGTAATAATATATCATTCAAATCTAAGAAATAAATATCTCTTTGTGTGGGTGATAGTGGTAATACTCATTCAAAATCGTCAGTCTTGTCGACATTAAAAAAAGATTAAGTACACATGGAACCCTGATTATAAAAAAAAACATTACTGAGGACAAAATGACTTAGCATGAAAGTTATTTAGCCAGTTTTCAAAATATGTATCATCACCTGGCTTTTATGTCACTGGACAGCATAGGTCTCCTCTCACAGTAAGAGTGTTTGGTCACTAGTAGTTATTAATAATTGGTAACACACCCCTCCTGTACCGACCTCTACCAGGAACAAACAAATATCGTTGTGTGTTGCATATATAATTTTGGAGATTGTAATAAAACAGAAACCTGTACACATTATATTTTTTTATGTTCGTTTTTTTTAAATCCCCAAAATTCTGGACAAGTATACATGTATAGGTCGTACTGTTGTGCCTTCCCGGACCTAGTCCTGTTAGTGAAATTCATAATAATAACCTACCTACCTACATAAAAAAATTGTTCAGTACATAAAATTGTTACAGCAGCGTCAAAATGCAGAGGGTGGATTTTCAAACTGGAGATCCCTGGTGTAGTTTGAAAATCCACCCCAGTAATTCTATTAGTATAAGATTTTTTAAATCATTTTAACGAATTGTTTTAGAAAGATTTTTACTACAATTATACGAATTATCAAAAAAAAAATTAACAAAAGGTTTGCGGTCGCTGTCAGCCCCACATCAAAACGTCTACAGATGCTACTAAGGCACGATACTAAAGCCATGCAGTGTTATTGGCTCGAATAAGATGAATAAAAACTTATATTTATTGGTACGTACCTATGTAGGCAACATTTCGAAAGTAAGTGGTTTCCTTTTTTATACCTACCGTTTGTATTAAGTATGTTTGTATTACGAGTTGCAAAGTTTTAAAAACCGCGCTTTCCGTCTCAGTTTACACTTTCACAAAATAAAATAGATTAAGAACTTAATAAAAACAAAAGGAACTCAGCCAAAAACGGGAGCTGTCGACACGTGCAACGCTACCAACTTATCTCTTACACTCACTCCCTAGAAACCCTTTTAATACCAGTATGACGTTACCACCTTGCTAACTGCATTAATAACTCTGTAATAGTATCGGTTTACACACGGTAGGCACTGAGCAAATATTGACGCAGCTCGGAGTCAAACAGTCCCATAATTTGAGCAGGTATCTATGCCACGGGCTGGGATTATCTTGTTCTGGGCGTGATGAGCCGGAAAGGCAAATATCACGCGCAAACAGCTTTGAGCAGTAGGCTGAATAATCAAGGGAGACACGACCCGGTGATAACAGGGCTAGGTGGCCGTGGACCTATAATACGGCCGAGAATACAATTACGTACGTATTACTGTAACATTTTTTTTTTGTTTGCTTATGTTTTATTACACCACGGTATGGTGGAAGTCTTGGGTTCGAACCCCAGTTCGAGTCTTAATTTTTCTGGTCTTTCTGTAAGTATATTTGCGTTTCAGTTTGAAATTTCAGAATTGACGTATTTCTGTTACGAAACGTTTTTTTAATACCTAATGGAAATGCCAACTCACTTCATTTTTTTTTATTAAATTTTGAAAGACGGCTTCGCGGGATTTAGGAAGGTGGATCACGGTCGGAGGTTTGTACTCAACCACAGAGTAAGTACTTTTTTAAGTAGGTTCTTAATTAATTGGGCGGTGGTGGGTGACTCCCGACTAATGGAGTCGGGACGATTGTAGAGGGGAGTACCTATTAATGTCATCAGCAAACCTGTAGAGCTGGGTTAGCAGAAAATTGTTCATTTGTTTTACTTTTTTTTTAATAGATAGCATCGGGACAAATTGACACCAATTGACCTAGTCCCAAACAAGGCAAAGCCTGTACTATGGGTACCAGACAACGGATAAACATACTTATATAGATAAACTAGTATAGGTAAATACATATTTAATTATGTACATATTAAACATCCAAGACCCGAGGACAAACATTCGTATTCATCATACAAACATCTGCTCTGACTGGGGATCGAACCCAGGACCTCAAGCTTCATAGTCAGGGTCTCTAACTACTAGGCTATCCAGTCGTCGACTTTATTCATAGCAGCAAGGGTCATGACAGAACAGGGTCACATACTCAGGGATATTACTGGCATAAGAAGCAGGCAGTTCAGGCATCTATGTTGGCAAGCTAATGCTTCCTTTATGTAATTCCTTGACACTTCAACGCAAACGCGATCGAGACGTATTTTGTGCTTTTTGATTACACTAAGGGCACGGGTTGTATTTTAGATAAAGTCCCTCAAGTGACCCGGACCCGTGGTCCGAATTTCAGGGTTCCTTCAACGAAGTGTAAGAGTAAGAAGTTGTCTCCTGATAAAACATCTGTAGTATTCCAACCGAGGTCCAACGGGTCCGCTGGTGGTAAGACCTTGTGCGAGGTCCGTCCGGATCGCTACCACCATCTTATCTTATCTAATCTTACTCGCTAATCCTGCCGCTAAGCAAGAGTGCTTGCACTGTTGTGTTTCGGTGTGGAGAGTAAGACAGCCGGTGTAATTACGAGCACAGGAGGCATTTCATCTTAGTTCTCTAGGTTGGCAACGCATCTTCTAATGGGTCTCTATGGGCAGTGGTGATCACTTACCATCAGGTGATCCACTTGCTCGTTGGCCTTCCTCGTCGTGTAAAAAAAACCGGCCAAGTGCTAGTCGGACTCGCGCACGAGGGTTCCGTAGAAAGATTTTAACGCTTTTCCCCAGTGTTTTAAGAAATCCAGTGTTAGCACAGCCCTGCTCCTAAGCAAAATGTACGCAGTGTGGGGTCAACTTATATTGGTCTGCGAAATCTACAGACAGACATGAAAATTTAAGATTTTGATCCTTTTCGGAATGGTTGTGCTACAAGATCTACCTTCATACCAAATTTCAAGTTTCTAGGACAACTGGAAGTACCCTTTAGGTTTTCAAAGTACGGCAATTTGTATGGAAACGACTTTTTTAATGACTGTATATTTTGATTGCGTTGACTTAGAAGGTTGATTTTTTCACAGCTTTAAGGGACCGCAAGCTTGAGTATTTGATATTAATTCTAGCAAGCTACCTCTACGCGTTTCAGAGAAAAAGGGTCTTGACAAACAGACAGACAGACAGACAGACGGACAACAAAGTGATCCCATAAGGGTTCCGTTTTTTCCTTTTTAGGTACGGAACCCTAAAAAACTAATAAAACAGGTAACGCGACGCCATTTGTTTATCTCACGGAACAACCTCATAAAAACATATGCGAATAAATTTAACGACTGAGACGGACACCTAAAAAGTCCGCTGTAAATTTTCCGATACGTTTTGATTTATATAAAAGAGGCTGTAATTTACTGCTCATTCGATTAGAGAACTAATATAATATTCATGAGATGATAAAAATCTGTTCCGAGAAGCGATATTAAATTAAAACGTCGTGTCACACGGTTATGTCCGCCCGTACCCGGTACCCACAGGGAATTCTTTTTGTTTTTCTATACCTAATACTGATCATGATCATATCTACAGATGTATGTAAGTATATTTAAATACAAACAATATGTAAGTATTTCGGTATAGACAATGTCAAAAAAGATTTTTCATTTGGCACCCTATCGTTATGCCATAACCGTGAAAGTAGGTATCAAACGATATTGATAGATGTGTAAATGCAGCAGTGTAAATTAAAATTGAAAATTTTATTTAGCAAATAGGCAGTTGAGTGCTCTTTTACACATCATTTTTTTGAGTCTACCAGCGCTTTCGGAAAGACCATGATTGCCAAGAAGAATGCGCCGCAAGAAACTTGGCACAAAGTATTTTTTTCTTAAAACAAGATACATTAGCTCTTACAATACATACGTACTTAAACACAGATGAATCTACAATCTGGTACCATTAGATAATCTGACTAAATACTTATTTTTCGTACTCAATCTTTATCTTTGACGTTCATTGTGCTGAATCATGATAAAAACTTAGAATGCTGGAAGTAGGTACGAGGGCTGTTTGATAAGTGCCCGTTTATGGGAAAAAAAAATATTTTTTTTTTGTATATATGCATTTATTTTTCTACGTAGTCACCTTTTAACTCTATACATTTGTTCCACCTATACTCAAGCTTCAATAAACCATCCAAAAAGTATGATTTTGGAAAGTCATTAAAATAGGCCTCTGTGGCGGCAATGACTTCGTCATTTGATCCAAATCGCTTGCCACCGAGCCATTTTTTTAGGTTGGGAAACAAAAAGAAATCGCATGGGGCCAAATCTGGAGAATACGGGGGGTGAGACAATAGTTCGTAGCGTAACTGTGCTAATTTTAGCCGTCACAACTCTGGACGAATGAGCCGGGGCGTTGTTGTGATGAAACAGTACTTTTTTCTTTTTTAAATGGGGTCGTTTGTCCTTCAACACGGCGTCAAATTCATCCAATAAATTGGCATAGTACTGCCCTGTTATTGTTTTTCCCTTTTCTAAATAGTCAATATGTATAATACCCTGCGAATCCCAAAAAACGGTCGCCATGACCTTTCCAGCCGATGGGACGGTTTTTGCTTTCTTTGGAGCAGGTTCACCCGGTAAAATCCACTGCTTCGACTGCTCTTTCATTTCCGGGTGTAGTGGTGAACCCACGTTTCGTCCACGGTCACGAAACGACGCAGAAACTCCTTCGGGTTACGTTCGAACACGGCCAAACACTGCTCCGAAGTAGTCAGTCGGTTCCGTTTTGGCTCCTCCGTGAGTAAACGCGGCACCCACCTCGCCGATACTTTCTTCATACCCAATTTTTCTTCTAATATGTGTTGTACCCTCTCGATTGAAACGTTAACAGCATCAACGATTTCTCGAAGTTTAATTCGGCGGTCGGCTAAAACGATATTTTCAATTTTCTTAACCATATCGTCTGTAGTCACCTCAACTGGCCGGCCTGGGCGATTCTCATCAAAGACGGTTGTTCTCCCCCGCTTAAACTCGTTATACCAATATCTGACGGTTGTCATAGAAGGAGCACATTCATGGTAAACCGCTTGCATTCTTACTTTTATTTCATCACATGTTTTTCCTTCCAAAAATAAGAATCTAATTACAGACCGATACTGTTATTTCTCCATTTTAACAATTTTAAGTTCACGCCTTCACGGAATCGTTGTCAAATGAGAAAAAAAACAAAAGAATGCCATTTTTTTTTTAATTTTCCCGCCTCTGAAAAATGGCTTAAAAAGGTGGTATACTTATTTGCGGCCAGTGATATTAATATATTTAGAAAACGGGTACTTATCAAACAGCCCTCGTAGTTTTTGGCCGAGAACAGGATTGTGTATGCGAAGGCGATCTTTTTTTTTTACCTGGCATCTCAATCACACTAAACTTGTCAGCTTTTGTCAGCTATCAGCTTAGCAGCCGGGAAACGTTTAAGTATTGTTGACAAGGCTTTCCTTAAAATATGCCTGTAAGTACTTATGTACCTAATATGCCATGATGAAGGCTTTTTCAAAAAAGATGGCTAGGTCGCATTATGATTTGCTCCATCTTAAAATATCTGTCCTCTACGAGTTTTAATCTGGATTCAAATCCTTGGAAGTGTCAGCGTTAGCATTTATTTTATAGACAGGCATATTTCGTTTTTGCTCTACCTAAGTACCTAATCGTTTTTTACTATCCTCTATCTAATTTGCTCTATTTAATTTCGCATTTAGAACGTAAGTATGGATGAATTGCTCGAGAGAAAAACTTGAAGTTCATTTCGTTTCTCCTAATAAAGTAAACTAAGCAAAAGTTTAATATGTGATTGATTGCTTATTCATACATACAATTTTGTTTCAAGTAAAAAAAACAAGGTTTGTACATTCAGAAAGTAAGTATCAGGAAAAAATACTGGCTACCTACATACATCTACACTGTAATTATATTCATGTAAGTATATTCCTTTTGGGATTGCTCAAATTTTACGGAATAAACCCTAAGGTTAAGGTGCAATGAGGTTAGGTTAGGTACCTAAGTATCTATATGTATAATATAAACATAGGCATTAAGCAATTCCTTTCCGAATTTCACGCCTTAAATAAGTGGATACTTAAGTATTCCTTAAATGTATTTACCGAATTTTTTTACCGAATTTACTGTCCTGAAATTATTAAATTTAATTTCAAATAATGATAGACATATCACATGAGCATGCTGTAACAAGGGTAGAAGGTTGCTACTTTTTCGGATATTTTCTATATAGTTAAAACTTCGTACCTAGTCACGTGTAAATACGAATAAGAGTAATTAAAGTTCTCAAATCTCGGCGGACGGCGAGGCTCCGACGCCACGCATCTCGGCTACACAACGAGATGCTAACAGGAAATAAAAAACGTGAGAATAATATAAATTAAGTCCTCTGCCCCCTGGGCCAGCGGGTACAAGCCACAGTAGGTCGTGTGCGGAAGAATGTGTATTTATTCGCTAATTCGCTATAGCTACATGCATTGTTTATTGTTCTGTTGCTGTAGATGTTGGTAAATAGATCGAATGTTTTAGTTTTGTGGGTCATAAACTGGGTCCTTCTCTATACCTACTTCAAAATTACCCCCAGTTCCAAAGCAAAGCAAAGCAAAGCAAAGATTCAGTATAGTGGGACTGGCACGGTTGTGACGTACCTACCTAATTAATTGTTCTTCTGAATTGTTTTTCAGTTAGTCTAAGAAAGTACCTTGAGACCTAAAATTATTCCACCTTTTCCATTTATTTTTAGATTTATGTCAAACCGGGCCTAATACTTGATATTGTGGATGACGGCATGGCATCTTAACTCTGTTCAATTACGAGTACGTTTCTTGTATTAAATAGCTATCAATGAAACTACTTAGTTCTTTCAAAACACGTGAAACGCCTGTACTTATATGGTAAGTGGCCCGCGCCGTGACTGTCGTCTGCTGAGAATCGAGCACGAAGTCTTCAAATCCTGCGTAACATAATCGAGTAGTAACGTTATCGAGAAATTTGTGTGACGTTTGGAATAACGCCCGCCCGTGAGCGAATTTGAAACTAAAATTTAGTATGAAGTTTCTCGATTTCGATACGATAATGTTACGTTACGCATTATTCGAATATTCGTACTCGGGCCTCTGTAATGTGTTATGTATGGCCCGCGCCGTGATCGTCTGCTGTGTGCCTCTCCGCTATCCCCGTCCCTACTCGGCGCGGTCGATAATTGAGACGTCAATTTTTTTTTCAAGCCGTCCCGAGAGCTTTTTGAATATTTATAACTCTAGCGGTCGGTAATTTAACATGGGGTACTTCTCGTTATCTTGGAGGCTCTATCTAACTCTCGTTTTGTTTCCTCTCTACGATTAATGAGGATTGAAACAGGTCTGGCAACTAGAGGTATTGCGGCATAAAACCTTACGATGCTATCAAACAGTTCGAAGTGTTAACGTAACTTGTTTACATAAAATATGTGGGATTCTATTATGTTTAAGGGCGGATAGACATTTGGTTGAAATTTTGAGTAAGATTTTTTTCATGGAAAGAGAGACAGTTGACGCGTACCTATATGTAGCTAACGGCTTATAATAATATACCTACACGCCTATAGGTACGCCAGAGGAAGGACTACGGATTAGTACGGATTAGATAAATTTGTTATTTTGTTAGGGCTCATACCTACTACTTTTTTAATTCAGTTCAGCGGACACCAGGGGGTCGAGCACGAGTTTTCGAATCCTGCGTAACGTTATCGAGTAGTAACGTTATCGATAAATTTGTATGACGTTTGGAACAGCGCCAGCCAGTGAGCCTATTTAGAACTAAAATTTTGTATGAAATAGAAATAGATAGTTAGAACAAAACTTGAACAAACTACCAGTAGGTAGGTACCCAGATTGATTTGAAATTTGTAATTTATACGAAGACCCGATGAAATTTCAGTAATACAGTAGGTATAACCAGCAAACTATTGCGGACATTGCTGCTCCGCACGCCTGCATTGCTTTCTGTGTTCTGCAGGCGTCGTGTGCAACGCAAAAGCTTCTCTTAGGCACAGTAACGGCTCGCATTCGGAGCACAGTGAAGCTTTTTCCGATCACCTACCATTCTTAGGCACAGTAACGGCTCGCATTCGGAGCACAGTGAAGCTTTTTCCGATCACCTACCATTCTTAGGCACAGTAACGGCTCGCATTCGGAGCACAGTGAAGCTTTTTCCGATCACCTACCATTCAATAACATGCGAACCGTAGGCTTTTTCCAAAATCTTGTCACCTCAGTTAAACTCAGCCAAATCAATTCAGCAATGCATAAACAATGCAAGAAAAAAATACTTAAAACTCTTACTCTTACAAGGTAAACGGTAAACTCAACCTTGTGTCTCATTGAATAAAGCTTAAACGTTGTTCGTCAATGATAACATAATCGATCCTGTGGCATTGAATGTAGAGTCTTCGAACTATTTAGACGTCAATCAACCCTGCAGAGATCTATAGATCTCCACGGGTTTTGTCCGACATGCGCACACAATGATCCTTCATAATGTTCACGCTGCGCTTGCGCATAAAAATCCCTTATTGTGTTACAAATAATCCGTAAAATTAATGGCTGCTCCTTTACGTTGGAATCGAACACGCAAAAGGTTTTGTAAAGGTTTTTTTTTATATTTTCTGCCCTATTTAAGCTAAGCCTATTAAAAAAAGTAATGCACTTAGGTACCTGAGCGAGAAATTTAGCAGGTTTAGGCACTTAATTGCAGCGTTAGGTAGGAAATAGTAGGTACTTGCTAAATAGACTAGTTGCTTTGAGGCTTCATTTTTAGGGTTCCGTATCTCAAAAGGAAAAAAACGGAACCCTTATAGGATCACTTTGTGGTCCGTCTGTCTGTCTGTCTTTCAAGATCCTTTTTCTCTGGAACGCGTGAAGGTAGCATGCTGAAATTTATATCAAATACTTAAGCCTATGGTCCCTTGAAGCTGTGAAAAAATCAACCTTCTAAGTCAACGCAATCAAAAGATACAGTCATTAAAAAGGCTATTTCCATACAAATTGCCGAAATCCGAAAACCTAATGGATACTTCCAGCTGTCCTAAAAACTTGAAATTTGGTATGAAGGTAGCTCTTATAGCACAACCATTTAGAAAATTCTCAAATTCTTAAATTTTTGTCTGTCTGTAGATTTCACAGACCAATATAAGATGACCCCACACTGCGTACATTTTGCTTAGGAGCAGGGTTCTGCTAACACTGGTCAACTTAAAACATATTTCTACGGAACCCTCGTGCGCGAGTCCGACTCGCACTTGTCCGGTTTTTAATACTTAGGATACACATTGGCAGTCTTCGTGTTTTGTCTTCTTTTTATCGTGTATGCCTATGATAGTGTTAAACACTTTCTTGAGATGATAACTTTACTGAGATTAAATGTAAAGGGCAAAGGGTAGAAACATGATGACAGCGTAAACTTTCGATGCTAGAAAAAGTCAGTAGGTAGGTGGTTTGTTGTGTTCCTATATCTAATGCTCATTTGCCTACTCAAACTCGTTTAAGTATCATCTAACTATTAGTTACTCTGTAACTTGTGGCAGTGGGCGGGGCACATAGCTCGCAGAACTGATGGCCGACGGGGCAAAAGGTTCTCGAATGGCGTCCACGGACCGGGGACGAGCTGTCGGTAGGCCTCCAAAAAGATGGAGCGACGACCTAGTAATGATCGCGGGACCGCGGTGGATGCGCAAAGCACAAGACCGGTCAGAGTGGAGAGCCTTGGGGGAGGCCTATGTTCAGCAGTGGACGTCTTTCGGCTGACATGATGATGATGATGATGAGTTACTCTGTGGCGAAATACTTATTTAGACTAACTCTTTGAGCCTCAAGCGTTTGTTTGAATATTGAACTGGCCGTCTCGTTCGCACGTTCCAACTGTGGTTCTCTAATGAATTCTTCAATCCATTGATGATTCGTTTCATCGCTTCATCTTTCGAGTACAGTCAACAGCAGAAGCAACTGAAACGGTCACAATGATCTACACGAGCTCTTATGTTTATAACAATGCAGCCGTGCTTAGATTATTGTGACCGCTTCGGTTGCTTTTTCTGCTGCTACCACCATAGAGAGATCTCACTCCAGGCAGATGTAATGCCTGGGGACCGAAGTCCGTTGGAAGAGAGTTGGAAGTTGTATTTATATGCAACGTGATGCAACCGACTTAAGAAACTTCGTCAGCGCGATGTAGAATAGATAACTGCGAAGAACGTTCGATGACTAAATGGCGCTAGGAGTCGTTAAAAAGTCGTAAGTTGGTACTCCTACTGTATGACAGCCATTTTCTTTAAATAGTTTACCCTAACGGATAGGCAAAGGAATCTCAATGCCATCCATGTATGTTGTTTTTTTTATTAGTTTGTTAATTAAAGTCCCGTCACAGTCAGAGTCGTCAGTCTATCCTAGTCACGTCCTGTTAGATGCTCATGCCATCCGTAAAGCGTAAAGTGTAAGCGATCAGCGGCCGGCGGGTACTTGGGGGCAACAAACAGAGAAAACACGCGTTTCCACTTTTATTCCTTCATTTACTGGGCACCATCACGTTGACGTATTTATAATACACTATCTTTATTATCCACCAAACAACATTAAGCACAGAAACTAAAATTCAATTTACTGACACAATCCACTTTCAACGGTTTCCCGCCAAGCGCCATTTCTGAGCACTTTCATCAGCTACCTCTACCTACCTACTCAAATGATTTTCTCTTTGAGTTTTCTTGTATTTTGTAGTATTTATACGGTTACCACAAGAAAACATGATTTAAAACGATTCAGTTGGTTCACAAACCAATGTTTTAGAGAAAAGTAATAAAATAAAATATTAATAATTATCGTTATGTTGGTGCACTTGCGTTTTTTCGTAGTCGCTCAAACTGATTTGCTCCTTACAATCTTCTTTACGAATATCTGTATTTCACACGTTCCAATTCGTTTTGTTATGATGGCCACACTTGTTAAAAATGTTATTTCACACGAATTGAGATATTTTTTTCAGTGAAAGTACTTATTTGTGTCTATGGTTATATAAAGACTTTCCATGGTCAAGATTAAAAACTTCTCAATCCTTTACCCAACCAATGACATGTCAAGAATTTGACAGTTTCACTTATTTATCCTATCCATAATTTTCACACGAGAAAGTGACTTGTGTCCAAGAGTTAAATATTAAAAACTAGGTGTTCTATTCAATAAAAACATATATGTGTTAAAATATTACATGCCTTAAAAGTAGAAATAGTAATATTATCTTGCCTTGAATACTAATTTCCAAAACAGAGGTCAGTTTCTTCGTTACGATTACGGATATTTTTTGTTGATACCAATACCAACGTCATTGCAAAAATTATAGAAACCTGACAACAAACAGTGTCCTAATCAGAACCTGCAGCACGTAATTGGCAACTTTTGGACTTATGTCCTCTATCAGTGACAGGAGGTTAATTTGTGATTGTGAATTATTTCTACTCTTACTTTCTTGTAGGTGGGATGCGTAAAAAGCGATTGAGGTAGTGCTGGTTATCAAGAAGTCTGTGTTAAGACTGAAGCAATGAGTAATGCAGGAGGCCCACAGATAATGAATAACTTGCCACCTGGAGTGAATCCTGAAAACAATTTGTTGCCTGGAGGGCCCATTGTGAACGCCACCATGAATCGAAATAGGAATAATAATCAAAATCCCTTATTTAATGTAAGAGAAAGGTTGTTTCATGCATTGTTTTTTAAATTTGCTGTGGCCTATGCACGGACATTTCCCAGGCCTGTAAGGAGGTTCTTTGAGTTTCTTGTGCTGTTGAAAGCAATTGTGGCGTTTTTTGTCCTTGCTTACATACACATAGCATTTTCAAGAACACCAACAACTTGTTTGAATCATGTGAAAGATTCATGGCCCAGAGATGGCATTCTGCGAGTAGAGATACTGAGGAACCCGGCCCACGACTACAGTATTGAACAGAGCTATGCAAAAGAGCATAAACTTAAAAAAGATAAGGATGAACTCAATTCTATGCTCGGAATTCTAGCTACTGAAGGGTAAGTGTACATCAATGTTTTGCTTATGCTGTTTTTTCAAAAATTATGCTCATGGCTTAGGACACAAGGTTATTGCCTAAACACAATAAGTCAATATGTTTTATCTGATACTGTGGCAATTGGACTGTGATTAAAAAAAAAGGATTAATATAAAGTGAGCTTCTTGATGTGTTTTGAAAAATTTCTCAAAAGTAAACATTGTGCAAATATAAACAAATAAAAGCTACTCCTATCTAGTGGTTACCTGTGACTATGTCTGCATAGAAGTAATTCATCATTATCCTGAGGGAACTTTGCAATTTTCTAGGATGAAAAGTAGCCTACATGTTATTCTGAGGTATAAGCTATAATACTGTGAACTTTTATCAAAATCTTTTCTATAGTTGTTATGTCAAATACTAACCAACATCCAAACATTGTAACATCCATGCATCCCTCATCACAAACTTTCACATTTATAATATTAATTATATTATTAATTGACGTAATATAATTTTTACTGTAAAAACTACAAATTTTGTTATTTTCTCTCTTGTTTTAGTCAAGCCTCAGTTAATTAATATGTAAATAATTATTACATAATAATATGTGTAATAATAAAAAATTGTACCTTTGTAGGATGAAGACCTTGCATATTGCAAGCTGACCCTGACATTTGAATGGTTTGGTTTAAGCCAGTAGGACTTAGCCAGTGCTTGCAATAGTTTTCAATGTCATTGACATGTCTTAAAAATAAGTGACCTCAAAGTAATGTGCAAGACTTTAATATAGTTGAAAAGTAATTGTATGAAAATGAAGGTTTTTTAGTATCTTATTATAGTTACAGTTATAGTTACAGAGTTAGTACCAACATCTATTAGTAATAGAAAATATTTAAGTACAGAGTAGGTACAGATATTTATTTGAGTGTGTCTAATAAATTTTCACTATCTCTCAGTGCTAAAAAAATATTTTATCAAGCATTTGTACCTAAAAAATGGGAACCCATTTATAAACTTTTAAAACTTTTGAATGGGCATTGTAGTTTGGGAGCACAATCACAGATTCACTGAAATTATTTGTATCATTCAAAAAATTGCAACCCCAGCCAAGACTTAGTTTATTACATATTCCAGCCAATTATGCCAATTGTAAACTTTCTCAGGTGACATTGCTGACCTAGCTTTCACTTTTTAGGAAACAGTATTGACAAATGCTTAACTTGCTTTCCAGGTTCATCAACATTGAGTCTTCATCCAATGATGATGTAAAAGATGATGAGTACCTCCGGGATGGTACTGACTATGGCAACATCACCCGTATCTATGATGAGATAGAGGAAGCAACAGAACATGTGGTGGAGACAACTTATATTGAAAATAAAGCTGATGATGACGAAAGTGCTCCTGATGAAATAGAAGTTGATCTAAATGCCACTATAGTGTCCGGAGAAGATGTGGAGCCTTCTTCCTCAATTTGGGAAGGTATTTTGGGCCTTGTGGAGGACCTTGACAGAGATTCTAAAGTTGTTGAGGTGAGACCATAGACAGTTAACAGTTTTGTGTCAAACTTAAATGTGCTTGGAGTGAATGTCGGTCACTTGTATAACAAGAGGCACAGAGACTAATGTTGATACCCTCTCCCACACCTGAACAGCTTCAAAGGCGTATTTAAGTTTGAAGTGTACTGCACACAAGGTAACTTGCGGCTAGATATTAACTATATCGTTTTGATAAAAACTAATTCATAAATGCATCAGTTGAGAGTGCAGTGGTATACAGTTTAATGTGAACCATCATTACAAAATATGTTATTAATTAAAAATCAATTTAGTTGTTTATGTATTGGTTTGATATTGATATATGAGTGCATAAATAGAAGTGAATCATAAATAAAAAAAAATATGTACAGTGGAACATAGAACTTCCTCCTTTTTTGAAGTTGGTTAAAAAGGGAAACCTGTGTAAAAGTTAACTATTTAACTAGCATCTTATAGCTTATAGCTCAGTAGGTAAGCATTCAAGTCAGTATGTGACTATTCCTTTTCATCTACAATGATTGAATTAGGGCTCACTGTAACTGAGAACCTTATTACTTCAATAGGGACAATTTAACTACTGTGGGATCACTGCTTTGTCTGTCTGTCTATTGCAAGTAAATCAAAACTTAATGGTGTAAGTACTTCCTATTGACCTAGAATCATGATATTTGGCACAAACCAAGGTCTCATGACACAAACCAAGGAAGAAATCTGAAAACTGTAAACTTGTTATATCACATTTTTGTTTGAGGATATTGATGAATAAGGAAGAAAACTTGTGTAGGTATTGTTATATTGCGAGGTAGGGAACCCTCGGTGCGCAAATTCAAATCCCACTTGACTGGTTTTTTATCAGTTGATTAAAGTTGTAGGTACATTACATTTCATATTGTTGTCAGTCATTACTTAGCATTTTATGACTGACTTTGTTAAAGTATCATTCATTATCAGGCAAAGCTGCCGTGATGATGATATATCAATATTGTTGTCATTATTATGATCATGCCTGAGACATGACCTGTTAGTTTATTTTCTGCATATATTTTCAGGCGTAATTGTGGTCAAACGCAAGCCTATAGCATATAAAAAAAACCTTGAATCCGCAATACAATGTTACACATTATTTTAGGGTGCCCAAAACAACTCCCGTTTTTCAATGACTGTGAGCGTCAGAAACTAAATCAGAATCGATATTATATTAAAAATCTATGACATACTGTATATCATAATCCAATAATCTTTTTTTTAATTGCATCTAAAAATAATTTTAAATACTGTTTTAACTCTGTAGATTACATTTTGACCAAGCTACCTACTTTGACCCTTCATGGCCCTGGAAGTCCGAATTAATTAAAGAAACTTAAAACATTAATAATAAATAATGTCGATCATTCGTAATAGTGACGCAAAAGGGGTAACAAATAATAATTTAAATTAATTGATTTCCATATCGTAATAAAATAATTAAATATTAATATTGTAATTGAAGTTAACTCTGCTTCATCTTACTGTTGAAAAATATTTTAAAAAGTATTTTGCATGGTTTGAAATGAAGCCATACGGGGATTTACACAAGTGTTTCTTAATATCATAAATATGTATGGGCTCACTAATGACATTAGTCTCATTATCCTAATACGTCAGTCACCATACGAATTCGGTTCGGTGTTGTATGTTTAACTATAATTGATGTTAGTTTTATAGATTTATATTGTTTGTGTGATTCATGAATTTGCATTTATTTATTGCAGGAATCACTGGACGAAGCAGCGACGAATGATTCTTCAAAAGGTAATAACTATTTAAATGTATCAGGTACTGGTAAAATACTTATATAGGGCCCTAGGTTTTGCCTACCAATGAAATAGACGGCTTTACCATTACGCTGATGTCCTATCTAAAGCATAAAAATAAACAGATATATCAGTGAAGTGCTAGCCTTACTGCTATTATCTACTGTGCGTCGTTTTTCCATCGTATTGATGGTCTTGTTGGACTCTAGCTAGAGCAGCTAGCTACAGCACTGACTACCATCCTAAAGACTACTTACCAAGTACATCTTTTATTCATCACCCTACCAATATGTCAACTCCCGCGTGCTCTCCGTACATTCTGCTAGTATTATATTTGTTACATGACAAATCCTTAGCACTGTCAGGGTTCCATAGCCAAAATGGCAGAAACAGAGCCCTTGTAGTTTCGTCATGTCCGTCCGTCCGTATGTCACAGGCATTTTACACGAAAACTATGAGGTGTATTAATGAAATTTGGAGTATAGGTGTCTTGTAGAAGCCGCTACTTATAAATTGCTACCTTGCATTTTCTTTGTACCTTTTTCTGTTTTGTTTATTATATGGTGTTGAATAAAGAGTTCTTGTATAAATATTTCTATGGGGGCATTCCATACTTACATGTAACAAAAGTAAAAAAAAAAAATCAGCAAATGTGGCAAATATTTCGCCAGCTCTTTTAAAAACAAGCTACCTACTTTAGTTGGCGGACTGTGCTTAATGAGTAGTTTTTTTTAGATGACGACTATATCCTGGAGTACTCTCTCGAGTACGGCTTCCTCCGTCTGTCGCCGAGCGCACGGCTGCGTCTAAAGATACCAGTAAAGATTGTCACTCTCGATCCGAGCAAAGACGAGTGTTTCGGCGATCCCTTTTCGCGATTTGTCCTTGACGAATTCCTGGGTTACGATGACCTGCTTATGGCCTCTATTAAGTCTTTGGCGGAGCAGGAGGACAACAAGGGCTATTTGAGGTAAGAAGGCCTGTATTTACCCGAAATCATTTGTTGGTCCACGTTTGTATGATGAACGCTTCAGTCTTCAAGAGCTCTGAACTAAGCTACTTAAGGTCGTGCTTATGATGCTGCGAAAAGCATGCGCGCATGATAGTTCACAACTGTTCACGCATGTCCATACTTACTATAGCGTAACGTCAATACGTTATGGCTGTTTAGCCCAATGATCAAAAACATCAACACTATGGAACATTTTGAATGTATTCGGATATAATAATGCTTATAGTCGGCCCGGGGAACCTTGATCCCTATGACACTGACAGTTATTCCCACGAGACAACCTTGCAGTGGCGTCACCGTTACATTAGAATCGAATTTGAAGCGTCTGAAAATGTCATTCATTAATTTTAGGTAGATATATGCCATTACAATGATATTCCGTTGGAATTATAACAATTCTTAACATTTACAAGAAATTATCTCAATCAGACTACGTTTACGTCCTGCAAAACTTACTTCGTTTGGAAGATATCGACTAGTGCGGAAAAGTATTGATGAACAAATGTCCATAATGGAACGAGTGTACAAAATACATTAACATAGTTTAGTTAGTTTCAGTGTCCGATTTATAATAATTTCGGTTCCTATAACGAACGCGTGTTTACCGGGTAAAAAAGTATGATAAGAAAATGAAATGGGTGCATTTTTATTTTTGGAAAACTTTCATTTTACTTAATCTATGCCAAAAAACTTAAATCATTACAACAACAACATAACAAACATTAGAAATGCAGATTATATTTTTAAAAACATGTTTACCAACGTGGCCTATAAAAAAGTTAAGTTACATCGACACGACCCATCACTAACATGAACTGTCATAAGGATCAAGGTTCGCCGGGCCGACTGTAGGGTACTGTCATTTGACATGTTCTTTTTATCTGACAGGAATGTAATCACCGGAGAGCATTATCGCTTCGTGTCAATGCTGACAGCGCGAAGCTCATACATTGCTGCGTTCTTCATTATGCTTGTATTTGTAAGTATTTTAGTACTTAATTGATTGCATCAGAGGTTACTTTGCCGACCGTTGGTCGGGGGTGAACAAAGTAATTGTTTTAGTTGTTATTTTTTACTTGCCTACCTATCAAATTTTTGTTCATTATACGATACCTACTAATTAAAACCATCAAAGATCCCTCCAGCAACAATTTATTTGAAGAACTTCATTGAACTCTGACGTACATTTTGGAAGTCAATAAAATCAGTTCCAATTGGCTAGGGTTATGTGATTCGCGATGTGCTGATGTGCATTCAAGTAGAATTTATTGGGCATCTCTGTTGCTCAGGTAATAGTGCGCTCTTAACAACATCGGCGAAAACGAAACGTAACTTTTATGCAAAAACAGTGCGGCGTTCAGTTACTTTTTTCTTGTAGTATTTTGATCAGCACGCCATCTATCGTCAAGTAGCTGAACTCATGTAATTGTAAGCTTGGGCTGTATTTTGAGAGCGTATTCCGACGAACATCCCTCTTGACCTCCATCTACCGTCCAGTAGCGGTACTAGACGGAGTAATTTTGTTGACGGGAAAGGACAGTGTTCAGGAGAAACTAATAGATGTCATTTTCACCTAATTCTGTGGTATTTGAACGATTACTGATTTTTATGTTGAAATTGATTAATATTTGTTATTTTAGATTGAAATTTTATTTTACGGTATCGTAGAAATGGTGCTTACATTACTTAGGATGTGATGAATGATAATGTTATGACGAGGTCTCGATGAGGCGAACTGAAGCGAGAATACAGAAAAAAAGGAGGAAAATATAGCTTAGTCTGGAGATATAACTCCCTAAATAGTTGTAATGTTTTGTTTTAATTTTTATATGTACTTTTTTTTGCATTGTGAGTTGTTTATTTTTTAATTTTATAGCGCATTGGCTTTGCTGTAATGCTGTAAAATTGTTTTGATAATAAATAAAGAAATAAATAAATAACGGAAAGACCATAAAATTAAATAGGTATCATACCTACCATAATTAAGTAATATGTTGCAACAGAAATGATTATGGTGCTTAAATGTTGAAAAAAAGAAGATGAATCGAAGCTTCTTTTGTATTCTAATTTTTCTTTATTCGTGTATATACTTGTACTTTATACGTGTGCTTGACAAACGTAACTTTTATGCGGTAAAATTGTACTAGAACTTGAGTTATGCTAGTTTCAGTTCAGATTTGTAAAAATAAAGTCACAGACTAAATATAAATAACAAGAGCATCGGACTTGGATAATAAACGTGAATACCTAAATGGAGCTTTTTATAAAAATTGTTTGAATTCACGATCATACAAATTGTTGTTACCCGCGACTTTTGGCTGCGCAGAATTCGTTCGTCGTTATCCCATTTCATGATTCTAGTTCATTGGGAAGGTTTTGATTTTTTAAGTACTTCGAAGTGATCCTATGAGGGTTCCGGTTTTTCCGTTTGAGGTACGGAACCCTAACAAAACCTCAACATGTTAGAGCAAACCCCGTCGGGCAGTGCCTGATGTGTGGCAACCCTAGTATATATTTATTCTCCTCGGCCGATTTCGGCCACGGCGACTGCTTCAGCTCCGCTGCTGGTGACGTTCGTGTGCTCTCGTATGACTCACATAGCCAATTTTGTTAGTAAAGGTCCGCCTGCATAGTGGACACGTGAGCTCACCATTGGAGTAGTTATAGCTGATTGCCGCAGGTGGTCGGACTTTCAGCTCATCCCGTCTGACGTCCAACTCGGTACATCGACGAGATTCAAACTTTGAAGTCTCTTTTTTCACAAAAGACCTCCATTTTGACGGCCGAATAGCCTAGTGGTTAGAGACCCTGACTATGAAGCTTGAGGTCCCGGGTTCAAATCCCGGTCGGGGCAGATGTTTGTATGACGAATATGAATGTTTGTTCTCGGGTCTTGGGTGTTTAATATGTATATAAGTATGTTTATCCGTTGTCTGGTACCCATAGTACAGGCTTTGCCTAGTTTGGGACTAGGTCAATTGGTGTCAAATTGTCCCATGATATTTATTTATTTATTATTATTTATTTTGTCCGATTGACTGCCCGCTTTTCCCACTGTGTAGGGTCAACATTCAGGCTCTTCATATGGCGCTTAAGAACATGTTTGTACCTGAGCAGTTGTTCGCCGTGCTTTCGCTTGCCCTCCTCAAGTTCCGAATAAAAGACGTGCTTAGCCACGCGACCCTCTGCCATCCTTGAAACGTGTCCGCCCCAACGAAGTTGACGTCGCATGAGGTAGACCTCAATTCCACTTACTTTGGCCCTGCGCAAACCTTCGGCAACCCTAGTATCAGACCAATTAATAGGTATCGCGAGGTGCGGCTCTGCTTCGCCACTAAAATCACGGCCCTCTCCCCGAGTTACAGTTATTGCGCTTTTACAGCCCTTTCAAACTTTATTACGGTTCCAAATTCCACCTCTGACGCGCACCGCGCACCGTTACAGTAACCTTGTGTTTGTTTTTACAAAACTCTTCACGCCAAATGCTTGGCGAGGGTTTTTCATCGTAGAAACAGTATTTTCAAATGGGTACAGTGGCAAAATGTTACGAAATTGGGATGTACCTAATTATTAAACTAATTCAAAAACTTATGCTAATTCAAAAACCATATCGAGGAACCATAACCAAATCTGATAACTGGAAATTAATAAGAAAACCTATAGGTTTTCTTATTAATTTCCAGTTATCAGATTTTATAATTATGTTTATATTCGTAAGTTAACGCTATTTTTAGGGTTCCGTACCTCAAAAGGAAAAAACGGAACCCTTATAGGCTCACTTTGTTGTCCGTCTGTCTGTCTGTCTGTCTGTCAAGACCCTTTTTCTCTGGAACGCGTGGAGGTAGCATGCTGAAATTAATATCAAATACTCAAGCCTGCGGTCCCTTGAAGCTGTGAAAAAATCAACCTTCTAAGTCAACGCAATCAAAAGATACAGTAATTAAAAAGGCTATTTCCATACAAATTGCCGATTTCCAAAAACCTAAAGGGTACTTCCAGATATCCTAGAAACGGCGAGACGCACACTGCGCGCCGCGGCTCTGCTCGCCGCGGCGCGCAGTGTGCGTCTTGCCGTCGCTGGGTCGTGCGGTCCCAGAGGAAGGACTACGAAATAGTCCAAAACATGTCGGGCTAAACTCGACTTATATACGTGAGTGATCCGTTTTCATTTCGCTATGATTGAGTCTCACGGTAGTTTCATGTTAAAAATGTCCTAGAAACTTAAAATTTGGTATGAAGGTAGCTCTTATAGCACAACCACTCCGAAAAGTCTCAAAATCTTAAATTTTTATATCTGTCTGTAGATTTCGCAGACCAATATAAGTTGACCCCACACTGCGTACATTTTGCTTAAGAGCAGGGCTTTGCTAACACTGGACTTCTTAAAACACTGGGGAAAAGCGTTAAAATCTTTCTACGGAACCCTCGTGCGCGAGTCCGACTCGCACTTGGCCGTTTTTTTATTTTATTTAGCTTTCCTTGGATCTTAATCGTTGTGACGAAGATACGGTCTCGTAAAAGTTATTTGGGTTTATCTGTGATCGATCATATTTTATTTTTGGGAGTCCAAATCACAGTTGTGGTGTATATTCTTATTGTAAACCTCCAAGAGGCGGAAACCGAATCACGGTTCGATTCGGTTCGCGGTGGTAGGACCTGCCACTCGTTCGCGGTTGTAAGACCTGCCATTCGAATGTAACTGTCAGTCTCACTCTTATTACAAAATTAAAATAAAATGAAATAATTAAACACTTATGAAGCTATGAAGCAAAAAGGAAGTTGATATTTGAATATATTAATTAATAGTTTTTAGATCAAAAGCTTTAGCCATGTCAAAAAAGATTGGCCGGTAACTTAATATTATTTGCTTCAGTTGTAAATTTAATAAGGTCAAAACAAGCTAATAGATAAACCCCGACGGAAACCACATTGCTCTGGAGTCTGGTTGAAAGAAAGTGGTCATGTTTTATTAAAAAGTTTTTGTACATAGCGATCTCCATAATCTTAGCCAATACCAAGAGAGGCACAATAGTTACGAGTCGGCAGTCATTGGTTTATTTTCTGTTGCCTTTCTTAAATATAGGTTTGACTAGTGACAGTATCTGAAAACTCCTTGTTCGAAGGAAAGGTTTATATTATCAGCAAGTGGAAGGCTCAAGCATTCCTCATTAGCTTTAAGATTTTTTGTTGTTACGTCATCGTAGCCACTGTTGTTTGTTTATTAACCCTGGACTCGAAATTAAAACGCATAATTTCACAGATGCCTTGATATTGTGGGTTATGTAATAATTAGGTATTATTTAATCTTAAGTATTTTATGTAGTCTTTCGTATTGTAGGCTTTGTATTTAGAAGATAATATTATATCCCAAGTAGCTTTACATTTCTTAAGATTATTATTGTTTATGTACATGCAGTTAAATGTTATTACTTATTTGCTAAGATTCATTAATAAGTACATTTTTTAAATATATTTCTGTACCGCTCACCGTCCTGAATGCATTGTAATGTGCCACTGCTTATCTCAATACACATTTGGCAGCAAATCCGATTGGCTGACGTCAGGAAGCAGAGAAATTGCATTAATCAATTGTCAAACGGCGCGCATACCGCCTAACATATGTCTCCGGTTACATAGAGTGCGTACTGTCAAAGCTCAAAGCGAATTTGAGGAATTTCCAATTCTGCCTTCGCATTATTTATTATTACTTTCATTCTAGCGTTCAAATAACTGTCATCCAGCCATACTTTAATAAAGCTAGTCTGCTCTAACACGACAAATTAAACGGCAAAGTAAACTATGCGACAGATAAATTCCCGGCGTGCAATGCCTCATTTCGCATTTCCAATAACATCAGTAGGTATCACGGTGAGAAAAATAAGGGTACCGATTTATCGCGCACGTCATTAGTTGGTGCGCAGGTATAGCTTTATTAGTTTTCGTAACCGTGTTTGTCATATTATTGTAAATTGTTGTCAAAAGGTTGCCCGCAAGCCCTGGCTCAAAGCTTAAACGGGTTGAAGTTATGTCGTTCATAGTGCTTCATCAAGGTAACGGTGTACCAATCGGGTAACAATTTCGAAGTTGCGAGTTTCGGGAACAACAATGTGTTAGCTAGCTAGCGTCTGATCGATCACTGTTGGGGGCGATAATAAAAGCAGGAGCCCACATATTAACCGTGGCGGTTTTAATATTAACTGCGGTGCGGGATCGATGCTCGGCGGCTTTTTACTTTACGGTTACCGTAAAAACTAACAGCTTCCCGGTGGCCGGATTACGTACGGCCCATTGCGCGGACGCCGCACGCCCCGGCGCGCTGCGCCGCTCTGTGCACTGCACTGCTCCCAACCGTCCAACCAAAATGTTTGTTTGGCTGCGAAACACTCTTATGTATTGAACTTTTACAAACTACCGCCCGTCACAATCTCTGGGCGTTCCGTGTTCGTCGACTGGAGCTGTATATCATATCGACTCTGTGAATGTAACTTGGTACTCCTTTTATACTGACTTAATCGTCGAACGTATAGACTAAACGATCCTGATTTAAATTGCAATAGTATAAACGGCAGATAGTTCTTTAGTGGTCACCCTGTTACTTATTACAAAGTTCAATTCGGAATGGTTGCGTAGAATCACGTACGAAGGTAGGGACGGCGTCGCTCGCGCTATCAATCTTTTCGCCACATCATTTGCTCCCCGGGCCGCATCGGCGCGATTGAATTTCATTAACGAAACGCTTAGTGCAGATTGAATCCATTTAAGTAACAGTGCGATCGCTAAATATTGCCCCGTGCAACACTAAGCGTATCGAAAGACTCTGGGTTAGAGTTCACGTTTAATTTAATTGTCTGCGGTTAGCTCCGCCTCTGCAAGAACGTATACGGTTATTTGCTCTTATTGCTGCAGAATTTTATCATTAAGTTCTTTGTAATTTCACACATACAGCATGTGTTCTTATGGGAAACAATGGCCAGCGAAAATAAGTACTTTGGATGCTCACAATAAAGTATTTCTTCATTAAATTTTTGTTTGATAATAATGTCAGATATATTTTAGCTGTTTCCGTTGTCTCTTTATAAAGAGGACAAGTATTTTATGAGTGCCGGCAGAGCATGCCGGGCTATCTGTGTTAGATATCTTTATTCTTAAAATACTTAACTGTTCGTTGAGCAAAGTTTTCTGCTTTTTTCAAGCCGCAAGTTGTCGTCAAAGCTAAACATAAAATAAAGGTGAAATAGTGAGAAAACATTTTGGAAGACTTCAAAAAATAGTCTTCCAGTGTAGTCCTGTTTAAAATTAGTTCAGATCTGTGATTAAGTGATCCATTACAAAATACCGAAAGTCCCTAAATTTCTTTTCTAATTATGTAATTTTGGTTTCAGACGGTATCTATCTCAATGCTTCTGCGATACGCCCACCATCAAATCTTCGTTTTCATAGGTAAGTTTATAGTTATTTAAGTTTTTATGTAAATTACCCTGTTTAAAGCCTAGCCAAACTCTAGTTATATGAGTCTGTGAACAGTAAACAATGATGTCATTTATATCATTTTGATGTTTATAATGGTTAGAAAATCAAGTACTTATCGTCATTATACGGCAAGTGAAAAGTCTTATCGCGTACTTAGCGGGCACGTTATAATAAGGGCAATTACGGGCTGTTAGATTAATTCGGCGAAAAATTCTCGAGTCGTGAGCCGGCTCAGCGGCAATCTCTTTGTAATAACAACAATTGCGAATAACGCCCGCGGCCTCGCCCCACCCTGCCTCCACTTGGTACTGAAAAATAAAAATATCACGGGTCGGATTTACCTAGCGCTCCCCCACTTTGATCCGTCGACAATTAGCCAGATAGAGATAATTTTTTCTTTCCCTATTTGCCCCGCGCCTGTATTTCGGCTAAGTGTTTCAATTCGGTGATTGTTTCAGATAAAAAAAAAATCGGCTGTACAAAACCAAGTCCTACTTCCTTTAATAATAAAAAAACTAGCTGTTGCCCGCGACTTCGTCCGCGTAGATTTCGGTTATCGCTATCCCGGGGGAACTATATAATTTTCCCGAATAAAAAGTAGCCTATGTTATTCCTCAATATTCAAACTATCTTTTTACCAAATTTCATCTAGATTGGTGCAGCGGTTTTTCCGTGAAGAGGTAACAAACAGACACAGAGAGACAGAAAGACAGAGAAACAAAGTTAGTTTCGCATTTATAATACGTATTATTATTATTATTATTTTTTTTACTATAAACTGACTAGAGATTGACCCTATCTCACTTGATGGAAGGTGCAGATGAGGCCTAAAGGTGTCTACCCACTACACCGTATCATACCATGACCGTATTAGGAACGTGTCAGGCAAAAAAATGTTCTATGTATAGAAAACTATGGGACTATGCCCACTAGCACGTTTCGTCACCGACCAGCACCGTAGCGTGCCGTGCACGGACCGTCAACAATTGACGGAGAGAATATTTTGCCGGTGCTGAAACGCTACGTGCACGGCACGCGACGGTGCCAAGCCGGTGCGCGCAGGCGGCGAAACAGTGAGCATACGGGCTATAACCGCGTATGATGACCGTTCTAAGCACGTTATAAACGCGTTGCCACGTTTCTGTTATTAGAAGTTTAAGCTACTGTTATGTAATGAGGGCTACAACTAGCATTAACATAACATTACATTAATGAGTAACAGCAAGTAGCAATTACCAACTTGTCCCAATTTTTTTGTTTTTATCTAACATGTTTGTCTAGTTTTAAGTTGTGGCAATAAAGATTTTTATTATTATTCCCGTATATTTATTACAATCTTAGGCTAGGTTTTCACAATATTCATATAAAAAGTAATAAAACAATATTAATACAAAATATAAAAACATTATAAAAACCTAACCTAGGGTGCCACCGGCAGCGAGGCGGGGCCTAAGCTACCGGTGGTCAGGGCGACAGAGAGAGGCACCTCCTGACTATCCGAGCCGTGTCCAGGAGTACCGCCTTCTGTATCTGACCCTTGACCCAACCATCTAGCGAGAGCCTTTTAAGGTGATGGTCAAGGCTCTTCGCTATTAGACCGTTCGCCGAAACGACTATCGGGACAGTGATCGTCGAATCAACAGGTCACATGGCGGTAACCTCGTGAGCCAAGTCAAGGTACTTGCTGACTTTGTCCTTCTCGGCCTTCACGAGGTTCACGTCATGGGGGATCGTGATGTCGACGAGCACTGCCTGGCGCTTCGATCGATCTATCAGCACGATGATTATTATTATTATTCCCGTATATTTATTACAATCTTAGGCTAGGTTTTCACAATATTCATATAAAAAGTAATAAAACAATATTATTATTATTATTCCCGTATATTTATTACAATCTTAGGCTAGGTTTTCACAATATTCATATAAAAAGTAATAAAACAATATTAATACAAAATATAAAAACATTATAAAAACCTAACCTAGGGTGCCACCGGCAGCGAGGCGGGGCCTAAGCTACCGGTGGTCAGGGCGACAGAGAGAGGAACCTCCTGACTATCCGAGCCGTGTCCAGGAGTACCGCCTTCTGTATCTGACCCTTGACCCAACCATCTAGCGAGAGCCTTTTAAGGTGATGGTCAAGGCTCTTCGCTATTAGACCGTTCGCCGAAACGACTATCGGGACAGTGATCGTCGAATCAACAGGCCACATGGCGGTAACCTCGTGAGCCAAGTCAAGGTACTTGCTGACTTATTATTATTATTAATTAAATAACAATGGGATTTAATTATTTATATTGTTATGGATTTATCCGTAACGGTTACTTATTTCAAAAAAGCGTTTTTCAATAAAAAGACATGTCAAGATAGTTTCCTTCTTTTTTAATGCTAAAATAAACGGAGTATAGGTGCCTAAATAATGTCCAGTACTCTCCCTCGACTTTTCTTCTTTTGAACCCAGTAACATCGTGATGGTCTGACATTGTTTTCCCGTTCTTCCTCGTCTAAAATAATGGTTATCATTGACAATTCTCTCGTGGACAGTTTCCCGATAGCCTGATGTATAGCAAATATTTTTTGTTAAGTAACAAAACTATTCGCTCGCTATTTCTGACTCGTCTGCCTCACACGAAAACACATATGAACTGCTACAAGTACATAGAACGGGGACGGCGGATATGACACGTGATTAAAACGCGAATGCTACGGGGATGCTACGCGGATGCTACGGGGATGATACGCGGATGCTACGGTCACTAAACCCGTTATGCGCGGTTATGAAACGCTGTTGACACGTTCGAGTGGGTATAGTAGCCCGTATCGTGTTACGTTCCGTGCCTGATACATTCATAGTACGGTCATGGTATGATACGGTGTAGTGGGTAGACTCCTTAAGGTGTAACTCACTGGTTCAGTAACAGCCTATTCACTCTAGCCTTGAAGAACCCTAGATTATACCCGACCGAAAATGCAGACGATGGGAGCGAATTCCATTCCTTAGCAGTAGTAGTTAGGATTACGCGTTACAATTAAAACTATATCTCGAACTGTTTAAAAGCAATCAACGGAGAAGGAAATACTCCCACCAACGTTTTATGCCGAAGCGAGATGTGCTTATTACAGTGTTATCCCAATAATCTCGTTATTGATATCCGGGATTCACGCGACGCTGAGTCGCACTGCCTATCTAACTGCCGCCCTTAGCGCATTGAGATCATTCCCGTTCGCGTTATGCATCGATTTATTTAGTCGCTATGACGACCTGATACTATCTAATGAAGCGCCAACTTATTTAGTAACTTGTGAGATTTGGGTGTTATTAAATATTGATCGGTGGATTGTTGAAGTTTCTTAAGTGATAAAGGTCTACTGTTTGGTAAATTTTTCGATAGGCTATGGGCTTATGCCTGTGAATCACTGGCATTTCGGGTTGTTCAGTTAATTCTTGTTTTACTGCTTTTTATTGTTTTAGTGGATACTTGAGGTCTTTAACTTATTGTAAGTTGTGCGAAACTAGCACTTTCTCTTCAATTCGTACAATATACTATTCAACTCACAATATCGGATAAAGGTAAGTATTTTGAATGGAATTCAACTGGTCTCTATGGCGACTCATCCGTGCCTAAATAGAAATCGCCAAAATGTACCAACAAACGAGTGAAAGCTCAGAAAATGCCCAGTAATCCTTTTCCCCGTTTTTATTTGCTAATCTAAGTTTGTATCAAATATCATTTTCAAGAGTACTGTTGTTAGTTATGGAAATTCTCTCAACGGGATTATAAAACACCTTGTAGATTGTAGAGCACACCTGAGCTCTCAGTAGCTGCGTTGTAAGAGATCCTTGGTCGCTCAGCTGAGCGGATTAGTCGTGTCCACCTTTGTGCTGTTTAATACCATTGGAAATATCGATGTTTGCGCTTTAAACCATTGTGTAAACTTCTTCAATACAACCGCATCGCTCTAAGGAGATTATGAAATGAGACGTATTTTTACATAAAAGTGGAAGCTTATGTTATGCTTCGTTCATTATTTTTAATACGATATTTCGGTCTTCAATATAAACTCATTATTGTCGTAGATTTTTTGCATGTTCATGAAGTTACATATAAGCAAGATATTCATATATGGATGAACATTTGGAAGATTCATTTTCTTAATATTAAATTGCGACACATGTTATTGATAATGAAAATAATAATGTAAACCGGTTCAACATTTATGTCTATATGTGTGGTTTTCTAGTAGAAATAGCTTTTAAGCGATAGTAACGCCTATTGTTTTCCCTAATTGTTTTCTTTTGTAATCTCATTATACTTATTTGTAGGTACTTTTCAAAAAAGAATACGAGGGATGTTTGATAAGTACCCGTTTTCTAAATATATTAATATCACTGGCCGCAAATAAGTATACCACCTTTTTAAGCCATTTTTCAGAGGCGGGAAAATTAAAAAAAAAGGCATTCTTTTGTTTTTTTTCTTATTTGACAACGATTCAGTGAAGGCGTGAACTTAAAATTGTTAAAATGGAGAAAGAACAGTATCGGTCTGTAATTAGATTCTTATTTTTGGAAGCAAAAACATGTGATGAACTAAATGTAAGAATGCAAGCGGTTTACCATGAATGTGCTCCTATGACAACCGTCAGATATTGGTATAACGAGTTTAAGCGGGGGAGAACAACCGTATTTGATGAGGATCGCCCAGGCCGGTCAGTTGAGGTGACTACAGACGATATGGTTAAGAAAATTGAAAATATCGTTTTAGCTGACCGCCGAATTAAACTTCGAGAAATCGTTGATGCTGTAAACGTTTCAATCGAGAGGGTACAACACATATTAGAAGAAAAATTAGGTATAAAGAAAGTATCGGCGAGGTGGGTGCCGCGTTTACTCACGGAGGAGCAAAAACGGAATCGACTGACTACTTCGGAGCAGTGTTTGGCCGTGTTCAAACGTAACCCGAAGGAGTTTCTGCGTCGTTTCGTGACCGTGGACGAAACGTGGTTCCACCACTACACCCCGGAAATGAAAGAGCAGTCGAAGCAGTGGATT
Source organism: Clepsis dumicolana (assembly GCA_963691665.1). NCBI lineage: Eukaryota > Metazoa > Arthropoda > Insecta > Lepidoptera > Tortricidae > Clepsis > Clepsis dumicolana. The sequence goes on along the minus strand of OY829522.1, from coordinate 7,455,792 downwards.
TCATCGGGTGAACCTGCTCCAAAGAAAGCAAAAACCGTCCCATCGGCTGGAAAGGTCATGGCGACCGTTTTTTGGGATTCGCAGGGTATTATACATATTGACTATTTAGAAAAGGGAAAAACAATAACAGGGCAGTACTATGCCAATTTATTGGATGAATTTGACGCCGTGTTGAAGGACAAACGACCCCATTTAAAACAGAAAAAAGTACTGTTTCATCACGACAACGCCCCGGCTCATTCGTCCAGAGTTGTGACGGCTAAATTAGCACAGTTACGCTACGAACTATTGTCTCACCCCCCGTATTCTACAGATTTGGCCCCATGCGATTTCTTTTTGTTTCCCAACCTAAAAAAATGGCTCGGTGGCAAGCGATTTGGATCAAATGACGAAGGCATTGCCGCCACAGAGGCCTATTTTAATGACTTTCCAAAATCATACTTTTTGGATGGTTTATTGAAGCTTGAGTATAGGTGGAACAAATGTATAGAGTTAAAAGGTGACTACGTAGAAAAATAAATGCATATATACAAAAAAAAAAAAAAATGTCCATAAACGGGTACTTATCAAACAGCCCTCGTATTTGTGTTGTATTGTATAGGTAATATTCACGGTTCATTCATAAAGAGAGAATTCGTGTAAACACTCCTATCTGAAATATTTAAGTTGAGAGGAAAAACAATGCTCACCACTAGAAATATGTGAAGAGCAGTTTTCATCATACGGTGAAGTTCATTATAATAATTAGCGAGAACCAAAATTCAATAAATTTGTGGTTAGGATTATAATAAATTCGGAACTTGATAGTCATTATATATCCATTTGTGAATGCCGCGACACAGGTTTCCTGATTTAATTGTGGTTTTAAATAATGCTAGCTTACGCTCGCGGCTTTGCTCCCGTGGTAGAACTCCCTATCCCGTGAAAATTTCGCGAAATCCCTGCTTATCCCATCCCGATATCATAAAAGAACATCTATGCAAAATATCAGCTTTCTAAGTCCAATGGTTTGGGCTGGGCGTTGATGATGACCAGTCAGTCAGTCAGTCAGTCAATCAGAATTTTTTATGTAGATTTTATATAAATATATATTATAGGTAAGTTACCTAATGAAAAAAGCTTTTTCACAGGTCCGTCTAAAATCAATCTTGCGTCAAGTTCATAAAGACTTACATGTAGATTCTGAAAATAATGGACTACTTACCTCTTAATCCTGTCTGCCTGAATATCAAGAGGACGATGAGTGGAGTACTTTTGTCTGCAAAGTTTTAACACAAAGGAGTGATGCGATGGTCTATAGCTCGACTTTCTCATTTATCAAATATGACCGCACTGCTTGCTGTTTACTTCACCGGTTTTTAAATAGTCTACAAAAGTTTGATCCTAAAACTGTAACTGGGTTTAAAATTTTGCTTGATTCACTTTAATTTTAATTGAGTTGAATACAATTTTACGTCTCATACTTAAGGTGATACTTACTGATAAATGATACCTTACGTAGCCATCGGCAAAATTAAAATATAAGCGGGTCAGGGCCTAAGTTAGTGCTCTAGCAATTGTATACTGTTTTTCTACGACTTCGCTTTGAAAATTATTAGGAAGTGAAAATCACTGCCTTTGTACACTGTATCCTGTGACCGTAGACAGGTACCAATAATAAATTAGTCATGAAGATACACCGTCAGACGTGTCAAACTATTTGTTATTAAAAAAGTGGTTACGCGTGCTTATTATAGCGCACCGCGAAGTTGCGTGGCCATACGCGATACAGAAGAACCGCATCGTTCGGAATGTGTCAAACAAACCACAGCACATAGCCGGCTCTCGAACATTATGACGAATTCATTTTCGCTTATTGTTGTCATACCGTCAGGCCCGGTGCGTTGTCCGGTCAATTAGGTGATTTAATTTAAATTTAATTAGCATACTTTGGTGCGATGTTTACGATTTTTAATTTCCGGGAAGGGTAAAATTTAAACACGTTAAAAAATGAGTAAAACAAATATTCATTTTGTAATTTTTTTTTATCCTAATTTTCAACTATATTCCTTAAATCAGCTCTCGACTGTTCTATTACAAAAGTTTGTCTTAAACAGTCCTATTGATTATGTTATGATTGAAAGTCGAAATGTGATTAGGTGCCTACAATAAGTGAATAGATATAAAGCCGTACCTATGTTTTGCGAGGTCTGTCGTGAGCGCGGCATTTTTGTGGTTAATATAGTAACCCTGAATATGACCTGAACTTTGACTTAAGCCCTGATTCTGGTGGTCATACTGGTCATCGAGATTTATTTTGATTTTAACATTTCATAGAACTAGGAACATTCACTCACTCACACTCACATTGGCCGCACTTCACAAAATAAAGGTCATGCTTTACACGTGGTGTACTACATACAGTTAACACTATATGAACTTCCGCAAAAATAATAAGCCTATTCGTCTCACTTACTTTAATTAACTGAAAAGGGCTCCTACAGTACGATCCCGGAAGAAAAAAGGTTTTAACATTTGCATAATTAAATATCGGAATTAACTTTCCTACCTTAAAGGGATAATTAAGAGTTCTACAAGGGAGCTGGAAGGTATTTTTTACCAATCCATTTTTTACAAGACATTCGGAATTTAACACGAATGTTTTTAATTCTTCAAAGCTTAAACATTTTATCCCTTGTCGCTAATGGATGATAGAATGGAAAATAAAACAACCCTATCCTTAAATTTCTGCAAATAAGCTTTCCTTGTTTTGGGTTGGGATTTTTTTTGTTAAAAGCGTATCTAATCTACCTACTTTTAACGGAATCGGACGACCCCGAGTTGAGTTCTGATCCCCAATTATTTCCCTGCCGAAATATACACACGATGAAGTGAATTTTGTGTTAATGATGTTGTCCAATTATTTGACGAGTTTTTGCACTCAAGAATTTCGTAACCTCAAGAACAAAAGCCGATAGGTACTCTCTCTAATTATTAATTAATTAGGTTTATGGAAAGCACATATTGTCTAGAACTAACAATAATATACCGAATAACAAAGGTTTTTATTGAACAACAGTTCAATGCACATCCGAAATTGACGAAGAAATGGTAATAAATTTATTTCCTGTCGTTCGTCATCTCGTCCGAGACAAAATGGCTCGTAGCGAATACTTCTATGATTCCACCCCTTATCAGCATGCAAATAAATTTTGAAAATTATCTAATGAAAACCTACAATTGAAACTTCTTCATCTGAATATCAAACTAAAATTTCAATAAGACGTGATGTTTATTTTTCTGCAAACAACTCAGAGTGGTTTTGAAAATCCTTTAAGTATCTAATTTGCAGTATTTACTTTCCATAAGGCGATTTGCGATGTAATTTGTTCAATTATTCGCTCTCAAATGGAGCGCAATTTTCTGAAGCAGTAAGGTATTAGAAGGTATCGGAGCGAAAAAAATATAAGCAGATAATAATGATGTGCCGACATCAATAAAATCTGACGTTCTTTGCTGCGGGTTTTTATGCAACAGCCCGCCAGTTCACAACAAAAGATTAATCTTGCTTCCAGTTTATTTATCACTAGCTGTTGCTCGCAGCATTGTTCGTGCGAACCATAGGGATTTTAGGACATAAGCAAGCGAACATGCAAGGCTGCCAAAATGTGAAGGAACTATGCAGCAAGCAAGCAGACAGCATGCATTAGGTATCTTTTATTTGGCTGTCCCACAGGAATACTTCCCGAATCGGGATCTAAGGTAGCCTATGTTGACTTCAATATTTTCACTGACTTTTAGTAGGTACGTAATTAACTTTTATATTTTTTGGATCGAAACCAAGGACGATAAAACCAAGAGGACTGGCAATGGCTATACAATATCGCGTTCCTGTAAAATAATGAGCCTGCTGTAGCTAGTTCCACCATAGAGAGGTCTCTGTACCATTAATTCTGTATGACACTTAGACCTCTAGCTAACACAATAGCGCCATCTATGAACTGAAAGAAAAAACTAATTTAGATGGCGCTATTCTGTTAGCCAGAGGTCTAAATGTCATACCAAATGAATGGTACAGAGACCCCTCCGTAATTTAACTAGTTACAGCAGGCTTATTATTTCAAAGGGACGCGACATATCGTATAGACACTGGCAGTCCTCTTGATTTTATGGTCCTTGATCGAAACGGACAGATGATGATCTTAGTTTAGTTTCAGACACCTTTGTCCGTTTTTCGCGTCATAAATGTCAATCTTTCAGCCGCCGTCTTGGATCCAAGAAGTAATGACAAATTCGAGCTCATCGGAGCCAAATTATATGAAATCCTGACGCCTGATATGCATTTTCTTTTTAACCGACTTCAAAAAAAGGAGGAGGTTCTTTAACCGGCTTCAAAAAAAAGGAGGAGGTTCTCAATTCGTCGGAATATATTTTTTATGTATGTTCCCCGATTACTCGAAGACGGCTGGACCGATTTCAAAAAAACTTTTTTGTTTGTAAGGGTATATTTTCTAGTTGGTCCCATTATCACCAAGTCAGGGCCTGATGATGGGATCCCAGGGAAATCGAGGGCAACCCTCAAATTTAATAGGCACGTATCATGTGTTTCATATATTTTCGAAAGCTATTCAAGTACTTGCGTCTGGTAGTCAGCATCTCGTGTTGATGAGGTGAAGGAAGGTACACCGCCTTAACGGTTAGGAGTTGGAGGATAATATTTTAAATATTAACATAACTTAAAATTGTGAAATAAAAGATATTTTAATAAAAAGTAAAACCGCCTTCAAAAACATATAAAATAATCCTCTAAAGACATCAGTATTATGGCCTACAAATATGAAGTCGGTGCTTCAATCGAAGAATAGGTATGCCGCTCTCATCGCACCGACTTCATATTTGTGGTAGGCCATAAAACTCATGGCTTTGAAGGATTATTTTATGTGTTTTCGAAGGTGGTTTTTAAATTCACATTGATCATTTAGAAAAAAAACCGGTTAAGTGCGAGTCGGACTCGCGCACGAGGGTTCCGTTGAAAGATTTTAACGCTCTTCCCCAGTGTTTTAAGAAGTCCAGTGTTAGCAGAGCCCTGCTCCTAAGCAGTGTGGGGTCAACTTATATTGGTCTGTGAAATTTACGGACAGACGTAAAAATTTAAGATTTTGAGACTTTTCGGAGTGGTTGTGCTATATGAGCTACCTTCATACCAAATTTCAAGTTTCTAGGACAACTGGAATATATTTGATGAAATGAAATATTTTTTGTATGGAAACGACTTTTTTAATGACTGTATGTTTTGATTGCGTTGACTTAGATGCTTGATTTTTTCACAGCTTTAAGGGACCGCAGGTTTGAGTATTTGATATTAATTTCAGCATCCTACCTCCACGCGTTCCAGAGAAATAGGGTCTTGACAGACAGACAGACAGACGGAAAACAAAGTGATCCTATAAGGGTTCCGTTTTTTCCTTTTGAGGTACGGAACCCTAAAAAGCACCAAGAGGATGGCCCTATAGGCTGTTCCATTGACATTTACGGCTGTTGTTTTTTCCGCTCTAGGCTAGCGTATGTTCTATAAGATATGCCCCACTTTACGGGTATGAGAGATGAAAACAAAATTGCTTTCCAGTGCAGTATAAACAAAACAACAACAATCAGGCGTCAGTATTATTGCTTTGTTCCTCTGAGACTGCTGTCGCTGTTCATGTTCTTGCTAATCTTGAAATTGTATTGAACCACCGCTCAGTCACATTGAATGCTGTCGGCAACGAGAGCTAAAAGTTAATTAACTAGTATCGAATTCGCAATCATGCGCTAACATCTGTTCTGTGTGATTAGATTATAAGCTCAAATTTCCAAAGGACACTAATTAAATTTTTTGTAACGATTCGAAATCAAAACCATATAATGAATGAAAGTACATTACTGCAGAGGCCGTACGAAAGTTCTCATTCTGCTATTCACTGCTTTCCCCGTCGAGCCAACTGCTATGCTCTACGTACCTACCCATTGAGCTCTGTCAATCGCGGCAACAGATTGGCGTTACTATTTGTTAAGTAGGGGTTATTAACTTATTTCAGACAGACCGCATATCTCGCGTTAAAAAAATTGTACATTACTGCCTAGTAATAGAAGTAGGCAGTTGCTGCCCGAGTATTGGTTTTAACGTACTTATGTAACGTTCCTCTCGAGTTTAGCACTCCTTTATTTTTATAAAATTTTACGTTGACCGTAAACAATGCACTTCATCTTCTAATATGTACAATTGGTTAACAATCAATGATGACATTTGCGGTTATTTTTGAGAAAAAGATATTATTTAAAATCTTTTATATGTGCTGTTTCCTCACAATTTATTTTAGTCCATAGTCATTAAAAAAAGCTGCATTGGCTGTTTCGGATTTTTGTTAAAATAAAACTATTTAAAAAAAAGTTCAATATTTTTGCACCAACTTATTTTGAAGTGTTTGTTTCACGCGGCTAAACCCTCTTTAAAAAAGGTAGAGCTTTCTGTAGTTATTAATATCTCCAGGAAAGCTCATTTTTCCTCTCGTTTCTCGTGTTTCTTGCTAATTAGGGCAAACGGCAACCGGCGCCTCTTGGCTCGGCTTGTCGGTCGCCCCTTGATGCCGCTCACCTCTTGGAAGTACTGCCGATTTGTTCAAGCAGGTTTAATGCTATCTTCCTGCTCGCTCCATTATTCCTTTGCGTCGAGTATCGATGTCTACATGCCACACCATCCCAGCTCAAGAACCTCTTTGTACTTGGAACACTTTAAATTAATCTCCTATTTATCGACAATAATCCTTACTAAATTTAAATTTTCTTCTGTAGAACGAAATTAAATTCCGCTTCGTATTCATTACAAACTTGCTCTTACTTAAGAAGCCAATAAGAAAAAAATTGTAGGTGGTAGTATTTCACGAGTTTTAATATCAACAACGGTTTTTGCTATCAATACTTCACGGTAATATGAATCCGAGCTGCAGAAATCCGCAAAACGGAACGAAACGCGAACGGGATAGGTAGCGAGGGCAAAATTAATTTCACATGATGAATGAGTACACTGCGTTCGACGATGCGATTTACAATTTCCTCTGAAATTATTAAAGCTTATCTGCAACAACAAATCTGTTCTGACAGCTGGGAAAAAAACCGCACGCGGTCTAAGGGCGGAGTTTTCTTTGACTCTTTCATAATACAATTTCGGAATGTAAAAATTTTACTGACATTTTCACCGCAAAGAAACTTGTAGTATTTCCTGCTACAAATGAACTATTGTTCACACAAAATACGTTCGAGTAAAATAAATGGGATGACGCGGTAGCCGGAAATAGCTGTGTATGTTTTTATTATCTCCGCGTTCACATTTTGGTTCACATCAACTGTGACATATTCAGACAAGTGTAAAAGCCTCGAGTGACGTGAAATTTTTCTACGTACTTATTAAAATGTAATTTAGATGGCACGCAAGCAACCTATTATTTTACTTTGAATTTATTGTCACAAAATATGATGCGCATTTAATAGTAGATTAATGCCCAGGCATAGGAAGTGAGCAATTGCTGGCAGGTGAATGTTTTTAATAAGTACGAGTCCAGCAATTGCTATTCCAGCCGTGACAGACATAGATTTTATCTCAAACATTAAGAGGAAATAAGGAATTTTAATTATTAATTAATTCTTATAATACAGCGAGTCAAAACTGCCATTGTTGTTACTATAATTGTGGCAGTGTCTTGAATATTATTTGTTGCGAAATATTACAATATCTCAGTCATTATTAATGTATTTTATTTAATTAAATACTCACTATCTAACTAAATTCATTAATTTCCTTACCCCTATTTTATAATAGTTTCACGACTAAAAATTTTCTATTGAAATTTAAGATGCTGTTTGCCTTAGTTAATAGTTCTCTTCTTATTTTCATCACGGTGGACACCAATATATTAAATGATCACGATTTGTTACTAAAAACTATTAATGTCATTTACATAACTTTATATAAATCGAAAGTTATTCCGTTATTGTTATTTACATATTCCCGCCGTTTTTTTTTATTAAAAAAACTATGTTTTTCTTTTTAATACTACCAAGCTATTTAAGACATTGATAAAAATGTTAAATTTCGAATAGAACGCCTGCATTCCGCTACCGATTTGGCTGAATGAGATATGTCACTCAATGTTTCCATGGTCTATTTTACTTTTTAAAAAGTTGAAAACAAGTGAAAAACAGTCCAGCAATCCGATTTATGGACAGGTAATCGAGCCAGCAATTAAATGCCGGCCGTCAACAAGGCCCTTCGTGTTCTGTTACTTCGAGTAAAATAACAACATTGCCGACAATGTTTGAGAAAAATAATTATAAGCACTGAATTAAAAATCCTGCAATTTTTTTAAGATTTTGATAAGGTATTTCAAACTAACCTTTTCAATAAATGCGAGCAATCTCCCGTTCGCTACAAACCACAAATCACTTTATTTCGTGCTCCTTCGTAAACCGTAGAACTTGCCTTATCGTCATCTCTTTCAGCCAAAGCTCGTGTAACGGGTGTCCATTTTTTTATGCTTCAATCAATCGTAGATATGTGTCAGCTTGCCGAATACGATTCTCGAAAGCCTCAAACGTTCGGCACCCATGATTATTACAGCGTTTAGTTTCATCGACTTTTTCCTAAATTTTGATGATTCTATGCACATTGACCCCCATGTAGCGTGTACGAGCTCTTGTCAGCTAGTACACTTGCTTGATAGGTTTCTTGTTGATAAGAACAGGAAAGACGAATTAAACTTGATAACTTGCTTTATTATGATACGTGTGCACACTTATATAAATACGAACGTGAACTGAACTTTATTGCTTAAAAACCTTATATTACTAACATGCTGATGGCGCACTGACGCATGTGCGATGTAATCGTACATAGCGTGATCTCCCTCAGGCGACATCAAAAGACGTGGCGAAAGGGAGCGGCGCCTTCGGACGGGGAACTGTATCGGGATTATCCTATCACGAGTAAACAAGCGGCCGCAAAGCTTCGCCGAACTGATTGAGCACACGTGAACTATGCTAACGAACAGACGATAAATCCTTTATCTTATTACTGGTCTGACTGTTGGAAAAACTCCCGAAAATGGACCGTCACTCCTGGCATCCCCAATACTATTTAGTTTTAGCCTTTAGGGTTCCGGCACTATTGAGAGCGCTTTTAATATATCTCATAAATATACCAAGCGAAGTTAGGAATTCTTTTTTTTTCTCTTGCGCTTAATGTGCACTTTTGTCTCCTATAAATGTTTTTAAAGCATATCGTTTAGTAAGTAATTTTAACTTTAATTATCCATAACGCTTTAAAACTTTAATTTAATTTAAAGGGAAACGTAGAGGCTATTATAGATTAACGTAATTTAATAAAATACTATTTTGGGTAAAATTTTACAACATACATTAGTTTAGGTTTGGAGTAGTATTGCGTCACAGAATGCATAATAGTACAAATTGCGTTAAGCCTCAACTACACGGAATAGGGAGGATTCTGTTGACTTTGTCTCGTAGCTATTCAAATCAGATGTGAACAATTACCTATTATGACCTGCCATAGAACTATATCGGGATAGAAGGAAAGAGTGTCGAAAAGAATGGCTGAGAACCTCAACTCGCGTTCCAGCACCCGACCGCTCTCCGCATGCGACGTCGGATTAAAAAAAAACAAAGTGGTTGTTAAACAATTAATTGGTCAAACACCGCCACAAAAGTTGCAGCTGTTAATCGAGGTATTTCCTCACTAAATTACACTCGTGACGTTGAAATACCTACGCGAAATATAACACGCTCAGTTCCCATACAAATCGATGAACTCTTTCCTTCTATATTCCGATATAGTTCTGTGTGACCTGCGAAGAAAGGCCTTGCAAATTTATTATAAGTATTTTTTTTTCCCTTAACATTATAAAGTAGGTATCATATAACCATGACACTGAGTGTTATGACTATTTATGTTATTATTAATTAATAATTATTATTAACCTGCGAAATATCGTCATCTATGATGACTTTCGTTACTATGAAATTGAAAAATATGATGGAAAACGTTATGGGGCTTTAAATCAGAACTTTAATTTCAGACTCCAAAAAACCGGATTTCATTTAATTACCACTCGTTTATTTTGATCGAAACTTTATCCACGTAATCCTTGAGCGTAACGAAATGAAGGACTGAAACGAGAAAGTGGATTTAAAACAAAGTCCGAAATATCCGTGTGAGTTACCCGCATTAGGCGCGCTGGTAAAGCAGAGCGGGCGCCGGAATGGATGGACCGTATATTTTTAACGGTTCCGTTGTCGGATCGTAAAGAATGATCCGACGTCTCGGGCGACACCATTACTTCTCGTGCTGCATGAAAAATTCATACGGCAGCCGTTTGATCGCGTTAACGTGTGAGTCGTCGCAAGCGCATCTCGGGGGGCCGCTAGAGCGCGGCTTATGGCTCGACGCGCCGCGCGATACCGCGCCGCCGCCGACAGCCAACTCTGCGCCGTAACACTTACTTTAAATTAAATTTATGTCACGCCACATCGTCTGCAATACTCCTTTGCTACATTTTCACTCGCTTCCCTTTTATACCACGCTATAATTCCACGAAACAGTACCTCATTTCAATGATTCTTAACATTTTATTTTTGTTTCAGTGGACCTACTCCAGATGCTTGAGTTTAATGTGACCGTGTCCTTCCCCGCTGCACCACTGCTAACTGTCATTTTAGCATTAGTCGGTAAGTGCTTGTATCCTTATCACTTATCATGGCCATCGTTAACCTAACAAGTAATCGCGAAGCTGGGATATTAATGATTCGACTGTACGGCTGCGAGAGCACTCGTGAGTGTAGCACTGCATGCGGCGTACAAACAGTCTGAATGAGTGACGAGTCGGCGCGCACTTGACGCGTCGCGAGCTCTCACGCCGTTCGCAGTCGCTTTCACGGGTTTCACGCTCCTCGGAATAAGTTCGCTTAAACGTTTCCCGATGCAAAACCTTTGATACCGTGACTTTGCAACTGGCAAGGCGTTGAAATTAAAAAGCTTGAATTGTCATAACGCCTGAACTGTTATGGAGTTCTGTAACATTGTATCATGTTAGTTATTCAGTGATGTTCGGTAGAATGCGTCTCAAGCGTTGTAATAATATGAATAAGTTCAGGATAGTGTATTTGTGGATTTTATCTACAATAAAACACGCGTGCCTTATTTACATTTATTACGCATTAGATTAGACAAAGTTTTATTTTTCTAATTTTGGCTTTCTACGACTATCAATTACGATATTTAAATACCTAATTCGGCTATAACATTATGAAAGACAAATTACCTATAGGAAAAAATTAAATTGGAATCCCTGCTGCAACTGCAGCAAATAACTTTCTGTAATCGTAGTAAGCTGCACCAATTAAAACCAGCGCCGTAGTCATTGCTTTTCATTTTAGGTCCATATTTGCATTGTAAGTGTTCGCGGAAATGGGTCGTTCGGGCCTATCCTGTGTCGAGGTTACCCTGTCGAAGGACGTTCGCTATTTGTTGACATAGTTCTAGTTTGACGGTGGGTTATATTGGATTTTAAAATAGGTTACGAGGACCTTTTCCCTCTATTGATTATAATCGGAAGTTGTCTCGATTGAAGTGCAAAATTTTCAATATTGGGTTGATCTAACGTAACAGTTGCTTGACTAAAAAGGTATATGTCGGCTTTTAGATTCGGCTTTTATGCTTAGATGTAACGCCGATTTTATTAGTACGGGAAGTAGTTGCATAGGGTGCAAATTTTGGTATCGGATGGATTCACTTGTATCCTAGGTCAAACTGAGCTGATTTAGCCCGGTAGCCATCGACTACCCCCCGGGGGGTAGGGAGGGGGGGCATTCAAAGTTACACGCCGCCGCGCTTTAGAAAAAAAATCATATCGGCTTCTATTTACCTCCATCTCGAGTGTGGTGTCATCTTCTGATAAACCGGACATGAGCAATTCATTTTTGAGACATTTCAAGTATAGTTTCATGGAAAAAAAAATTAAAATATTGACGAACATATCAAAATCGGTTTGCAATTTTTTTTATTCAACTATCAGTATCTTTAAAAATAGTGAATATTGTGCAAAATAAAAAATACTGTCTTAAAGGAAATGTATCTAGCTTTAAAAAATGCATACTTTACTATATATAGCTATCACATGTCTATCTGAAAAAAATCGGACATGGTACGCGGCGTCCTCGCGCCGTTAGTTATACCGTGTTATACGCCACCGCGCTTTAGATAAAAGAGAATATATCGACTTCCATTTACCTAATAACTCGAGTGTGGCAACGGCATCTGATGAATCGGACATAAGGAATTAATATTTGAGACATTTCATGTATACTTTCATAGAAAAAAATGAAGCTATTGAGGAATAAAAAACACTGAAAAAAAAATTAATTTAGTGCAAAAAATTAATACCATCTTAAAGGAAATTTATCTATGTTTTCAAAAATATATACTTTACTATGTATAGTTATCATACGTGTATCTGAAAAAAAAAATCAGACATGGTGCGTGGCGGCACCTTCGCCGTTAGTTAAAATAGGTTCGCCGCCGCGCTTAAGATAAAAAATCATATCGGTACGCGGCGGTGCATACGAACTATTCCAATCGTCTAGTATCACCATAATTTGTTGAAAGTATCGGTTGGTTTTTCATGCAAAATATATAGAATACAACTTAGCTTAGCTATATGGCTATATTAACTGTCGCTTGTAGTCTGGTGCATCAATAACACTATTTTTATATTTCTATTGGTTTGATTTAAACTACATTTTCCACCACAGTGGCATAATCTATACCTACAAAACAGTACCGTGACTGACTGACACAACGCAGAGCCTAAACCACTGGACCTAGAGACTTGAAATTTGGCAAACGTATACCTTGAGTATCCTAGAGGTGCACTGAAAAGGGATTTTTGAAATTCCCACGGGATAGGGAACTAGCTCATCTTGAAATATTTCACGGAGGCAAAGCCCTGAGGCACATCAAAATCTTCCCAGTCCAGCGGATTGGGGATGAGTATTAAAATCAGATGAGTGGAAACCAAACTCGACTACTGCATTCGTTGCTGCTACCGCATGTCGGGAGCTAATTAGGTGCAAGTGCAAGTCACGGTGCGGTGTTAGGTGCAGCTGCCAAAAAAAGCAATTAGCATATACCGAATTATGCTACTGTGGTGGAAAATGTAGTTTAAATCAAACCAATAGAGATATAAAAATAGTATTATTGATGCACCAGACCATAAGCGACAGTCAATATAGCTAAGCTAAGTTGTATTCTATATATTTTGCATGAAAAACCAACCGATACTTTCAACAAATTATGGTGATACTAGACGATTGGAATAGTTCGTAGGCACCGCCGCGTACCGATATGATTTTTTTTCAGATACACGTATGATAACTATACATAGTAAAGTGTATATTTTTGAAAACCTCGATAAATTTCCTTTAAACGGTATTTACGACACCAAATTCGGTATTTTTAAAAATACTGATATTTTATTAAAAAAATTAGCAAACCCATTTTGATATGTTCGTCAATATTTAATTTTTTTTCTATGAAACTGTATATGAAATGTCTCAAAAATTAATTCCTCATGTCCGATTCATCAGATGCCGGTGCCACACTGGAGTTATTAGGTAAATAAAAGTCGATATATTCTCTTTTATCTAAAGCCCGGTGGCGTATAACACGGTATAATTAACGACGCGAGGCCGCCGCGTACCATGTCCGATTTTTTTCAGGTAGACGTATGTTAGCTATATATAGTAAAGTATGCATTTTTTTAAAGCTAGATAAATTTCCTTTAAGACGGTATTTTTTATTTTGCATAATATTCGCTATTTTTAAAGATACTGATAGTTGAATAAAAAAAATGGTAAACCGGTTTTGATATGTTCGTCAATATATTTTTTTTTTCTATGAAACTATACTTGAAATGTCTCAAAAATGAATTGCTCGTGTCCGGTTTATCCGAAAATGACACCACACTCGAGATGGTAGGTAAATACTAGCCGATATGATTTTTTTTCTAAACCGCGGCGGCGTGTACCTTTGAATGCCCCCCCTCCCTACCCCCCGGGGGGTAGTCGATGGCTACCGGGCTAAATCTGCTCAGTTTGGCCTAGGATACAACTGTGCCAAGTGAATCCATCCGATACCAAAATTTGCACCTCCCATACATTGGATGCCACTACTTCCCGTACTATATGAAATCTATGGTTGTGACGTCATGTTGCGGTTTTTTTTCCTCGACACAATCTGATAGGAACCGACGCAAGAATAGTAAAATATGGGTCACGTAAATTTAAATTAAAGTTGTTAATTATACCTATAATACTTATTCAAATTGACCGAAAAGCTATTGACTGAAAAAAATATTTTTGCGGTTTGAACCCGTTTGAAAAAAAGTTCCCATTATTTTCGTAGGGAGGTATATGAGTGGCATCATGTACGCCAATTTACAATCAGCTATGCGGGCTCATCTTCTCCACCAGCGACCACCTAGTATCGCGAACATTTCTCTCGTGTCTATCGTCTCGACGTTAGTAGGTCGGTCGATTCAACAAGTAAGTCGGGCGCGGTTCGGCGCGGCCGGCGCCTGTTGCGCGCGGGACGGCGGGGCGGGGCATCTGTTGCGTCTCGCAGGCGCCTCCAGGCCGCCCACTCGTAGCCGTGCCTTTGCCCATGTATCGGAAACATTTTTGACCCAATTTACGAATTTACTTGCTCCCTCATCGAGTGTGTTGGCGACGCCCGCCGTACTGCGAGCCGAGAGGCTTCCCACGAAGACTTGTTTCAGCTGCACGAGGGAAGGTCAAGCTGATCACCTATGATACTTTCTTTGTGACATGTACCTTCAATCTGTTGTTTAAAAAAAACATACGTACAGTGGAACATAGAACCTCCTCCTTTTTTGAAGTCGGTTAACAAGAACTTAAAATTTACATCTTCCTAGATCTGTAGCTGGCTTCAATCCACATCGATCTAAGGTTTAAGTTATGCCTAAAATGATCTAGCCACATAAATACGTCCGGGGTAGTTTGCTTCTTCTTGGGATGAGTTCCAAAGTGAAAATGGTTCAAATAGCTTGGGAACCAATCAGTAACTTAACGATATATGTAGATGTAGAGCATAAAATTACGTGAACACGACTTTATTTTCAAGAGCGCTACGCTTCGACGTGATGAGATAGTTTTGAGCACACTGACCGCTCCGATATACGAATGTGTTCAATATTCAAATAATACCCTATTTGCCCAACAAAGTCCGGAGCAAAAGTTGTGAACGAGAGGAAATTCCATATATTTTCACAATAATTCCTGTTTTTAATGACTGATTGATTGCACAGCGCTTCAGTCGCGATCGACATCTATTTTATTAAAAAGAAAAAGAAGGACGCATGTAATTTGACACGATGTTTGCTATTTCTGATATATTAAAGTCTTCTTTCTGCCCCAGCTCTAACGAGACAAATTGTGAGTGTAAAACTACGTTCGCCTCGTCAAAGTGAAGCGACGTCAACTGCTATTGAGTCGTTGGAATTGCTCGCATGTATTTGCGTACTAATGATTTGTACACATTATTCCGTTGTCAATGGCTTCAAATGCCACTTTGCTGGATATATATTTACTCTTGCCACCACGAGTATAAATATGACGTAGCGTGCCCTTTGTTGTAATGTACCTAATAGCCAAATCATTTATGTTGCGAAAATTGTAGTTGTAGTCTTGCCCTTATTCATAAACGTCACTCAAGCCTCCCTTAGCTAAAATAGGTTTTGTCTTCTTCTTACTAACGGAGATGTCAATATGAAAAAAAAGGGAATCGAATCACTAGAACTAAAGTTAGGTCTGAAACGCTGTCTATAATAATTTGGTTTACAATTTCGTCTCGGAATAGTGTTGAAACAAAAGCCACTTCTGCAAATTGTTTTCACTACTAAACAACGGAAATAGTTTTTCTTGGGTAAAACATTTCAATCCATAAATCCAGAAAGTAGAACTAATCAGCCTGGACTTTTATTTTTTCATTCTCGACTTAATGTTTGCGTAAATAATTAGCGCTGGATCTAAAGTTTGAATTTATGTTTGTTTCCTTTCCTCTTTCAAACTACAACATACGACAGCTAATGGTTAGAGCAAAACGAAGTAACGGAATGGTATTGATCTAACTTCGTCCGAACTGTTTTGCACATTTGTATCCCCCGTGTTCCGAAATATGTTGTACCACGACAGCAGTTCCTCAGACTCAATTATTGTTACGAGCTCGCTCAGAAATTCTAATCTTGAAGTTGAACACGTGTGCGCCCGCATTGCATAACGTCTGATTAATATCGCCAGTTGAGTCGTGCCGCCGTCATACGGCTTCTCACAATTTTCGAATCCGACCGCGCTTTGTGTACCTGGTATACCTTCGTACCTACTATACTCTGTTCCGCGTTTCGTAATTTACTACGTTAAAAAATATATTTAAAGGTAATGCTGGAACATTTAACTAGCATTTATAAGTTTTTAGTACAAAACTGAGTTTGGTATAAACTTTTTGTAAAATTTTACATTTTCGTCTGGTTCTGTTCAATAGTGAGTCTGCTTTTTTGACGTTCTCAATGTTTCTTTCAGTCCGTTAATGCAGGGAGGCTACGAATTTTAAATTCCAATCTGTCTCTGGCGATGGTATCGCTTGTGCTCTCCGGTCGTCCCACCACCGACCCACTCGTGAACTCTAAAAATGTCAACCAAAGGGATTATTTTCAATCCGTTCCCAGCAGCCGAGAGGTTCGGCATATTTAATAAGCTCTATTATCTACGTCATTCTGTCCCGAGGCCCGGAGACGTTTCAATTATACCAGCTCAGATTGTGAACTTGTTATACCCATCTGTGGCCGCACGTCTTGCCTCACCTCTTTGCACTTCGTATCTTTTGTGTGTCTTGCGAAGTTCAAAGTAGATCTCTGCTTAAAATTAGTTTCCAAACCAATTTTCTGAGTTGACAGCATATCGATATCATCTGCGTGCGTTTGTTGGCGAGTTTGTATTTCTAAAACTCGTACCTGCATGCATTGGTATACCGGAAGTTAATCAATCAGAATCTAACAGGAGTACCTACCTAGTTCTATTTCCTTTTTTTTTGTATACCCTGCGTAAATTCCTTTAAGTTAGACGTAGATTGAATTGTTACGCTTTTATGCCACGCTCAATTGGGAGCGAGGTAATAGGTCGGCGAAAGTGACCTGAAATGGGTTAGCCATCATCCTAACAATATTCGATGCGGGTTTTATGTCGCTGGAATTTACTCCATGGTTTATGAAGTTTGAAATGTGTCGCTCAGTTTGCCCATGACCAAGTGTATGTTTAGAATGTGCGCTACTACGCAACTGAATCACATGAATTTGAGTTCTATTAGTGCTAGAATTGTGAGCACCGTTCCACTTTTCACGTTTGAGCCCGTGGGTGTTTTTGTCAATATTAAGACATGCACGGTATGCGCGCTGCTTTGTGCGATGGGTCGCTAGCATTTTCCATGTGCGAGCTTAAGCCGACTCTAGTGCTGGAATTCGGGGCATCGTTCCAACTTTTCACCTCGGGAAATAATAAACAAGCAGGACAAAGGCCTATGGAATCTCGGAACCAGGTCTATTTCAAGTGTGCTCGTGTTTTGTTTGCTCGCGTCACGTTCCCCGCGAGCACGTACGGGGCGCCGCGGCCGCGCTCTGAATACTAATACACAGCCGGCAGTGGATAGGCGCCGCTCAGGTTGCGCGTGCCAAAATTGGATTCGCATCGCATCCACTGCAGCGTATTAACGCCGGGCCGTCCGAAACAATGCCCAATCAAATGGAGTGCGCCCCCGTCTCTACCCTTAACTTCAAATTCTGTACTGTCCACTAGATTTGCTTTAACACTGTTGTTGTATTCAAATGTCACTATACACTATTGTGAGGCTACAGCAGCATTGGTGCGGTGGTTGTCCGGGAAAATTGCATTTTTTTACCATTGTGTACCGAATACATGTAGTGTTTGAATGATTTATTGTTCTTAGTAAACCATAGAACATGCCACAGGAAAACCTTTTTCCCTCTACAATTTTCGAGACTTTCCTAATAGATCCGATCATCTAGCAAAACCATTCGTCTATAAATATTTATGTGTACGAAAATGAAATGAGACATACTCGTACATGCATCCAAAATGCATCGTCTCCTCTCAGTTTTCTAAAACAAAGGTGGTACTAAAACAACTGAAATACACCGTATTGAAGAGGTTTGTTCATGTATTAGTTGTAACTCTTTTGCATCCTGCACAATAGCTCGTCCTGCAGGTTTTTACATTTCTATAGTTATGTGCAATCCTTGACTCATGTGTGTGCTTTTTTCACCGTCTGCAGTAAAACTAAAACTTAATAACTTTGTTTCACCAGTCCAAATTCCGCATAATGCATAATCTACGTGTCAAATATATGATTTGTCCGAGCGGGTAATCCCCGCGGCACGGTATCTAGGCTGTTTGCGCGATGCACCGCCCGTTGTTTGGGCAATATGGTGTCGCATGTTTATTTTGAAAGCATAATACTTATGTTGCTTGAACATGTTTCGCTTTTGGATATAAGCGATCTTGCTGTGACAACGTTGGTGATTCTTATATAAACTGCATCTGTTTTAAAAAAGAAAGTTTATATTAGGCTTTCAGGTGTTTTATATTGTGACACAAGTCAAGTCTTTAGTGATGAGAATTAAAGCTCTTTAATTGTTGTTGTTATATCTGTGGCATTGCTTCTTATTGTATCATCCATGAATTTTCGTGTATGTAATTTTTATATTTTCTTGAATAGGCGGTTAGTTTGTTTCCACATAAACTTGCCAATCAGTCATTAACGGAAGTGTCCAATTAAATTCTGCATGTGTTAAACAAGTGCAGTGTTAAGTTTATCTTTACCGTCGAATCCATCACGCAAACAACCCTCACTGTCTCTGAAATTCCTAAACAATCGCCCTACAACTCGTATATCCGACATAAGCTTTCAGCGTTAATATTCCCGAAGTATCGTCGTGATTGGTTATTAATTTACGAAATGTCCATGGAGTCGGCTCGCGAAGCCCTTAAGCTCGGCACGAGCGGACGACAATGGGCTCGGACGGGGCCGTGGATTACTGCACATGTACATTCCCGGAGTTAAACGACGAGCGGTTACTGATTTTTGACGCTACAGCATTTGCTACTATAGTAGCGTCTAAAACTAGAGTACTGGATTGGAGGTTAAATTACTGTTATGGTTGGTATGGTTGGTCCGTTTGACTTGTTACATTGATCTGCTATATCTGTCATCACGAGTAGGTACACAAATACGCGTTTTTTTCGCCGAATCCGATAAATCTAGAGTCGCGTATTACCGAAAGAGAAGTTTCTTATTATAATAGTCATTTTGCTAAGACTATCTAACATCAGCAGCTCACTGGGTATTACAGTGATTAGGAAATTACTTTTCTCAAGCATGCAATGAAATATTGACGTTACGTTCCAAAAACCCAGCCGGGACGTTGCTTGCTACATTTTGTAGTTTTTATTTATATGAAATCGACATGAACATAACTAAAACACATTATTAACAAATTCCAATAACTTTAAATAGCAAATTTAATTACAGAATTACACATTTAAAATATTTTCATTTAAATATTAGCGGTAAAAATGTTTACTCAAACCGCGAAAAAAAAGTTACCTAATCATTTTGGGGGCAAAGTTGTCAATTTTTTTTATTAATTTCTCCAATAAGGGACAGGCAAGGGAAACTAAGTCCATACGGCCACGTCTGACGTATTTTTGTTTCTTTTTTATTTCATTGTATGTTTGAGAAAAGCACTATACTCACCTCACTACGCTCGGCCGTCTGTATGTACTCGGCCGGCAACCCCTTACTTCCCGGCCTCTGTAGTAATGTACTACTCTTTTCGCACCAAACACTCAATAAAGAAACCTGATATAGAAGCTTGCTGAAATTACCGTAACCTACATGTTATTCGATCGCTGAGCGCTCCTCTTTCAGGTCGGCCTCTACGAATTGGGATTTAATTTGCCGCATCCACAAATACAATAGGCGAGAATTTGTTTGCCGCTCCTATACACTCACGTCTGCTGCATCGAAGGGATGCTTCTTATTTTGTCTATGCTGTACTCTAAATTACTTACAGGTGTTCTTCTAATTTATATGTACATATAAGTACATTGAGCAGATAGTAACATACAGGTAAGGTTTTCTTAATT
This sequence comes from Clepsis dumicolana, assembly GCA_963691665.1. Classification (NCBI taxonomy): domain Eukaryota; kingdom Metazoa; phylum Arthropoda; class Insecta; order Lepidoptera; family Tortricidae; genus Clepsis; species Clepsis dumicolana. Next base: position 7,435,473 of record OY829522.1, on the reverse strand, counting down.
ACAAAGCGATATGACAGTTATTTGCGTTAGCTTGTAGTCCAATCACACCGGTTCACGGTGACCTATTAATCACCATCACACCTAACCAAATATAATCCGGACTTCGTAGTGAACCTATAATTCACATTAAGTAAGACAAAGTCCTGTAATAAAGTAACGTGTTATTATGTCATTCACAAAGAGAAACCTTTGGAACCTGTAGAGCGAATTTATAATTCAAACAAAACCTTTCTTTGAAGACTCATTCCCGAAACAAACTGGACTTCTCACACGGCATTCGCCAGCACGATAACACATGCCATTGTGTAGTTGAGGTTGAGCGTAAAATCGCGCCAGGGCCGGGCCTCGTGAAACAATATGAGCCGGAGCGTGACGCGCGGCCACACGAGACGGCGATGACGGCGCATTAAAATGAAATCCATACGGGGATGATTGATGAGAGCTGCAAACACCGCGCCCGCCTCATTCAATTTACTGTCATCGCATATACACTGCACTTTTACATATTAAGCTTTATTTTTCGGCGCTCCACTGTCGAATTTTTTCGGGCTTCCACGTGTGACGGTGTAATGATATTTGGCGTTTTTGTTTTTACTTTATTATTGTGTTAAAATCTTTGTTTCTCTTTTTCTTTGTAGGAATAACGAAAATATTATGGTTTTTTGCTATTCATGAATTAGGCACAGAAATGAAATTAGTATTTATCACTGGCATATACGATAAACGTCTAGTTGGATTGGATGTTCTAAGCGCATTGCGCAGCCATCAAAAATCAAAACCATTCTTTCGAGTGTATATTAAGTACACTTGAAGGAATCACTTCTTTCATAGAACTGAAAAGTCGCCAGCTACGATATAATAGAAGTTATATTCCAAATCCAAGTTAGGTCATTAAGTTAACTGAGGACCAACTTAAGAACACAATGTTGCGAATTTTAATATGCATCAACGAGTACAGCATTTGAAACAAGACTAAAACGCATGAATATCAGAATATGGTTTAATATTAAGCTGTCGGTGAGCGCCATTCACGGATACATCTATGTCATCACCGGGCTGACAAATGGACTGGCGTCGAGTGTCCTCCGTATTGAGCTGTGCATATTGAAACCGGGCCACAATGGCAACCTTCGCGACATTGGACAGTGGACAGTGGACACAGACTGATGCATGCATCTGTGTCAGTGACTCCATTATAACTGAATCAGGTTGCAGTTAATTGGCTTTTTGGCAAGTAAAAGTACAGATATTTCTGCGTGAATAATAAGGAGATATCGATATCGTAGTGCTTGCAAAATTAAGATTAAATTTGTCAACTCTCAAGTCATGTCCATTTGTCCAACAACAAACAGGCTTTTTTGACAAAACATTTTAAATCATATATTGTACCTACTTTTCTATAAGAAATATTCTGTACCTATGCGTTATCTAATCGATAACTCGTTTCATCTTTTTGATCTTATGCTACTTACTGTATTCTATTCTAGATAAGTACCTCATATAGCCAAATACCTCAACAAAAGCATTTGTTGTATTTTTCTTTTCAATTCCCTAACAGAATCTTATGTAATTACTGCTAATAGCGGTTGTGTCTGATTAAGTATTCTGTGTTCCTCTCTTAAACATATATACCTGAAATACAAAATAAATATTACCTCGCTAAGTATATTTAGGTTAAAGCAAAGAAACCTCTATAAAGGAAATTTGTAGAACTGAAACCTTTTGTTAGGTTTTAGGTTTTACGTTTCTGAATAAAATACGTCAAGAAAGGGCTGAGTGGATATTTTAGCGTTTCAAGCATTCCTTAGATATCATGACTTTATTAAGTTGACGTGTGACTATAACCACAAATTTATGTTTATTGAAAAACTAAACATGGAGACATACGAACAAGGCAACATGTTAGTAGACCACGCCCCTTTCTCATTAGCTGATAAGCTTTTCTTATAACCTAAAGTATGCTTTCAGGTCGTGTTTATTAGAAAGTACTTCATTCAGCTAGCTTTATTTCAGACTGGACGCGCGCGAGGAAATTAAATTTTACTATCACCCATGCACCTTTCACCAGTTAGGTGTATTCCTTTGGACAAGATTGCCAGTAACTAGATCGCACATCGACGGTACTCTGACTCAACCTCATATATTAAATTTGACGAAATTGACAACATTTCAAAATTTCATGTTGTCCATTTTAAGTTCTAGATCGAAAGAAAATGTAATTTTAATGTTCACGTGTTTTTTTATTTCTCCAAAAATCCTAATTTTCATTCAAAAATATCTAATCTAAAAGTAGCGAATTCCAAAAGGTCGTAAGTAAATCGTGACGTCATTAGTGTGGCTGTAAGACTGTATTACTTGTGCCACTTATTCTCTGAAAAAACCTCTGAGCGTTGACAATGTTGACATATATGGCGTTCGTTTCGCGTCAGTGTTGAAACTGTCAATAAAATTGTTTTCATTTCTTTCTGAGGTTAGGTTCCGTGTAACGAGTAAGAAAACGTAAAAAAGTAAGGAAATATGGCATCTCGAGAGCCCTATAAACTGTTATATAACCACTTGCAAAAATAATACTACAGTGGCACCACAAAAACGTTTCTTTTGCGTGCCTGTTGGAAGCCAAGCGGAATGGTGTCGAGCGGCAGGGCTGGACCGGATTCCTAATATATCGGAAGGATTTATCTTAAGCCTCAAAGTCATATAATTATATTAACTCCTATAACTGTTCCCATTACTTACTTACTAATTTTGAAATAAAATAATAAATTTAAAAGCAAACGTTTTATTTAATAACCTGTGTGTACAATATGATTGAGCATTATTTTACACATAACGATACGACATTGCACAACATTTATCAGTGGCTCGTCAAACTTCGACGTACCCAACTGCACTTGAGACGTACGAAGTTCGAGATGACAAAGCAGCTTATGCACCTCGTATTCCGGCCAAATTATACTTTGCGTGAATTCCAGCACCATTGCAGTGTCCACCCAGGGCAGGTTTGTGCTGCTAGCTTGCATGAATCCATCTGAAGTCTTCATTTCAGCAGAGAAAACTCAAACAAGTCCGATGCGATGCGATGTCCAATTCAAAAAGCCAGGTTACCGTTGAAAGAAGCAACGAAGTCCGAATTCTAAGCCAAGTTACAGTGAAAAGAAGAAGCCATGTCCGTAATTAAGTAAGGCCAAGTCGTAGAATATCAATCCAAATTTCGAAATAACGCTGAGAAACGAGGAAAGTCAAAGCAAACGTATGAATGTCACAGTCACAATGACAGCTTAATTTGAACTTTGTGACCACCGGAAGTGATTCAAATTTTCTTAAGTATAGACAGTATAGTGGACTAAAGTATTGTTCCTTTACAGACACAGTAATGACGTCACACTTCCGGTTTATACATTTTCACGATTTTCTTGAAAACTAGTAAAGAGAAAAATCTAAAAACAATTTTATTACGTTCAGGTAGCATATTTACCGAAATGGTTTTCGATTTAGGCATCATTATACATTTTGAAATGTTGTCAATTGGAGTAACCACTCTAGACCGCGAACCTAAAGCGGTTTTTCTAATTTCGTCAATGTTTATATACGAGGTTGAGTCAGAGTACCGTCGATATGTTGTCAATTGTCATTAGTAGTTCCGGCTACTTAGTTAATAATCATAACAGCCTTATAGTTTTTTATTACTGTTTATTTGATTTTTGTAATAAAACTGTGATTTCAACAGCAAAGAGAGAAGTGCTTCAACAGCAACTGTTAAATTTACTTATAACATTGTTGAGGTTTTGTTCAACAGCCTGGCAGATTTTATCAAGCAAGCCGAAAAACGTGACAAAGAAGCCATATTCTCCTTCTTTTCTATTAAATACAGCGACAACTTTTAAGCGCATTTGCGAACTTGTAACGTACGATTGTTGTCGTTTAAGTAGCGGGTCGGTTCGAGTTTGAAATAAGAGTTAGTCCAGTCTTCTCCGCTAGTTCCGAAGTTCGCCGTTCGATTGTCGGATCTCCGCGCCTCTGGCGTATCGAGTGCCACAGATACTTTTATTATTTCCTTATTGACTTTGTGCAATCAAGTTTTCCAACTGTCGACTTTACGTGTTTGTGGAATTGATGACCGCATTATACTTTTTTTGAATTGTTTTCTAGGGGCAGAGATGTATAATAGTTATTTATAAAATCAATTTCAAATAAACAAAGACTTTTTTAAATATTTTCATTGTACCTAATATGGCAGCCAAAGAGATTCCAACGGGAACCACAATTGGTACCAAATTGAAACCTAATATAATATTAACTTCCGCTTACCATCAGGCGACCCGCTTGCTCGTTTGCCTCCCTCTTTCAATGAAAAAATAAAATAAAATAAAACGTAGCTCTTATAACACAATCATTGAAATAAGTCGGAAAAAAAAATTTTTTTTGTTAAGGAGCAGGACTCTGCTAGCAAACACTGTCCAGTTAAAAAAATCGGGAAAAGTCTTCAAGACTCGTTTCTCAAACTACAAATTTATGCGGAACCCTCAGTGCTCAGGTCCGACTCGCACTTGACCGGTTTTTCTTCCATTTGTCGATCAATATCAAGACAAAGCCAAGGCGAATTTAAAGGAGCTCTTGTAAAATTAATGGACGAACGCTTTAAACTAAGCATCTCTCTTTGATAACTCCCTGATTGTAATAATCCACACTCGATAGGAACTGGCCCAGACGCAGTCTTATCTGAGATGAAAGCGCAAACTTTATCCCTAGGTGGCCTGCGCTTGGATTTTATTGGTAAAATTTAATTTAGAACACTTTTAAGTTTATGACTAAGGCTGAGCTTTTGACACAGCTAAACCGGACTAAAACTAGGTTCAACCTGGTCGTCTTGGTGACGACACTCGGAGAGACGTCCTAGAAAACGGCAACAAGTGTCAACCTAAACAACGACACACCATTGCAGGTTGCTTTTGTAAAAATCCTAAACAGGATCGTTAGGATTACCTTCTACCTATTTTATTACCTGATTACCTGCTACCTATAACTTGAACGAACATTTTCACAATGCACATTCCATCCCACACCTTTTAAGGAACCTGTAAATTGCATCTTATAGATTTCCCAAGCGCATTAGGGTGTCGGTAATGTTGGCTGGACGCGCGTTCCGAGGTGTAAAACGTCGATGGCGTCCGAACTAATCTTACTAAGTGAATCGCAGCGCACCGACCGGAATACGCAGCGGTCCAAGGGGGACTATTCAGGGAATGGCTCTGCTGTGTTCTTGTGAGCACTACACTGATGAATGAAGCTTAAATAGTTAGACCGACTTGACTATAATATAGCTTCGGAACTAACTGCACGGTGATAGGATAAAAAAAAGTGCTCAACATGATTGACTATAGTATGAAATATGTAATGTCACCTTCGGTGTAAAGTGTACAGTGCCCTAAGCACGACTTGTCGAATCCTGCGTTACGTTACGGTTATCGTATCGAGATCGAGAAATCTCATACTAAATTTTAGTTCCGAATACGCTCACGGGCGGGCGCTGTTCCAGACGAAATACAAATTTCTCGATAACGTTACTACTCGATTACGTTACGCAGGATTCGAAAACTCGTGCTCGACCCTCTGTAGCATTTTCATATTGTTGTATCGAACTTAAATTTTTGAATAATTGACTGAATCTCAAACTATGACTATAACATTTTTGGACGATTCTAAATGAAAACGCTGAAAAATATTTAGGTGTTAACAATTGGCACCGATTGTTAACACCTAAATATTTATTTGGCAGGACTTGTGTTGAATAATTCACTTAGCAGATTGGCGATGCCTGTTTGGGTTTACGGCGCGCTGCGTCCGCTTACGAGCACTTGCGACGCGATTATCGCCGTCATGTCGATTCCGGCCCGGATAACCGTGTTACGCCCTTACACCCGGGCTACATGAGGCCAGTAAACAAAGCCAGGATACGATGTGGGCTGGTGTGGCTTGCTATCCTGGCTTATGTCAGACGCCTGTTGGCGATATGTTGCGTGCGACTGTTGTTACCGCTCATTTGTTTTGACATACAAAATATGCTGGATTCCGGAGAATGTCTGTCTGAATGGTGTCTTTTTGGGTTGGTTTTTGCAATATAGAACTCGAACAAATGTTTCTCTGTATAGAAAACCGACTTTTTACATTTATTTTGTTACTGAAACATGAATATATAGGAGTTTTTCGAGTCTACCAACGATTGCTTGGATAGTGTAGTTGGTTAGCGCATCGCCACGGTAAGGTGAAAGTCTGGGTTCGAGTCCCAGTTAGAGAATGATTTTTTTATAGCTTTTTTAAAAAGTAAATAAATACTTTATTCTATTCTATTATATGTATATTCACGTTTCAGTTTGAAATTTGAAATATTCTCTATATTATTAAGTTAGCTGCAGCGGCTATTATTAATAAAATTTATTTTAAAATTGTACGACAACTGAGCTCTATATTTTCCGTTCATCATTGCGTATTGTGCACTTGTAACGTCTTGTTTACTGGCAGAATAATACGGTATGTAATACTGTGGTTTATCCATGCTAAATTCGCGATGGACCAAGAATTTAACGCAGGCTATTGATCCAAATTCCCACGGTATTTAAAACACTGCGTTTCCGATTAAGCCGCCCGCTCTGCCGACAAGGTAATAACCTGCGCTTTATGATAAAGTTAATTAGATAGAACATTCATTCCCCGGAGCGGGTATACAGATGAGACGCCGGCCCCTCCAAAGAAAAAGCCAGGGAAAATGGAAACGAAAAATCAACAAACTTGCTTTTTGCCCCCACGCCTATGTGGTTCATACAATTATTTATTCGAAAAATGCAACAGGTCGGCAAAAAAACTGAGAGTAACTAAGTATGCATGTTTGTGCAGAAAGAAAACGAGTTTGTTCTATTTACGAACTATGTATTCCATAATGTTATTGTATAATTGCTTCCATATGTTAAGCTGTATGCTTATTGCAAGATGTTACGTCACTTTGTAGCCAATAATTGTTATTTCATAGCCATGCCATTTTCTTAGTCTGCCTTTGATGTTTCTTTGACAATTCGTTTATCTTTGGAAAAATAATTGTTTGGCACCTCAATCCTACGTACCGACCGACCAACAGTTTTTGAAATAAGCTCCAATACTACCACGTTCACGTTGTCCAGATTTCCGAGCAACATGCAAAAATCTGTATCCCTCAAAACTAAAATATTTTGGATCGAAAGACTGTTTTCAGGGTTCTAGAAGTTCATCCCTACCCGTGTTTAAGGAACGCACATTGATCAATATACAAATCGTATTTTAAGTCTTAACATATGTAGTTCTAATAATAACTACCAAACGTAAATGTTATCCGTTTCCTACGGGATGTAGGTACATAGGTATCCGTAAGTTCAGTAAGAACGGACGCCGAGGACGCCCCGAGACATAATTAGTTTCGTGATCAGCCCTCGGCTGGACGGGCAAAAGTCAAACAAAACACAGTAATCGATGTGTATGCGAGTGCAGGCTCCGCGTGCCGACTTAAACTTGCTTATTAATTGTAGGACTGAAGATTTTTTCATCGGACTTATTCATGACTGAAAGTAAATGTGTGAAAATGTCTTGAACAGCTTAATGGATTTCGTCCAATTTATGCAGGCCAATTTACCATGACCTTAATTAAAAAATGTTTGTACCTATAGGAAAACGTGCACTTGAACGTGACTTGCTCTATTTCTTAATTTTCTGGTACCTAATGCATGCAGTACCTACCCTATCTAATCAATTGAAAGTTTAATTATTGTTTTTGGGAACTTATTAAAACTAAAAAAATACTAAGTTGGCATACGATTTAATGCCACTTCAGAGAGCTTCTATCATCACTAAGTTTAGCGTACTGTAGGCACTGCATTACATTATAAGAAGTAGGAATTCAATATGATAGAGTTCTACCGGAAGACATTTTGGGCACCGAAGCTCTTTCAACTTTTGATGTATCCAATCCTACCGTATTTTATCCTGACCTGTATCTCACATAGGTCTATCTAAGAATACTTAAGGTATACCTATATAGCCAAACGTAGAACTCTTTAAAATTAATTTCCGGTTTCGGCTTGGCGTACCTAATCACTAAGGTTTATCAAATAGATGTTTTGATCTCTAATTAAGAAATTGTTTTAAAAGGACTTTTAAAACAATCAAGATATTTAAGTTATAGCCTTTGCTTGTTTCCTCGATTATGAGTTCATTTGAGTAACTGTGTCCACAACCGGTACGAAATCCAAAATAGCAATCCTAACTATATTATTTCCCTTGGCATGATACCTCGTTTCCCGTGGCATGGGAATTAGTTGGCCTGTTCCACTTCAAACATTTTTATTTCCACACAGTGATAGGATGGAGTTGAAACCTCGTTGTTTAAATCGACTCTCGCAATATTGCTTGCGCTCTCGCGTCCCTGGCGACTTTCTAGTTTTTCCACTCAATTTTATTTTGATATGGCATCATGTTTATTATGTTCTACTTAGATTTTGTACGGATGCTTTGGAACTCTGCTTGTTTTATAATAAATTCTGCTATTTTCGCAACTTTTAAGTAGATGTATAATTCAAACTTACTTCTCTCAACTCTCCTGCTTTTAAAATCCTTCGCAGATCTCATGGTACGAGTAGTTTGAACTATATAGTAGTGGTGTTGATAACGTACCATTAACTTTAAGTAAGACCTTACACTTCGAAATGACAAAGTTTAAATAATTTTATTCGTTTTAAGTTTCACACCAAAATAAAAGTTTTATTTTATTAAGTTGGCGGTTAAATGCTCTTTTACATGTAATTTGTTTGTCTACGAGTGCTTTTGGAAATAACACGATTGCCAAGAAGAATATTGCGCCGCAAGAAACTTGGTACGAAGTCATTTTTTTTTAAACACAACAGCTCTTACAATATAATTATAACCGCAAATGAATTAAGTACATATATAAAGAGAACTCACAAAATTATTGGAAAATAGAAATATACTTGACAGTATTATAGGAACACGGGTGGAAAATAATTAAAATCAAAATCAACACACTGTACCGTACTCGCACGATTTGATTGACCAGGAGATGTAATAATTCTATAATTATGGTCCTATCGTCCTGGAGACCCTTATGGTCTCCAGGTCAAATACCTACATGTTTTGGAATTACAAAGGAATTTGTAGGGTCACAGAATTATAACTAAAATATTATAATAATTACTTCAGGCAATCAGTTTTTTTAAAACTTAACTTTCCTTTAACAGTACAATATCTCCACACGAAGATCCTCACCGGTATCGCTAACTGTTGAACGTCATCGATTATTATCGTTCCGTAATTCTCATATCCTCATTCTCTCCCTGTCGTATAAAACGCAACACAAAAATGCACCTCCGATATTCGAGTGTTTCCTGCGACATCATTCAGTTCCGTTCTCGTACATTGGTCGCGTATCTGTTTCCACGTCGCGTGGTGTTCAATTGCACATGGTCGCAGAGCACTCGCGTCGTCTAACCGACCGGTCGCAGACACTGATGTATCTCGACAACGCCACTTCTGCTTTACGCCCATGCAACTTGAGTATCGGTCATAAATTCTGACGGAAATAATTAAACGGTTACCATGTTTTCTTGGTCTATTTTGAACAATATGTGAAGTGGAATTAGCTTAGATATGATTTAAGAAAGATAGAGGAAAAGTAAAATGATGAAGAAAGAGATCGGAATTGAATAGAGTCCTACACAAAATTTACTTAGGCTAGACTTTTGACGATTGTTTAGTATTTCTTAACATTCGTTTCGGTATCCTTCCTTTAAAAAAATATTGTCTTATGAATCTAATTGATTTGTCACATCATCACAACTCCGAAAAAACATTTCACCCTTTTTTAATTTGTCCAAATGCATTATTTTCTGAAACTGTAAATATTTTAGGATTTACTTCAAGACCATCGTGTGGAACTCTTTAGGTTAGGTTAGTTTTTTTTTTTTATAAAAATCCTGAAATATTTAGTTTCAGAAAAAAAATGCATTCGGTGTAAGTATTCGGGCAAATGAAAAAATGGTGAAACGTTTTTTTAGACATAGGATAGCTAACCGATAAATATCGCTATACCTATTCTATGTAATTTGTACTTGTTTAAAATATTTTAAAAATAGTCACAAGATACGCAAATTGAGCTAAGCGTAATTTTCCTCGTGCCGTGGCGCAAAGCGCCGGAAAGCGTGAGGATATTGAATTAGTGGTAAAATTCGCATTTTTTTCCGGACCAGAGACAAAAAAAGAGTGCCGGCGCCCGCCGGACGCTGAATCAATTACGTTACGTTGACGCGGCGCACGGTAATTCGATCCGTCGGCAAATGTTGATTCGACCGCGGCCCGCGCCGTGTCCGGCCGCCGTCATCGGGTTGCCTCGCTGATCCATTTTCTTCATTTAGCACTTTGTATTAAGCGTTACCCCAATTAATGTTCGGACTCTAAATTGAACGGTTTCCGTCGCCGCTATCGCCCGCTTCCTAAATTACTTAACCGGAATCACACCTTTTTTTGGGCCTTTATTTGATAGCCTAGCCTAGATGCTTTTTACTTCGTGAAATTCTGTTTGGAGTACATTTGGTGCAGGTTATTTGCTCATTCCCTTTTAATTTTTTATCATAAGATGACAGCGAGGTTTTTATTTGCGACCCTAGCCAGATGCTTTGCTTATTACCCTAGTCGAATTAGATTCAATTTCACCAAAGTCAGGAAATAATTCTAAGAACTTATAAATCACTTTTGATCGATTCGTATGAATTGAAAATCGAACCTAATACACCCATTAATAAATTTGCCCCCCCGGAAAGGAGTGAAAACAATGCAATTGAAATAACTATCGAGAGAAAAAAGGTGTACTCGGTGTAATTTGGCATACGTTTTAGTACATCTTAATCTACATTTGCACGCTTTATTTAGTTTAATCCGACCTACTGAACATACAAAAAAAAAAGTAAAACTAAAAAAAATCTTTTGGGCTTTGCGGCTCCGGGGAAAATACAGAACTAGGTGCAAATTGAGAAAATGATTAGAAAAAATATCTAAATACAATAGCAAATTTGCACCGGGGTGCGACACCCGGAAAGTAGTTATATCGTAGTTTTCCATGTTTTACCATCTTTGTACTTCGGGCGAAATTTTGAAACTACTGAAAATCCTCACAATAGTATTTAATAGGTTTGTTTTACATTCGCACCCCATAAAAAATTGGCATTTTTATACGGAACACGCGTTTCTGTAATTTTGTAAATAATTATCATAGAGCAATATATCCACAGAAGCGGCAAGCGCGCGATTAAAACAGGCAAGCTGCCGACGGCGCACAGTTCTTGATGCATGATGTGAGCAAAAGTAGCGGGGATCGAAATCACTAAATCAACATTTTTTTTTTTTCAAATCGAATCAAAATCAAAAATATTTTAATGGTAACAGCCTTTTAGATGCTAGAGAAGGTTGGAACCTCCCATTAAGTGCAAAATACATGTGTTAGGAGATCCCGCTCTTCCGCAATTATGAAATTAGATTATGTGTACAACCAATACTTAATCAAATTATTGATTAATTATACCAAATATGACTAAACAAAATAACAACAATATTTACTTTGATTATGGTATAAAATAGTGTGTGTTTGTGTGTGTGTGGATGTGTGCGAGTGTGTGTGATGTGTGAGTGTGTGTGTCTATGTGTGCAGTTTTGTGTATGTAGTAATGAGTAATAAAAACTAAGTGTTATAATAATAGAGAAGCATTGCTTAAATTTCCTCATATCTTAGAATTTCTAACCAATTTATATTAATGTTATTAAATTAATACATTAATGTAATAAAGCATGCACCTAACCTACTTGTAATTTTGTACCTAAGTGAATTTGAATTCTGTAAACGTTTTCAACCATAGTATAAAAAGTCTGTGGTTTTGAGTTATCCCTACTACTTTTGTTCGTGCCTCGAAAACAGAGCCGGTCAGTATACGTACTTACCTAACGTAGAGGGGTGTTTTCTATGCTTAAATATTGTAAATACAAACACAATTTATATTTGGACGGCGGAAAGCGGAAATGTCGTAGGTATCTCGAAAAGTGGCCTAAATAACTTTTTAACCGACTTCAAAAAAGGAGGAGGTTCTACGTTCCAGTGTATGTAGGTATGTACGTCGATTACTCCGTCAATTATTGACCGATTTTCAAAATTCTTTTTTTATTCGAAAGGGTATACTCCTGAGGTGGTCCCATTGTCACCAAATCATGATCTGATAACGGGATCCTAGGGAAATCGAGGGCAACCCTCAAATTTTATAGGCACGTGTTATGTGTTTCATATATTTTCTAAGGCTATCCAAGCATTTGCGACTGGTAGTCATCATCTCACGATGAGCTGATGATGGTAGGTAAAATTCCTTAACAGTTAGGAATTGGAGGTAATTCTGAAAATTTTAAATCAACATGAAATTGTGAAATAAAAATCTTTTAACAAAAATGTAAAACCGCCTCCAAAAAACCTTAGAAAAAAAACATGAAGTAATCCTCTAAAGCCATGAGTTTTATGGCCTAGCTCTAGCAGAAATATGAAGTCGGTGCTTCATTCAAAGAATATTCCGCTCGCACTGCACCGACTTTATATTTCCGCTAGAGCTAGGCCTTAAAACTCATGGCTTTAAAGGATATTTCATGTTTTTTTTCCAAGGTTTTTTAAGGCGATTTAATTACTTAATTGATCAGAAACACATCCCGCGTCGATTAGTCTAGGGTATGCCGTCTTCCTACGACGATAAAAATTAAAGGTACCTACGCCATTGGCTTTTTTGTAGTTCTTCTACTGTTTAGATGACAAAATGCTGTAAATAGAGAAAAAAAAAACGCAATTTTGAAATTAAAACAGATACAACAACACGCCTGTGTACAATGGTTGATTTTAAGGTACAGTATTTTTGACGTCCCTAAATTTATCGTTACTTGAGATACAACAATTAATTCCGAATTGGTGTATATTATAATCGAACAGTTACATACCACATTTCAAACGTTTAATCTGATAGCGAAAATCATAACATGATTGTACATATTAATTTTAAATATTATTTACGTCATAAGAATAGGGTAGTGTTTCGTATACTGTGACTGACCAGACGCGCCCCATTCATCCCCGTGTACGCCGTTCCGATTACGCAACAATAATGCGTGAACGCCTATGTATATCAACTTTGGAAAACAGTAAGGGCGTATCTGTTATAATGGGTAAATACTACTGTTATAATGGGCACTAGACTAAATATAAGGCTATAATCAGCTTCTTTTTCAACGTCGATTGGTTTGGGTCTCGTTGGTCTACGATGACATTAAATCTGAAAATCAGTCAGTATTTTGTACAGTGTGTATAATTTTTCTGGTCGTAAATGCCCTTAAAAAGACAAATTTAAACCTCTTAGAGATACGACGAATAGAAGTTTACATTTTCATAAAAAAATAGTTACGTTTTCCTTTTTATATGCCCGATAGCTGTTACGCCCTTTTTCAGGATACATTTTTTTTACTTTATTGCTTACGACATTCTCAGTTTTCGTATTTTTAGGGTTCCGTACCTCAAAAGGAAAAAAAGGAACCCTTATAGGATCACTTTGTTGTCCGTCTGTCTGTCTGTCAAGACCCTTTTTCTCTGGAACGCGTGGAGGTCGCATACTGAAATTAATATCAAATACTCAAGCCTGCGGTCCCTTGAAGCTGTGAAAAAATGAACCTTCTAAGTCTAAACAAAGTCCCGAAGTCAAACTTTCTGCTTTCGACCGTTCCCTCCACACCCCCCCTTGTGAGCATTCATTTCCCAGGCTATACCTATAGTTAAGACGAATCATAATAGGTCTCGTCATCTCTGGAACATTCCGGTTTTTTAAATAGAAAATTAATGCTTTGTAGACAATTTAATACAGATTTGCATTTTATAGTTATGATCCAAAAATTACGTTCATACGATTTATCGTTCCAAAACTATATTTTTTTCTCCGTATTGTTTACTGTTTTTTGGCTCTAGTGTAAAGTTGGGTTGACGGGAATGTATACCCACTAAATAAAAACTGTTTTATTTACAACTGAAACGATTAGCAGTAACAGCAAGTAATTTAAGTGTCGGATCTATCACTAAAAATTATACTATACTATACTATATCAAAATATAAAAGTTATATACTCTTGCTACAATAAGACCCTAGAATAAATCCATTTAATGATGTTGTTAGTGACACAACCGGCAAAGTCTTGTTTATTGAGTCCCGTCAAAAATGTTGTAAGTGACACTTCCGATAAATATCGAGGAAGGAGTTTAGGTTAAATAGGATCATGTAACTTTTTAGTATCTTCTAATAGAAAATTGCTTAATATTTACATATTAATTTTAAAGTAGAGTAAAAATAATAACAATAACTAATACCAAATTTCAAATAAAAATTCCATGAATCGTAAATTTTATACACAATAAGGTATTTGATTGGTTCTCCTAAAACGTAGCTGTTTTACAGATCCGACTCTTTTAATAAGGACCGTCGCAAATCTTTCTCTATTATGTGGCAGAAGTGACTCTGATAGGTAAGGTCTAGAGGGCTAAGGTTAAACTTTAGATTAGAAAAAGTCGAACGATTTACTATTTCCGACAAACACTGGTCACGCGTATAAAGTGTTAAGTCAAAATTATCAACATAAAAACGTCACCCCGTCCCGCGCTCCGCTCCTACACCCCGCGGCCGCCTGGCGTTCGCGGCGAGTCCTTACATTTAGATAGAACTACTTCGACAAAGTTCCAGTTATTTTTTTCTTTTTTTTATTCAATGCGAATGTAGTATCCATTGAATAAGTGTAATTTCTAACTGAGTGTGTATAATGCTGTAAAAAACTTAATGTAAGTTTGCACCAACCGACTGAATTATCCTCTAGCCGCAATGTGAAAAAAATAATTTACTGAGGTTGCATACACCACACACCTTAATAATTAAGATATATTATGCAACAAAGGGGTTTATACACGAGGCTAAACTTACGCCAAATAACTTTTAACATACTCCAATATTACGCCACTTTAAAGTTTATAACCTAACATTTGAAGGTCTTTCGTACATAACAGGAACGGTGCAAACCGGGGGCAACCATCTAGTCGTTCCCTCTAACGATTCCAAAAAAAAACCACGACTACACGACTTACTTCCGTACTTTTCACTAATTCAACTAGGGTAATGAAGATAAGATTAGAAACACACGAGTCTATTTTAGGCTTTTTAAAGCCTGACTTTGCATTCGCAGTCATACCTTGCATTGTGTTCTCAATAATGGGCATTGTTCACTTTTTTTACATAGAATATTTTAAGAAACCAATTTGAATATCTTGGTATATAATATAGCGTAGTTAAATTTTAATGATTTATTAAAAATATCAGATACGACTTTTCGTAAATTACATATGCTGGCTGCATCCAAGGAAAGAGCCAAGCTTTTTACTTGATAAAAAAGTCAATGGTTGTCACTGTTACTGTCAACCCCTGTCACTGCTGTCAGTCACAATATAGGGGTCGATTTTTGAATCTCACCCGGTGACAAAATTCAGTAATTTCAAAAAGTTCGTATTTTTTAATCTCACCGGTGACTAAAATTCTCATGCCCATGATATCAATTATGAATGCTCCCACCCAGTCGTAAACAAGATCACCTGAATGACTTCTTGACCACGGGCAGTGCCAGCTAACCTCAATCTACTATGTTAACATGCTTGTCTATGACATAAACGCAAATTAGCTGCATGTTAGTAGACGGGTACGACATTAAAAAATAAGGCTTTTGGCAAATAGTGATATCAATGTCATGTCTGAGTGAGAATTTAGTCACCTAGTAAGATTTAAAAATAGACCCCCTGGTGCACATTTTTCCGGTTGTTGAACATAGTTGTTGAATTATTTCAATAATCAGAAAGCAGAAGTTATTACAGTTAGAGTTATTAAATATGACCGATTTCACCAAAGCTTTTAAATATCAAAGGAAAGTTCAAAAACGAGCATTGTTTATTTTATGCTGAAAGTGACATTTGACAGTGACAAAACTACCTTAATACCACAGAATAGATTCGATTGGTATTTTTTAAATGAAAAGATGCAAAAGCTTTCAACGTATACAGACTGGGACTAAGGTCAAACAAAGGTCATACGTATTTTTGTTAAAATATCCGTAATCGTTGACTATTTTATAAAAGTAAAATGTGGAAAATGTCTGTTAAACATATATCTCTAAATGGTTTTCGAGATAAAGCTTTTAAAAAAAAATAACAATGCCCATTATAGTTTAATCTACCCCGTTTTGGCTAATGAATTCGTTTTAACTGTAACGTAGCTAGCCATTGATGACAATAATCTGCTCAAGCTTTTAAAAAAAAATAACAATGCCCATTATAGTTTAATCTACCCCGTTTTGCTAATGAATTCGTTTTAACTGTAACGTAGCTAGCCATTGATGACAATAATCTGCTCAAGCTTAGCTGCCATTCACAATACCGGGCGGTTACTGAATATCAGTCTCAAATATACTGTCTCGTTTGTACGTACACGGAAGTAAGGGATAGCATCATAATATCCCAACACTTCAGTAGGTCGGTAATGGTTTCGGGTCGTTGGGGCTGCACCGTGAATCTGAACAGATTTTAGGTGAACGGAAAAGCGGATTATCGAAATTAACCTCTTCAATGGCTCTAATGATTGACTCCTCTCCCACCCGAGTGCTGGGGGCTCCGTTCTTACGAGACGCGAGTTAACGATAATCCTTATTAGCTATTTATTGTGTTGATTTATTTAATACGAGCTTGCGTCCGCGGCTTCGCTCCCGTGGCAGAACTATCTCGTGAGAATTTAGTAAAATCTCTCCTTTTCCCTGGTATACGTCAATAAATAGAACTTCTATGCAAAATTTTTGCATTCAGCACCAATAGCCTGGCAAAAAAGAGTAGAAAATAGAGAAAAGAGGAACTAAAATTTCTCGTACAAATTTGTTGCCATATAAGCAATTTACGTCAAAAATGTGTCAGATACGAAGAAAGTGGCGCCCTCATTTAGTTTCTACTCTTTTTTGCCAGGCTATACCAATGATTTGGATTGGGTGATGAGGCACTCATCCAGTCAGTCAGTCAAGACTCTTCTTTTCATATATTTAGATTTATGGATCTATAGGGATGGGTATGAAGGCGTCTTGGGCACCTTTGGCGATGAAAGGGTGAATGAAAATGGAATAAGTTTGTTAGACGTATGCATGGAATATAATCTTTCTGTGATGAATACGATGTTTAATCATAGAAAGATCCATATGTATAAATGGGAAAGGCAAAATAGCAGAAGTATGATTGATTTGGTATTATTGGATGAGAGGTTAAGGAAGATGGTCACAGACACAAGAACGTACCGTGGAGTCAATGTAGGAACGGACCACTTTTTGGTGATGTGCCGGATAAGTGGTTTGTTCCGGCGTTGGCGCCATAGGGTTCAAGCGGGTGGTAGGACCTTGTGCGAGGTCCGTCCGGATCGCTACCACCATCTTACTCGTTAATCCTGCCGCTAAGCAGCAGTGGTTGCACTGTTGTGTTCCGGTGTGGAGAGTAAGACAGCCGGTGTAATTACGGGCACAAGAGGCATTTCATCTTGCATCTCCGGAGTTGCGGGTGTCTATGGGCAGTGGTGATCACTTACCATCAGGTGACCTACTTGCTCGCTTGCCTTCCTCGTTGTATAAAAAAAAGCGCCTGTGACTATACCTGAGAGAATTGCAAGATGAAGATGTGAAAGGTAAATACAAGAAAGAATTAATAGAGAGAACGAAAATTTTAGCTGGCAAAGTTGATAAGTGCGAACTGGAAGAACTGTGGGAGGTTGTGAAAAATGGGATGATTGAAGCTGCAACCAAGGTTTGTGGTTCTGCTAAAAGGAAAAAGAACGCAAAACCGATGGATGGCTCTTGGGTGGATGGAGAGGTACAGAAAGCTGTGCGAAGAAAGAAAGAGGCATGGCTTCATTTGTTAGCGATGAAAGCCAATGCAAGACGGAATGGGACTACCATTAAAAAAGAAGACTTAGAACGAATGACAAAAAGTTACACTGAGGTTAAAAAGGAAGTAAAAGAGATCGTAAGAAATAAGAAGGACGAATTTAAAGAGAAGAATGACAAGAAGTTTTCTGATAACTTCAGGGCCAACGTAAAACTGTTCTGGAAACAGGTTAGGTTGGCTCGGGGTGCCTCGGAGACTTCAAGATTAAATGTGATCAGAACAGAAGATGGAACTTTGATTAGCGATGAAAGTCAGGTATTGGAACGTTGGAAGGTCTATTTTGAAAGTTTGTTCAAATTCAAAGATAGTGTGTCAGATGTGCATAAGAGTTGGTTAGACCCGAATCTCGAAGAAGAGTCGGAATTGAATGAGAGTGACAGAGAGATAAGTATGGCTGAGATTGTGAGTGCAATGAAAAAGATGAAAGTGGGTAAGGCTGCAGGGTATGATAGAGTGACCGTCGAAATGCTGAGAGCTGGTGATGGGGTGGTTGCAGACTTGCTGTGGCTCCTTTTCAATATGTGTTGGACGAGCGGTCGCGTACCAAGCGACTGGTGCAAAGCTGTTATCGTCCCGCTGTATAAGGGAAAGGGGTCACAGCAGGAATGCCAAAGCTACCGCGGCATAAGTCTGCTTTGCGTCGTCGGTAAGTTGTATGCTATGGTATTGATTGAAAGAGTGATGGATGTTACTGAAGAGAAAATATGGGATGCTCAGGCTGGCTTTAGAAAGGGAATGGGATGTACGGATCAGATCTTCTCCCTACGCTGCATAGCTGAAAAACATCTTGCAAAGCACAAAAAGGTACATTGTGCCTTCGTCGATCTGGAGAAGGCGTATGATAGTGTGTGGAGGGATGAGTTGTGGGCGACACTATCTCTATATGGTGTTGGACGGCACCTGATACAAGGACTGATATCACTTTATAAGGATTCCAGTGCTTGTATTAGGGTAAATGGGGCATACTCGACCTGGTTTAACATCTCTAGGGGTGTTAGGCAGGGTTGCGTAGCGTCACCATGGCTTTTCAACGTATATATGGATAGTTGTCTGCTTGATTTGAAAGAGACTGAATGTGAATTAAGGATGGATGAGTTACCTGTTAAGTGCCTCTTATACGCCGACGATCAAGTTCTACTTGCGCCGTCGGCGAATGAGTTGCAAGACATGGTAACTGTTATGTATGAGAGATTCAAGAAGAAAGGAATGAAAGTAAACGTAAGGAAGACGAAAACCATGGTGACTGAGAGGGACGAAAATAGAAATGGTATGATTGTCGATGATGTTGAGTGACGAGTGAATGCGGGAAACAAAGTGAATGGTGCCCTGCGCTCTGTTGTGGGCAGCCAGTTCATGTCGAAAAAGGCAAAACTGGCTGTACGCAATGGAGTGCTGGTACCAACGCTTATGTATGGAAGCGAAAGCTGGGCATGGCAGAGGAAGCACGAAAGCAGAATTAATGCTGTGGAAATGCGTTCCTTGCGTAGTATGTGCGGTGTAACTTTGTGTGACAGATTAAAGAACAGTGTAATTAGAGATCGCTGTGGTTTGAAAGAGGATGTGGTTGTTAAGATTGAAAAAAGTATGTTAAAGTGGTTTGGTCATGTGGAGAGGATGAATGAAAAAAGACTTACTAAAAGAATTTACGGAGTGAATGTGAGTGGCGGTGCCGGTAGAGGACGCCCTAGGAGAACTTACGCCGACAATATCCGTGATATTCTCCGCAAAGGTCAGGTGCGTAGTACTCGGAACCGGCGAGCGTGTATGAAGAGATGCATGAATGTGGAGGAGGCTAAAGAGGTGTGTAAGGATCGTAGCAAATGGCAAGCCATAGTTTCTACCTACCCCCGTGGGAAAGAGGCGTGATTATATGTATGTATGTATGTAGATCTATATTTTAGTATTAATTTCTGTCTGCTTTTGCCTTTGTTTAATTAGCCTAGGATTTTCTGCAGCTGTATGTCACGTCATGAAATAAGCGATTGAGTCTGGTCTGTTAAAAAAAATCGATTTCGCATTTTGTTGCAACATTTCTTATGAAAATATCGCATTGTATGTTCCGTTGTGCGCTGCAGGAT
Organism: Clepsis dumicolana; assembly: GCA_963691665.1. Classification (NCBI taxonomy): domain Eukaryota; kingdom Metazoa; phylum Arthropoda; class Insecta; order Lepidoptera; family Tortricidae; genus Clepsis; species Clepsis dumicolana. The sequence goes on along the minus strand of OY829522.1, from coordinate 7,415,292 downwards.
TGCATAGATTAGACGTGCGCTGGGATTAATCTCGTGTGGAAGCGGAGGCAGACGACACAATAGGCTTTATTAACATGCATGCGCCTGGCTCGATACAAATTGGCGATGAGTCGCCGTATTTGCGGCAAGATGCCCGTCCGGGTCTCGGGCCGAGCCTAGCGTGTAATAATGTCGCTTGTCGTCGGGTTTGCCGTTTACCTTACCGCTTTGGGATTAGATGGGATCATCGTTTAAACCATACATGTATTATAAGCTGGTATTTGCTGTACTTGCACGTCTAAGTGGCGTCTTTCGGTTGTGTAAGACGTTGCGCTAATTTGCCCTTTAGTAAACATTTTTTCTGATTTTGTTTGTAGTAAACACTGTGTTTTTATACGTTTTAAAATGGAAGCTGACGTTATCGATTACTCTGTATTTTTTACAAAATAACAAACGCTTATTTGAGAGGTCATTGGAAGAAATTCCACCGACAATCTTAACTTTGATGATGATGATAAACAAACGTTTGTCAAAAACAGCGCATTAAATTAAAATAACTAGCTTGTGCTGGGAAAATATTACCCATAATTTGAAGTAGTTTGAAAGCAATGAAATAATAACACACAATAATAAAGTTATATCAACCTACTCAAACCTTTTTCAGTAGGCTTATCATATAAATTAAGCTAGCTTACTCTTCACTTTCTTGTAGTAAAGTTGAATATTAAGCCTTGTATATGCTTAATGGTTTTAGTGAATGTTCAATTCCTAACCCATCAAGACTCGAGCACGTGCACGAAATCTTAACTAAGCATTAGCCGAGCACTTAATTGCTACGTTTTTAACTCCAGATTTTAGATCACGCGAGGGTTTAATTTTACGGGTCCAAGTCATTGAGTTGCTCCCTTAGGATCTGGATCATTAAGTGGGTAAATGGTTAATGAAAATAGAATGAGCACTAAACATCGAAGCGGAATTTCGCCAGTCACCTAGCCGTCATTAAATGTTGTTATCGTCGCGATTAAGTAACAAAACAAACTTGGCTGGAGGGCTTCGCCGGAGCGCGGGGGCGTCGCGAATAATAATCTCAGTTTACGACGGCAGCCGAGTGAATCAATAAAAACACTAATAATGCACAGGCGTAATCCGGGCCGTGCAACGTCGCGATTACCGGCACTAACGAGCTCGTAAAGACGGATCTCCAATGCACGGCTTAGTCGAGCCGAAACATTAAACGCGCCGCGGGATGGGGTACGCGACCAGACTTTCTAGTCCTACAGGCGACGCTCGCTGTGGCTCGAAAGCGTTACGCGCACTATTGCCTTCACTTGTTCATCACTACCTCTCACCTTCCTGATGTGGGCTTACTCGCCATGGAAGCGTAGCTACATGAACGTGTATTCGTCATTTTACGCTAGCTATCAGCTAAAAAAGAACGCAAACGCGATACTGCTAAATACTCGTCTAATGTTGACGTGGACAGGCCTTAGTTAGAAATGGTATTGCATTGTGTCTGTGGACGTCTTACGGCTGACATGATGATGATGATTGTGTGATAAAGTTAAGTGAAGTCCTTCATGCTGATTGAGCGTGCGTCTCTTTCGCAGCAAGTCAAACAATTATCTACTTGAAGAATGTCGCCAGGTGAAAGATGGAGATTTATCTTTATATTACCTACTTTCATGAAAAGATTTAACAGCAATTCAATGATGTGTGTGAAGTTCCCAATCTGCACTGGGCCCGCGTGAGAACTATAGAAAAAGCCTTCTCATTCTGAGAGAAGGCCTGTGCCCACAGTGGGACGTAAAAAAGGCTGGTGATGAAGAGATTTTGTATTATTATTACCAATAAACCATAGAAAAAGTGATTAAATTAGTTTCCACACTTACGAATGTTAAACTTTAAACACCAACTTAATACCCTTTATTTATTTCATTTAACAGAAAACAAACACAATGTCGAATGATTAGATTTTTCTAAGGAACCCTAAAATGGCGTACGGGCCCATTATTCTCAATTTGCGCCAAGTTCAAGGAAGCTGGGATGCCGCGCGGCGGGTGTCCCCCTTGATTAAACCCCTGGAAGTAAGAAGTAACAATTTGTGTGCATTTCTCTATTCACCTAGGAAAAATTATATTACTCCGTCCTGGATTGCACTTGAGTTTAGTGCACTCGCTCACGTTCTGCCGCGAGACTTCGGATTTTGTCTGCGTTTTGTGGATACCGTGCAGAAATAATTAATCTTTTCGTATTGTTTCGAGCTGCTTGTATTATTGTACGTTTTAAGTTTGAAGTTATGCACTTACTTAGTCGGAGGATTGTTTGTTATTCGAATCCAATAATATTTTGGCAAAATCTGGCAGACTTATAGAAAATACTTACCTATTTAAACTGTTGAGTACCTACTAATACAGAAATGTCATCATGGCTACTTACAAACATGACGATGTCAGTCTTAATATCTAGATTTTATTATTGATGTTTTTTTGGTCGATTGTTATTTTTAGCCCTCGACCTAAAAAGCTAAATAAGTCAAATAAGTTTGACAGGTGTATCTGTGTACCTACCTGTCTGTGGCATCATATAACTCCCAAACGGATGTACTGATTTCGATCCGTTTTTTTTCATCGAAAACTAGTTTAATCGAGATGGTTCCTAGCTAACTTTCGTAAAAATCGGTTCAACCGTTTTTAAGATATTGAACTGTGAAATGGCAATGTCGGGGAATCTTCAACTTTTCTAAGTTGGGTAGGTTATATAGTAATATAACCTAGCCCACATCCCTATCTAACCTACATCTAAAATGCCGGGCCATATTCTATAAATTCGACTTCTGTTGAAATTAGTCACTCGCAGCTCCTTCATTTCAACTTGCTTTAGTCTGGTACTGACATACGTAACTGCGAGCCTCGTATTGAAGACTGCTGCTCATTGTGGTATCGTGCTTGACATAATTCATTAGCCTCCGGTCCGGACCTGCACTTAGCCTGCACTTGAAATTAGATATAATGCCGTTGACTGTACTATTAGTATCGCAAGTTAAATAGTTGCTTTATTATACCACCCATTGTATACCGTTGTTTGTTTACCCTAAAATAAATAAAATAATATAGAAATAGTTCCTAGATTGTCCCTAGAGTGATGGAGGAAAGAAAGGTGGTTTTCTTATAGCCATGTTGTGTTGACTAACCAATTTTAAAGCTGACCGGCTTGTTGTCATGGCTGCCACAGCCACGCAATAAAATATGTTGCCAAATGCATGTAATTTCCCTCGTCCATTGCTTTCCTCCTGACTCATTGTCCTCGATGCGTGTGGACAGGTCGACGGATAGACAGGGCGATCCGTCGATTGCAACCGTGGACCACCTGCAGGCCGTCTGATATTGACACGATTCGGTGCGTGCCCTGCGTTCAAACAGATACTTATTTGCTTATATTTAAATACTAAAAAATAATAAACATTTCAAAATGTTAAGTAAATAATTGAGTTGTAACTCTTTCTCCAAAAAGACAGGAGACAATAACAAACTAAAACTCTTTCCGGGTCATAAACTCGAATCCAATTTGAATTTTCAATATCCCCAAGTAAAACAACTGATAAAAGTCTTAACCGCAGACAGAATTTAAGTGAAAGGGGAAAAAAGAAAACCTAAAAGGTGTCGAGCTGCAGAAATTGGAATAATAAATTCATAATGCACAATTTCGTAGGTACCTACTTTCCTTTTAGCTTTTACAATGTCGCGGTTTAAACGCGATAAATTCTCGACTGGTAGCTATTTAAATCGATGGAGTTAGTTAATTCAATTGGCAGTTGTTTAAGGTTTCAATCGCTGTTGTAGCGACAGGAAGCTGATGTTTGGCGCGCGTGCCTTTCACCCATCTTCGGCGATCTTCGCTCTGCGCCGGAATTAAAATTAATAGCGGAGGGCGGCGGCACGTCGCGGCCGCCCCGACTCGGCCCGGGTAATTTGTTTACTCGTCTCGCCTAGGATTACGTCGCATGCTCTGTTGAATAGGTAACGGCCGGTGACTTCCGTCACACTTACGCTCCGTCGCATCCCGCCCCGTCCTCAAACACTCAATGCTTCCACCATCGTCCGTGAAAGATTTCCACTAACAAAGCTCAGGTAGAAAATAATTTCGGTAAACACGTGTATGGGTTTATGGTTTGCGTTCGCGATTTCGTCATTGTACGGTAAAGGTCTTTGTTGTATGTTTCACAAAATATTTGGTGTTATTATACCTACGTGTTTTGTGCCTTATCAGAATGTGAAAATGTGTTCCGTTTACAGGTCGTAAGCTTCACATAATTAGAATCTCCACCCCAACTCGGAAATAATTAAATGTGTTAGAGATGTGATTCGGTTAAACGTCGCCCAAGTCTGTTTCGGTGTCGCGTTGCCGTTGGTTCCCGATCGTAGCCCTAACGTGTTTATTGTATCAGTGTCGAGCCTCATCAAAATGCAAATAAAGCAGGCACCGCCCGCCCGGACGCCGGCGCCGGACAGTTGCCGGTTATGTATTGAGTTATCCTCATGATATTTGGGGGTGTTATGTTTTGCGCGTTGTTAAATTCGTACTTATGTACAATTGTACATCTGCCTCAATTGGAATAACAACACCCTTTGTTCAACTTCTAAAATTTTAGGAAATTTGGACGGACGTAGAAATGTTTATTGCGTTGTAGACCTACTAAATACGCAACAATCTTTTGCTTTGAGATTTTACTTATTAGCAGTATCCGGATCCCAGTCAACTAGAATAATTCAAAATAATCTACGAATATAACCGTTTCGTATGCTTCCAACCTTAAAATAACGAATCGCGCTTGATAGTGCCATTAACTCTGCTAATTAAAACGCAATTCAGACGAATCTTGGAGTTTCGAAGGTGAAAATGCAACGTCTGGAGACACGGGGTCGTGGAATGGATCGCAGGTCCTCGGCTGCAGGCTGCTAATAAGCCGAGCTCGGGGCCCGGCTCGGATTTCGGTCGTTAGCGCGTAATTGTCGACACCTAATTAGTCTGACACTCGGGCGGGTCTCCGGTGACGCTCCCACACATGACCCCCGATGTTTAATGCGCCTCGCCGTCCTCGCTGCACCGACTAACATGATTAATAAAGTAAATTTCGTCCGCAAAGAGTCTGCAGCGTGATACTTAGGTAACACAAGCGACTGAAATTGCTCGAGTCTCTCTGCGCTCGTGTCGTGTTATTGTTTTCGTTTATTAATAATGTTTTTTTGTATTTTGCTTATTGTGGTTTTCTACATTATCTTTATCTTCCCTTTATCTTACCTTGATGCATCAATCTAAGAATTATTTGTCTCTTAAGTGAACATGCATGAAAGAACTTGCATTGGAAAGAACGGACTGGAGACAACTGCATTGACTTAGGAGTAGCACTCTTAAATAAGATGATGAAGTGAACATGCTATCAATATGTACTACTCTTGTTCGCAGGCATGGAGGCTATAATGTCGGAGTTCTTCAACGACACCACTACAGCGTTCTACATCATTTTGATTGTGTGGATAGCGGACCAGTACGACGCTATCTGCTGCCACACGGCCATCGCTAAGAGGCACTGGTTGAGGTAAGTGGAGAATAACTGATATTTTGTTAACAGTTTTTTTTAAAAGCTCAAATAAGTATTTAATACTGGTCGACTAGTATTCACTTGAAAACAAATTGACTCGTGAGCGCGCATTATTTATTTTTAGGTAATTGCTAGACTTGCCGTACTATATAGCCAATGAAGCAGAATAGTCTTCATAAGTCAAGAAATCTTTGTGTTTAATAGTATCACAAAAGGTTTGACCATAAATGAAAAAGAACAACAACAGTTCATCTATGAACACAAAAAAGTTTTTATAGTTTTGAAATTAAAACCAAAATGCCAACGCGCCGCGTCCGCTCGCTCCAGTCGTAAAATAATAGCAATGTATGAATTCCCCAACACAATACGGCAATCTAATTAGTAGGCTCAATGACAGTTATCGAAAAATATTTGGTGACTGACGCGAAATAAATTTGCTATTGCACTATTGAATGTGTGGCCGGAGCGCTGTCCTCGTTAATATGATAGTTAACGCTTTTGGTCCTTAAAGATGATCATGAAACATATTAATTAAATGTAAATCCTAAGTACTGAAATTAATACAAATCGGCGACTCTCTTCGTTACTTGTTCTTTCTTTTGCCAGACTACAGTTGATTAAGTCGACGCTAGTTTTCAAATAATAAATAATGAATTCACAGTATATTTAAGATTTAAATGGGATCGCCACATCAATAGTCAAGGTGATAATTGAATTGTTTGGATGATGCCACCACGTTAACGAGTGGTGACAAGTGGCGAGGGTCGTATTTCGTGAATGCGTTGCGTCGACACTACGTGTGGAATACTTTCCCAGCCTGATTCGCATGAAAATGTACACTGTATGTGGCTAACCCCGGGGATCGAACCCGGATCCTTTACATTTTGTGTCACGTGCTTATACTTATACACCAAAGATAGTAGCAACTTTCATCATCATCATCAGCCTATTTACGTCCCACTGCTGGGCACAGGCCTCCTCTCAGAATGAGAGGGCTTGGGCTATAGTTCCCACGCGGGCCCGGTGCGGATTGGGAACTTCACACACACCATTGAATTAATTCGCAGGAGTGTGCAGGTTTCCTCACGATGTTTTCCTTCACCGAAAAGTTCATGATAAATTACAAATGCAATTTCGCACATAAATTCCGAAAAACTCAGAGGTGCGAGCCGGGCTTTGAACCCTCGACCCTCTGCTTCAGAGGCGATAGGTCAAACCACTAGGCTATCACGGCTTAGCAACTTTAGAGTATGGGTATAGCCTGGTGTTTAGTATGGCGGTGACAGCTCAGACCGTGGGATATGCTTTTATGTGAAAGCAGTTTGGTGAGAGAGCCCAGTATAAAAAAAATACATGTGCCACATAGACGTCGCTGTGTTGGATCATGCACGAAGACGATTTTCACGTTTTTTTTTTCGCTTTATTTTGTTCCCTTTTGAAGACTTACAAACAGCCATCCACCGAGCTGGAAGTTTCTACTGATTAAAATAATAATAACAATAAACTATAAAAAGCACCTTAAACTGCATAGTGCGGTTTTAAATCGTTATAGGCTAAGGGCCTTATTCACAAACGTCACTTAAGACTCCATTGGCTAAAATAGGTTTTGTCTACTTCCTACTAACGAAAATGTTAATGTGACAAAAAAGAACAAACGAACTTTAACGGCATTTTAGTTTAAATAGGTTTATGAATAACAGGGATAGTAGAAAAACCTTTCCACAGACCAGGCAAAAATCTATCTTATCTTAATACAGTGTCATAAACATTTTGACAAGGGACAGCTTTTCTCACTTTAACTATACATACCCTCATTTCCTCTTGATCGTACCTTGCACGGAGATCGAACAGTGTCCAGATAAACAACGCGACAGTTTCACGCTCAGTTCACTGCGCCTCCTTAATCAAAAGTCGTCCGGGCACGAAGCAATTTGGCTGACCGTCCACGCGGGCAATAAGGAGTGAGCGCTATTAAAACAAGCGCAAATAAAGCAAATTGAAAACGGCACCGTCCTCCCGGGGAGGCTAGTTCCTCCCGCGGCCGCGGGCCCCTAGAAAAATACGTCGTCTGGACCTCTGCTAAGCTAGCTGAATAGTTTACTTATACGAATTGCGCTTCGGTCTTACGGCCGTAGCTATTCATGGTTTCGGGATATTTAATAACGTTGAAAAGTTTTATAGAATAATGTCGATTCTAAAAATATTGTTTGCGATTAAAATTTTGAGAAGTAGTTATAGTTAGACACTTGGAAATACTTCTGGCGATACTACAATTATAGCGTTTCCGTTATGATGTTGTGACTGATGCCTGGTGCTCACAAGTGAGCTGTATCTGTAACTGTGGCAGTTACAGTAACGAGCTTCTAGAGAACTGGCTCTCGAACCTCGTCCGCGTCACAATTTTACGTGCTACAGTTGCAGTTACAGCTCGCTAGTCAGTACCCGGCTTAAAGTAATAAACTGTCTACAATCCTACGAGTATGAAGGATAAAGGAGAGAATTTAATAAATGCTCTTATAAGCGATCTAAGTTAACGAAATTATTAAAAACCTTGTCCCTGAACGGAAGTTCTTTCTTAATTTAAGTCTACCTCTCTGACTACACAGTACTCCGGCTTCACTGTCATCAAATTAGCTTGATGTAATAAAACATAAAATGCAATATACCACCCGACGACGTACACTGAGCAAGAAAGCGAACGCTTTTTAAATTTTCATAAGCCCCGCGATAGGTAGGTAACTGAGATGAGCTGATACGAAATCCCCGCACGGTGATCTGATTTATAAGTAAGTTCGTATAACGTGGATCGTAAATGTCGATAAAAGTATTTTTCGCGAAACGTTTTCCTGCGATAATGCATCATTTAATTAAGTGCACGAAAATTTAATTAACGGCTCACATTCATGTAAATATTACGTGACGATATAATGTAAATAAAATATGAGCTCTCTTTATTGGAATGAAGATCCGAAAAAGCACACAGATAAGTTTAATTATGATCAAACAATGATAATTATGTAAAAGTCGCCTTCTCACCAAAATGTGGCTGTGCCCAACAGGGCCCATGATGATCACATTATACTTAATAACTTGTACTTTACGTTATGGAAGAGCAATAAAGAATTGAGTATTGTCCTGCAGACTATTTTGTAGTATTGAGTATTGAACGCGGAGCATACTCTTCAGTTTTGTCACCTCTAGTTCAAAACAGCGCACTTCTGAGTATCCTTCCGATACATCAACCTTAGATCCTACTGTGCCGTTCAAAAGAGCAAGTGTTAGCGTATTCAAATCCCGGTCGGGGCAGATGTTTGTATGATGAATATGAATGTTTGTTCTCGGGTCTTGGATGTTTAATTTATGTATATAAGTATGTATTTATCTATATAAGTATATTTATCCGTTGTCTAGTACCCATAGTACAGGCTTTGCCTAGTTTGGGACTAGGTCAATTGGTGTCAAATTGTCCCATGATATTTATTTATTTATTTATTTATTAAAATGAAACTGTTTATTCTGTTAATAAATGGTTGATACTTATTTAGGCGTTTTTACCAGCTTTTATTTAACTTGCAATGTTTCTATGTTAAGCATGTTCGGGCCAAATCTTCCAACTGAATTTTAAAGCAATTATCCTGAACCGATTGAGATGAAATTTTGCATGCTAGTCCGGTGACAATACAATAATCTAGTAGTAAAGTTTTTTAGTAATTGGGTACATTGTACAATGCTGCATGAATTTATGACATGGAAGATTTTGGGCAATTTCTTTACAAAAAAGCGTAAATATAAAGTTTCCACGGTTCTATAGTTAGCCAGTTGTATGGGACTAATGGGGAGCACCCGCTAGAGCGGCTCTAAGAAAGTTAATAGCCGATTGGCGGTCCGGCGCGGCGCGGGTCGGTTCGTGCGGTCGTGTGAAACCGGGCGGGCGGCCGCGTGACGAGCGGCTCCCCGCATAAATCTCAGCGACCGCCAATTAAGGTCCGCCCCGACAGTTTGTCTACGACGCCGCCCTGATTGCTTCCACCCGCGAACGGCGACACGCACTCCCGACCTATCAGATCAATAACCCGGGCTCGGATGACCCTATCAACACAGCCGGACTCTTCGCGTGTGCCTAATTAAAGAGGCGACGAAACTTGTTTTTAAACTCCAGTCAAGAATAAAAGGGGCGGTTTTGAGTAGCACGTGTGTATCTGTAGGTGAGTCTGTGGCATAGTAGGTTTCAAACGGATGAACCTATATCTGGTTTCATCAAAATAGGTTTATTAATTTTTATTTAGACTCGAGTCGACTTTAAAATGAAAATGTCAGAGGCTTTAGACTTTTCCAAATTTCTGAGTATGACATTCCTATAAAAAAATACTCGAACGCGTAACAGAAACTCCTGTAGTGAGATAGTTGTATATAGAAGCGATACGTCTACTCGGCATTGGAGGGAGTAGGGTCAGTTTTGTCATGGTCATGGCGGTGTATGTAACTTAGTATTTTATAAGACGTCCCGTTTGATAAAAAGTAAAGCGTTCCGCGAGTAAATAATGATAATCTGAAGCGGTAATGTGCGTGCGATTTATTTATAAGCGCGGCGCTAGAGTTGACGCGGCGGCGTCGTTAGGGGCGCCCTTCTCGTGTGTCATTTTAAGGATGTGCCAAATTGAAGGCTCCGCCGGGCGTCATCGCGAGGGGAGACTGATTTATGCCCCGGGCCCCTCGCGCGCCTCTGCGCGTTCGATTAGAGGTTTATACACTCGGCCGAGGTCAGTTTTCTAATAACTACACTAATACTCGTATGTCACGTGCAGTTTTTATTGCTGTTGCGAGATGACGCTTCTTGACTAATTCAAAGTTGAATTAGTTGTAAGTATTATGACAAGTAAAGATTTTGTCATTTCTGCAAAGCGAACGGCTTGCCGCAAGGCTATGCTGAGTGGGGCCCGAGTAAATGTTAAATTAGATAGGTATCTCTAAAGCACTGTTGTCCATTTTATTTTTCTGTAAATATGTGTCGAAAGTGTGTGAACATCTCTCCCTCTCTTTTAGTTGATTATAAGCCGAGATTCCCTCCTGCGTAGGCGTCTTCCACTGTAATTCCGATATCTTTCTTTCTGTACTCAAAGTGTACCCAACGGGGCCCTATTAAGAGGCCTCCGCTGTCTCTCCGTCCGTCTTCCGTTCAAAAGACGTTAACTTTAGAACCGTAATATTTATAAACTTTACATGGAAACACGGAGTATGTATATATGTATTACTGTAGTCGCTGTATCGACAAATAATAAAAATTCAATTAAATTAAAAATTAAAGTTCATCCAAGCCAGCATAAAAGGTCTTGAGCACCGCTTCTATTGTCGGTCCCTTAGTCTCGAACTCCTGGTACACCTCTCGACACCGTTCATCAATGATGTGCAATAAGATATTTACCTGCACTTTCCTGTTATTGCTCGAGAGTTCACATGCCTCGTGGTAGATCACGTATACACTTCTCCATTTTGTCCATTCCAACGACAGGTTTCCAGAGGTCACATTGTCCAGGCTATTGTCAAAGACGAACGGCGGTGGTGGCGGTAATACAGCTTCCATTTCGCCCTCTTTGCACTAAAGCTTCTGGTTCCTTTTTTTTCTTTTGTCTGCAGTACACACACTGCTTAAATTACTCCAAAACAAATGAAATTTTTGTAATCCTACCGGCTGCGCCATGTTAAGTTAAAGGAACACAATTCTATCCCGCAGAGAAACCCCGAGCATAGCCCTCTCCATCGCCCTCTGAGTGACTTTGAGCTTCCTTATGAGGCCCATCGTTGGCGCCCACGTCTCAGATCCGTAAGTCATCATTCGTCGTATTAATATAAAACTACGAAATTGTTAGCGCATTTATGAGTACGCAGACGCGGCCACCGACGTCAAAAGATTAGAGGCAAAATTGCAGCTGTCAACTGAAAACCTTGTATAACCTAATAACAGGTCCTTTCTGCTTCGCCAGTAAACTTCGTCGGTCGGCACAGCATAAACGCATTTCACGCACATCTCGCCTCGTTAGAGTTATTACGTCTTTATGATACACCCGCTGACTGCTGGACCACTCGGGGACAGTCAATTGCTCTAATGACTGACAGTAAAGTTAGCCCATTCACGCGATATGTTTTTAACGATAGTTAATAACGAATAAGTGACGCTTTTATTGAAAATATGGAAAAAACCTATGTACAGTCAACTAAGTTTGCTTCTGGTTAGAAATTGATCTATCTCAACGCAATCTTAATCAAACGGATTAAGATTATTTCAGTCCCAAGTTTCCGGTAAAAGGCGTACTTGTAATTACCGTTTCTTTGTCATTTTCTGATATTTTAAAGCTTTTCTGAAAACAGCATGTGATTAATTAATTATATTATTTAATTTAGTGTGGAGGGTTAATTCAATCCTAGCTTAAATAAACACCTTACGAATAATAAGAATAAGAAAGTCTTTATTTCGCAACAACGACATACAGTTTCAAAATTAACTTAAAATAAAACTAAATATAGTTGCGAGAAAGGAATCCACTCAGCATTCTTCGGGTCACTAAAGGTGGCTCGACGCTGATATTACCTGGATCCTGGTATCATCGGTCCATGTGGCAAGGCTGGCCATGTGCCTGGGCTTATTATAGTTTTTTTTTTCAGTATTTTCTTGTGTTTTAACAATCGCGTACATTATATATTTAAACAAACGGCGCCAGGCGTCGCGCTCACGGGAGCGTGTGGTAAACGCGCGATGACAGCTGTTCGCAAGCGTTAATTACGCCTCAGCGACCCACCTTCCACGACTGTTCCAACCACTGATGGGTCAGGGGTTTCCTTCTACGGATAAATGATTGGACTTTATAATTCATTCATATTTTTTCAACTATGCAACGTAACGAATGCATTTAGAAACTCTGACGCACATAATATATAACGCCATTACTACATATTATAAATTTATTTTATGAAAGAAAGTATGACAGCCTCAAAGGATATACGGTGTTTGAATGAAAAGTCATAATTTTGAACGGATTTGTTTATTTTCTGTTTCTCTTTTGTTTGAACAACGAACAGCATGTCCACGCATTCACAGAGAGGATTTCCGATTCCGCGAATATTCATGTTATTGAATGTTAAGAGTATTACTTGTATGACGCGATTAATAGAATTGCCAATAAAATAACGCACTGACGGCCGACTGCTTCCAAAATTTTCCATAGGAATTGTCACGTGCTACGTTTCGGTTTGAGTCCTTAGCGTAAATTTTCAATCGCAACAAACGATTCGATCGTGTTTCTTTAACGTGTCGAATACTGTAACAATAGTACGTTGCCAATATGTGCCGCTAGATTCGCTGCCGATCTGCCCATAGTAGGTAATTGAGACGTCCATTTAGGTACCTTGCTTATTATTTATGCATTTTATTGTGAAATAAACTAATCGTTCATGTATGGCTCGTGTATAGCCATGTTTCGGACAAATTCGTGGACCTTCGCCTAGGAGGACAAGCTTTGGCGGCAGCGAAACTAACATTGCACGCCAACGCTCTGCTCGCGCGGCTACATGATTCTATTATTGAATCTTACGGTAGTTTCATGTTAAAAATATAACAATTTTAATAATTAAAATACAATTAAAATGTGAATTAGTAAGCTAGCGCCGAGACATTCCAACTAATGGTCTTAAAACATCAATACTTAAACGCCAACATTATCCGCTTTCACTATCTCTAAACTGCGGAACAATGAAATTACTTTTGCTCAGTTCACATGCTTTCAATTACCCGAAGACCCATACTTCCCCTGGACAGCTACCAGCGATTAGTGTCGCCCTGGCCTGGCGCCGGCCGTCCGCCACAGACTCATTTGCATCTCGACATAGCGCCGCCAACCAGACTTCCGTGCCTCATCACCTAACGACGGATAAGGTTTCATTTAGAAATACGCAATTTACGGTACAAACAAAGTTCAATGGTGCTCGATGTGAAATGAGCAATAGGCTAGATGATTGCTTTGAATTTGTGTCTATTATCACAATAATTTATTCAATCTGAAGTTACTTTACAGCGATCCATGTCATGCACGGTTAGCTTCAAAGAAAAGGTACTCCGCGGTGTAGTTCCCAGTTCCCGCCGTGACCGGGGGCGTACCTTTTATTAGCAGATGACTACCGTGCTTCGTATGTCGTATGTCAACCATTCAATCGGTTTAAGGTCGTGTCGGTTTTTCTGATGCTATGTGTACAAGTGAAACGCATCAATATTGTGTGATGTTTCTTAAAAATTATAAATTGTTCAATTTGAAGTCCCGACATAAAATTACGTGTATACGTATGCAATCGGACGTATCGACACCAAAAGTAAAATAAATAAATAAATCAATGAAAATAATCGATTTATTGATTATTTTTGTTTTTTATTTTTATGAAACATTCATAGAATGAAATTCAACATACAATGACAATGCAAAGAAAAATGTTTCTTTGCATTGTCATTGTATGTTAAATAAATAAATATCATGGGACAATTTGACACCAATTGACCTAGTCCCAAACTAGGCAAAGCCTGTACTATGGGTACTAGACAACGTACAAACATACTTATATAGATAAATACATACTTATATACATATTAAACATCCAAGACCCGAGAACAGACATTCGTATTCATCATACAAACATCTGCCCCGACCGGGATTTGAACCCGGGACCTCAAGCTTCATAGTCAGGGTCTTTAACCTCTAGGCTATTCGGTCGTCAAGTAGTGTCATGTAGTTCACATAAATATTTAATACATCCATAATTATGAAGCGTACGGCTTTGTATTTAACGCCGGTGCTGTAAAGGCATCAGTAACCATTCATTTTGGCAAACATCAGCGTTGGAAATTGTGTAATAGCACAATTACATTAGGTAACCTAATCGCGGGCGTCCTAATGAAGTTAAGCGTATCTGTCGGCGCGGCTACACCCTCAATTAAATTCTCATTATGGACAATACGCCATAGACCTTGTCATTCGCCCAGAGTGTAAAGTCTAATGTGCCTAATGCGTAGGTTGGAAAATCTGGTAATGGTAATAGTTTTTCTTAAGTTAGAAGGGCTAGTTTAAAATTACTACACTGGATGTTCCTTTATGTGTTCGTCTCAAAGTTTTAGGTTTATCTTGTGATGATACAAATTACACACCTCACAAAATATACCTAATTTGAGGACAGAACTATGATGTATAATGACAGAATTATTTTCTTAAAAAAAAAATATTTATGACAAAGAGCATTACGACATACTTTTGCGATATTCCGTAATCCGTAACTGTGTTAGTCGTTAATTTCTTCATGTCATTTAATACTTTTTTGTCATTTTATGTTGATGATGAATTTACTTTCTGTTATGAATTTCAAATTCATATTCTAAAAGGAAAATGTCTAGTTCGTATTGATAGTTACTCGACTATTTAAATATAACGTCAATTTTATGTTTCCATGCAAGTACCTTCACCGCATGCGGTGGTAGACTGTCTCTTGTTTCATTTATATACCATTAGTATTGCGCCCTGTCTGGTCGCGCCGCGTTGTCTGAGATCTGACATGTTATTTTCATAATCGACTCATTCGACTGGCGACGTACATACTCCAAAACAATATTTTAATGAACTCGAGTGTCACATCGGATGAGGTTACATGTCAACGTGCATATTTGTTGGGTTTGAACGCGTACGCAGTCAACTGTTAGGAATAATTAATTTATGTTGATAGTTGAGTACTGACGATCTTCTTGTTCCGTGCGTAATTTTATGATAATTGTTCAATGAAGGCTCCTTGAGACGTCTTGAGTTTAAGTACGTTTACGAAAGTATTTGATTTTAGATACTCAGCCTCCTCAAAGTGCCTATTAGGTGTAGGAGATATTTCACAAGTTTGAAATATAAATTGCAGTGTGAGTTATGAAAGTTTGTAAAAAACAGGCCACTTTAAGTGATGTCAACGTCCAAGTTAGCCACCTGTTAAATTTATGGAAATCCTGACTGGCTCCTTCATCACTTCGATCAATTTCGATGCTTTGCAGGTTGCAGCTATCGTCATAATAACATTTTCTTCATATAAAATAGGGTTGGTGCAAAGATGATCGGTCAAGTGGTGTTTGAGCACGCGGGCGCGGCCGCCACGCCTCTGTTTGCGGCCAGTGTTTAACCGCTTTCTTTATGGTGACGGGCCCTCGCCAATACAGTTACAAGTTATTGTTGCCATCGAAAATGTTCGATGCTGGTAGATGAGTCAGTTGGAATTGCGGGAATATTTATGTGAATTACAAACAACTACGGTGAAGAAGAATTTCCAATAACCAGCAACCAGATATCATCATCAAATATTTACCTTACTTACTTATGACACTTGTTTTATTAGAACTGTCTCATCATGTTTGAATGTAATAAATATTATTCCAGCTAATTAACGCATTTTCGTGAATTTTATTCTTAAAAAAATTACTTCCAAGTATTTTTAATGTCTGTACTGTTATATTTTCAATAGATACCAATTAGCAGTAAGCTACCTGCCGGCTTGAGTATCCGGGATGCTTTCGTGCAAATGCCTTGCAATTTATTAACTCTGTGCTTTGACGCAGGGTGCATAATATCGTGCAGTAATTACATACGGAATAATAGGCGTACAAACTGATGCGTACAGACTATAGTCACTGATGTTGGATGGTCCTTTGTGGACCGCGACAGCATTTCGATGGACGTACAACAATTATCACATTTACAAAGGCGCCACCGCTGCCGTGAGCGAATTGGGCAATACAAATAGAAATATTATTTAATTAAAGTACACTACGAAACGCACCCTATCATTATAATTCATGTCATTGTTTAAGGTGGTTGTCGCTCCCGTATTTAAGGTTGGAATTGACTAATTCCGACTGGTCCTTATCTTAAAGGGGCTCTTTCTTGAAAACTGTAAAAAAAATACTGGTGTGTATGTGGTATTAGGGCACTCTTACCTTCTCGTCTTCACTCCTTGCACACACATCTGCCTAGTGGTGGTCGACCTGTCTCGGTAGGACAAGAACAAGACATATTCGTGAAGCATGGGTCGTTTACATGGATCCCAGGTGTTTATCCACCCGCTCCAGTCTCGCAGGGCTAACGATTTTAGTTCCTTTAAACACCCAAGTGCCCGCCAAGAACTAGCAGATGATCCTGCGCTCTGACTTCTGGTTTCTGGTGTTCCCTCGCTCTAGGGAAGCGAATAAGGCATTCAAAACTGCTTAAATATTTAGTTGTAATGTAATTTTTTTTTGTATTACTGCATTTTACATGTAGTTTTAATCTTCCGGCGCATTAGTTTTATTGTTATCATGCTGCGTAAATTGTTGGTAAATAAATAGTAAATATTTCCTGCGAAATAACATTTCACAGCAGTTTAATTCCCACTTTACCTCATCTTTCCTATACTTCAAAATAATAACTCGAAGAGGGCCCCATCTCATCAGACTCAAGCTTGTCAATGTTGTCGCCGTGCTCGGCCGGCCATGGCCCCGGTCACGACGCATGAAGACTACCGCTACGACATTTATTTTCCTCTAAAGATTAGTAGGCATTAAGGTTCCACACAACATTGGAGGGAGGTACTGGAATCATAAATGTGTGTTTAGGTTGATATTTTGATACCTTTAGCTATCTTATCAGAAGCAGTTCTTAACTTTAGTTGACGCCATGTTGACGCAAAATAAACACTTGTGTATGTACCTGACTGTCGTTTGCTAGGACCGTATCAAAAATGTTAATGTCGCTTTAATTTATTGTCTTCAAAATTCATCCCGTAGATTTTTAAAAGACCTATCCAAAGACATCTCGCACCATAGAATAGATAAAAAAAAGAATCACCCCCGCTTAATGTGTAAGGGATGTACCTTTTTAACATGAAACTACCATGAGACTCAATCATAGTGATATAAACGGAACACTCGCGCTCTCCCGCTTATAAGTCGAAGTTAGCTAGAGGCAGACAGACGGACGGACGCGATGATACTATAAAAACTCACTCATTTTAAGGGTTCCATGTTGACTGCGGATCCCTTTCGCTAGTGTCAGATACCAAGTAAACAGACCTTGACCCGTCGAATTATTATACTAAGTATCGCGGTCCATAGCCATAAACCCCTTAAGGCATAAGCTAGTGCGTATGATATCTCTTCAGCATAGGTTTATCTAGCTTTAAGGCCGACTGACACACTTCTGACGTTCTGTTAACCCCGAGCTAGTGCTAATCCGGGTTGGTGCAAACCGGCCTAAGACATATGAAGTTTATCATAGATTAAGTTATCTGGTCTGTTTATCATTAAATGTACGTGAGTGAGTGTCTATAAATTATGCGTGCCTCGAGAATTATATTAATTTATATCCCACTTCTACCTTTTGATCGGGTTCATATATTTTATTTCTTTCCTTACCTATTGTGATCTGAGACTTGTAACGATTGAAACTCAGAAACCATCTTTCAAAACAGCGCCACCCTTGAAATTATGCAGCATTGTTTACGCGCTCCCGCAAAACGTATAACCAGAGGTATTATTGTCTTGTGTGCATTGATTGTTGTGGAAGCGCGAGTGCAATTTTTCACAGTATTTGCGGGCACGGCCAGGGCTCCATTCCCTATGATTTCATTATTTGCTTTCAATCAGCGTCGTGAGCCGGCGGAGCGGCCGCGCTCCGCACGTCTATCCGTAGCGAATTTTGTTTGGTTTCGTTTTCGGTTGCTATTTGTTGTTGAGTTACCAAGATTTTTACGCTATTGGGTACGGTTCTTGTAATTTTATGCCGGTCTCCAATATCTTTTTTTTTTCACCTTTTTTGCTGTTTCGATTTTGCATACTTTATTAAATTGAGTTTTTGCATCTCCGCAATTTTAAATCTACGCTAAAATTACATCGAGTTTTTGTTTGAATGTTTATTGGACACCTTTCGTATTTTTACTTGTTGTTTTTTATTTGCTTCAAAAGTCTTGGTAATCATTATATCGTGCGAATCGAGTACGAACATAGTAAATACTGCGGGTAGCACACAACCGATCGTCGTGGAGAACCTTGGCGAATGCCTATGTCCAGCAGTGGATGTCTTCCGGCTGACATAATGATGTTGAAATAAGAAATCCAGTATTTTCGTATCTCATTCCATTATGCGTAGAATATATTGTATAACATTTTCATGGTTGTAATTTTTTTCTAAACTTTCTCTAAACTCACTAACACAATCTAAAGAATAATTCTACTTATTACAAATATGCGACTCATTTTCGTCCTACTTGCAGCATAAGATAGCATTAATGCCTATATTAGATTTTATTTGACAACGCCTCTGCAGTCAAGTGTGAAATATTTCTGCCAATATTGCCGCAATATCGTACAAGATGCACTACGGAAAATATTAAAAAAACGAGCGAATACATCCTTTTTATTGGAATGAACGTGGAAATTAATCTTACCTATATTTAAAAATATAAATAAAATTTTAATCCGTACTCTTTAGCAATCTTATCTTCAATCGTTTCGTAGAGTCGTGTAGCAGGTCTACGTAGCGCTACGGTTTCGTAGCGCTTTCACAGTTTTGTAGCGCTCACCTGTTCGTGAATGAAGGGTCACCGGGCCGTGAGATTGTTGTCGCTCATTAGCTCGTAGGATGTCCGCCGCCCGAGCGCCTTCCGTTGATTTCCAATTATGAAGCCAGACGCGTAACGTGCGCACTTCCTTGCGAGCATCGGCTCTCAACCCGTGCAACAGATTTAATTTGTTTTCCTAATAATTTTTAGTGCACTTAATTCCTGCACTAAAATGGTCCGAAGCAAACGTTCCAAATATTGCCACCAAATCGCGGAGAAGCCGACTACTGAAATGTACCTATTGATGTTGTTGTCGTAGTGCCTCCCCGTCCACGTTAAAAGGTGATACCCTATCAAAGCGCAATTGGAAAGAATCCCCACAAAGTGGCCGCTTTTTGCGCGTGACTTTTAAACGTCAAATACTTGCGATATTCGCCTCGCGCCGTATTTCAAACGGCTCTTGTCGCAATTTGCCACGTGAATTCTTATACGTGGTACGAAATCATTTTAAGGATCAATCATTAGGTAGGTGCTTAGGAAAATAATTCAATACAATTCTACCTTCATTCTACCTTTGATATATTTACGTAACCTCGCTTTCGCTTACCTACTTGATTGGGTATTACAATTCTATATTCGTATCCATCTACTTAATGTCTGAGAGTTTTCAGAATGAATTTATTTTTATAGAAACTCATTTTTTACTAAGTATATATCAAAGCTGATTCATAGCAATGGAAATGCTTTCGACTTCCACTATGTTACGTCTTAAGCTTTCATTATTCCCAAATATAATTTCGTAGCAGTGAAATATGCCCTTAAACTTTAGTGCTTCGTGCCCATAGTATGGACCTAATGCAACAGGCGTCTCGGCTCGGAGGCCGGGGCGGGGTCCATTAACGGCGTCATACGGCAATTGTTGCCGTTTACGGATCGAAAGTCTATCGCGATATCCTCGGCATATCAAGATTATCGTTTAGCGTTATGCCCGGCGACAAGGAAAAGCTCTCGGCGAGCCGCGCCCCCGCCGGCTCCCGCGGCGCTTCGAGTGCCACTTTCGCGGAGCCTCCAGACTCGACGTCTATGCACTTGTGTGCAACAGTTACTCCACTGTTTGCGTTGCTAGTTACCTTTACTTCGTTTTAGACTGCTTTTTTGTGTAAATGGGTGCCGTTTCGTTCGTGTTTTATATCACCAAATAGATGTTATGTGTTTTTATAAATTGTCCCATGACAAATTTTCGCATCGTGTCGACATGCTTGAGACTTTGCGCCTGTAATATTGGAACAAGAAAGTGATACGTAAATGTTTAAATTTTGCAAAGCTTAAACTAGCATGAGTTGTGCTCCGCGTTTCATGGAAACTGTTGAACGTTAAATTTTTCTTCAGTATGTTTTCAGTATCGAGAGAAGCCGAAATTAACATAAATTTCGTCTTACCTCAAGGGTTTCTTCGCAAGTTTGTTCCATGCTTCCTCGGTTTAGTTTCGGTTCGCAAACAATAACAGTGCGGCGCCCGCGGGCGATCCACTAACCGATGTTTGTGTTTTCCATTTACGAGCCGTATCGTGCCTTCATTTCTGGACTAACTATATAGTATGTCCGAAGAAGGGGGACCTAAAAGTGTGAATTGCTTGAGCTTCTGCGAACAACATACATAAAAGGTACATCGTAGCAGTACTTCCGCGTCAAAATGAAGAGTGGCTACTCCACTGCTTTACTTATTTCACAATATACTCTTCGCCATAAAAATTAGTATTATTATTATTATTAAAGGTTTATTTATTCTGAATTAAATCAATTACATTTTTGAATTACATTTTAAATTTCATTTCAAATGTCAAGTGAGTGTTAGTAGTATTAAGTTTATTTCATTTTGTTGCTTACTTGACTAATTTTAGTACTGTTAATTTAAAAAAAATACTAAAATTAAATTTGTTTATTTAAGTCAGACCCCTTTCGGGCCTCCTCCACCTCTTTCCATCTCTTTCTGTCCTGGCTTATTTCCATCCATGTACTTCCTGCAACCGCTTTTATGTCATCAGCCCACCGTCTTTTGGGTCTTCCTACATGTCGTTTCCCTACCAGTCCTTTCCATTTTGTTACTTCTATCGACCATCTTTTGTCTTTTTAGTATAGATGGAACCAATTCTGCCCAGAATTACAACTTTTCCTATTTTGAGTTGGTCCTGGTTCGTCGTGGATAGACACAGACGGACCTACATCGATGCATGCCAATTATGCCATTTTAATGCTGTTAAAGCAAATGGAAGAAACTACTAACTTAACGACTTTTTCGTCTTGAATAACCTCTTAACGAGCCATACTGTTTACTGTTATTCACGAGTTCTCAGTGAGGTAACCATATATATCTCCGTTACTATCCGAGAATCATAAGCCTTTGAGGAAATCAATATGACATATTTAACATGGAATAGAAACATACGGGCGGGTTGGTGCGGCGCGCGGCACGGGCGGTGCGTCGGCGGCGCCCAGCCGCGCGCCGGCACGGCGCCGCCCCCCGCCGCCGATCATTGCTCGCCATTATCCCTCCAGTATTAAGCCACTTAGCTCAATCATGATTAATGTTTTACCGAACGCGACCCGACCCGACGCAAATAGAAAAGTTATTTACTCAACGTCGTAATTAGGCATTCACGACGAGTCGTAGACGCGCTGCGGGCTGTCTGCCGCGCAGGCGACTAGACCGCGCCGCGCCTCCGATGCGTGACATTTATTTACTTAGCACCGTGTTTTCATGCTTCTTTACGTCGCACACGTTTGCATTAACATTCCCTGACCGTGCTACGGCTACACTATACACTAAAATCCAAGTATTTTGCATCGTTAATCCTGAAGAAACAAAATAATTTGCTTGTAAAATTTTGTAATGGAATGTAATGTGATTGAGTCTAATCTTAAAACCATTCTACAGGTTGATAGGTCTGCGCCGGTGTCATTTCATCTCTTTGCGTTAATTAGAGGGATTATGCGACTGCTCGGCTTTATGTAACAACAACACTATCCGATAGCGCCTACCCTCGCTGCAGCTACTGCTAATTGCGACTCGATTGTAAACTATGCCAGTTCACGCGATATCTGAACGCGATTCTAAAGTTCCGCGGGATTTTCTTTTTAATTGGAACGAAATCTGATATTTATCAAGAGTTGGGGCGGTCTTCTTCCGATAGCCAATGCTGGCTGGAAGTTTTATTATTTTGTTTAGGTTTTTTTTTGGTACATGCAGCTACCAAAATTAACTTTAACATAATTGGACGCTATTTTTCTCGTTGCTCTCTGATATCAATATTCGACACGAACATTTTTACACTGTTTTATTTTTGTTTCTATTTTGAGCTGCTAAAGAAAATAATCCTCTTAATTTTTGTTTTTGTGCTCATTGTCTATAAGAAACGAAAAACATTTTCGCCAACCTTCGATTTAAAAAGGATTTCTAATCATTAGCCATTTCCACGGTAATTGGGTACTTTGAAAAATATTTAATTTGATACCGAAAATGCCTTGTACCTATTTGAATCTTTGGATATTTACATACAGTATAAAACGTTTTCTCTTATTTATACTTAACGTATTGACTGGAGTTTTTCTTTGGAGTAGAAAAGGTTAGTTTGTATTTATCTTGATAACCCTGAGGAACCAAATATTTGTTAGTCTTTATTTCTACTTAGAACTTTACATCGGAAGCTTTAAAACTTGATAGTTTTAAAGCTACTGTACTGATGTACTATCACGCTATTGCCGGGCGCGTCTGCATCGCGATTCACGTCACGAACACGGCCGTTTTGTTTGCGCTTCCACTTGCTTTAATACGTAATTTGTTCTGAATGCCGCTAAATTGGCATACTGACAACCTGCACCCCCGCGCCATTCGACATACTGTTACAATCGGAATCGGGGCGGGCCTGTCTGCCCGGTTAACAGTATATACCGCGAGGAGCCGTATGTTTGTTGTAATTTGCATATTTTTCTAATGAGCCCCAGGTAAACGAAAGACCTATCATTTATCGACTTAATAAAAAAAACCAGAATAATACGGAACAAGGAACTATTAAAAGAGTCGGATTCCTAAGAATATAAAAACAGTACAGTATTTTTTTTGGGGAGTCGTGTGGAAGGGGCCGCTTGTTTTAAATGTACTTTAAACCACCGCACCGCTATTCCACCAGATGGTCGAGTACGAATATTCGAAACCTGCGTCACGTAAAATCGAATAGTAAACATTGTCGAGTTTATATGACGTTTGGAACAGCGCCCGCCCGTGAGCGTATTTGGAAATAAAATTTAGTATGAGGTTTCTCGATCTCGATACGATAACCGTAACGTTACGCAGCATTCGAAAAGTCGTGCTCGACCCTCATCTAAATCATTAGCACATCATAAACTTAACCGAGCTCAACTCACCTCCCCAAGTCCCCACCATTATAAAAGGGATTCGGCTGTTGTATTTACATTGTATCAGCGGCCTACGCCTGACATATTTTTGATAGACTGCTCGTAACAGAGGCCGCGGAGGTCACTACACTTGATAATAATATCGCAGACGGGCCCTTTTGTGCCCCGGTCCGGAAGTAGCAATTTTTCCATGACATCCGGAGCCGGCCCCCGCGGCGCTGTCCCCTCCACGCTCCCAGCGCTGACACTGCTTGCAAAATGTGGGACTAATTCGTTTGTCATACCTAAATCTCACGTTCCGTTTTAAGAGCATACTTTGCCTTTGCATTCGAAACAGTAAATTATGTTTGTAAAATGGTGAGTTTTCGCTATCATCTTTTTCCTTCTCGAAAACCTATATAACCAATGTTAATAAGTTTTCCTAACATAATTAGGTACTCCAAAATCATTGCGCTACTTTTGGAAAACTAGGAATAGGCGTGTATTTTTTTTTTCGATTCTTTATAGGCCTACCTAGAGAGATGCAGTTTCCGTATAAAAAAATATTCTAATACCTAGAATTCCTTTTAGTTCTGAAATTGATATTCAGAGCTTTATCAGATAAACGGTGGTGCTTTATTATCGTAACCCAATAATTGGTTAATTTATTAAGTGTCGAGTCGTCTCCGCTCCGCCCGCGCCCGTCGAGCGCCGGTGCCAGCTTCGCTCTACTAAACTGCGAGGGCCTCTCTGGCTCCGTTTCGAATTCTAAGAGAATACTTTCGATTAATTTCGTTTGGTCGACAGCTCGTTTTAATAATTTACCCCAAATTGTATTTATTCTACACCAATAACCGCCACGTTTTCGCTTTCCAAACGTCAACCCTCCCCAACGCACTTTAGGTCCACTGCAGCCTGTCACGTGAAGTAATATTGTGCCGAATACGACCATTTTGAAGTAGTTTTTGCGAAGTGAGGACTCGACGGCGTAAATAAACAAGCGCACTGTTAACTGTTAAATAAGTCTCAATGGACAAATTATCTTCAGTGCTCGGAAACATTTGTAAAGGCTCTTGTACTTGATGCGGCTCTCTCCTACAAGCCCGGAAGAAACCGCCTGACCAACGGATATAAATTTTTATTAGTAACGATATTAATGTCCTTTGAATGACGTGAACCGGCGTGCAAGTTCACTTTTGTATTTTGAACACGAATTTATAGCTACATAATGTTATGAAGGCGCAATTGGTTTCATTATGCTGAATGAAGGCTATCATAAAAGAGACACATGTTTGCCCGCGTAGGCATTAGTTAGTGGGAACTCTTGGGCTGAGTGTGGGGCGACGCGGCGGATCAAGGGTAGTCATGACGATGCCCCGCGACCTCTCGCCTCTGTTATTAAGCTCCTCTCAAACAATATGCCGCAAATTGAGTTAACTCACTAATAATGGTATCGCGACCGCATAGGGACTCGCCCATTGAGGATGAAGGCAATCTTTCCTTTCCCTCCCTCGGCGAGAGTCTGTTACCTTTTATTCGATTTGCCAAGATTAATAGCTACGATGTGTGTTGCCAACCTTAAATTAGAGGTTTTTTTTCGCAGACTAGATGGCTATTTTCAGAATAAAGATGGTATCGGAGACACGTCTAAGACTAATAGCACGCCACTAGCAAACGTACGTTAAATAAGGTGGCATGCCTCGCCACAGCGCGCGGCTTGTAGAGCGCATTTAGCCTCCCCGCCGCTGCGCGAGCTATGATTTCAATTATTGTTTGACGACGTTATTTCTCGTGTGTTTATTCGGGGCGCATTTCACCATTTTTTACTTCACCCTTCCTCCCTCATATTTGCTCGTACAAACACGGCTGCGGAGGTGCGCCGTAGAGCCTCGGAAACTGATATGTTTGGCGCGCCGGCTGAGATGTTTGAACAAGACACTGCTACAAGCCGAATCGAATTGAGTGCAGTTACTTTGAGGATCTGCCAACCTCATCCGAATCTTGTGTGCTTTATAAAGTATTTAGTTGAAAAGCTTACGTTAAATTTTGCGAAGCTATAGAACAAGAAACAAAATCGATAATATGACTACACCCACCCGTTTGACCCTCGGATTGACCAACCGTGAATTTATCAAACCGAAACGTTGTTTGACCAACAATCCGCCCATTCTAGAGGCAATATGCACCCTAAGTTTGGCGTACGTGTCCCTGCGGAGTGTCCATCACAACTCGGCTTATTTTCTTGCATTTTATTTTTCAATCTACATGATTCTTTATTTGCCGGACTTGCTGAAAGAAGGAAAGGATCTTCGAACACTAAACGATAACAATATATTTCGAGTGCAATACCAGGTAAACTTGTTGCTTAATAATTTGTGTTCCCTACCACGTAAAAACATATAGTTAAGCTCCACGTAAAAACGTATAGTTAAGCTATAGTTTATTACTTTATTAGTGTCGCATTAGTTGTAGGTGAAGCGTCAAGCCGTCCGTCGCGCCCATTGTGTGCTATTGTGTGTGACACTGAGAACTTAATGGACTGCCATACTCCGGCCTCGGCCGCGTCACATGAATAGTAGCTAGATAAGGGTATCAAATTAACCTCAGACTTATATAATAATCCAATTAGCCCTAGCAACACGATCACGCCACGAGTCAGACAAAAGATCTATTAATATACTGATCAAGACACAGAATAGCAATAATAATAACAGAGATTAAGTACACAAATTTCATAGCAGGTGCATAGTCGTGTTAATCATAGAAGTGTATGACGTTGCAAGTAAATTTGTAACGAGCAACGAGGTGTGACACTGAGTGAGCTAAGATGTATGCGGCGCGCTGCACCTCCCGTGATTCACGCGGCGACGGCTGCGGGATTGCCGGCACCTGCGCTCCCGCCGCCCCGAGACACGAAACACAACCGTGCCCCTATACGCCAACGACTCGCTTCACAAGCATCCACCCCGACCGCTCAAAAACTAAATCCTAAATGAACAATCTTCCGCTTTCTTTATAACACACACCGTAAAGATGATTTTCGTGCACTCCGGCTCCACTTTGAAAACACTCCGCCACAATATTTCAACACTTCCGCGCGAAATAACAATGGCTCGCCGGAGAAAAGCACTGTAGTATAAACTAGAATAGCGTAAGCAATGCTTCATCATCATAACTGCATGAAATCCGAGTGCGATCCCAAGTCGGTACACGGCACTCGCATTCACAAAACGAAGTTTCACCGCCGCTAAAGGTGTATTACGTCGCTCACATTAACCTATTCATGCTTTAGTAATGTTGTAAAAGCGTTACCGTATTCCTTACGTCACCAGCAAGACTGACAGTCGGCCCCGTTAATCAAACAAAATTATTTTGTCTCGTAAATATATGCTCAAAAAATGCAATCGTTTTTATTTTCCTGTTCCCGCACTCGAGAGCTAATATCTTCAACACGTTTTGATACTCAGAAATTTAAAAATAAAAGAGATATGAGTTCGCACAATAAATGAAGGCAGAAGTTGTAGGGGGAAGTTGCGGAACAATGGTCTCGGACAGAGTCCTTATAAGCTCTCGCAGGTGGCGGGCTCAACTTCCCATACAATGCGACCAACGCGACAAATATTTGGAACGTGTGAAATGTCCAAAGTATTCGTGAAACAACTTCACAATACCCCGGTTTTAAGAAGCTGTTTGCGACTCTTTGATATCTTTACATTTCGTTTTGAATATACACGACCTAAATCACAATTTTCTTTTCTAAAGTTGAAAATAATATTATTTAGATTCGTGCGGGTTTATTTTGTAATTTTTTAAATTCTCTGGTCATGTATTATTTACGCGATCGCACCGGGCTTATGTTTAATTTGTTTTTATATTGTGGGGTAATATCGAATGTTCTGATAGCCAGAGAATACCTGCGGCGATAGAAAATATTATGATAACCGTTAGGCAACGCAATATGAACCATCCTGCGAACACAATGCCTGGTTGAATGGCGAAAGTAAACAAGGATTGTGTTTCATTTCATTAGCGGCTGACTTATGTCGGTTCACTTCATTAGCGCTGCCTTTAATGAGATTAAATTATTTGCATGTTATCACGGGGCTTATTTTAAGTGATTTTATTTTACCACGAAATTTAATAAGCCGATGCGTGAATTTAATAACTAAAACGCTGTGAATATGTCTTAATTTTTAATAGAAAAGTCCACTGTAAAATGAAACGCTTAAAACTAAAAGGATTGGCAGAAGCGAGAATTTGGCCGCTTTAAAAGCTGTCGAATATACAAGTATGCTAATAGAGGCAACCAACGCAATATCGTCTGTCTTTTATGTAAATTTAAAGATTTCGTTGTATTTAAAAAAAAAAAAAAAAACGACGAAGAATTATGAATTATAAAAGTGAACATTAAGGAATGGCTGTAAGTTCCCAAGCATGGTTTGGAGGGCCGAAGGATCGGCGGCGGGGAGTATCCGGTGTCCGCTGCGGGCTCCAGGCGGGAAATAATGCCATTTCCGATGAGGGCCCGCGGGGCGTGTCGACAACGAGATTAGGGAAAAAAGACGGGAATTTAATAACACCGCCGACACACATCTTATGGCAAATAAACAGCGACGCTCCCGTGCCCACGGGCCCGCGCCGCGCCGCGTTGCAATACCTTCTATTGGTCTGTATGACACGAATTATATGCAGTTCCGTATCTGATGTTTCAAACCGAGTTCCAAGATTTAGTGAATTGCCATGTGATGTTTTCAGAATAAGTAGCTGTAAGAATCTAATACTACAGACATTTTTATAATAGTTTACATCATTGAAGTATTGAAAGTTAAAATGCAGTCATAAATGTGCGATTTTTTTTTATGATAATCCATCAAACAATATCGATAGTAGCGTTTTATGACAGTACTATTATTCGAAAACGATCATTCTGTTTACAGGCCATTTCATTTATATGTAATTCGATAGCACATTTTTCGAATCCTTCACCAACTGAACAAAATCGACCTGAAGGTGGAATCGGGTAGGGTCGGAATAGTAAATCTGCCAGGAAATAAGAATTTTTAGCGTGGCGCGAACGACTCAAAAAACGGAAATGCGCTTAAAATGTTCCGCAGTACGTGACCTAGCCTGCGGAGCGCGTCAGGGCTGCGCCTCGAAACTCGAAGTGCCGACGATAAGTTAATTTAATAGGCGGCCCGCAGACAGCGACAAATCGCTGTCCGCTCGCGCCCTGCCGTCTCTAATGATACCCAAAAGCCGTAACATTAATTTCAATAATTTATAATGATTTCGCATTCAATTACGTATAGAAAACTTCGGAGTTTTATTCGACCCTTAGTTTTTCTTGATTTTGCTACAATGAAAGTTGATCGATTTCGATAAGTAAACAGTACTGTAATAATTGTTGAGGGTCTGCAGTATTTTTTTCTGTCGTCGTCGAACAAATACCTACAGCCGATTTCTATTGAAACTTAAATATTTCAAAGCTCAATTGCAAACGTTCACAACAAAGTCAAAAAGTTTGAAATTTCGCAACTTTGGTTTGGTTGGCTTTAAACCTTAAACAGGGGTCGGATGAAGCCGGCAATCCACAGCGATTCGAACTGTCGGCAGTCGTAACTTCGTCCTTCCGAACTCACTAAAATAGAATGTGTACAACCGGGAACTCCCAACTTGGGTATAATATCTTTGTAGTGAATCGAGGCGCCTTTGACAAGCCGAGCGGAAGGCCACGACACGACTTCTCATGTTGCCTTCTTCATTTGTTGCCGGCGCCTCGCTTGTTAATAATGATGACGGTTTATGGCTAATTTGAACCCTACGCACATTCATGCGCTCGTAACAGTTGTTAATCTGCTTGTATAGTTTCTGAATGGATCTTAGCAACGAGAATATATTTTCCTTTACATTCACATTGCTTGCTCGTTGAGGACAAAATATACTTCACGTATCACATTTCTGTGTACGAAATTGCAGACAGATTTCCCCTTAAAATTCATCATATTTGCGAATCACCAATGTCGGCGACGGCGTGCATAGGTATTGAGTCTACTTAAAGGCTTCCCCGATTTCCTGCGAACTCGGCAGGAGCAAGTTTGTGTGTTGAACCGCATTTGTCGGAGTCGATCGCAACTTCTACTCTCGATTAGCATCGACACCAACTCTCACTGCATACTCGGAACTCTATTCAAATTTCAGAGCGGAGCATGAATGAAGACTTAGGAGAATTTAAAATTAAGACAAAATGTCATATTGTCCTCTTATGGTACGACAGGAAAATGTTGGGTGTAAACTAGTACTAATATCAGAGTGGAAACAAATATCATAGATAATACATTTTTTTTTGTGACACAGAAGTTTATTCAGTTTGCCAATTAACACTAGCGATTTAATAGATGATCCAAGTCCTGGCAGAAGAGCAGCGTTCGATCAACTATTAAGATTTGATCAAATACTGTTTAAGATTTCAGTTTTTCTAAGGTTTGTAATGATAGAAGATACCACATAATTTCCTAACTGTATACGAATATTTCGATAACGCCTTGCTGATATACATATTTTTAAGGCTTGTAGCACAAGTACAGGGAAAGGTTCGAAAACCGCAAATGGATATAGTTGCAACATAAAAAAAAATTTTTTTTGTTTACAAACTCGATGTATGGGGACAACAGCTAACCAAGGGCAAAATTATGTTAGTCCCTCATTCCAGTTTATCTTTTCGTTAGAGCAATGATCGGTGTTTTCATAGTTTATGTATTTACTTAATTATTTTTGTGAATGTTCGCGAGTTCGACTCGCACTTGACCGGTTTTTTCAACTCTTAAACATTATCGATTTGCAAAATAAACTTGTACCTACCTATTTCCGAGCGTGCGATACCGGTTAAGCAATAGTCATTGGATAGTCCGCATTGTGTCAAGTCGCGGCCGCCGCGCCCGCGCCGCGCCGCGTCCGCGAGGAATGCTCTGTGGAATTTCATTTCGTTAGTGACGCGCCACGACCGGGCTTGCGGAAATTTTACTTTTATCATATCTGCATATGTAGATCCTTGATGCCGTTTCACTGATTCATATGTGATTTTTGAGGTGGCTTCTGAAAACTTCATAAGAGATTTATATTGATCCTGCTACTCATTGAATTGCGCAGTCGTAAAATATAGCTACACCTAAATTCATTTGGAAATCTGAAATCTGAAATTTGTTTATCTAATATATAATGCCTAAACCATTTAGCGTTCGTTAATTCAGTTGAAGTGTTTTCACTTCAAACTGAGTTTTCTCCAAGGTATCATTTATCTGGCGAGTTAATAAAATCGTAGTTATTTGACCGGGGCGGACCGGAGGCGGCAGGGTTCGGAAGCAGATAAATAATATTCAAAGCATTTTCCGATGCGCGGCGTATTGTAGCGGCGTCGCGCCGGCCGGGCACGGCAGCTGCGCGCCGTAATATTGTGTTATACTTTATCGAATTTGCATGTTTTTACTGAATAACATTCCTTTGGCGCACTCGACATCAAAGGCCAAGGCAAAAGTGATTTCGCACTGAGTTAGTTCAACAAGATTCAGTTTCACCCCTCCTCATACTTGGCTTCTGAATAATTTCGATAGTACCTAATAAGGAAATTTGTAAATGGGCATTCGACTTTTGATATTTTAAACAAGCTCAAGCGGCGAACTCTACTGTTTGTACGTTATTTTATTATAATGATGTGAATCGGTGCACGTGACTACCCTGCCCCTGCTTAGCATTTGTCAGCTCAAAGTCCTCCTGTATAACTTCGTGCTGTTTGCTTGTCGATGGCTTTGTTTCCGGTGCTTGAATGTTAACACGAACCCGTCAATTTATTGTTTACTTTCAGATAAATTAATTTTGAATTTTCTATTGCGTATTTTGCTTTTGGAAAATTGTTCAAACCTAACGGTTTAAGTTCTGTGTACGAGGGCTGTTTGATAAGTACCCGTTTATGGAAAAAAATAACTTTTTTTTTTGTATGTATGCATTTATTTTTCTATATACGTAGTCACCTTTTAACTCTATACATTTGTTCCACCTATACTCAAGCTTCAATAAACCATCCAAAAAGTATGATTTTGGAAAGTCCTTAAAATAGGCCTCTATGGCGGCAATGACTTCGTCATTTGATCCAATTCGCTTGCCACCGACCCATTTTTTTAGGTTGGGAAACAAAAAGAAATCGCATGAGGCCAAATCTGGAGAATACGGGGGGTGAGACAATAATTCGTAGCGTAACTGTGCTAATTTAGCCGTCACAACTCTGGACGAATGAGCCGGGGCATTGTCGTGATGAAACAGTACTTTTTTCTTTTTTTAATGGGGTCGTTTGTCCTTCAACACGGCGTCAAATTCATCCAATAAATTGGCATAGTACTGCCCTGTTATTGTTTTTCCCTTTTCTAAATAGTCAATATGTATAATACCCTGCGAATCCCAAAAAACGGTCGCCATGACCTTTCCAGCCGATGGGACGGTTTTTGCTTTCTTTAGAGCAGGTTCACCCGGTAAAATCCACTGCTTCGACTGCTTTTTCATTTCCGGGGTGTAGTGGTGGACCCACGTTTCGTCCACGGTCACGAAACGACGCAGAAACTCCTCCGAAGTAGTCAGTCGGTTCCGTTTTTGCTCCTCCGTGAGAAAACGCGGCACCCACCTCGCCGATACTTTCTTCATACCCAATTTTTCTTCTAATGTGTTGTACCCTCACGATTGAAACGTTTACTGCATCAACGATTTCTCGAAGTTTAATTCGACGGTCGGCTAAAACGATACTTTCAATTTTCTTAACCATATCGTCTGTAGTCACCTCAACTGGCCGGCCTGGGCGATCCTCATCAAAAACGGTTGTTCTCCCCCGCTTAAACTCGTTATACCAATATCTGACGGTTGTCATAGAAGGAGCACATTCATGGTAAACCGCTTGCATTCTTACTTTTATTTCATCACATGTTTTTTCCTTCCATAAATAAGAATCTAATTACAGACCGATACTGTTCTTTCACCATTTAAACAATTTTAAGTTCACCCCTTCACTGAATCGTTGTCAAATGAGAAAAAAAAACAAAATAATGCCTTTTTTTTTTAATTTTCCCGCCTCTGAAAAATGGCTTAAAAAGGTGGTATACTTATTTGCAGCCAGTGATATTAATATATTTAGAAAACGGGTACTTATCAAACAGCCCTCGTAGGTCCTTAGCTTTCAATCAAAAGTTGGAACAGAAATTTAGTACACATCCAACGCGGTCGCGATTTATTTGCGCATAATGAAGTCGAATAAAACAACTTTGTTAAAATTCACACATTACTTGGATATACCTTCATAGAAATTTGTTTTATAACATCAAACAATAATGCATGCAAGTAATAAAAATAATCTATACAAGTATACACCTATTAAAAGTAATGCTTTTGTCAGTTGTAGACCTCGTGACCTCATGGTAGGTATACGGCTGTGCACGATTTGGCTGGAGCACTGCCGTGCCCCTGAATTTTTGATGTTTCAGTTTTTTTATTTCTTTATAGGATTAAAATGCTAACTAACTAAAATTAAAATTTTTAAGTTTGTGTGATTGCCAAAGAGCGCAATAGTTCATAGCAGAAATCAAACTTCACGAGGGATTGGACATAAGTTTGTGTTAAATTTTAACTAAATAAAATAATCGACGACTTGAAAAGTCGATAAATTACAGTGTTCTCTCCCTGTTGACTTTTTATTTTTGCTATGAGAATTCCGCTCCTTGGTGATTGCTAGAAGTACCTTAGAATATTGATCATCGTATGCCACTCAGTCACCTTCCAAATTGAACTGGCATAATAAGGCATGGTATGTTCTCTTTGTACATAAAAATTTTACCTTCTAGCTTTACTTAATCACAACGAAGTTTTAGGAGGATCAAAAGTGCCGTGAGACGCTTCGAGAAAAGGATGGTACGGCTGTGTTCGACTTGGCGGGAGAACTTCCGTGCTTCCAGATGAATTTCTTGTAATTGCGTCTCAGTGTCCACCCCAAAAAAACAGTAGCGCCGAGAAAAGCCTGTTCCGTTGGTCAGTTGCGACGTCATTTACATCTTTCCATTACCGCCGGCCGGGCGCCCCGGGCGGTCTATAAAATATTTATGTCCGAAGTTACATTAAGAAAACGCCGCTTATTTCTTGTAAATTCACTAACATGTATGTTTAATGCTTAATCTTATTCGTTTGATGTCGCTCAAAGACGACGCCTGCGAAGCCGCTTAGCAGTGGACAGGAGAATTGCCTCTCCGCCTTGCCCCTCTTTAATTCGTCCCGGGAGCGATCTACCCGTGAAATTGTTACTTAAGAACTTAATCGACGCATCGCTCTTTGTCTTTGTACTAGACGCTTTACAAACAACGTTTTATTGAATTCGATGTTTACTGTCCTTTCTTGTGAATAGCATTTGTTTCAATTTTGTTTTCAAATTGCTTTCGCTCAAAAGACGTTATATCTGTTTATTTTTGTATAAAATTAGAGATGAAATTGTTTGTCGAGTTAAGCTTTTATAGTAGCTAGCGTTAGCTTCCATTTGTAAGTCACATTTGGGGTTGCTAGTGAATTAATCTAAACATAAGTGCGTGTATATCCGGAGATAGGCCGGATTAATCTGAAGCTGCTAATTAGAGAGTGTTGTGCTCATATTAACATACTAATCGCATTCCACTTAACGCGTGTATTCACTGTCTCATTGCTCGCATACGTGAGCATTCACTGTCCCTTTTAGCTAGTACCGTGTGATGTGATTGATCCTACCGAAAATACTGTTGCTATTTTTTTACGGTTATTATTTGCACTTTTATTTAATCTTACTTGTATGTATGATGAAGTTGTCGATAAAAAATATGGTGAAAACTTGTATTAAAACACAAAGTACATACGAGATGCATATGTACATTGCACCCACATACATTTATCTTTATCAAGTTTGCGAACCCGTTTGGCCATATTCTTCATTGAATAGTCCGTGATGTGACAAAAGCAGCACTCTTACTTATTATAAGAGACGACAATAACCGCCGCGACTGAAACATAAATACCAACAAAGAGCAACATGTGGCATCGCCTTACAAAACGACAGACCGCACCACGAGAAAAATGTATATGAGAGTGAATATCGATTTCAAATAAAATTGCAACCTTTTCAGATAACGAGGCGACATTTTCCCCTTTTCCGGGGCCCGTTTGTCGCTCGCGTCTCACATTGGGAATTTATCCACCGAAATAAGCAGATAACGAAGCTAATGGTAGCGCCACCGAGTGAAATATATGACACCCAACGATTGGCTCCTTCTCAATGTACGCCTTTTGTTGAAATGCAATTGAAGTATAGAGCTACTCGCACTTATAGTGTGTCAAAATAATTGACGTTTTAAAGACGGTCTCGGTTATTTGTGTTGTGTTTTCTTGTTAGCGAAACGTGTGGCGCTGCGTTTATACCGACATCAGAATAAGCTATTCTCGTGCGTGGAAAATTCATATACTTGCGGACAAAGAGCTCAGGTCAGTACGAAAAACCACAATTAGTCTTCAAAAATAGAGCCATCTGTATAACTCCAACGGTGTGTGATTGGTAATTTATGTGTTAATTAAATAAAATCTGTTGTTCAAAAGAAATATATATTTATCTTGTTCTTCGTGCTATCGTGCGATCAGTCAAATGACTATGAGCAGATTGGTTGCTTGGTTGATTGGTTATTTCTTTTTATAACCCTTGGGTTATAAAAAGAAATATTTAAAAAAAAGTTGTTCGTACTTCACTTACAACACTTGAACTAATTTATTTACAAGATTAATATTTTGTACTGCCTCCACGGGATCTGCTTACAGCTGCCAAGCGATTGCGTACGTTGTTTACTAGGTTTCTGATGCGTGCTTGAGGGATATATTGCTCAATTTTTTCAATAATAACGCATATTTTTATTTTTAAGTTTCGAAGCGTAACTGGAGGGTTTCGATTTCTTCGCACTTTCCAAGTTGGTCACAAGCGTGATCGATCGGTTCGAGGTCCGGGCTTCTCGCTGGTCACACCATGGGATTGATGCCAACGTCATCAAAATACTCATTGACAATTTAAGCTGTATGTGACCTTGCATTGTAATGCATAAATATTGATTTTTAACCCAAATAATTACTGTGGAAGACGAAAATCATCGGCTTTTATTATTTTCTTTTGACGAACTCAAAACAAAAGCAAAGCAACAAGATTAAGTACAACAACCGTCATTTGAAATTATTTTTAAATTTGAACGTTTTTGATTTTATACTCTTTTAAATGATGTCGCAGATTACCTACGAGTAGTTTAAAGTTTTATTTCATTAGTTAATCCCCCTGTAACATAGTTTGTTTCATCGATGTAGCTTCTTTAATTTATAAGTTACGTATAGAGACTTTTCCGTCGACTCGTTTTGCTTGCCCGCGAGTGTTCTGGCATGGTTTTGCGCTTAATAATATACGTTTTAGGAAATCCACTATTTTAAGCTGCTAGGATAATGAGTAGTTTTTATGTAAGGTAAAGATATTATGTAGTTCTTTCTTTTGTCCACAGATTCTTCTACCTGTACCACTTCTCGTTCTACGCGTACCATTACCGGTTCAACGGGCAGTACAGCAGCCTCGCACTTGTCACATCGTGGCTTTTTATACAGGTAATTTTTCATACAACCGGGAACACTTGTGCATTAATTTGTGTATATATTCCGGCTAACCCTTTTGCGGTCAAGATGAATTAATAACACTTGACATTTTCATTATGACATCTAAATAAACGCTGTGGCCAGCTGTAGCGTATCCTGATTAGATACCTGCGTCGGTCGGGATAACATCAGTGGGCCATGTCGTTTGTTTGTGAAGCACACTTTGGTGCCCGCGGGCGCCGGCCGCTGCGTATATACCCCGCACGGGGACTCGACAGATAAACTGTTTGTTTAAAGCGATATTAACATCCCGCTGCTCGTACTTCAGTTATTAAATCTCGGACTTCCTTTTTAATGCTCTTCAAATGTTTAGGTACCTGTATGTTTTGATTTCAGCGTATTATACCACGTATGCGTTGTTATGCATTAACTTTGAGCAGCGAAATGAAAAGTATTATTGTGCTCACGTCATTATTCTGCGGATCACAAGGTGTGCCCCCAATTGTGATTTCACGCACACGCACCCACAATATTTTATCATCTCGGCGCAGTTGAACCTTCAAGTTATTATTTTTAAGTACGAGAAAGAAAAACCGACTTAGCCGGCTCTAAAAATGCCGGGTCGTCCCGCAAGCATTTGTCAACAAATCACGTCCCCATACGTTATTGTGACAGAGTCATACACTTCGCTGCGTTGTGCTACAAAATGTAACCTTAACATCGTGGAAATAAAAGTTGTGTGTTGTGCTCGGTTTTTCTGTCGGTCTAGCTCGCGCGATGGACGTCGCCGCCGCGTCAAAGTTTTGTCAAATGTTTTCCGGGACAATTCCCAAATAACATCCGTGCGTGTAATATTTCCCGCACGGCCGGGCCCGGAGATGGCGCACTTAAACAACGTCATTTGAGGGATCGCGGAAGCTCACGACCTTACTAGAAGAAGATTTTGAATTAGAACTAACGGGCAGTTCATGTGCTTACTTAAAAAATCCCTCATCATTTGCAACGACAAATCAGTGTTATTCAATTAAAATTCTGGTACACATTATATTTCATTGTAATTAATTCGATACCAATTAGGTTTAATTACATATTGTATAATTTGTATAGTCATATCCCATTTAATGATTAAGTTTAGAACTCTTTAAAAATGAGTTAGTATCGCCTACCATATAAAGCGTTAGTGCGGAAACGCTCTAGAGTTAATGCTTGATGGCTGCGCGGAAGTTATGGGTCATACTTAATATTAATATTATATGGCAACCAGACTTCAGTCAGCAAAACTTAATTTTTTTGGTTTGTAATAAATGAAGGAAATAACAGTTTTATTTTTCATTTCGTAGGTAGGTATGCATGACAGATGATATGACATCCTAACTATCACAGAAAGGTCTCCTAAAGTAGATATCTATAGTCTGCTTCATGCATGACTATAACTTAGAAGAGTTCTAGAAACAATCGACATTTTCATTTCAAACGGCTGAACCGATTTTGATAAAACATATCTTAGAACTGTCTTTCGGTTAAAAAAGTAAATCCGAATTCGTTTATCCGTTTAGTGGCTACGATACACGCGTCAAACTTACAACAGCCCTCTTTTAGCGTCGGGGGTTAAAAAGTGCTAGAATTTTCCTGGTGCAAATATTTTGCTTGTATCATGATATCATCAGAGCAGGTATTGATTGAATAGTATATAACGTATTAATCGAGACAGAATAACAAGGTAAATGTACATGCTCCCGTTATGCAAAACGAGAACGCCTCGAGCTGGCGCGGTAGGCTCTGCTGGATTACGGCGCGGGAAGGGCCGACGTCGAAAAACAAGAAGCCCCTTCGGAATGCAAAGTGAGGGCTTATCTTATAATCATCGAGCGTGTCAACTTATTAAAAATCATATTTCACGAGGTCGCCTCCCCGGCCGGCACGCGGCGCGCATAACGTTGATGGCGCCCAACGCGGGGCCGTCCGTTACATTAATTTAAACCGTCGCAACTTGTTGACAACAAGCTCAAACTAAAATCCGTGTTTATATCACACTGACTTGGCAGCGACAATATTCAATTTGTCACCTCGCCTTCGTTATATTCTTTCTCGATTTTGCAAAAGGGGTTCATTCAAGATAATAGGCCGCTTTGGCCTAATTCCTGTCAAGTCCTAAATAAACAACCGCCGTCCGCCATTACGAGGCCGTGGTTAAGAGCGGTAATCTTATAGATCTCGGACTAATTATAGTTGAACTTTAATCAAACAGCTCGTCAAACCATGTCATTAATTGAGTACCTACCTATTCTGAACTTCGAAAGTGATTGGAATTGATTACGTTCATTATATGCGACTTTATATTTATAGGTATCGTACTCGTTTATTCATTTGCAGAACTATTTAGATTTTTCTACACATTGGGATTAGATTGAAAAGCTGTGAGAGAAATAATGATAAATTGCGGTTTCCAGTTACTCCTTATTGGATGCCACGAAAAGTTTTCATGTATTGTGTATTGTACCTACCTATTATAGGTATACAATTAAGAGTTAGGCTTCAAGCTGATAAATACGTTGTGCATGCTGTCGTCTGTTTTGTATACCTATCTGTTTAATTCAATGTCTTTGCTTCTAATTCCTGATTCCTTTCCGTTAGCTGCAGGATTAGTTAAATGAAAACGGATTTTTTTTCTCCTCCGATGCCCCTCGTGCCACGCAGTTCGCCGTCCGCTGTTTTTTCTTTGCATTTTAAATCAAAATAACTTTATTTTCGTCAGAGTTTTCCACCGTCTCGGCATGATCAACGCGCCAGCTGTAAAGTGTTTAAGACAATTTTGCGGCAAAAAATATCATCACAAAGAGCTTTCGCTTTCCTTTGAAGTGTTAAGTCGACTGTTGAGAGGCGTTCAGTTTCCTGCCGCTGTTCGCAACTGCAGCTGCTGCGCTATCTTAAAGTGCACGCTCTAAGTTCAAAGGTCTAAGGCGTGTTGCATCTGGCGTTAAAATTAAATTAAAAAACCTGCCAAGTGCGAGTCGGACCCGCGCACCGAGGGTAACAATTTTACATAGGTACATACAAATTTAAAATTGTTAATACTTAGGTACTAGTAGCTCATCTATCACGA
The DNA here is from genome assembly GCA_963691665.1 of Clepsis dumicolana. Lineage (NCBI taxonomy): Eukaryota > Metazoa > Arthropoda > Insecta > Lepidoptera > Tortricidae > Clepsis > Clepsis dumicolana. The sequence goes on along the minus strand of OY829522.1, from coordinate 7,375,961 downwards.
GAAATGAGTCACGAAAATTTTACGTTTTTCCCTATTTTTTAAATTGTCCAGTGTTAGTAGAGCCCTGCTCCTAAGCATAATGTATGCAGGGTGGGGTCACTTTATATTGTTGATTGACATATACAGACAGATACATAAAAAATAAGATTTTCAGACTTATTTCAATGATTGTGCTATAAGAACTATCTTCGTACCAAATTTCAAGTTTCTAGGACAATTGTATGGAAACACCCTTTTTAATGACTTATTATTCCATTTACTTAGAAGCTTGCTTTTTTCACAGCTTCAAGGGATTGCGGGCTTGCGTATTTGATATTAATTTCAGCTTGTTTGCTACCTCCACGATTTCCAGAGAAAAAGGGTCTTGACAAACATACAGACGGACAATAAAGTGATCATATAAGGGTTCTGTTTTTATTTTTAAGGTACGGAACCTCAAAAACCGCCGGTTTGTCTATAGGTCTATATTGTTTTCCAAAAAACAAATACTTTTAGCTAAGGCCAAGTAAACATTTAGAAAAGAAATAGAGAAGACCGTTATATTTAACACCTAACACTTTTCACAAAGTTTTAACAACCGATATTTTTTTGATTTGGTTTCGTTAACCGTATTTTGTAGCAGACTGAACGAGCGGTAGGTAATCTCAAAGCGGCTGAATGTTAATGGACGTATAAAAGGGCATCATCTCTGTCCATTAACTACCTTTTAAATGTTTGATCCTTTTTTCAAATCTGTGTTGCAGCCGTGATCCGACATGTGATTGGGGCGGGTCGCGTCAATTAAGGTCATGCAATGTGAAGCTGTCCCGTAAAAGGCCATTGTACCTGTCTGTACGTACGAGGGTTACGATTGATGGACTGTCTATACGTAGAACGAAATCTGAAATGCCGGATTAAATATTCAGGACAATAATTCGTAGTCGATTAAAATACGCAACAAGCATAAAACATACGACACAAGCATAGATACCTATTTAATGCTAATCTCTCACCAAGTAATTTCAATTAAGGATGGTGAAAATAGTGGCACCGGAGGTCTCATTTGCAATGGCGTGGCGTGCTCCTCGAATAATAAATCATAAAGGCGTCGCAACTTATCCCCGCCACCGCCGCTAACCCGTTACACCGGCAACACGGAAAAAATCAAAACGAGAGGATCACAAAATATAATTTCGAATAAAAGTTCACTCCGGAGCGGTCACAAGTTTCTTAATTAAAACTTACGGTCGGACGTCGCGAGGGGAGGGAACTTTGACCCAGAAATAAATAAATAGAAACGGGGATACTCTCGGTGGTGTCACGAGTCGCTCATTTATTTGTCTAAAGGAGTTTTGCTCAGTTCGACGGACGTGTCCCATAATCTGCTCCGGAATGCGCGGGACGTTTGCGAGTAAATATCGACGCGCCACTTAGCTGCGCCGCCGCCGCCGCGTCTCCTACTTGCAGCTTATCTCTTTACCGTATATTTATTGTTACACGTGCCACGCGGCTTCCTGCCTTCCCTGATTGCACATATTTACGTAACTTTTACAAATATGAATAAATAAAGCAACGTTTTTGTTCCAGCACTCGATGTTGTACTTCTTCCATCACTACGAACTACCTGTGATACTACAACAGGCCCAGCTGCAGCAGTTGCTTCTCCGTACCCATCACGGCATGGGTGGCATGGTGGGCTTGGCGGGCATCGCGGCGCTGGCCAGCGGGGCTGCGTACCACGACGCCCCCGGCACCGGCACCCAAGCCACTCCTCCAACCACCCAATCTACTACGCAAACCGTGCAAAACACCGCGCAGTCCACCACGCAAACCACACCCTCGGTCTCCACTGCGCAAACGAACACAACCCACACGGGTGACGTCATATCATCAAGAACGGTAGCAGCCGAAACCACTGCCACCTGTACCAACACAGGTGTTGTTAGCGAGAATGTCGAAAGAAATGTATCGACCGATACTAAATCTAAAAACCACTCCGACATCCTGGAGTCTATCAGTCCTAGTGGTGAAAATGATATTAAAATAGAAGAGATCGCGAGAAAGAACTCGCGCGATGGAGACAAAGTTGTGAGTAGTAGTAATGTTAGTACTACTGGCCGCAACAATGACTTAAACAGTGCGCCAAATGCTGCCGCTAAGGAGGCTATTAAGAACGGTCAGGACGAAACGTCGACTTTGGACCGTCGACGAAGAGGCAGCAGCGACTTCGCCGACACCGACCCTCCCTTGCTCTTGACGACTGCCGAGGACGTGGGCACCGAAAGAAGGGCTCTTAGATTCCCCTCGGAGCCCGACGACCTAGACTAATACATTACATCTTATTGTTATTCCTTCTATCTGTCAACTTTGCATTGAGCATATTCAGTGTCCATGCATTAATCGTTCGGCTTACGTGATGATTTTTATTATGATTGTAATGATTTGACACTAAGTGAAGTTTCGTAATTGAACAGTGTTTGTTTTCTAACTAAAGTTCTCTTTTCGCAAGATGCCATTTTTAACTTCTGGAGAACGGGTTAGTTTCTACATTTAGCATGTAAATAACAACACCAACAAGTGTTTTTTTTTTTTTACATTTTACAACAACGCGATTGTCTTCGTTCTTCTTAAACACGTGTACAAGTTTTACAGTTAAAATTCTCATCTTACAAAACAGAACGAATAAAAAATCTTTATAGAAAACTTCTGAACACAACTGTTGTCGAGAGCATTGGTCTTAAAAACTTGTTAGTGATTTTTTTTGTAGTATATCGGATGTTCAGGAAGGTGAATGTAGTAAGTAAGACGATGTAATGCCACTACGGCAATATGTAAATAATTTGATGTCGATAAAATATTTATTAGGAACTTATTTTTGTTAACTCCGTTTGTTAATTTGAACTGCTTAGTGGATGGCGTTGGAAGTTGGCATACTCTTTTCAGTGATTTAGTTAATTGCAATAAAATATTTTCAATCATATTTGCGCATTTTCATTTATTATCTCGTCACTTGATTGTAGTAAATAATTAAAATCCACCGCAACGTTAAGGTTTTACGAGGACTAAAGCAATTTTTTTTTAAAGTAGGTAACCCGCAGGAAAATGTAAAAAAAATAGTTTCAGCTAAATCAAAGTGGATGATGTACACCTACGGGAGATAGGTAGTTACGTTACATTATATTTTGAATGAAACAACTAGTTTGATTGTTTCTGAAAGTATAATAGGTACAGAAAATATTATGCCCATACAAAAAAATATACCAGAAAACCTGTGAATCTTACTAAAATTTCATGAGTTTTGACTGAAACCATATTTCCTATTTTATGCTGCGGGATAAAGCCGAGGAGAAGACTGCAGAGACGACTAAGATTAGTGATAGGGACATGTAAATGCTAAACTAGTTCTAGTACGACCATCGCGTTGTGATTTTTAAATAATAATAATAATAGCTTTTATTTCCGACCAACATGGATCATTGAGTTAGTAACAATTGAATCAAAAATCTTAATTTAGTATTAGGTATTAGTAAACCAGTTAGGTACAAATACAATTATTCAACTCGAAAATTTAATAAATTAAATACAAGTCACAATTAAAATCAAATTTAAATTATTTATTTCTGCGCACGTGAGTCATGCAGCAGTTATCTCTATCTTAGTTACGAGTACGTCGTGATTTGGTACGGTAGTACAATCGCTCTCCAGAGTCCCGAGTACGAATATTCGAATCCTGCGTAACGTAACGTTATCGTATCCAAATCGAGTAAGTTCCTACCTACTAAATTTTTGTTCCAAATACGCTCACGTTCGGGCGCTGTTCCAAACGTCGTACGAATTTTTCGATAACGTTACTACTCGATTAACTTACGCAGGATTCGAATATTTGTGCTTGGGCCTCCGAGTTGAAAAACAACTGACGTTTATAAGCAAGAGTGAATTTCAACGTTCATTAAAAGTTAATCTTCGCGATCCTATCTTAATAACTTTCAAGATTCGTAAGTCGTTTGGAGCGGTAATTCTGTATTGGATACTGTTCATTCATTTGTTCTCAGTTTCCATTGAATTTTGAGTGTAACCTTTTATGAAATAATTCCATCTGTAACTAAAGCGGAGCTTTCAAAACTGAAGCTATTGTTTCATTGCTCGGTACGAGTTTATAGCCTTATTATTATTCTTTCTGCATCCTAATATATACTCAACTTAATTAATACTTATAATCTACTTTATACTTACTTGCCTGACGTAATGCATTTTTGTCGATGCCAGTCCCACAAATGATTACTTGATCGTCCGTTATTTGACATGATTCATACATTGCGTAGATAGATTATGACCATAGTTTATGGTAATCCTAGAAATACCTACCCATTTCTTTGCTTCCAAATTTCGCAAATTTAAGGGGCTTTGTCTACTATGCATTACCGAATGGACCTTAATAATGTTTGGCCCCAGGCAGCCGTGAGAAGTCCTGTGTAACCTTTTCACATTCAAAGAAATAATTATTTCTCTTTTAGATTATGGCATATCACTGGACATTTGCAGCGAAAGTGCTCCACGTTGGTACGCGAATCAGTTTCTTCTACTTTACATTCAATTGCCATCAGTTATCTACTATATATGGCAAACTGTTTCAAATAGATGGACTACTATTGTCAAGTTATTCGTAAGACCGTAGATATCTACATCTATAGGTCCTAGATAGGTACAAAGCAGGTAGGAAACAGGAAATTCGATACTTCCTGATCTGCCTTGTTAGTCTTATTACTCTATTTTATCACAGCGAGATGTGCCAAGAAGAAAGTAGAGACGCAATTTTTAACACAGCCATGTTTCTCTTCTGGAGCTAGTTCTAGAGATTGTGTTGGCGATGATGACGCCGCAACTTGTCAAAACTATCTCAGACTGTTGAATTATTTATGATTGTTAAAAAAAATCGATGATATTAAAATTTACTGGTTTTGTATCTCTCCTTTCAAAAAGATTTTTAACCAAGATTTTCTATACGAAGAACGCATAGTAAAATAAACGAATCTATCATTCAATACCAGTCGAGTATAGCCCGACGAGTTTCGCTGTCAACTGCAGGAGAGCTTTAGCGCGCAGTGTTCATTTCGCTACCGCCGAAGCTTCTGCTCCCAGAGGAAGGACTACGGATTAGTCCGGAACAGGTCCGACTATATTCGATTGCAATGATATTACAGAGTAAAGATGTGTTACGTTTCTAGTAGATTGAATTTAAAAAAGGAAGCGGTTGCATAGCTGATCGTCACGTCACTTTAGGAGAGTTGTTTGAAGTGAACTGTCAGAAAGAGTGGTCAATTTTGCCTTTTATGAATCTTCAACTCGGCCGCAGTAGTTAACATCTAGTAACATTGCTCAGTTTATTGATCCGTTTATTTAACTATGATTGAATCTCACGGTAATTTTATGTTACCGAGTACGAATATTCGAATCCTGCGTAACGTAACGTTATCGTATCGAAATCGAGACACTTCATAGGCACTAAATTTTAGTTCCAAATACGCTCACGGGCGAGCGCTGTTCCAAGAGTCATACAAATTTTTCGATAACGTTACTACTCGACTCGGGCCTCTGGTAATTTACCGCTCACAAACAAATGTTTATCTGTGTATATGACACAACGCAATAGCAGAAATAATCTTCGTGAACTAAGTCTGTTTTTTGAATATTTTGTCAGGTAGAATCTATTTGGATAAAATTCGAAGTTAAGATTGATCAAATTTGAGGAATAATGAAAACAATCATGTACTTAGGCCAAAAGTTTTAATTGCAGGAAAAATCAAGAAGTTTGATGGAATCAAATTTTTATTTCTATTAAATAAGTATGTACAGTTATTTAGAGCACCAAGTAGTTAAATTATTTAATACACAGACAATTCACCGTCTACTAAATAAAAGAAAAAATATCACCTAAACCCGATTGAGCTGATATTGAGCATAGGTACATAAGTCCGGGAACAATAATGATAATCTAGTACCTAGGTACCAGTACTAGGTACTAGTAGGTTCTGGTGGCCGGCCAGGATCGTCTTCGCAAAAGAGCTCTTCGACGGTTAATGGCATCGACTTGAAATATATGTAAGTTGGATGACAATACAAGTAGGTAAGTACTTAAAGACAACAAAAACTACACTCGACAGAGTTTGTATTTTTTTAACAATAACTTATTAGGTATTTTATTGCATTACCATGAACCCTTAACTAGGTAATTACTTAAACGTGGTATTATAATTAATACATTATAAGTATCATTTGTTTTACAACCATCTACTACTACTACTACTAGCGCAACGCTGTTACTAGCGCAAACTTCCTCGGTGTCACAATAGATACGCATTTAAATTGGAAATCTCACATTGATCAAATCAACAAAACAATATCCAGTAGCTGTTACGCTCTATCAATATTGTCCGAATCATGTTCTGAAACTGTAGTAGTAAATGCGTACTACGGTAACATATCCTTTGCTTACTTACGGGATTATTTACTGGGGTAATTCTGTTGATGTACAAAAAACGTTTACACTACAGAAGAGATGCTTAAGGACTGTGTACTGCGAGACGTGTTTCGGAACAAACGTTTTCTCACTTTAACTGGAATTTACATCTTGGAGCTGTGTTTATTTGTAAAAAGTCAATCAGCATACTTCACTCTAAAATCGTCATTAAAATCTAATGTACGAAGTCAATATAAGTACAATTTACATCTTCCAAAAGTTAACAATTCTATTTACATAAAATGTACTTATGTAATGGCTATCCGTGTCTTTAACCATCTCCCTACTGAGATTAAAGTCCTCGAAGGAATCTTATTTAAACGGAGGCTAAAAAACTGGCTAATTAATATGGTGTTCTACAACTTAAACGAGTTCTATGCAAGCCAATCCTAAGTGAATTAACAATGAAATTTGTGTTGCATGAATTATATATATATAGTTTTAAGATATTTATTGTACACCCGAAAAGGGTAACTGTTGATACATGTATTATTATTAAGTTCCAACTCTGTATTTCACACAGTTATACAATAAAAATTATTCTATTCTATTCTATTCATCATAATAGTACATTGTGCATGAAGGGCGGTAAGAAGGGTATTACTAACGAAAGTGACTTGAGTTTGTAATACCCTTACTGCCCGTGATACATACAATGTTTTTCATCACATTTGCGAGGAAATAAATACATACAACAAAAGGCAAAAAATCTATTTATTAAAAGTTTGGTCTTCACATACAGAAGACATATTTTACTAAGTACAGCCAGTACCTCCGTAAATATTAGATTAAGTATATACGATTATAAATATAAACTCAGCAGTCGGCAACAAATAATAGTTTTGAGATTGTCAACTTTTTTCAATGGAGACTTCAGACTTCCAGTGCCCTAAGCACGACTTGTCGAATCCTGCGTTACGTTACGGTTATCGTATCGAGATCGAGAAATGTCATACTAAATTTTAGTTCCAAATACGCTCACGGGCGGGCGCTGTTCCAAACGTCATACAAACTCGTTATAGTTTACTATTCGATTTTACGTGACGCAGGATTCGACAAGTCGTGCTTAGGGCACTGTACTTCCACAGATAATGATAAACTGGAAAGACGAAAGCCCATCCATACAGCCAATTTTATCGTTTTCAAAATAAAATTCACTGAAATAATTGCAAAGTAAACTCGAATAGTTTTAAAACACAATAATAACGTTTAAATTAAGTAATACTTATTTGTATAAAACGTAAAAAACCATGTTTGATTTAAAACCTTCTTAGTGTGGAATGACATATTATACCTACTTACCTACGAGTGAACTCCATATTTTTTAAAACTAAACTCATTACTCCCTTGGGAAAATTACAAATTACCTATTACTTCCGTAGGAATAATTTAGGCCGTTGTCCTTCAGTATGCCTGCGTACAATACGACGCTTTGCGAGCAAGTGTGATGAAAAGTAAACGTTATTCGTTATTTAAACTTTCAATGTAATAAAATAAGGTACAATACAAATGTTCTTTATTGAACACCACAAAACTGTATCTACCTACAAGGAGATTACAAATACTTAAAACAGGTAAGGTACTTTCATTGTACATTGTACTCAACCAAAAACTCGTTTCAAAATTACCTATGTTAGGACTGAGCAATATTTAATTAGCCTGCATAATTGTGTTGCACTGTCTAAGTTTAATAATATTTTGCAGGAAAAGTCATAAATTTACAACGTTATTTGGTAAGTTTCACATAAATCCTTTAAAGGTGGTGACAAGTTTCGGTCTCCAGTGAGATGCTCTGCTTCTGAAATCACAACCCAGAGTTACCATTCATCTGAATGAAATATCACCTTATTTTTTAGACATAAAATATGCCTCGGATGCCTATGCATTGCCTCCGCTAGATATCGAACAGTGCCACAAACTTATCTAAAATTAGTTCCAGTTTGACCACCTGTTCAAATAAATTTATGGCACTGATCGGACATAAAATATTACGACATTCAAATATACATATATACACAGAACAATTATTATAGATGAGTAGGTATATGTACATTTGTACAGGGCGAGACGATGATATTTTTAGGATTACGTCAAAGACTTCGTCCCTCCGGATCGTTACTTCCGACATATTCCGAATAGACGAAACATCTCAAGGATTTATCTTTGGCGCAACACTAAAAAATAGTTCAAATGAAGTCTTTAGCATTTCCACGTTTGCCGTTGTAGAGCGATCTTCGTCTGATGATTTTCTCCTTGTCAGCTACGTGTATTCTCAAGCAATAACAGCTCATGATGTGTGTTAATTCCCCAAGAATACGCGTGACCTCCAAGTCAGATTAGTCCAATTGGGTTTCTTCTAGCGCTCCCGGCTGCCCAGAAGATAGTGTAGCACCTCGGGACTTTAGACTTGCGCTGTTGAGATACTTACCTAACAGTGCATGCAGGTCCACATCAGCTGTAAGGGTCCTTAATGTGTCTATGTATCCACACGTACCTATTCACGTTCAAGATATAGCTACATGGTGCTAGAATAAAAATAAACAGTTACGTATTAGTATTGTGAAGAAACCTGCACAATCCTGCGAAGTAATTCAATGGTGTGTGTGTGTGTGTGTGTGTGTGAAGTTCCCCATCCGCACTGGGCTCGTGTGGAATCTGGCCCAAGTCCTCTCAGAATGAGAAGAGGCCTGTGCCCAGCAGTGGGACGTAAAAAAAAGCTGGTCCTGATGATGTTGTAGTATTAAAAAAGATTACTTTTATGTAACGTAATGTTCATCCGTCCACAGAATTAGTACATGTATAACGACGTAAGTAAATCCAATTAACGTAAGTTATCGTGGGCTTCGAAAATACTAAAAAGCAGAGACTGCGTTAAATGGAGCGTTATAACCGAGACGACGACGTTATAACCGAAAAGAACTTGCTAAGGACAGCACTTTGGTGCATGAATAATTATTAGTAATAAATTATATTTTTATCGTGTCTGTTGTTTTGTTGTAACATGAAATGCAATTACAAATCTCAAGACAGTGTGGCGCCACGTAAAAACAGAGGTCCGAGTACGAAAGTAACGTTATCGTATCGAAATCGAAAAAGTTCATACTAAATTTTAGTTCCAAATACGCTCACAGGCGGGCGATGTTCCAAATGTCAGCGTCATACAAATTTCTCAATAACGATACTACTCGATTACGTTACGTAGGATTCGAATATTCGTACTCGGGCCTATGTACAAGGCGATCCAAAGTGTAAAACGGAATGTTACAAAAACCGCATGTTATTCAGTGATATGAGCCTTGCCAGCTGCAAACTGTCGAACCTAGGAAAGGAAATAGATTATGATAATCCAATGATACGAAGAAGGAAAATAATCTAAACAGACTCAATATTTGTTTCTACTTATCTATTTCCGACGCAATCCGAGCATGACCCGGCCGGCAAGAAGGGCAGTGGGACTAATCGCCGGCGCGAGTGCTCGAGCACGCCTGTGCACATCCGGACTCTGCCGTAATCCGGACAGGACACGGGGTACCCGGGGATACCCGGCGCCGTACGCCGGGCTTAACTGCGGAACGAAACAGACGGCTAATTGTCGAGATTAAACGCCGGCGAGAGTATTTTAGAGAGATTTGATGCTGTTTGTCGATGCTGGTACGTCAGGTATGTGATTCGTAACGTTTTTATTATTCTTTTCAGCTATTATCAAGTGTATACACTTCACACATCGGCATGTTAAACGGAAAAAAAAAGAAATTTATTATTTTACGCTACCAGCTTATGCCCCGCGGCTTTGCTCCCGTGAAATATTTTAAAATGGGCTAGTTCCCTATCCCGTGGGAATTTCGAAATATCCCTTCTTAGTGCACCTCTAGGATACTCAAGGTTTGCCGAATTTAAAGTATCCAGGTCCTGTGGTATAGGATGTGCGTTGTCTGTCAGGCAGTCAGTCACTGTACTGTTTTATAGGTTTAGATTAATTAATTTGTGTTAAGCAGCTGCCTTTTTTCCGACTACCCCGCTACCGGTGACCCCGTGACTGTTCCGCGAAATATGTCGGCATGACTGTGTAGGTATTTTGTTAGTTTCATAATACAAGCTAAGTTTAATGGGCCAATGCCCTCAACCGTGATATATGGTACAGTTAGCGTCAAAACTAAATGGACGTTTTTAAATTTGTCGAACGCATAAAACGTATATATATAGGTATGACGCTACGTTTACATGTAGGTACCTATATATAGATATATATATATATATATGTATATGTATATATATATGTATATACACAGGTACAACAGCAATTCAAGCAATAGTATAAATAGGCGCGTGAGCAACTACTTCTGTCATTGACTACAATCATTGATACGAGTGTAGGGCACGGATTACTAAATAGTTACTACGTAAACTAGGATCTTATTCGGCATGAATCGAATCATAATGAATCATCGATACTATCGATAGAGCACTCAATAATTGAATTAATTTTTTTAAGCTAAGCATTAGCCAAAGCCTGGCAAATAGCTCCCAGCGGTTACATAAAGGGTACGGAGCGTCAAAAGCGCTACGAAGCCAATTAGGCCATGCTCCCGTGTAATCGCCAATCGATACGATCAAAGGTCGCTGCCTGCACATATTCCTATATTTTAAAATTTGATTTTGGCAACCCTTTTTCACATAAAAGATTAATAGCGATGATGAGATGGCCCAGTCAAAGCACTTCTGTGTTACCGATAGCAATTCGCAATCGTGTTTTGCGTTTCACGTGTTTAAGACGATGTCCTTTGGACTTGATGACAAGTAAAGTTGATACTACTCTATGGTCTAGGATCAGATATAACAGGTGAGGGGTGGCAAGTAGATGACTGATAAAACATAAACTCAATTAACGGTTAAATACCCACCGGAAATTTTTAAGTATCTATTTAACTTGCAATTTAATCCTTTAGATTAGTTATGATCTAAAACAATTACTTAATTTGTTCACCTGCGACCACTCATGCAAGACAGCTACGTGTATCTATATGACAAATGTATGTTTTGATGCAGCAGGTCCATCTCCACTTCCACACGAATCAGCACAATGTCACATAGTCCAAACTATAGGTATCATCACCATTACTACACTGTACGCTGACGCGTTTCAAGCTGTCTACGAGCCCATTCTCGAAGCACCAAAACTCTACCATAATGGACCTATGCAAAGTAACGCCTGATCCAATCAATTAGTTGATGTGTTTGTTGATTGGTATACTCTCAACCCAAAAATTGCTTTACTACTCTCAGGTGCAATATTGTCATGGTATTAAACCAACTTTTTGTATTTTAATTTTTTCGGTCATCCCGTTCGAAATTATTTCTCAAATTTCAAACTGAAACGTAAATATACAAAAAGATCAGAAAAATTAAGACTCGAACTGGGGTTCGAACCCAGGACCTCCACCACAACGTAGTGTTGCGCTACCACTGCGCCATCTGAGCAATCAGTTTGAAATTTGAGAAATATTGTCATGGTATATTTTTACATGAGTTATCACTAAAGTGAGCCTACGTGTTTTTTATTATTAATTAGTAACTGTCATAATCCGTGAAGCACTTTCCTGAAAAACTTTATTCACTGCGTAGTTTATTCCACGGGCAAAGAAACCAAGTACAGCATATTAAATACATCAATGCTTCTTTGAATGCATTGAAATACAGCAAACATCTCAAAGACCCTCGATCGGATAACAGCTTCCGCTTTCTAAATGTAACCTTTTCATTATTTGTTAGGGCGCGATCTCTAACCTACAATCGTATCAAGCGCTTACCTGTCAGAGGTTTTATCTGGTATCTGGGCTTTGATCCGAGCTTTGAAGAGCCGCGGCCCTTTGTCGCTCCCGGCTCCCGGCTGCCGGCTCCCGGCTCCCGGCGCCAAACAGGCTCTGTCGACGATTAAGAATTGTATGGACACTATTAGCAAGGGTACAATCGTTTGAATAGCGTATTAAAGTCTTTTTTTGGTGTTAGCATTGTTAAACTATTTTGGCATTATCATGAATTGAATGTGTACGAAAATCAGATTAACACGTCATGATTTTTATGTTCAGTGGTGGGAGAAAATTTTCCAACTTATCAGGTACTGGTAGTATAAGAGAGGTAGCTTTAAATTCAATTCAATTTATTCATTCACAGAGACCATGGTAAATACAGTAAGATCTTATATAATAAGGTATCACATGTTCTGCCGCTATTGCAGCGTGTAAATATTATATTATATTACATTACATAGGATTACATTACATTAAATTATATTATGTTATATTATCAATTCATCATATAAATAAAAAACAATATTAGCTAAATTAATAGAAATTCAGTAGGTGCGTCAGTAGCGATATAGTGCAAATTAATAAAATCCATTTCATCATTGACATGTCAGCAAATTTTGGTATTTAATAAATAAATAATTAAAAGACTACAATAACAAAATAAAATTTAAGATTAAGTTATATGTCAACAATAATTTAGACAGACCAATATAAAATTATCGAATTATTTATCAATTATTATTATTACATTCCATGAATTCCTTAACTGAATAGAAGCACTTTTCTTTAAGCCATCTGTGCAGCTTGTATTTGAACTCGTTGACTGATAAGTCTTGAAATAGTTTCGGTAATTTGTTAAATATGCGGATCGCCATAGGAAAACAATTATTTTTGAACAGTTTCGTTTTAATCCTTGGCAGTGAGAGTTTATTTGGGTACCGAGTAGTATAAGCCCATGTATCACTTGTTGTTCTGAACAGTTCCGGGTGTGATTTGACAAAAATACACAGCTCGAATATGTACAAAGATGGTACCGTCAGCAGTCTCAGATCTTTGAAAAGTGGCCTACACGTAGTAAACCGAGGAACATCACATATGCAACGAATACATTGCTTTTGTGCAATAAAAACTCTATTTATGTGCGCCGAATTCCCCCATATTAGAATTCCGTATCTGAGAACCGAGGATACATAGCCATGGTAAGCTTGGATTGCCGTTTGTCTACTAGTGAGTTTGCACAAGCGCCACAAAGCGTACGCAAAGCTGTTCAATCTACTACATATCTTTTCAATGTGTGATTTCCATGAGCAAATGTCATCAATGATTATTCCTAGAAAAGTTGTCTGATTAGGTATTAATGTTTAGGTATTAATAATGGGTGGATATCTGCAAATGAATGCCTGAATCTTTAAATTAGTACACATGCCAGAAATTTAATTACCTAATTCCATTTCAAAACATTAAGCTTCGAAAGTTCTTATCCCTCCCATTAAGTATTTACAGAATTTTCTCTACTAGAATTGATATGTGTTAATTATTAAGAACATTATTTAAGGGTTCATAATGGTTCAATTTCCGGATAGATTTAAGATTATAATGCATAGTCCGAAGGGGTCTTGATCCTTATTCACGAGGGCTTAGTTTGCATTGATTCATTAAAAACGTGTAATCCAATTGCTTGGTTAGATATCTAACTCCAATGGGAAAACTGTAAAAATAACAACATTTTATGAGAAAAAACCAGAGTATTTTTTAACTACAAAATTGCAATTTCAATGATGGACGTGATGAGTGTAATAAGTTTGTTGCCATGCTTGCCACGTTCTAAGTTTCATAGTCTAAACAATTAAAAGGACAAAAACAACTACGAGAGTTCTGTTTTTGGCTACGGAAACCTAATCATAGGCCATCTAAATAATTCATAGCAACCACAGCGCTCAAACTAATGAATCCTGTTTACCAACTATTAAAATAATGAGGTTTAAATCTCTCGGGATGCTAACCTACGAACGCTTCGCAACCAAACACTCCCTGCAAATGAAACGCTCCGAATAAAACGTTGAAAAGTTAAACTCGCATTTACTTAGTTTAGCTCGGATGTAAAACGATTTAAATCTGAATGCAGCAACAGACGAGCAAAAGCCTGTCTCATAAATATGGACGACAATTAGGTGCCGCGTCTGGCGGCCACCTGTGGAACGGAGCGAGCTAGTGCTTAGCCGGTTGCTCTATTTGGAACCGCAGCAAATTGTGGTATTTCTCCGGCGTCTGGAGTATTGTCTTTAAGAATATTTGTATGGTTCTCTGCTTGTTTATAGGAAGAATATAACTACCTATGAGATCTTTAGACACAATGGAAACGGGATATTGACCGCGATTACTTTGCTTTGATGAGCTCCCGATATTTCGACGCAGTTACATGCATCATGATCACGGGCAAAAAAACCTCACCAAACCTGCAGTAATCGCGGTCAATATCCCGTTTTCATTATGTCTAATGCACTTAACCGCGAATCTTTATTTAAATATGAGTTCGCATCTAGTGTTTTTTTTATTAAATGATGATCTTAATCACCAGCCTGTTGACGTCATACTGCGGGCACAGGCCTTCTCTCAGAATGAGAGGGCTCGGGTTTTAGTTATCACACGGGCCCAATGCGGATTGGGAACTTCATACACACCCATGATTTTCTTCGGCGTGTCAACCTGATGGACACTCACGTTTCCCTTCACCGAAAAGCTCGAGGTAAGTTACAAATATACCTACCTAATATGAATTCTGCACATAAATTATGAAAAACTCAAAAGATGAGAGCCAGGGCTCGAATCTTTTCTTGAGCGGCCATACATAGGTCATAGGTGAAACCTCTAGGCTACTGCGGATTTTTGTTGATATTAATACCTATAGGTGTACCTTACCTGCACACTTATTAAAAAATGAATTTGCCAAAAACGTGGCCAAATTTCTAAGAAAAACAAACATTTAATTTTCTCCAACCTAACAAGGCAATATCATTACTCTATAAAAACAGAATATTTTATCCAAGTTGTCTAATATAAAATAGGTATTTTACTTTTAAGCTAATAATTACTGTAGACTTCTCCTACTCCGTACAAATTTTATTTATTATAGTAAAACTTTGTAAAGCTCTAAAAATTTATATAAGACTTTGCCACACTGTCATTTTCTACGCTAACTTATAACTGAAGTGTGGCTCCTTAAAGGATTGCACTCAGCCTGTGCTGTGGGTGGGCGCTCCGTGGACACGCTCACAGCATCGGTGATCGGTGTTCGGTGTTGTGTTAAATCGTAGGTATAGCTACCCAACCCGAAAGACAAGCGAAGACCCTTTTTACTATTGCAACGCCCAAAATCACACTAGTTATTTCTTTATTTCTCACCTCTCTCCACCTTCTAACTTTTGCTATTTTTAACCAACTTCAAAAACGGAGGAGATTGTTTTTTTTTCATTCATGTTAATGTACTCAAACGGTGTGTTTAAACTCATGCTCTGGCCTATGATTGGTGGAAATTGACGCATAACTAGACCTCACTCGACACTAGCGATCCAGCGGGTTTTAAACTCGCGATAACCCTCATTGCCTTCTTAGCATGCAACAAGCAAACTTTGGATTGAACTGCATTTATTTCATGCAATTTTAGTAAGTTATGCTACTCAAATATTTTATTTTTAAAACCTTTTTTCGTTGTTCAATCAAATTCACCAAGCAAATGTAGAGTATTGTGCAGTGTGCGGGCAATGTGCAGGCCTCCATTGATTTTATTGTTCCCACTAAAATATTGCTAGTCACAGCGCGCATTTAGTGCCCATAAAACTACATATTTGCAGGCATTATGTATGAATATTTTTTCGAGAGCAGATATTTTTTGTAAACGCTGCTGTGATTTTGACTACAACTGGGATTTGAATCACTGTGCCTTCTGATCTGAAGTGATTGTCTATTTTTGATCCCAGATTTTGAGAGAAAATTTAAAAGGAATCTTTATAGCGGTTGCTTAAAATAAAGTCCACTTGCGACTTTGAAGTAGAATAAATTGCGCCCTAAACGAATCAAACGCACCAAAAAATATTTAGATAAAGGTTACGCTGAATTAAATACCGCATTTTAGCTCGTGCGTGCTCACGCATTTGTTAAAAAGCATTAATATTTTCCTGGTTTTTCATGCGCCATTATACGCAACAGAAACCTTTTAACATCGGCCGCTTACAATTCGTCCCGAGGCGTGCGGTCGCTACAAAAGCTAAATTAATTTTAAAATACACGAAAAGAAATTAACTTTCAGCCGCAACTGGGGCCGGGAAAGTTTGGAGCTGGAGCACTCCAAAGGACTTAAAAATAATAAAATGGACGTGATTGACTCAAGACCCCCGACACATATTTTATAAACAGTTTCATATCTCATTCGGCAGCTCGTTATACTTAGTAGAGTAAAATTTGTTTTGCTTTCCGTATCGGCTCCTATATCTGACCCAAGAGCTTTAATAAAGGTCTTCTAGATTTGCTTTACGGACACTAAGGCGGCTCGGATGTGATCCAGTTACAAGTACGGTAATAAGCGGGGAAATATTTCTTTGAGGCAAGCCCGGTTCTTATTTCAGACGTTTTAATTTACGGAGCGCAAGCGCTCCCCGCGGAGCGCTTAAGCAGTCTGGGACATTACAGACTAATTTTTACATGCCTTTTTGCGAGAGCCGCGGATAATCGAACTGCCAATCTCGGAGGGAACAAAGCAGTCTTCGGGCGCAACTATGGGCAACTTTAATAAATCAGCTCTAGCTCGCTGTTATGGATTCCCAGATACCTGAGCGGAGATGACTATCGATTAGTTTCTATACAAGATGCATTCTATGTAGCATTTATACTTTGTACTGAAGATGAAATTTGCCGCTGCCAATGAACTTTAATAATTTTAAGGCTTACTTTAGGATGCAAGTTGTACAAGAATCTCGAGTTTAATGAATGTTCATGGGATTCTAATTTGTGCACCCAAATTCGCAAGTTGTTCGAATTTAAACAAAAATATGCATAATTGTCAAACAAGCGGGTCTTGGGCAAAGGGCTGGCGCAGGTGCCGGCGAGGGCTGCGTCTGGCGCGACAGGTAATTAATATGCTAATGAAGCGCGAGAGCCTGCGGGACCCTAGAGGCGGACTCAAAAACGCATCGCGGAGATAGAGCTTTTCTTACTTTTAGAGAAACATTTAGATTCCAACTTAGAGACGAAGAAGAACCAATAAGAAGAGGTTGAATGTTGTGAGCACACTGGAGATAAAATATTCATGATTTTTCAATAAAGTAGCTATAGCTACTGTGTTATTTAAGACCGTTTTAATATACGTACGAGGGCTGTTTGATAAGTACCCGTGTTTTGAAAAAAAAACATGTATTTTTTGGACACGTATATTTATTTTTCTTCGTAGTCACCTTTTAGCTCTATAAACTCGTTCCAGCGGTATTCTAGCTTTAATAAGCAACCCAAAAAATAAGATTTCGGAAAGTCGTCGAAATAGGCCTCTGTAGCGGCAATGACCTCTTCATTTGACGCAAATCTCTTTCCGCTGAGCCATTTTTTTAGGTTTGGGAATTAAAAAAAGCCGTATGGGGCTAAGTCTGGAGAATAGAGTGAATAAGGTAGCAATTCATGGTGTAATTTTTCTAATTTTGCCCCTGCGATTGTGGACGAGTGAGCTGGTGCGTTGTCGTGGTGGAAAAGAACTTTTTTCTTTGTTAATTGGGGTCGTTCATTCCTTTAAACAGAATAAAATTCGCTCAAGAAATTTTCGTAGTATTGCCCTGTTATCGTTTTTCTTTTTGTAAGTAATCATTATGTAGGATTCCTTGTGAGTCCCAAAAAACGGTCGCCATGACCTTTCCGGCCGATGGGACGGTCTTTGCTTTCTTTGGAGCCGATTCGCATTTTAAGATCCTCTGCTCTGACTGTTTATTATTTTCTGGGGTATGGTTATGAATCAACGTTTCGTCCAGTCACAAAACGAAGCAGAAATTCATCAGAATTGCTTCCATACTTTGCTAAACGTTGCTTCGAAGTGGTCACTCGGATAAGCTTTTGTTCCTCTGTGAGCAAACGCGGCACCCATCCCGCAGATACCTTTTTCATCCCTAATTTGTTCTTTAAAATATATTGTACCCACTCGATTGAAACATTAATAGTGTCAACAATTTCTCTAAGCTTTATTCGGCGCTCGGTTAATACGATATTTTAAATTTTCTTGACCATCTGTTCCGTAGTCACCTCAATAGGGCGGCCTGAACAGTCTTCGTTAAAGACGGATGTTCTGCCCCGTTTGAATTCGTTATACCAATATCTGATAGTTGTCATAGAAGGTGTATTATCCTTGTAAACACCTTGTATCTATACTTTTATCTCTTCACATGGTTTTCCTTCCAAAAACAGAAAAGGAATTACAAACTAAACTGTTCTTTCTCGATATTTGCAAATTGAAATCGAATTCTGACCTTCAACAGCCGTTAAACGAAAAAAAACAAAAGAATGCTGTGATATATTTTTACCTTTTCTGAGCCATAAAGGATGCATTAAACCCTTCGTATACATATTTTCAGCCAGTGATAAGAAAAACATTTGAAAACGGGTACTTATCAAACAGCCCTCGTATAGTTCTGTGCTCATTGAGTTTATCTTGTTCTCGCTTACCATGCGATTGCGTTTTTGCCTTGCATCCTATCCTGTCCTATTTATTACATTAAATGAACAGTTTTTGTAAATTTATTTATTGGTATCTCGAAAAGGGCTCTAACGATTTGGACATGTAGATTAAGTTTTGCTTTCCTGATTGATCTAGATAGATTTTATTGCGAAAGAAATACTTTTCTCGAAAAAAATAAAAATAAAGTAATTTAACGACGTCTTACGGCAAAACGGAAAGACGACGAGCGAAGCTTAGTTGCTAGGGTAACTACTTTAATGTCACAGAAATAACCTAGTCTAACCACCTTAGAGAAGTTGAAAAACCCCCGACATTTTAACTTCAAATGACTCAAAAACGGCTGAACCTATGCTACGATGCGATACGTAGCTCCTAAGCTACGACAGTACAGACAGACACACAGACACAGACTTCAAATTTATAATACCCCTCTTTTTGGATCAGTGGTTAAAAAGCAAAAACAGTGTATAACGACCTTGTTTGCAGTCTCTTGGCAACTCGACATGCGATCGCTTTTACACATCAAAGTGAGCCGAGAAGGGCTCACAAATATTCCGACGATAACTTTAAATGAATTCCTTAATTACACTAGTGTAGATTCGCCCTCAAATACACTCGAGGGAGACACGCAAATTAGCTATCAACAAATTAAACCCATTGCTAAGGCCTCCGTCTATCAGCTTACACCTTTTAGTAATATTGCGTGAAAATTATACCTACATGTGTAAGTAAACTTAATAATGATTAGTCCCCACGGCGGGCGGTTTGACCTAATTCATGCGTTTTAAAGTGAACTTTCATTAAATATGACGCGGGGTCAAACTATGAGTCGGCATATTTTTAGTTAGGTACGTAATAATTTTGATAAAATTTGTACCTAGATAAATGTTTTGGGTAAAAAGACTGGCAGCACAAACATTTTGATTCATTTTATATGTTGAACAATATTATTTACTTATTTTTAAATATATTTCTAGTTTGATTTTAGTCTCATGTTCATAATATTCTGAAACCCAAGATTGAAAGATTAGCTTGTCAAAGTTGAAGTGACAGGTCCTTTAATCCATTAATCCATCGATCAGAATAAAATGTGTTTTATTTAATATTCTAGTTAGACATTTTAATTAAAAAACTAGGTACTGCAATTAAATTAAACCTTAGTAAGTTTAGTTAACGGAGTTGTCAAATTCATACCAAAACGATGACGCAGCATCCGGAGCAACAGCGCTGCAGAAAATCACCCATGTTGACTTTGTCTAATAACTAACTTCAAACATAATTATCCCCATCGATTTACGGCAAAATTGGCGATGCTCTCGAAGGGATTCCCCCGATATCGCCCGGCAAATTTCTTGTGCCAACACGGCGCGATATTATGATATTATTGAGGGCCAATGTTTGATTGTCTCATTATCGGATGATTGATTCTATCAACATTGGTTATGATATTCTTCGGGTATTTTTTGGTATTTGCGGATAGATCAGATTGTTCTTTGGGCTGCAAGTGATGCCAGGGGTTCATGAACGGTTTCGCCGTACTGTTGGGATTTAACTATAAACTTTAGAGACAAGAAACAAGGCTTCTTGCTTGTGATAAAATGTTTAAACACTTTATTTTGATAGAAAAAAGAAACAAAAAAAATGTTCCTGCTTTTGTACGAATCGAACCCGTAACCGGCAGCTCTACCACTGTGCTAAGTGGCCTTGACTGGAAAGCGGCGTTCATGAAGTTAACTTCATTGACGTTTGTCACACCAAACCGAATGACGATCAACAGCACGCAACGCAATGCAACGCGTGGCATATTAAACTTAAACGCATGAGATCAAATTAAACAAATGACTAGCACATGCGGGAACTCTACTTATAACCTAGACGAGTTTAACGTCATTACCATGGCAGCGGTTGCACCCGCGCGAGCTTTGTACGTGCGTGCCTAGTGCAAGACGAGCGCTCAGCCATCGCCGTTACTTGTAATAAATTTAAAATATATGCGTGTCGGCCCCTCCGGCAACTCCTGCATACCAAGTGCCTGCTACTTACAAATGATTTTAAAAACCCCTCTTCTTCCACTAACTCGTTTACTGCATTTTATATTCATTATTTTACCTCACCAGGTCGTGCGCTTTTACGACGTACTTAGTTATGACGTTCAATCTGATGCGGGCGTTGAATATCTATTGGTGAATCAAGACGAGTACATAATCCCGCCTTATACAATACGTTTTGGTTCGAACGTTTATTAAACAAGTTTCACAAGAGAAGCTTTAATTAATTTCATTTTATGTTGACAAAGAAAGTAATTAATTGTACCGGAAAACTGATTTGTTTTGCTAATATGTGACGCGTATCCAAGTCAATGAAACAAAAACTTGTGAGTTGTCGCGCTCATTTGTCCTGAGGGCGCGGGCGCGGAAGAGTAATTGGAAGGGACTCGGCATCATTGTCGTCTTCGGCTGAAATTAACAAAACACCTAATTCCGTAATCCATCAGTAAACGTCACTCCGGAGAGATCAGCCGGCAAATTTTAATTCTGACTGGAGCTTAAGGCGCGGTTTATTGCGGGGCGAACTTAATGTTTCGCGTGACTCGAATACTGAGATATCATTTTAATTTTAGCAGCCCCCTTCGCTATCTGCTCCGCTGCTGTCTCGCGACCCGTCAACTTTACATATTTTTGAAGAAAATAAATCTCGTTTCATGAAAAAAGAAGTGCGCTGTAAACAGAACCCGGTTGATGGAAATTTGCCTTTAGTATTCAGTGGCGTAAAATTAAGGTAGAGGGTATAATTTGCCAACTCGTGAATTACGCATAAAGGTCGCTTGGATCGGCTCGGCTCGCCTTGACAATACATGACACGTAAAGCTTAATAAAATTCCTGTCAGACACCATCCGCCGTGATTACGCACGAGTATAAGATTTCGTTCAAATATTAAAATAACATAATGTTAAAGTGATCCCGGAAGGTACATAGGAAGGACATATTTTACTAGCTCAGCGCTAAATAAAATGCAGTTAAAAGTCTGTTCCATCAAACGCAGTGAATCAAAGAGCTGTGCCGAAATTCGCAACAATTTTATGATTCAATTATGTGCCGTCGCCGCAGCAATATGCCGCGTGAAAATGACACCGCGCTCCGCCCCGCCCGCTGTAAGCATCCAGCTTACGGACGACTCGATACCGTATCTCAACCGGATAATAAACATTGTGGTTAAGGAGATTACTTTGTAGTGCAAACTTGTTCATGAATTAACCAAAATAAACACCGTGGGGCGCGTTCTCGAGACGCGGGCGGCGCGGCGGCGGTTGTTCTAATTAAATTTGGATAGTCGCGAAGTTAGAGGCTCAGCTTGAATGCAGGTACGCGTAATCTCGGGAAGCCTCACATGGACGTACGACTGTTGAAGTAATTTGTGTCGGGAACATAAGTTAGCTGTTTCGTGGAGTTGGACTAAGTAGCCTGCGATTCACTCCGGGATTGGTTTAGAACTTTGGTCAGCACTTCATATCTTGCAGGACTTTGTTGGGCCATTTCGCAAACAGTGTATACGCTGGAATTCCCATTGTGGTGCACCGGGGACGTGTTCAAAAGCGTTCCGAGAGTTAGTCGGTAGATTGCGATCACCTACTGGTTTGCCGCGTGCTAAGTGGATTGAAGTGGGACCTCATCTGTTCGCCGTCAGCCGCCGAGACGGGGAGGGACGAGAGGGGGAGGCTCCCGGCCGCCTGCGAATTGCGTTAAATAAAGTCAAATTGAGCAATAAAGGCTGGCTTCCCGCACTAATGCAATAGAATCGCGGTCGCCCGCTGTTGGGCTATACCCACTAATTTGCACTTAGACCTTCCGGTTCCGCGTGGATTTAGGTTTTGTCTGAGCCCCTGACGCGATTAGATCGCGTCAACAGGCTGGAGATGTTATCACACCGCGACCGCTTTGTACTGGGAGACTTGTGTCGCGTTAAATTGATTAATTAACTTATTAGAGGTAACGTGTTATGATTGTGATCCCATCTGAGAATCAGTCTACGAGCATTGGGCACTGCATTATGTAGCTCAATTTAGAGGTCGTTTTGCGATAAGTTAAGTGGTTACAGGTTCAGTTTCTGCGTTTCTCTTATTTTTAGGGTTTAATCGTATTATCATAACATTATCACTTTGACTACAATTACTTGTACAGTCGGTCCCCTTGATAAAAAAAAACGACTTCCAACTCTACGTAAGGGAATCGACTGTACTGTGACTTATTGTCACTAATAGCATTATCCGATATTACCTGGTTTTTACAAAATATTTATATTTCAAATAGATTAGAGCTTGTTCCAACTTACCGTTACAGCGTTAGACGAAACGGGGCTTAGAAATAAAGGCGTTAACAGTGAGTGACGAGGGTGGTGGAATATGAAGCGCTTTAGCAAAGAAATCATCGCCGCCATTACAACGCAGGGCCGGGAGAACTTATTTTACGTATTTCCCTTTAAAATTAACTAAATATAGAAAGAAAGAAAGAAAGAAAGAAACATATATTTATTAGAAACTAATTCGACACATACTCATACAGTTAAAAACAAATCAATAATCAACAATAACCAGACAATGCAAACACTATTAACTAACAAAGACAGCTTAGAAACTAACGATTAAAAATATGTGCCGAATAGCACTAAAAGGGTCACCCTCAGCATGATGCTGCGGCAAGCCGTAGCGCTGGTTTTCAGTGTGAATGAGTGAATGAGAGATATGAATGCAAATTCAAAATTCAATAAACACCGCACCGAGCACCACCGAAAGAAGCATTATAAATTATCAAACTAAAGATCAACATTAAACTTCGTCAATAGGACCGATGAGAATATTACTAATACAATTTACATAAATAAAAACCAGTAACCGCAACAAGGTTGCCTCCAAACGAGCCGATCCATTTAATTTCACCAGCGACTAGCTTCAACGTTCCTCTATCTATTAGGTTACACTCAGAAAATGAAAAACCAGTGACAGCGATGCCTTCGTCTACTTATTCATATTCACATCACGCAAGTTAAATACGTCTGCACGTGGACTGTACCTACCTCTACTTTAATCAAAATATCCATTAAAGAAAAAGAATAAACACTTGGATACACGCGTAAAAGTTAAAAAGTAGCAGAATGTGAGCACTTATAAACAGCACCAATAATAAGTATCAGGGACAGCCCTAGTATACCATAGTATTCAAATAACCCTTTCCTCGCTTCGTCTCGCCCCGCGTTCAGAAGGCGGAGGTTTAAAATTCAATTTGTATCAATTTGTGTGTAATCACCAGGGGGCGTTTAATACAAAAATACTCTGCATTATGAGACGGTGTATTGCGGGAAATGAGTTGTGAATGGAGTTATGCATTCAATGTGATTACGGTTATAAACCCGCGATCTGGTTTATGAACAGTGCATTTCTGATGAGCGTAAAAAGTGTCGTGATTATATGTGTAGCGGCTTATTTCAGATTAGAAACTGGCGCACTTGGTCATATTTTGGTTTGTCAGCGATAGTTGGCAGTAATGGCGTATTGACTGGGTATTTAAAGGCCTTTCTGTGCATTGTTCCTTATTTCATGATAAACAATGCTGCAAATCAATAAATGTTGAAAATATGTAGAATCAAGCTACCCATTAAAATTTTGATCCCGGACGTTTTAGGCCATTTCGGCCGACGCCGTCGCTTGTCACGACGAAAACTCAAATAACTCGCACTCGCTCTCTGCTGTCTTTTTAAAACGTTTTTAATATTCCTCGACCGTCTTTGCTCGCTCTATGGCAAATTCGTCTTGTTTTAAAGCAGGCAAATTGGGTTTTTTTGTTTATACAAGTTGGGAGCACTTGGAGCGAGGGTAATCTCTTTTACGTTTGTTGGATTTGAGACTGGAGGACTTCGCCGCCGTTTCGTCGGCTTCCTGTGTATCTGTTTGTCCGCGCTGCAGGCATTCCTCTCGCGCGGGCGCGCGCTCACTGTGCGTGTAAATTTTTAAGCTCAGCAATGTTTCTTGCATTGTTTTTTCCCCATCGCGCCTTCCTTTATTCAAATACGTATTTGCAGTTGTCAGCGCAGTCGTTATTTGCTGTCTCGTCTTCGCCGGCTCTTTGAACCGGGTTTCATTAAAGCATTTATCCTTCTCGAGTTATAACAGCACGCGCGTCAAAGGAGGGGTTGACGCCTCACTACAATATGCAAGTAACAGATCAATTGCTGGTTTATACGCGAACAGTCTCGAGATATGCAATTACTGGCTTACGCGTTTATAGTCGAACCAATTAGCGGTGTGAATGGCAGCTAACTCGCTAATTACATGCGACTATTGCCTAATTTAAGAGCGACTGTGTCGGGAGAGCTAGACAAGGCCGTATTAGCATGACAAGCCCGCTAACTAGACGCCAACCGCTATCTCCTCACAAACGAATGCCTAATTTGAACTGTGATACTCACACGAATTAATTGCGGCCTCATCTACATTTGGGGTACTGCGATCGGGGCACGCGGCCGCAGCAGAACCGCATCGACGCAATTTCGGTATGAAAGGGTCCCTGTTCAAACAAAATCCGAACGCCGTGGACGGGACATAAAAGAACTTAGCCCGGAGCTTCCATTTGAATTTACCGGTGATAAAAACAACTGAAAATAATTCATAAAAGTAAGCGAAATAAAAGTTCACAATAGCAAAGACAAACGCGGGCCCCGGGCGGAGACGGAGCAAATTATCTTTTTGCCGCAGAGCGCATCTTCGCTCTTTAAGAATTCTCTTTTAAATTGTGTTTCGGTTTTGGTCTTTTTGCGGAGTGCGATGTCCTTTGGCCGGTCGCAGCCCTTTGCATTAATAACGCAGACTAATATTTGAACTATATTAACTTCAGAAGAATGCGTCTAAAGCTTTTTGTTTCTTCGTAAAAGGGTATTTATAATTTAATCCTAATCCTAGCTAATATTATAAATGCGAAAGTAACTCTGTCTCTCTGTCTTTCTGTCTCTCTGTCTGTCTGTTTGTTACCTCTTCACGGGAAAACCACTGCACAAATCTAGATGAAATTTGGTAAGAAGATAGTTTGAATATTGAGGAATAACATAAGCTACTTTTTATTCGGGAGAATTTTTAAGTTCCCGCGGGATAGCGATAACCGAAATCTACGCGGACGAAGTCGCGGGCAACAGCTAATCTAAATTAATATTACAATTCTCCACTGTTTAAATGTGAAATTCTACGTTTTCCCCCGTAACCAGCATTTTGAAACAAATCACGTTTAACATCTACAGAAAACTTGTCTATTAAACCCGTAGCGCATCGAAAATTTTCTTTTCTTCCGCTCCACTAAAGCCCCGACGCACCCCACAGATTAGGTGAAAATGAAAAATCAGCGAGAAACAATAGACTTGACATGAGCGAACCCTTCGGCAATCTTATCGAATGCAAACACTCGCGGCTCGTTCCGGCCATTGGGTGCGTATTGCTTTCACACCGCGCCGGTTTACAGCTTTAGTTGTACACTGATACAAGTTGAAGATGACTAAA
Source organism: Clepsis dumicolana (assembly GCA_963691665.1). Lineage (NCBI taxonomy): Eukaryota > Metazoa > Arthropoda > Insecta > Lepidoptera > Tortricidae > Clepsis > Clepsis dumicolana. The sequence goes on along the minus strand of OY829522.1, from coordinate 7,349,411 downwards.
GGAGGAGTGGAATTAAGTAAATCAGAGAAATAAATATTTGTCATTGTTTTATAAGCAGAGCTCGGACAGGTCATAGCTAAATAATTGCAACACGGTAATAGAACAAGATTAATAGAGTCGCATTATGTACAGTATTATTTAATTATATTTTTCAATTACATTATAATAGAGTTCGGTATAGTTCTCAATCCACTTATTAATCGTTTTTATTTTCACCATCTTTAAAATATTTAGAAATAACCATAAGTAAAAAAAAAATACTAATTTAAATTGTCACCACAAAACTGTTTCAAGAATGCCACTTTGACAAAACCATGACAGATATACATCTAAATAAGGTTTAAAGTTAAATTACGATAGTATCCTCTTTAGATAATTATAATCTTAAGTATCGACTCTATTGAATATTGTTCTATTCCCATATCTGTTTTTGCTATGACCTGTCCGAGCTCTGTTTATAAGTTAGAGCGATCTGGGGAAAGTCTGGATGCCTTTAAAAGTGCTACTGCTAAGTTTGATGTGATCAGCACACTGTATTAATTCAAAGATCTCTGCGAAGTTTACCGTTTAATTAATATTCATTGGGATGCGAATTCATTCTATGATGTCAATTATGCCACTACCGTAGCTATGCGCCGTGTCTAATGCGCGTTGGGCTATATTTTAAATACTTATATATTAAAACAATACCTACAAACAATAACCCTAAGACTAAAACGATTTCCCATCATCATTCGATAACTTACATTTATTACTTTAAGCTTGCCACATTATATATAACGTGTCCGCAACTTCCTTATTTGAAGCCTCCCTCAAAATCTGTTCTGAATTTCTCCTTTTTGATACCTGAATTTGTCACTTTCTTTGACAAATAATAATAAAACCAGTATACGGGGTATCAGACATGTGGCGGTCGTAACATAACACTCAGTTAGCGGGGTGTACCGTAGCCGGCCCCGTAAAATAGTAATAAAAACCGAATAAATCCCCCGGCTCCCCTGCGTACCTATTATTATGAACATGCGCCCTCATAGGGAACTATGAAATATTTCTGTAAAGTACAAGATTATATCGGATATTGGATCTGGGATGTGAGAAATGCGCAGATAATGCTGTTTAGTATCGCTTGTACTTGTACACTTGAACTATTTGTCGGCCATAATCCCATTTATTTACTTGAAGGTATGAAAATGTAGGATCTTACTCACAACGTGTTTTATGTGTTAAATGAAGTCTTCTTCATCATAACTAAAAACCGTCACTTTATTGCCAAAGATAGAAGAAAACAATGAATGATTAACAGAAAAAATGCCCCGCGTTGTATTAATTAAAATACCTTAATCTCACAAGCAGCCCTCTATCTAAAAGCAAAACTAAACTACGTTTAAACTAACCGTTCATTTTCTCAAACGTCCCTAAACGAATCTTCGCGCAGTCTCAGGAGGCAATTCTGTTCATTTAAATTTCTTCATAAATAGATAATAAAGGGTGGCGGCCGTTCGGAGCGGCTTGGAAACTGCTTTATTCGATAAAGATTGCAGCGAAGTTAGCCGAATACGCCGCCTGCGCCGCTTCGGAGGGGAACGGTGCCCCGAGCTCGAACATTCGAATCCTACGTAACGTAATCGAGTAGTAAGGTTATCCAGGTTTGGAACAGCGCCCCTTCCCCCCTGCCCCCCTAAATTTTTCTTGATGGCGATACGATGGCGTTACTACTCAATTACGTTACATATGATTCGAATGTTCGTGCTTTGAAAGTCAGTTTGGACACGCCACGTCCACAACATAATTACAAAAAAAGATGTGGTCAACTTTATAAAAAAATGATCCTGATAGCATTAGTTTAGTTACATTTGTAACAAACCACACTGACGATAGTGAATAGACACAAAATGTTAAAGCAGCACGGACCAATACCAAACCTTTATTTCAATTCATTTAAGTGGCGGTACCCCTTACAATAAACAGACAGGATCGGCCTCGCAGGCCGCAGTATTGTGTTTCAGGGGTACTACAGGCAGATTTTATTTTCCGCTTTTTGGGTAATCAATAGGGGAAACTCGACGCTTAACAATTGAACAGGAAACGGGTGGAGCAGATATTCTATGAAAATATGTTTGCAAGTATTAAACTTGACCAAGTTGAAACAGGAGGTTCGATTCGAATGTTTATTTGGTTAGAATTTTATGCAATTTGCCTAGTCGTATAAGCTGTGAATAGCTTGTTTTTATTGGAAAATATTGAGAGTCGGGTTTTCTGTTCTACATCAATGATATTACATTTATAAAAGAGATAGATATTGTCATCAGCACGCCGAAATTTAAGCGGTGAAAAGGCTACAATTGTAGCTTCTATGGCTTCAGTCGCTCTCGAATAAGGTCCTTTGCGCGCAAATGTCAATATGTTCAGAACATATGTTTCGATTGTTTTCTGACCATATGACATGTCTTCGCTTATAATATCATTGTCCTGCTTGCGAAGATTTAACGGCTATACGAGCTACGAAAGTACCCCGTAGCAATCATCAGCACTGAATGTGTCACCCACACTTTACGACAGAAAATATATGTCATTTATGACATCATGACATACTGCAGTACAGAGGGTCGAGCACGACTTTACGAATGCTGCGTCACGTAAAATCGAATAGTAAACGTTGTCGATTTATGTGTAGTATGTGGTAGTGTAGTATGAGGTTTCTCGATCTCGATACGATAACCGTAACGGTACGCAGCATTCGTACCTATAAATATCATCTACAAATGAAAAGTTTTAGGTATCTAACGGAGACTCACAAAATTTTAAATCACAAAATACTTGCTCTATGATATCGTGTTCGTAGATTTCTTTGTTTTGATAGGTAGTGAAATAGAATACTCATTTTGTAATAATAATAGGTAAGTATTTGCATCGCGCGTCCGTTTGTATTTGAGTTACAGTTGTTTTGGTTATTGAAATTCCTTTTATTATGTGAGTATGAGTAAGAATAAAAGTTAGTCCTGATTAACTGCGGACTGTTGCCAGTTACTCTGATCTCATTTCTAGTATTACCTAACGATTGTAGATTTTGAAGATCTAAAATTGCATTGAGCTTAAAATAGGTTTCGGCTGCGAAAATGCTACGCGGCGTAGCACGTACACGTAGAGGGGTCTACGTCGTAGCTTGCTATAAATAGTAACTGAATATTACTGGCTGGTAATGATGATGATGATGATGTTTTAAAATGAAGTCAGTAAATAAAAGACTTGTGAGTATTGCAACATTAAATAATTTTCATTACATAATTGATTTAAAAGGTAAAACCATAGTTTATCATGAATCATAAAACTGCCGTGGGAAACCAGAGGGTCGAGCACTACTTTACGAAAGCTGCGTAACGTTACGGTTATCGTATCGAGATCGAGAAACCTCATACTAAATTTTAGTTCCAAATACGCTCACGGGCGGGCGCTGTTCCAAACGTCATACAAACTCGACAACGTTTACTATTCGACTTTACGTTACGCAGCATTCGTAAAGTCGTGCTCGACCCTCTGCGAAGCGTGTGCTAACAGAAGAATGAATACGGATTAGTTGGAAACATGTCGGGCTATAATCGACTGACATGACGTTAGTGATCTGTTTATTTCATTACGTAAAATAAAAGTATTTTTAATAAAGTAAAAAAGTACGGTCTTGTGCGGAAAGCACAAGACCGGTCTGAGTGGAGAGCCTTGGGGGAGGCCTATGTCCAGCAGTGGACGTCTTTCGGCTGACATGATGATGATGATGACGTTTTTGTTAATTTATTTTATTCGAAAGTTACCTATTATTAGAAAGATACTTACACGTTAAGCAAACGAAAGGGTTCATATGACATGAACTACCTATGTTTCAAATAAACTCAAATTGTAGTAGAGCCTTCATTTCCCAGTTCTTTCAAGCAATCTATTACGGTGGTCAATTCTGGCGACTTCGAGAGCGAACGGCAGACAACGCAGCGTCTCAAGTGGATGATTGAGCCTGAAAATAGGTCCCCACTCGTTAAGCTCTCGGTGCAACTGCTAGGGGTACCAGGGAGCTTAGGATGGTTTAAAACAGGTGAAAGTTCCTAATATCGGTTTTTGTTTGTGCTTTTTTAAAAGGATGTTCATACAATACAAATATTCTTCTTTGAAAACCACAAAACAGTAACAAGGAGATTACAGAAAAACAGGTATGGTAGACAATAGGTGGTCTTATGGACCGTGAATTTTCTATCCTGTGAATGGTTTTTGTACAGGTCGATAGGAAATACATTCAAGGTTAAGGTCCCATTGGGAGTATACTAAAAATACTCATGAAAAAAAATCAACACATAAAAGTTATATCCAATTTCAGTAAAGCAATATAGAACAGATAATGATAAGATGATAATAGCAATTCGATTAGCTGCTAAAGAAAATAGCGATCAAATCGCTATTATTTTCTTGATAGTTTTGTTTATCCAAAATTTCCAAGAAATATAATTATGGCAATATAGCAATGAGGACGATGACTAGTAGTGAAACTTTTTTTAAATGTCAAACTGATTACTTATTATTAAGTTTAATTTAATTACTAAACTAAGCTATGACGTCATCATTTTCAGTGCTCGAATTGCTTGATTTTATTAGTTTTTGTTAAACTAAAAGTCATCTAAATTAAAGTAATAAACAAGGCGTCGGTTATTTATGAGCATTTTCCAAAGCTTGATTAAATGTTACTTTAAAATGATTTGTTTTTGCCATTTAGTCATCAACCGAATAGTAAACTTGTTGCCAGTTTAGACACAATACTTATGACGATTGAAACTCGTACAGCTTGGTAACCCTACCTGCGCCATGTTTTACTTTAAGCTCTCAATTGTTTCCAATGCACTGTGTTTTACGTCATGGGTAATAAATAATTTTGATCGAAATACTGAAGACTTTAAATACTTAGGTTATTGGTTTGAGTTTTATAGAATATTATTATAGACGTGCTACTATTTCTTTTGAAAAAATAATATTTGATTTTATTTCAGTCAAAAACGATTTATCAAGCTTGCTTCATTTTGTTCTAAAAATTGTTGCGCAATTTCTAAGTTTTTTTTTTTTTCAAGTTATATTGTCGCAAAGATATACACGGTGTCGTTAACTCAAGAGCGAGTCCGACCCGCGCACCGAGGTTTCCGTGCCATTATACATCAATTAACATAACTCAAAGTGGGAATTACTTTAGGGTGTAGACTAATACATACTTGATTATGTCCTCCTTGTTATTTATAATTATGTCTATAATCTATCCGTTTTTTCTCCAATAAAGAAAATTTGTGTTTCTTTAAATTCAGTCATTTCAACATAGAATAGACGAAAAAGCGAACAGCCAGCGCCATATATAGTCCGATAGATATTGGAACTAACGTATTTCCTGGAAATCTGTGCTATGTCAAGGCATCGTATTATTAGGTATACAGAAACCTCAAACGAATCTAATGATTTCAGACTTTGGTAGAGGGGAGTGAAAATAGTTGGGCAAGAATGATCTAAAACTTAGTGCTTCAAATTTTAAGTCGATAGCATAGGTGCCTTTTTTTCATTTTGATGCGGAACGCTAAAACATGTATACTACATTTCGAAAGAAGAACTTCAAACATATTTTCCGGCGGGTCGTCAGCTGTTGGCGACAAATTAAAAACAAATAATTATTTCTACGCACACCTGTGCCCTAAGCACGACTTGTCGAATCCTGCGTTACGTTACGGTTATCGTATCGAGATCGAGAAATGTCATACTAAATTTTAGTTCCAAATACGCTCACGGGCGGGCGCTGTTCCAAACGTCATACAAACTCGTTATAGTTTACTATTCGATTTTACGTGACGCAGGATTCGACAAGTCGTGCTTAGGGCACTGTAAACACAACTGGTAAACACACGTCGTCGCACTAACGCGACAAATAAAACTCTACTTATCATTAAACATTACGATCGTTTTGTTTAATTACACCACAAAAACTACAATTCACCTTAATTTATTTACAACAGCAATCGCGTAATGAACCGCCCTGAGAACGAAGGTCCATTAACACATTAGTTAGTGAATGGTTCACTTTGGTAAGTAGACGAATTAGTGTTCAGAGTGGACTGGCTAAGGTGCTAGTTAGACCGGTGGTTGGGTGGTTGATATGGCGTTTCAGTGTATGATAAATGTGCGGGTGCGGCAAATCGAAGCTGGTAAGTGGATGGGGAGAGTTATGAGGTGTAAGCTGAGCTAAGGACCTTATGCTGTCTGAAGATGTATAAAGTAAGATGGATGTCATTGGCTCTGCTTAGTAGTTAAAAATAAGCTGCGAGACTTTGAGAAATGTTAAGGAAGACAGCTTAGTGGCATTTATTATTAAGTGTTTAGTGTTCATCGCAACGTTTGATGAGTTTTCCTTAAGCAATTGTTTTAGTAGTTAGAACTAGATTCCTGACTGGTGGCCAGGAGCCGGGACATACATCAAAGCTGAAGGTGCAATTCACAAAGCTTTGTTATAAAATAAAGAAGCTATTACTTAGTGTAAGTCCGTAAACCGTGCACAATTTAAAAGATGAATAGTTTTAATAAAGAGCTCGCGTGGCCGCGCGGTTCGCTGCGCCGCGGTAAATGTAAGCATACATTTAAGTGCTAATTTAATTAATTGTCCCATTTCCCCATATAGTGTGCACACACTACACGCCCGCGCCGCGCCCTCCCCACCTGCCGCTCTAACAACAGTATTTTTCACTTACATCAGAACTCAACAAATTGGCTGCGTTATTACTCGGCTTCACTAACGTGCTCATAAAGGAATGGCCGCTAAATAAAACAAACTCGCAGCCAGCGCCGAGAAGTTACCGCGTGAACCTCCCCTTAACGATCATGTATACCGACTAATTTTATTTTATAAAATCATTTTAGAGACTCGTATTGGTACCACCTGTAGCTCCTACCTCTCTGAGTACAACTTTGCCAATTTAACTTTATTTGTATCGGCCCAATATTTGGAAGTTGATATAACTTTTTCCGAAGTACTTTGTCGCCCTTAAATATTGTGTTCGGCAAAAAAATGCTTAAGTTATCTGGGAATACGTTAACTGCTTGTGTAAGACTGGTATCGGAATCAGAGGGAAGCGAAGGGCAGAGCGGGAGGGGTGTCGTGAAGAGAGCCTCCGGAGGGCGGATTATTGAATTATCAACAAAACATCGTACGCCTGAGAGCCTGCGCTCCTCTAATTACTTTCTACTCTCTTTGCCGGTATCATCTTAAAATCCGATGAGATTTGAGTAGGTAATCGATCGAGCTGTAATTGCGGACGGCGTCTGTTTGTACAGCACGTGGAAGGTTTGCGCGTGCACGGGAGGCATTAAACCTGACATCAAGCGCCTTAAATGGAGGCTGCGAGCCGCGGGATTTGCCGGGAGTGTTTTTAAGTCCCGGCGCGGGCCGGCCGATATACGTTGGGCAAATTAAAAGCAGGCCATGCGTGCGGGCATTGTGAGGAGGCCCGCGTTTTATTGTTACCGATTTGTCTGCCCGGGAAAACACAAATGGCGCGGAGCCCGGTTAAGCTCTCTGTTAATCGAACGCGAGCTATGTAAGCGATAGAGGCACGATCGCTTGGACCGCGCAGTTACCTGGCAACCAGCTGACATCCAATCATATTAATAAAATTTACCAAATAATAAATAACGTATAGTAGAAAAACCTTTCCCACAGGCCAGACAAAAATCAATCTTATGACAATGTCATAAACATTTTGACAGGGGAAAGCTTTTCTCACTTTAACTATACCATTTTATTACTCTCACGTGTAGAATAATCAATCACTGTTGAACCGCAAAACATGAGACATGATGAGGTGCCCATTTGTACAGATTTGTGCTTGTATAATTTTCCTTGATCGAATGAATGGAAAAAAGGAATTCGATATACTATTTTTGGATAAGAACAAGAAATTATTGTACTTATGTACATACCTAGTTCAAAAAGCTGCGCATAAAAAAACGTTTTTACGCAGTCTTCAAAGCTCATTCAGTTTTTGGGTTCATAAATATATAGATAAATAAATATTCGACAAATATAACCCCCGCAGCACCCTGTCTGCAGTCACGGGGCTACAGGTAACAAGATTACGCAGCTTCACTTTTTACTTGCTAAAATATTTAAACGGTGAAATCGCCTTTGTGGAGGTGTTAGCTGGAGGGGGGCACTCGTGTGAGAAATAGCTCCAAATATCTCGCGACTATCCGAGGGATTCCTGCCCCTATTTCCACGGGATCGCTCTGAAATGACAACAGATTTAGGGTAAGCGTGAAGCGAGACGTGAAATGTATCCGAGCGCGCTACGCCTTATATGACATTCTTCGTACCTACTGTAAATGAAAGCGACGAGCCGATGCCGTAATCTCACTTTTATTAAAAACTTATTGAGTTGAGAACTCGGTTTCCGAATCGTAACTTAACTACATTAGGGGCGTATATAGGACCCGAATCCCTTTAATAAGCCGTGAGACATTTTTGTAAAAGTACTGGCCGGAAATTTCTTTCCAGCCAATAAATATGTTCTGAATGTATTGTCGAGTTGTCGTGTAACGAGGCGCGGGTGAATGGCGAGAGATTTGCATTCATTCATTCTTCCGCTCGTCGAATGCTTGACGTTTGTTTGAATATCCGATTGCAGTCTTCGCTCGCACGGCGTACCTACTTTTATTTTTACATCGTGCCAAAGTTTAAGCATTTGTATCAATACTTGCTTTTTTAGCTTAAATTTTTTCAGTATGCAGACTTCTAACATTCGGGTATTATAATGCTAGTATTTTTCCACATGTTATTTTTTAAGATCGATACCCAAACATTTTATACCGAGACACAATGGACTCGGTATGGAATGTTTGGGCACCAAAGAATTCTCTACCGGCTCTTGATACCAACATACTTGTGATTCAAAAGTCACGATTTAAAACTCCGTTGAAGGGACTCTTGTAACGACACTTGTAATTAACTCTGTAACCCAAGCCCGCAACCCTCATAATCAGCAAATTAGAATCTATTGTTAGCGGCTCACTTACGAAATTCGCTCGAATACTTGATATCGGATACTTGTTTCAATTTTCTCCTGCATTATCACGTTTTTATTAAGCACTGTATTTCAATTACGTAAAAGGGGGACGATTGCAATGAATAGGCACCTAACAATACTGAGCTCTTTAAAAGAAACTAAATGCAATTAAGTACTCAGTTATGTATACTAAGTACCGTAAAGTACCTGCAAAGCTTTCTGGCCAGATATAAAAAAAACGTGTAAAAAGATGGAAACTTTTGGACCTGCCCTCGTATTATGTTATCGTAGTTTCACTAAGACTTCAATCAAACTGAGTTTTTTTTATACGACGAGGAAGGCAAACGAGCAAGTGGGTCACCTGATGGTAAGTGGTCACCACTGCCCATATACACCCACAACCCCAAAGGGTTCGCAGATGCGTGGCCAACCTACAGAGCTAAGATGAAATGCCTCTTGTGCCCGTAGTTACTTCAAAACAAGACACGATAAATATTTTTTACCTGTAAGACATTAAATTCCACAAGAATTCCTGACCACATTACAACAATTACTCCATTAAAGGTCACGTGAATAGTATTAAGCTATGTTCGCGAAGTAGGTAAGGGAAGTGGCCGTTATCCACGTGTGGCGTGTGGCGTGTGGCGTGTGGCGCGCGGCGCCGCCCGAAAGGTGAATGGCTACAATCAAGCCTTTACCCTCATTTAAATATCAAAACAGCCTCTTTACGCGCGGTTAGCCCCGTCTATCTCATCCCGAGCCCACAACATAACACAAACAAATTAATTCGAATAATGAACCCTAATAAATAGGGATCTGTTTACCCCATAAAGAATAAATGTTATAATAATTGGGGCAAGAGGCTACAATTTACAGTTTAGAATACCAAATTTCGGAAGGGTGAATTAATTTCAAGAACAACGCAATAATAACACAATGAAAAGTTTATTCGGCCTATCAACAAATTTGTACAATTTAATTATTTGTCTCATACTTTTGGGGTGATTGGTGATTGATAAAGCTCCTATTGCCAAACAGACACAGATCGTTATATTTGTACTCTAGTACAGTATCAACGCTTCGTCTTCCGTTCTATTTTAGGGTTCGAAAAGTGTAATTAAACCTGCGCTTTCATATAAATGTAGCGCTCAAAAGCAGCGAGGAATGTGAGAGTCGCTTATTTAGGAGAGTCACTGCTCACCGGGCTTGTTCATCGCGCTGGGACAAAGCGGAGGCGTCAAGATTAAGCGACGCGGCCGCCGGCTGCATGAAATACTGTGTAACATTGTTCACGGACTATAAAACTGCACAAAGCCTTTTCAATTAAAACTTTCAATGGCGTCCTGGTGCTAATTATAGCACAGGGAGGACATCTATTAGTATAAAATAAAGCGCTAACCGCGATGCGTCGCGCTGTCGGCGGCGCGCCGACCGGCCCCTCCCGTGGCTAAGTGAATTCCGTTAATTAAACCATAAAAACTTCGATAAATTAAGATCCAGCCAATTCCCCTCTCTAATATAGTCCTGCCTCGAAAGATTTCAGATGCAAACGACACCGATACAGACCGGTGGGGCGCGGGGACATAAATTGCTTCGGCCTCTCTTACCCCTCTACATTTGTTTGCGGTTTCATTTAATTTGGATCTCGTAGCATTTAGCTAATGTTGGTACATCATAAAGATTCAATGATACTGCCGTTGGTATTAAAGTATAGCCACTCCATGGTTCATTAGGTTTGCTTGGCTTTATTACACGATTGTTGTAGGAAATTGTGGGAAATGTCGTGTCTACGAGTAATGATGACTGTTCTTAGAGGGGTTGGGAGACTTCAAATCAACAACGGAATGTATGTATTATTTAAGATCAAGAGCAGAGCCGTGTATATCAAAAGTTACCGAGACTTTTAAGTGTTGTAATTGTTTTAGTATTAATTTAACAATCACTTACGATTTAGAAATTCGACGTCTACTTCATGAAATCTGAGTAGTGATTACAGAAATCGAAGAAGGCTTGATCCATACCAGAGTGCGGCAACCCAGTGGGTCCTCACGGAATAGCATACGTTAATTGCGGACGAAAGCTATAAGCCGCTGATAGACGATAAGGCGCGCCCGTTCATTAGCGGTTCGAGGTTAACTGCTTGTGTGTTTTAGGTAATTGGGCCGTGTGTGTCGCGCCTCCGCACCGGCTTATGAAATACTTTTTGTGTGAATTTGACGTATCAATTACGAGTCATTTTGATTATGCGGGAATTTTAGTTGAGTTTGGTAATTAAAAAGCGGACGCTGGGTTTTGAGGGAAGGCAGACTAAGGTAGAGTTGTAGAGCTGAGTTTAAACTTGTTACCGAGAAAAACGTCTAGTATTTTAATGAACATTTAAAAGCTTAGTAAATGAGCAAGCAGGTAAAAGCAAAATTCGTAAAGATGCTAAGCAAAAAAGTCACTCAAATGAAAAGCTAGATTTTCTGCTCTTGTTGATGTTTAGATAAACTAATTATAATCACCAACAACAAAATAGTCTGAAAAGTAGGTACCTACGTATTAAACAACAAGATGGAGTGACGACCTTAGTAAAGATCGCGGGACCGCGGTGGATGCGGAAAGCTCAAGACCGGTCTGAATGGAGAGCCTTGGGGGAGGCCTATGTCCAGCAGTGGACGTCTATCGGCTGACATGATGATGATGATGACGTATTAAAAGTATGTGTGTGAACATGATTTTAATCAAAATAACAAATTTCCTTAAGTGGCTGTTGTGGTTCAGGTCCCGAGCAGCCTCAAGTCTCCTCACCTCCGACTGGCATCTAAATGACGAAACAATTCTCTATTTAAATAAAACACTTTTTGACATAGATGCAATGAATGAAGGAACTTAATTAAAAATATTGCTTGAGAATACACGGGTAGAAAAACTATTTCAGCTTATTTATATCTAAAACCTGTCGGGCATTCCGGCTTCATTAAAACAAAGACAATATTACGGTATCTACTTTTATACATTTGCCCCCACGCTCAGACAATTAAAAAGCACAAGGTATACAAAACAGTTTTAAAACTTCCAGAGTTTGCGCAAAATCTCGGAGGAAACATTTTTCAACAGGTAAAGCGACCGAGTCAAAAACCTGGAGGAAAGTTAACTATCACAAAAGGAATAAGATAAAGTGCTTGTAGAATGAAACAGTATTCAGTAAGTTGAAAAGCGTCCTCAAACAGAACTTTCCGGCGAGTTGAAAGCAAATCTTCCACAGAACATCTGTCGAGCCAACATTTTCTGCCAATAAAATCTTTTTCGAGATCATTTTATGCGCTTTGAGGCTAGAGTCAACAGGTGGTTTCTTTTGTCAATTGAATGTAATTTGCGTTTGGTGCTGCTTGCGAGGCGACGTTGGGACAGAACAGGTGCTAGATAACTCTTTCGAGATGGTAAAACACGACGGGATTACGCAAGGTTTTGGAATAACATGTGGACTAAATGTAAGTGCTTACCTAACGCGATAGTGAAATAATAGTTATTTGTTATACAAGGGTGCAAAGTTGTAATTTACCCGCGATTGTGGAATTGAAACACAAGCAAGCGAAAGGATTCTATAGTTGAACCACGAGCGAAGCGAGTGGTTCTAAAATAGAATCCTGAGCGTAGCGAGTGTTTCAACACACGAGAAGTAAAATACATTTGCACCCGTGTGTAACACAAAACTTTTCACTTCACTGCAGCGAGGAAAGCGCGACATCCAAAAAACAGCTCATAAAAATAAATATTCATGACTGGGATCACATTTTTTTACAACATTGTAACATAAAACTCTGGAAGTTGTGTATTTTTACGTGAGTCGGAGTCGGTGAGAAAAATTTGGTTGACAGTGTTGACATTTCTGACGATGCGTTTAGAAATTGCATCGACTCAACTTGTGCGTTCAGAATTATATTCAACATCATTATAAAAAAAATGTTTCTTTTAAAATTTTATTAAATAAAGCTAAATTTGGTATTTTTTATTAAATTCTCAAACCATTATTCATTTATTTAATGACAATTAATATCAAATGAACTTAATGGTGAACCTTATGAGCGTTTTACGTTTTGTTATCTGTCAAAAGCTACTTAAACACGCTATACTCCAAGGTCAAATTACTTTCCCCACTAGTGGATAAAACGCGATTTTACCCGCTTGTATTAAAGGATAAAAGACGGCTTTCCGAGGCAGTGAGGAGAAAACTAATATTCTCTGGTGCTGTAAATTATGACAAGTTGATCTATTTGAGAGTTACTTGAATGAGCAGTCCATCTTTAGCGAGAAAGCTTATAAATAGCTAACATAAAAACGGTCAACAACTTCTAATGAGAAATTTTATGGGGTATGACTTACGATAATATCAACGATAACAATAACGTTCTTCAATAGACGTCTGACATAGTAAGAATGCTAATCGTAGGTAAGTCAATATCAACTTTCGGTTAGATGCAAAGGTATATGCAGGCTAGTCAATTCCGCAGACAAAGCCGGTCCAGTGAGGTCTAAACTCTAATTTACGGTGACGGACCAGGCAATCCTAGACCATAGAGCCAGTTAGACCATTTCAGCATTGTAAAAGGTATACCCGGCATGTTAGACCAGAGGCCTTATTATCTAACGCGCTCGGCTTCACTTCGGCATCGGCCATCTCTTTGTCGCATGATCTTGTACCCTTCGACAGAAAAAGATAGTGAATGCCAAAGCGAAGCCGAGTGCGTTAGACGATAAAGCCCACAGGTGTTTGTGAATGGACATTTCAACTGTCATTGTTTGACACCTCTTCTGTGGCAAAATCTGGAGCGTATTACGAAATTTTAGTTTTCGAAAAGTGACCTTGGTACCAAGAACTGTTTTATTTTACCTACGTTTCCAAGTTCTTATAAAATTACAGCTTCATTTTATAACAATTTGAGTATTCAATTATGAATGTAATTTAGCACTGTAATTTTATAAATTGTTACTTAATAAACGAAACAGCAGAATTAAGCTTAATGCTTGAATATGAAACTTTGTAAATTAGTGTTGTGAAAAGCTCATGTTTGTTTTAATTATACTTAGGTACTTATTCGGATTCAGTTTTATGGTTGAATTCGGTTTGTTTTTAGTTTTTTGGAACAGCTGGTGTTACTTTGAGTAAATTGTTCAGGACTTAGTTTTAGATAGAAACACACGTTTAAAATATACTCAGCGGCAAAAAATTTAGCTCTCATAATGTGTGTAGTTATAGGTAGTATTGTGATTAGACTGGGAATGAGTAGAATTTTTACTTTTAATTCCATGTTAAACCTTTTGTGAAATTAAATTTATTTTGAAGAAAAATCTTGACCTAAGTAAGTACACAGATTTTTAGGCTGCATTGTACAGGTCAACATCAGTTCAGCCATTCCATTAGGTATTCGTTTCTTATATTCTAATTAGTTTTTAAAACTGAAGGGAAAATAATTAATTTCCTGTGTATTATTTTTTTACTACACCTCGAATTTTAGCCAAATCACAGTTCGAACAAAAGCAGGAAACAAACAATGTTGCGAAATTTTGTGCATAGTGCGGCCCCGAGGGAAATACTTGCAACATCGGGGCAGGAATGAAGATGTATTCGGTCTTGGCGCCCTCTTTAGCTTCAAAGGCGACTAATGTGGGTTATGACAGATTGACGTTGATATCGCAGTGGGTAATCTTGATAAAATAAATGGAGTTTCTTGTATTAATAGAATTCATATATTTTTTCAATGTTTTGCCAACATACTTAGTGTAAAAAAACTCTACTTTTTGTCTGCTCGTTTCTCGCTTATTAATTGAGAAATAAACTTAAGCAACTTTCTAGATTTAAACCAGTTTTAAATAAAAATCGGTTATTTTTTTACTATAAGAACTTAAAGAAATCAAAAATTTCTAGATAAACACAGAACATAATATTGATGGATTGCTTAGGCCACCTGTTGTTTAATATTCAATCTCTTTTTTTTTCTTGTTTTTTTTATGTATTTAAGACTCTTTATTCATAATAATATTATAATTACGTATCATTCCAATATGAATAATGTCAGACAACAAAAATAAAAATAAAAAGTCAAAATCAGTCAAATAACCCGCCCCGCTGTTATTTAATATTTAATCACATATTTATTAATCTAATATTTAATGTGTTATGTAACCTTCACCGGTAGGATGTCTTTTAATGTGATATAGGGCATATCTAGTGTACAAAATATTTGCACTTAATTTCTCGTATCGTCCTTCTTACATTACACAACTTAGTCCAAAGTCTATTTACGAATATGTCAACAGAGCGCGTCGGCAACGACACGTCACTGCACCGCCAAGTCTCGTGCGACGGCCAAGTGCCAAGTCCCGTCTGACGGCCAAGTCTCGCGCCGCGGCCAAGTTCGCCGCAGACAAACAAGTCAAGATTTAAGTAGTTTACGCCCGGAAGCCAGAACTCTTGTTTGGCCTGAACTCGCTAACTCGATATTGCACGCTCACTTTATGCCCGAGTTTAATACCATTGCCATGGTCTGCCACTTGGAAAGATTTCGCTGTCGAAAAATTCGTTGAGCATTTGTAAAATGTTGCAGTGGCCTGCATTTTTATGTTTTTTTTTGTATTATTTAGTTTAAGGCGGATTGTAGGAAGGAAGTAAAATAATTATATACTACTAGCTGTTGCCCGCGACTTCGTCCGCTTAGATTTCGGTTATCGCTATCCCGCGGGAACTATATAATTTTCCCCAATAAAAAGTAGCGTATGTGTTATTCCTCAATATTCAAACTATCTTGTTACCAAATTTTATCTAGATTGGCGCAGCGGTTTTCCCGTGAAGAGGTAACAAACAGACAGACAGAGAGACAGAGAGACAGAGTTACTTTCGCATTTATAATATTAAGTTAGGAAGTTAGGATTAAGATTCCTGCAACGGAATGTTATTTGAGACTAAATAACATAAGTAACTATGTATTATACTAATTTCTGAAGACCCCACTAAGTGATTCAAACATGTTGTACTTATAATTCAATTCGACTATTAAGTTTTAGGTATAATTACAGTTTTTTTGTAGTTTTAGGGCCCTTAGTTATTGTATACATACAATAAATTTATTTTTTGCAAATGAATAGCGAGTGTGCAAACTTTGTTTCTTTGTAAATAAGTCTATGTTACCTATTAATTGCGTGACGATCACAAAGATATCGGTTTTGATCTACATCATTTTGAGTACATCTTTAACACTTAATAGTACGCGGAAGTACCTACACTCATAAAATAAATCCAATGTGCAGATATTACAGGAAGGCATTAAGTGCGAAAGCACCATTTTATTTACACGGCCATTAGAGATATAAGAGCAGCTGTTTGAAATGGAATTGATGTGTAAAGCGATCCGGTTAAATGCCGGATGGAGTCTTACACGGCGTAAAGCCGGTAGTTAAGCGCTAGAGGCGGGCGGTTGAGGCCGGATGCATTGGCCCAAGCACGAACAGTCACGGCTTTCGGCCTTGAGGTTTCCAACTACTTCGTAGTCCTTCTTCTGAGAGTGTATGACTCGGCGGCAGTGAAACACACTCACGAACAGTCCCAAATGAATTACTACGCATTAGTATATTACCATGTTGTTCTGACATTGCAAGCATACAAACGCATAGTGAAATGAATGAACGGAAGTATGACTTGATCGTTCATTTCACTGTGATCGGAGTCTCACGGGAGATTCATGTAAGAAATGAACAGAGCAGCTAAGAACGTGTTTTGTTCCTATAGTTTGAATAAGCAAACTTTCGTATCTGCGTAAATGTCAGGTAGTGGCACAGAATACATAATAGTACAAGTGTAGTGGGTAGATAATAGTTTACATTCCAAATCGGTAAATTAAAGTTCCAGTGAAACAGCCTAGTCAAACAGGTTTCTATTGCAATATGCAGTTAAGTTTGATTATGAAGTTGTGGTTTAAGAATTTAACTAAGTTTGAATATGACGATAAACGTCCCCATATACCTACATAAAACTATAATCAAAGTGTCATTTTATTATTGACAATAACCCAATCGCTAAATCTTGCCTCTTACACCTCACGGCACTAAAAAGCCATGCTAATATTCCAATAACGATATGATCCCGTTTAGTTTGCATAAAGCCATACGAGCAAGTTCAGGCAGATATTTGAAAAGTTGCAAAATGGACCGGACGCCTGCAACGTGGCTTACATCGACTTAACTTTCGACCTGTTTACTGACTTGCCGCTATTACTATCTGGAATCTAGAAGCGTTGCCGAGTCAATATTATTTTTCCACAAACGACAACACCGGAGGTGATGCGATCGCCGTACTAGGATATTGCCAGGAGGTTTTAAGAAACCTCATACCACGACATCATTAAGTAAAGATACGTCAAGCTCACAAGACAATCGAAGAACATGTTCCGAACATTTTGATATTTGCGCGCAAGTTTGGACCTTATTCGAGAGCGACTGAGGCCAAAGAGGCTACAATTGCAGCTTTTTCTGCGCTTCATTGTCGTAATATCATTGACCCCCCTAATTTGGTTTTAGTTTCACTTATGTACTCTCGAAGAAGAGAATTATTGGCGATTTATTTTTGGACTGGCCGGAGCTCTTGTCTATGGCTCAATTCCATATTTAAATCTTGCTTGTGACAGCGCACTGTCCTGGTCTTCTTTAGTTGCACTTTCAGGCTGGCACGAAGTATAGTGGTGTATGGTTTATAATTCTTACTTAATTACAAAATTTGTGTAAGTATAACTCATTTTGAATCATATCGGAAGCGTCGTCTTTATCCATTTATTACTTTTTTTTTCATTTCAGCACACCCATCAATGAACAAGCGAATCCACAGAGAATCCAATCCCACTTTTATTAGACAGAGGAAAATAGAATACTCATAACCTTACCTACCAACTATTATTGTTAAGAAGACATCATCCTTAGGTAAGTTCAAGATCTATTTAAAAAGAAAAACTACAACTGAAAACATTAGCCATTAAAGTGTCGCCCGGCACATTGGATTAGCGCAAACAGACAGTTCAATGGTTTTTTAACAACCGAAAAACGAATAAATTGAAAGTGGCTCGTGTTTTAGCTCTACGTGATCCAAACGTACAACGAATAAAACGTGTGCAAGCAGAAAACCTGTAGTTGTCTTAACCGATGTAAAATAAAAGCGTACGTGCCGACGCCTGTCGGTACACGCCGTCTGCCGAGAGTTGCCAGACAAATATTTTTCCATTTCAACACAGACCCTCCCCAAATCGAGGATTAAGAGCGTGTTTATGCTCGGTACACTTTTATCTTTTTGTTATTGGTCGTCCTGAGTGCCGGTTAATAATCGAACTTATATAAAGTACTGCCTCGTAACTTCCTGTTAGCGAGCGGGCTCAATTTGTGCGCGCGGCCATTGTTGTCCCGACAGAGGGACGACTTCCGCCTTAACTAATAACTGGATAAAATAGGCTTTACATTTTAGGAGCTAACAATACAGAAAGAGACAAGGTTGTAAATACACAGTTGAACGGAAAAGATTCAAATTTAACGTTCAGTCAATCTTGGCACATCTAAAATCACTTCGAAGCAAAAATTTAGAAGCGGTCAAAATAAGTTATTTTGCCGAGGAGAGCATAGCTTGCACAAAGCGGCATATATCGATCAGCAAACAATTCTCTAGGCCGCAAGAAGTAAGTAGCCAGGTGTCCCCCGCGCAAACACCGCCCGCCGGCCCACTCCCGCGCCGCCCGGGGCCCTACATCAAAATGACGACGGAAATCCCATATTGCCTACATCGGGGACGGAAGCACGATTTTATAAGTTAAGGGATTTGTGTCAATATTTTACTAGGATGCCGGATGGCCGCCCCATACCTCCAGTACATTATGTCGAGCAGCTATACATTACGCGGTTCGCGTGCAATCTTAAACTTTGTTAATTTATAAGACTTCCCAGGATGTTAACGGCCACGGGTACATTTGCTAATCGTTGTCGAGTTTCCCAACAAGTTGTTAAGTAAGTATTTTTGTTAAGCCTTCTTGTTCGAAATTCATAAATGTATCGTGATTTAAGGAATATATTTTAACATTGTACGCTTGAGGTACCAGGCAAGAAAAATACGGCCGTATGATCGGCGCGGGAGAAACTTTTCGGGAGGAAGTTTTGCCGATGTTTGAAATGTTTAGATAGGTTTGTGATATGAATAGCGAGGCCCTGCCGACATCATCGATATCGATACGCCTTCACCGGCCGAGTCTCAACATTCGCAGATGAATTCTCAACGAAATGTAAATAAATCTTGTTAGTGTATTTGATTTTGTCTTGACATAAAATTAATATTATTTCTTGAGTATTTTTGTCATTTTGTATTTTATTCCTATTGTCACCTGCGTATTAACCACTGTACTTACATGCTCATATATGAATTAGAAAACAGCAAACGTGATGAGATCTTTATTACGCAATGTCACAATGTGCTCCTCCGCTCGCATTCTGAAGTGAAGCAACACGCGTACACAAAACATCTGCAGAGCGCGTAATCGCCGTGTTTTAAAATATCGAAACACACCTTTCAATTATACGCTTGTACGAGACAAAGCTCAGCAGCTCAGTTTACGAATTTAGGGCTGTGCTCGTAAATAACGAAGCGTCACCCGCAAGGAGTTGCTACCGGTGGTTAATTAAATATGTTAAAGGGTGTAAGACAAAGAAATAGCGGCGCTCGCCGCCGGCGCACCGAACAGGGTTGCTGCGTTTTAATTAACGATTATTTCTATCAATTCCGCTTTAAAATGTGAAATCGTTCCAACCAACACACGTACAATTGGTATGGCCGGAAGGACTGTGAGAACCGTAAAAATATTGACAAATAAAAGAATTGTTGCAATATCGTATCAAGAACGAATTAAAGTATATTTTCACGTGGTTTAGTTATATGTATAATAATAATTTAAACGGTAAAACTTAGTAACATTTTATCGTATCTTAAATCTTATCTTTTAAGTTTTAGCGATCTATACTCTCGTAAGATCGCATGACTAGTGCATTCTCATACAATACATAGAGCCTAGCACACTAAGATTTTTCCGTGAAGATAAAATAAATATCTTTTCCTAACCAATAGGTAGGTATATGCTACAGGGATGAATGCTCTACGCCCGCGGTAAATGCTTAGCTATCGATGCATGTGTGTTTCCATCGTGGTCTACGGTTAATCTGATGACTGATCACGTTTTAATGTTTTCATTGTGGTGGCAAATTTGAACAATGCTACGAATAGTCGCCTGTCTGGGAGTGTTGACACATAATATTGACCAGCTCGCTAATAACGCGTCATCCATCGAACACTGAACACTCAAACACAATAGGCTCACTGGCTCAGCCTATGCGTGAGTGATTTGACTGTAGCTATTTGGTAGATCAAGACGTGTCTAGTCAGATAGATTATGGTCATAACATATAACCTTTTTTAAAGAAGAACCCATGGAACATGCATTAATGAGCAAAAAGCTAATTGCAAATGCTAATACGATTGTACATGCAATCCTTTACAAACCAAACGAACAAGTCCACGAACTTCCACGTAATCTTGTCAATTTACAACACCACTGCACTTTCAAATTAAACAAGTCAAAATGAGCATTCGGCGGGCTTTGATCGCCCGCGCCCCGTGCAGACGAAACAAACTTAGCGGCAACCGCGGCGGGCTTACTTCTTAAATTATTCTCCAAAAGATTTTCTAATTTGCTCGCTCGTCTCGACTCCTTTTACGAGGATGCGGGAGCCGCAAGCATATGCGGTTCGCAGATTGCCCCGCACGCGGGCTCGTCACAGCCCTAATATCCAACACATAGAGCACTCAATACAACGTCTTGTAAACGCCATTTCCAGCCGCGAGCTCAGCCACCGACTTCACCCACCAAAATGTACTTTAACACTTATTAATATGATTCAAAAGCGCATGGATGCTACCACATGTTTAGGGTTGGCGGTATTCGCTCCGCGTGCGTCCTCTGGGTAATGTTACGTAATAGGTAAGAGAGCAGCCGTGATTTTGTCAAAGGTAAGAAAATTGGTTACGTTAGTGGGTAATTCCAGCTTCCTGGAATGGGAATTATGAAGGATTTTATATCCGCGCTCTATCAACATAATTATGGTGAGCGTCTGTTATGTGCATTTTGACATTCAGACAAGCGGACGAGTATAGGTAAATGAGGAAGTAACTTTCGTTCGTTAGTATGGTATATATGCATTTGTTTGAGCTTTTTTTTTATACACTATAGGCTTGCGTTTGACCACAATCACGACTGATGGTAACCGAAGATGTGGTCTACGATGGAACACGCTTGCCTAGCAAATGCCCATTCACCCTAGACTTGAAAACGGCCAGATTATAGTGTTCAGGGAACACAGACGCAGGTAGGGAATTCCACTCCTTAGCCGTACGGATGATGAAGGAAGAGCGAAAACGCTTTGTGCGGATTTTGGGAATGCTGACAACATAAGGGTGGAGACCCCGCCTACTTCTGGTCGACCTGTGAAAGAAAGGAGCTGGTGGAATAAGGTCGTGAAGTTCCGAAGCACACTCACCGAAATGTAGCCTGTAAAATACGGAAAGGCAAGCTACTCTTCTGCGATTGTGAAGGCTCTGGTGACAGGAATTCACCTCAGTGACGTCGCCGATGAGCTAATTGTCTTTTTTAGTTACTATAGTTATAGTACATAATAACTACTACATAATACTGTTTGTGTCTAATATTTGTGTCAACGTATTGTCTTAATAAGATAAGACTCTATTCTATATGAAAGTAAGTAATTAAGAGGTGCCTATACTTCCGTTACATCGTAAATAAAATAAGAATCAAAAGGAAACGAAAAGCAAATAACTGAAAGTTACTTGTCCAAAACATATTATTTAAAACCCTTTTCTAAAACGAAACCAAAAGAATTAAAATACCGCTGGCTGCGTTCTTCGGTATCAAATACCTCAGCCACAAAAATTAAAATTTCAAAATTTAATTACATTAGCTACGGCGGCGATGTTTCATTTCTATAACGAGGCGCAAGAGCCCTCCAAGTCTCACTTTGGTTGCGTGACCTAATTTTGGGGGAACCTTATTTTGCTCACTTAATTTGCCTTATTCGTGTTTGCTCTGCGAATGAGGAATGGAGAATTTTTATTTTTCTTTTGCGAAAACTTAATTGAGTGGGGCGAGGGACCCGCGCATCGGCCCACCTCCGAGTGCCGCCTCTATAAACATTTATTGTCGCTCTACATCTCACTAACTTCACTTTTACAGAGTTTTATGTCCGAAAAATTTACGCGAGGAACGTTGCTCTGCGGCCTTTATTGCGGCACAGGAATGCCGCGACGCAGTCCCGTAATTGAATGTAATTTCGTTAGCTTCTTTCGTTTACAGCTGTAAAATAAAATTTTACGTCTTATTTATTGTCACGAACAACAATATCAGTGCTATTCCGCGACCTCCTCTGTACGAGTGCCGGAGTAAGTGCTATAATAAAAGCATTCCAATAAAGCTAGTCACTTGCGCACTTTTACACATAAATGCGGCATTTGCCGAACAGAACACATATTTAAAGACCCCTTTACTGCCTCTATGGTGAGTAATAGGACCGCCGTATTTTGATGGTGGTAGTCGTACAATTTAATTTACAAACCTGGCGCTATGTCGGGGCAGCACGAACGTAATCCAATTAGTTTTTTGGACCTGGAGCATTAAATTTGGTTATTTTAAATTGAGCTTTTAGTAGAAGGATAGTACAGTAAATAGTAAAAGTAAGTAAGTAAACACTTTATTGTACAAAAAACAGAACAAAAACACAAGATAATAGCAACAAATATAATACCTATTTTTAGGTTTTATTATAAGTGACTGTAATTTTTATTAATTTTGTTATGCGTATGATATTGAAAGAGCAGAATAAAACTTGCATTAGTCTGGATCTTGATGGTTGTGTTGTTATTGTATGAGTTTTTCTAAACAAATAAAGACTCATTATTTTACTGTTCAGAAAAAGTAATTTAAAGTAAAACATTATGTAACTCTACATATACCTACATACTAATAATCCAGAACGCTTCTAACATCAAAACTGGTGAACAGTACTGAATTGAAAAATATTAAAGAAATAACAGAGGCGAAATGAAAAATAACGCGTACATAATAATTTTCACACTCATCAACGGACTGAAATTACAGTTTTTGTACGACTGTGATAGCTAGCTGTTTCCGATAGGTACCAATTGTCAACCCGTACGGAATGAACATGATGCTAGCTGATTGCGAGCGAATTAGACATAAGCATGCAGGTTATAATAATACGAGCATTTCCTATCCCAAGGTAAATTTCATCTAATAACCGATTTATAAATAGACACATTAATCACGTAAACGTACCTAAACGTTAACAAGTACGTTTACGTCACAAAGGTGAAACGTAAATCGATAGTTGATTACGCCACTACTCGTATATCACAAGGCGTGACATCCAATAATAAGCCTTTTAAAATTCACCCGGCAAGTATGGAAACGAACCCCGAATATTTATTTTGCCGTTAAAACAATCGATTACTTATTCGTGTTTGCTTTTTATTTCCAATTTGCGAACTTCATCATTGTTTTTCATTTTCAGATGAAAATATTATAAGCGAAATTTTACCGTTAAGTTAACACAACAGTAATGATTTGATATCAGTGCCCTAAGCACGACTTGTCGAATCCTGCGTCACGTAAAATCGAATAGTAAACTATAACGAGTTTGTATGACGTTTGAAACAGCGCCCGCCCGTGAGCGTATTTGGAACTAAAATTTAGTATGAGATTTCTCGATCTCGATACGATAACCCTAACGTAAGGCAGGATTCGACAAGTCGTGCTTAGGGCACTGCTCGTAGAGATCACGAAATGAGCTAGTACATTTGTGTAGAAAAAAGCTGAAAAGATATTGGCGCGGGTTGATATGCCTTTTAGTCTAAATAGTAGAACATTGGTCGGTTCGTATAATAGAGTTTAATCATAAAAGCAAGTAAGTAAGACTTCCATTCGCATCTTAATAATACTTTAATTCAAGAGTCGAGCCTGTTCTTATTGAAGCTAAACGTAAATTTATATGTATAACTGTAATACGTGATATGACGTCATAAGGCCCATGTGACATGTAAGTTAGACGACGTTATATGGCTGGCTAGGCGACGTAATGAAGCGTTTAATTTCCGTCCTATCTGATTGTAGATGCAGGCTGGAATTCGCTGACCACATAGCTATGCGGCTCGCACAAAATTAGACATTCGGCCGTACACAGGATGTTCGGCTATGGGGCGGGTATAGATAACATTTAATATTGCTGTACCTAATACGAATGATAAGCTGCCATCTTAGCTTACAGAAATAAATCAGCTACTTGTCCAAAGCCGCTGCTGCATAATACTTAGCTTTGTCTATCTGATGTCTTACATTTTCAGCAATTAGTCACTTTTTGTACTAAGCTGGCGATATCTAAAACAGGATTCAGGCACTTAGAAAATGACAATTAATTTATTGACAATGCCTAAGATGTAAATTACAATTACATTATTTAATTAAACTTTTCAATGTACGAATTATGTACGAGCGTACATAAGTTTATAATGAAATTAAAATGAGCGGCGACAACTTTGAATTGTAAATCTTATAATAATTAAAGAAAAGTACAAGTAAATCAATTTGGTAAAATGCGTGTGATCGCTCTGGCGGTCGATGGTGAATGGTACTATAACAAATTTGTGACTAAAATGAACACTTTCTTTGTAGTCATAGGAAAGTTTTAGCATTATAAAATAACAGCAACAATATTGGGGTTGGCACTTTGATTTTCATGTACTGGCCTCGTTCCTAGTACCCTTTGAGTTCAATACTATCTCGACTGACGTTTAGGCTTTGCAGTCATACTGCCACGTTTCAACACGTCATTCTCCCTTGTCTCGGGGAAACTCGGGGTTAGCGTTGTCTGGCAACCCTGGCTTCTCGGAGTGACGAAATATGACGGGGATACAGTATATGGAACAGTAGGCTGGTTGTATTGATTTAAACTGTCGCGATTTTCAAACATTGAATGAATGTTTTTATTCACAAAAACATATGGTAGTTTAGGATCTTATAGTAGAATAATAATTAGGTATTTCTCATAATATGTTTAACCAAGACAGGCATGTGAAAAGTAATTCCAGTGATTTAATCACTCGGCCCGAAATAAATAAATAAAATATTAAACAATTATGTGGCACAATTAAATAAAAAATTTACGAGAAAATAATTAATTACATCAAATTACACAATAATAAAATTGTCAGTGAAACACAAAATAATCTTTATAAATAAACAGACAGAAGACATTCGGTTAGAATTTCTTAAAACTGTTTTTTCGGCCTTTATACAAATTAAATTTCCGTGTAAATCTTAGAATTTGTGCATTAAAAATTCATTTACGCTGTAAAAATAATTTTCGCTTAATAATTTGTACTTACTTACTTTATCATGATACACGGGACTTAATCACGTAAAGAGTCCCTTCGAAACCATGGATGCAACGTTGCGTCCGAAACGTCGAGGTATTTAAATTTAAATATGTTTTTTACGCGATTAAGTCCCGAGTATCATGATAAAGTAAGCTGGTTCTCGAAGTAAGATTGCGTAGGGTTGATAATAATACATTTCAATGGGATTTTTCAACATTCTTGGTTTGACACTTTTAGTAATATAATCACAAGATCATAATCATGACTGTAAATAAAAAGATTGACTATTGATGGAGGTTAATTATCTGAGTCTAACGTCATCACATTTATTAAGAAATATTGTGACAAGTATTGACCTCTCGAATTCTGTTAAAAATGAATTTCCTTATTTCGAACATTTTAGAAGCTTCCTTAGGTGCTGATGTGTGTAGTTTTTTTTGCGAAGTCTAACACCAAAATGGCTTGTACAATTGTACATATAAATCATTAATCATTATAAATTTGAAAAAAATGCTTTACCTATCAGCAATTGCTGGCTGCCAAGAGATTACACCTGATATGTTTGTAGTTACGGTTAGTCTTATGTATGTGAAAACGCAGTTGTCCACACGAACCAGCACTACGCCGATCCACTGTTATACTCTCCAGTGTGATTATCTGTAATTTGCCGGAGGCATCCGGTCGGCACGCGAAACTTGTTCACTAGGTAAATAGTTTAAGTTGTAACGTAGGTTGTTATACAGAGAGAGCCGTGTAATGTCAGCAGACAAGTTTATGGCTTGATTTGGGAGCCTCGTGCACGTTTAAGGATGTGATGTTTGTACGTTTTTGGATTTAGCATTATATTTAAGACTTTTAAAGGATTAACGAGAGCCGAGAGAGAGATAGAGCATTTGAATTATTCTCGAGTTAAAAAGTAAAGGGAGAATGGAAACAGGCGATGAAATCTCCCGAAATATTATACACAAGTGGTATTTCTCTCTCTCCTTTCTCTTTCACTATCAACGAAAGTTTAAGTAATGCCGTTTGAAGCACGTAAATTCTGGTTAAAATATATTATCGCATATCAAAAAACTGGCACTATAAAAACCACGTATAAACTAAATGTGATAAGGTAACAGTACCATCAGTTCATCGCAAATGGACTAAGTACCGAAGAAATAATCGATGTAACTAAAAGAGGTGAAACCTTCGAATGCAGAATAAACCTCCAAACACTATTCCTTCGGTACCTAACACAAATATTGACGCAGTAAATCAATCGAATAGAAACAAATGGGCTGGCTAGATTAAACAGGCCCTTAATGCCCTTAAACAAACGAATATACATCACTAATAAAACATTTAAGAGAGTAAGACGAAAAAAGAAGCAATTAATTCAGGGACGGCCGCCGCAGTTGCAATATGTGGAGCCATTAATTTAATTCAGTGTACGTGCGGCCCCGAGACACGGTTTTAACCTTAATTGAGATTTAAGAACAGCCCGAGGGTGGGATGTTTTTGTGAATAGGAGCCGCCGGCGATGCGCTCGCAGGCGGCCTACTAAGCCCCGTCGTACTATCAGACCGTAATTGTGCCTTGTCTGCGTTGTAATGACTCCTTGTGTTCATATTTTACTCGGCCAGCCCAGCCTGTGTCCTGTCAAAGTTCAAATTTCATCAAGTCTTCGTTTTAATCTATAGAAAAGTCCTGACTGACTGACTGCCTGATCAACGCCCAATCCAAACTAATCCAAAACAACAACTTTATAGTTTCAGTCAGTTTTATTTTTATAACAATTTAAGGAAGTGTTGCTCCCTCTCCCACGGAAATTCATGTAGTTATTTTACGCCAAAAAGGAGGATAAAAATGTTAAAACAAACCGCGACGAGAGTCTGCGGCGCGGAAAGCTAGTTTACTCTAATAGCATTATTTAGCAGGGGACGCCGCAAACACCTCCGTATTCCTGTACGGGAGTCTTTGCTTAAATATATTTATCTGTAGTATGCTTGGGGTTGACATAACGTAAGTTGGCTAAGATCTCGCTGAATATGTGTTGTAGTATTGAATGAGGAACTGAATCTTGCTACGACGTAGCGTTATTATATTACAGGTTTGAACATAAACAAAATGGCTTATTAACTCGACTGCGAAGCCAGCTGGTTTTTAGTACAAAATCAGAGTCAAAGGTGATTTTAAATTTAAATTAATCACTTTTATTTCACTATGATTGAGTCTCACGGTAGTTTAATTTTAAAAGTCACGTTTATTCCATTGGAATTCTATTTTGTCATAAAAAAATATGAACATAAATTACGGTTTTTTAAGTACTTAATTGAAAGTTTCGTGTCGGCCGAGAAGCCAAAATCAAATACTTCGTTCTAAGATTAAGAAATTACGTTCCGTAACATTAATAATCCATAAAATTACGCTAAGAAACGATTCACTCCCCAAATTTCAACATGGCCAGTTAAACAGCGCGATGAACAATTAATAAATGAAGCGCAATAATGCCATAATGCTCGCTTAAGGGTTTTGTAAAATAAACCTAATATTTTATTCTCAAAGCAAAGATACAAGGCGCTTAATATCTTTACAACTTCATACAATATTCGTTGTATCTAATTCGAGGCTTATCTTGCCATCTGTAATCTCGCTCGCCCTCCTTGCTTACTTCTAAGGAGATACCTCAAATACCGCCCACCCCTCCCCAGCACCCTTCATGGTTCCCCTCGAGAACCCTCAGCCCTTAAGTTCTTAGCGGAAGTTCATAATACCCTATTAGTGGCACACACGACCAGCGAACATGAAATCTGAAGTTTAACGGCGAACGACACACGCCTCCTGTTTGTTAACACTGTCTAATTGTAATTGCGAAGGTCACGTCATTATTTGGTTGCATATTTAATTTATTTGGATGTAACAATGTAACTACAACACCTACGAGATAGATTTGACAACCGAATAGCCTAGTGGTTAGAGACCCTGACTATGAAGCTTGAGGTTCCGGATTCAATCCCCGGTCAGGGCAGATGTTTGTATGATGAATACTAATGTTTATTCTCGGGTTTTGGTTGTTTAATATGTATTTAAGTATATATTTATCTGTATAAAGTATATCTATCCGTTGGCTTTGCCCAGTTTGGGATTAGATCAATTGGTGTCAAGTCCCATGATATTTATTATTATTATTTCGTAACTATTTATCAACTAATATTTTATTTTGAAGGAACTTTTATTTTGGTTTTGGTCATGCTTTCAAAAACCTGAGCAAAACACACTCGCTTCTATCCATATATGTATAAAAACATACGCACACACACGATTATACATAGATGGCAACGTGGGTTGGTGGGTGTCAAATATAGTATCGACAGACAGAGGCACATGAACCTTATTAAGTAAAATACAACTGCAACTACAAAATATGGTTTTAACTTGATACGGTTTACTTTTAGAATTTAAGTGTAATAGAAACTCGGATGATATAAATAAGAAGTGGCTCAAATGCCATAGGGCCATAATTAAAAGAAATAGGCCAAACCGAGGTTCATTCGATATCGTAAGAACTAGTCGGCAGTCTATGTGGATGATATCTCGCCTCGAGGGGCCGTGCTCGCTGGAGCGAATAATAAACTTGTTGACAATCTTTAATTCCCCCCGCCCGGGATGAATCTTCACAAAAAAGATGGCGCCTTGAGCCATATTGTAATTGGTGTAAGAATACGTCTTCTGATTTCATTAGGGAGTTTTTAGCAATGGGTTCTGTATCCTTAAGTCAATACACAGTTCTCAGAAGTATACGGATGGAGGACGTACGTCATGATTCATTTTATTTCGTAGTCTTTAAACTGCGGTTTGTGTTAGTCTGGTAGTGGTGCTGATACTTTTATTTCAGCAGAAACAATGGTTTGAGATACTTCCACCAGTGAAATCTATTTTCGGAACATCCCACCGATTCACAAGCCAGTAACTAATCCAGAAACCCGACAACAATCAAATGAAAGCTAAATGTCCTATTCAACCGGTCTGTCCCAAACTATTAGGCCGACAACTAGGCTAATAATGCCGTATAAAACGCAGAGCACTAAAGTACACGTGGCGCCGCACCGCGCGCCCGTTCACGAGTGAGCGCGTCCGGCCCAAATTGTACGCGCTGAATGCGGGTAGGCGGGTGAATGGGACGCTGTAATTTGCACTGCCAAGGAATGGCACGGGAATTCGTGGTTAATTTATATCATTCACTCATTTGGGACGGCATTTTCTTCTGCTTTTTGTTGGGCTTCATGGCTGTGGCGGTTGTAAGTCAAAGTACGAGTATTGAGTCGACTTAGGCGTTTTACAAGCTTTTGTTTAGATCATTTTAATTCTGCTTTTGGCTAGGATGTCTCCACTGTGCTCAGGTGACAGTTAAGTCAGCAAGAAACCTCTCCATGATTACTTACTTTCTTTATTTTGTACTTTTATTAACAATTCAAATTAATACACCCAGTATTAGTGTCCACTAGGGCGTTGTTTTGTGAAATTGGTTAATACGGTTAGTGTACCTATGAAATTTCCCCAGTAGTTTTTACCTTCAATCTTAATTTATGGCAATAAAGGTGACATTTATTGTAATTAAATTTTCAACCATTTTCATGTTCACCTTAACAACAAATACAATCAGAACCTATGCATTGAAACAAATGAAAATAATATCATCCCAGCATAAAAATCCAATGTTGAATTACTTTATTTGAATAAACTATAAAGCAAGGACAAAAAAAACGCACTGAAACCCCGGCAACCAATAGCATGGAAAACTATATGGTAGGCTTTCCAAATTATAGATCTTCTATAGTAAAAAAATGTAAGCCCATGCAGCCTGTAGCGCGGCAAAGGGAGACAGACACAATTACCATTAGCCTGGGCAGGCTTAGTGACCGGCCGTTCAATGGAACAGTGCGCTATGTAAGCTACAGAATATGTTTTCCCCGACCCCCGACTGATGTAGAGACTACGAAAGTAATAATATGAGTAGTATTTTAAGGCTTGTCCTGCACTTAAGTCAGTATGGGGAGCGGTAGGAAATTGGGCGGAATATTTCAGAAATTAACATGAAATGAAATATTTTTTTAAGAATTTGAAAAAGTAAGAAAACCAGGTTATTGATCATTAGGTATTTTGTGTGGAAGATTGTAAAATTCCATATTTTTTTGCAGCAGTAGCATCTTTGCAAACGGAGAAATAGGGATGACTTGAGATTTTTCTCTCTACTTTCCTTTCGTTAAAATGGATTTCGAGGCAAACTAAGTTACTTCTCCATTAATTCTCATGTCTAGCAAATTATAATATATTTTATCTATATAATGTAGTTACAAAACTAATCATTTCACAAAAAATTACAAAAGTAGAGCCTTTAAGCCTAGAAACGCTAAATTTAATCATTATTTGACATTGTTTTTGCTGAAAAAAGTGTATAGGTACGATGATTTTAGATAAGCAAGAGTACGCTCTTGAGTAGGTTATCAGCCTATTAGGCATGTGTATCTAAAGGAAACAGATGAAAATAAACACTTGATTTGAAAGTGAGAAGCAGGATCATTTGTAATTCATGGTTGATGATTCTGAGAAAATAATAAACTACAACTTTATTATTTGTGATTGTATGTTAAAATTGTCTACGTGCCGTATTTTGACTCATCGAAAAAACGCATATTTGGTTGATCCTGGGATTGTATTCTTCTCAATAGAATTAGGGACTAAGATTAAAACATGCATGGTGTTGATGCTATGGAGAGCCCAGTCGGACTATGCAGTTTTTCAAAACTAGAGCCAGCTGTTTTTTTATTTAAAATACTTCCAAATTTAAAACCAGACAGCATAGTCTTACCAGCCGGACCTCAATTATATACAACCTACTCTTACAGTACCCTGTTTTTCCGATATCTGGTATTTCTAATATTTATTGGAGTTGCTAAAGCCGACTTGCGTCAACCTAGGTTATACAGTTAACTCACTAACTCGGGGTTAATTGACTGACTTGTATTACCTGACATAAAGTTAACTTCAGTTAAACTGACGAAATCATAAATATGTAAGACCGTTCTCACTTTTCAATAACAATAACTAACTCAATAAAACCTTTGCTTCGGAAAACCAAAACGGCAACAAACGGGCGCATCCACAAACTTCGGCTTCCCGACTTTGTGAGGAAATTTAATAATTTAACAGCATTCTCCCCCCGGATTCGCCGCGAAACTAAATAACATCTTAAAATGTGAAAGTTTGGAGCGAAGTGCCGCGCTCCCCGAAGGTGCGGCGCGACGTGTGGTCGGTTATCTTCATCGGCTGGAGTTGTGTGGGCTCCCAGGAGTTCTGGGCACAGAGCATGCCACGGCATCAATGATCAAATAGTTGCTCTTAGCTTTATAAACCAATGATTCTTCAGAGGGGCAATAATGATTATTAATGATTTTGATGGATGTTCTCAATTATGTTTGACAATTCAAGAAAATATTACGATTTCTGTATTTTACACAGTCGTCGTATTGAATGTTTGATTGTTACTGAATGTTTCTTTTGGTGTAAAATCATCATTAGAACTACAAAGTGAGTAAAAATGTATCTGTACCTAAATGTTAGCACGGGATTTTTTTTATTTATCTACAACAACTCTATGGTAGAGACCTCTTACAGGGATAACTCCAAATTGGAACTTGAATTTTACTTATTTACTCAATATGAACTGATATTTACCATCCCTAAAGCTTTCAAGGCTTTCCATGCCATTGCAGTTACGTGCATTATAAATTATAAAGATAACTTCGGTGCAAATATCTTTAAACAAACCTAAAAAGACTCTAGATTTAAAATAAATAAAGGCATGCACTAGCTACTCTGTGCTCGATGTTCCCTCGGGTTGACGTATTTATTATTTGTTTGGGAAATTCTCCGGGCGCGCCGCCGACGGCCGACGCGTCAGAATTATGGAAAAATAACTCATCTCCGACGACATATTGACTTCGTACACAGACAGGGAAATAGAGGCACGCAGCCTTTCGGGAATAGCGCCGATACACGTAGTTTACGGTCTGTTTTGAAGGGTACTCCAACCTTGACGCATTGCTTTTAAAATTTGACCTAAAAGTATTCGTAATTGATTAAATTTTTATGGCTACAGCTTTGAATATGCCAGAGAGAAAACAAGTATTCAACAACGCTGGTTGGAAATGAAGCTCCGAGGGATCCTTTCTTTATGACCTTTGATCACGAAGAGCTAGAGGTAGTTTAGCATAGTTCATTGCACCCGAGCTGATCACATTACGGAGCTCAACCGAAACGTTTTCCTAGCATTGAAAGTTTATTTTTTTTGATATTGATTGGCTGCCGTCGCGGGGCCGCGCAAATGGCGAGCGGAACCGCATTGTGCTCCGTCTCAAAAAAGCGCTACAAAAGCAATCAGAGCAGCAACAAAGGACGATACAGACGAAACTCCGCTGTTTATTATTCGCGTTCCATAAGAAAGTCTACTTTAACCAAAACGCCGATTTCAATAACAGACGAGTTCATTGAATAGAGTTACCTCATAACATTTTTATTGTACAATAAGGGGTTTCCGCCGACAGGGGAGCATAAACGACCGATATTGCTTATATCGAACGTTTATTCGGTATCGTGCGATTCGAACCCGCGCGAGGCAAACTGTCTGCGGCTCTCAGCGGCGTGCCGCTCGTTCACGTTAAGTCACTTAGAAACTGCGATTATTGAGTTCCACGGAGGCGAATAAACTCATATCGTACCTACGTACCCGCTCTATTGTTATTTCAGCGATATTGTACCTCGTATCACGGACTCCTCACAGAATATTACTTCTAACTATCAGTCATCTGTTTCAGTTAAGAAAACGTGTTCTGTTTAAATAGTTTTATCTCGGCAGTGGAAAAACAGAGACGTGCGCATTTATATGTGGAGTTGAACACTGTGATTGCACCGTTAGCATTGATTGCAGTTGGCGATTAACAAAAACCGTTCTTAAAACTTTTTAATAGCGCCGTTCACAAACAACTCATTAAACATTTAAGATTTAATTCTGTCTACAAAGTATTAGTCATAAAAAGCTCCCTAAAAATGACGTATAAAGTTTTATTCCTGAGATTAGAAGAGCGGTGGTATCGGGTAGTAAAAGAGATAAACAGTGTCTGTAACGTATAGAGGCGGCCTGTAAACTATTTTCCATGTCAGCGAAAGTGCGCGTTTATGCAGAGCTGAGTTTATGCCCGCGCCCGCAGATACGCCATAAAGCAGCTGAGTCCAGGTGATAAAGCCTCGGTTAGTAAATTCCAGCAGCTGCAGCGCTTTAACGAGTGCTCTTTTGAATTATTTCACGGCTTTTTAAGGCCGCCGGTAGTGCAGATTGCCGCTTGCTTTTATTGCTTACAGACGTTACGGGTTTATTTACAAGTTTTACTGCAATCCCAGTAAGAGTTTCTTTACGGGACGCGTTGGTAGAAACTTCCCAGTAGTTTTTTGTTAGTTTGTAAGAAGTGCACAATAACAGAGATGCCAAAAGGTGGTACTTTGTGACATTTCTTGGGGGTTAGGGTTACACTAAAAACTTTCGACCTGATATTAACTAAAATCTCACTATTAGCATTCTAGTTTATGTCTGATATAAATAGAACAGAGAGCCGATACACGTTAGTGTATATTAATCGTGTATTCATTGATTCAGCACACATAAAGTATTTTTATTACTAGAATCACACGAGCCTAATCTGCAACTTAACTCCATCGGACCCAATGGAGTTAAATAAGTTTTAAGATCTAACGACAACAATAGCTTTATGCCGAGACAAAGTATCTAAGTACATGAGATAATCTATGTATACACAGATTATCTCACACATAAAGCCATAGTATCCTTTGGCTAAGGGGCTTATGGCCATGACCGCCATACTCTCAAACCTAAAACTTCAATATTTCTCAACATTCAAAATTCTAGTCAGTCACTGAACAATATACGGGACCAAAACCACTTGCCGTATTAAACAGATGAATACACCCGAACCCGTCTTGTTGCAATCTTGTTTCGAATATTGCCTGTATTCCGACCGAGGACACGGCCTGCCGATATCCGGTCGCGCGGACTCCATTTCCGCGCGTGCGTGTATCTGTCTCGGTGCCTGACAGTTTTCGAAAAAGGAATAGGTAATTTTTGTTCGAATGTCTTGCGTGATTTGGTTGGTGCCATTCCAGTCACTTTTAAAGGCGATTTTGATTTATCTAGAGGGGAATTTATTCAATATTTGGATGCATTTGAACTCTGATATCACTTTTGTCTCGATATAGACATAACAATAATTTATTTATTCGGACTGTAAAAAACTATGGTGGCCCTTTATTAGGTACATCTACTGTAACACCTACCTACCTATTAAGCAAAATGGATTTATTTTGCACTAAAGTTGACATTGAATGTTATGTTTATGTACACTAAAAAGATACATTATGTATCTATTCCCTTCCCGAATTGCCCGCGACGTCATTTCGAAATAGATTTGTATGCCTGTTGACTTTGTTTTCGAGAGGTTCAAGTTTTATTGTGAGCGGGCAACACAAGAGCCCCGAGGATATGAGTAGGTAGCGTAGTTTTACCCCGCGGTTCAGGGTAAAAAATGAATTCCCAAGATACACGCATTATTGGGATATGATGGACATTCTTGACATTTTATTAAGAGGTAGTTTAGGGTACCGGCTGTCAGCTCATTGTACTGCATAATTGGGCTCGAATCTCTCAAATAAAAAAAAAACTTAGGTAGGGGTTTCCTGCTATTGAATGATATCCTTAAATTTTTCGAAATCATAAAAATACTGCGCCGAAAAAAAGATTTTTCCACAATGTTGGTTGTTGTTATGGAGCCATGCCTACAAGGGTTTTACAATAACACGCTGCGATAACATAAGAAACCAAGTCGACAATACCGATGGGCCCCTACAAACACAAGCCAACGTGGGACTAAATAATTTAAATATGAAAGTAACGTGTTTTCGGATCTACCTGTGTTTTTGTGAAGGGTAACAAGTCACATTTCAATTGACCTCGATTGAAGTATCTAGGAAACTGAACGTTATATGGCGAAGAATACTTTGTAGTAAGTTTTGTTGTAAACCTGAACCTAATTTTTTTTCTAATTTTTAACCGACTTTAAAACAGCAGAAGGTTCTCAATTCGTCGGAATCTTTTTTTTTATGATTAGGTACTCGAAGACGGTTTCACCGATTTGGAATTTTTACTTGTTTTGCTACCAAAAAAGTGCTAACATAAAACAATACCTACTAATAAAAACATCTGTTTGACTAAAGTTCAAGGAATAAATTTAATTTTAGTGACCAAAGTGAAAGAATTAATCATAGTTAAATAAGCGCTATACCGAGTTCGCGCAGTTCGCGCTTCGCTACCGTCGAAACGTGTGCTCCCAGAGGAAGGACCACGGCTTAATCCGAAACATGCTTAGTCTATTGACATACGTGAGTGATCCGTTCATTGACCGCTATTTACTTGCGAGAAGTAACTTGTACTGATTTAACAAGCATTAACTATAAACGTAACATTACGATTAAGAACATCTGAGCGCCAAGTGTAATCGCCGACCAGGCCAAGAAATACGTCTCGATCGCGTTCGCGTTTAACAATTCTCATACTATTTGACACTTTAACGCAAACGCGATCAAGATGTATTTTGTGCTATTTGATTACACTAACACTAAGGGCACTGAGCGCCTAGTGTAATCGACGGCCAAAAAATACGTTTGGAACGTGTTTGCTTAAAAGTGTCGAATTGAGAATTGTTTTCTGTTCATACATGCTAGTGGCGCTGCCATTAAACCCTTATTGATTCAGACGTAAACGCGAACTCGATCGTGACGTATTTTTTGTCGTTGATTACACTAGGCGCTCTGATAATAAAAGTCTAAAGCAAAACCTCTGAATTAAACTGACTTCGACGTAACGAGATAATCCTCAAAGTCGTTTCCTTCACATTCGAGCGGCTCTCTATCACCGCGCGACGCCGAGCGTCACCTGACACTTGCGTACAGTGAGCGACTAATTTCGTTCATCGAGATCCCGTGTCTACTCAAACACTCCCCGAAAGTGAATAAATGGGTAATATGACACCGAGGCCTTTGGGGATGAGCGGCAGTACAGTCGGTAGCAAACATGACTGAGCGCTCGAAAATTACACTTGATTCTATAATTAAGGTGGAGGTGTTAAGTGTAAAAACTTGCTACTCCGCGACTACAAGTGCAAGGTAGCTGCGTCTGAGTGAGATGTATATTATTTGTGATCTCGGTTCACATCCGCCTGAAACATCATAGATCTAGATCACACAAATTGAGCTATCAACTAAGCATGGTTCAATAATTATGGTTCTTATTGAAATAAATGTTGAGTCTCACGGCAGTGGCAGTTTCATGCTGAAGGTGTATTGTGGAAAGAAAACTGTAATTTACAATCAACACGGTCGGTGGCACCAAAAATCTGACAATAGAAATTCTATTGTCAGATTTACCGCCGGCGAAATCATTGATTAGAAACAAAATCCCCGTGCCTCGGGTACCATTTTATTAAAAAAAAATGCTTAAAGATAACATTCAAACCGAATCGTTTCTAAACTAATTTAACAACAAGAATAACCTTCTTTCTCCCAGACCATCTTAAATACCGCAGCATAAACCGTCTCCACCCTGATTCAATAACTACCCCCGCGAACTTGTCGGCGGGGCGATCCATCACGCGCGGCGCGCCGTGACAGCGGCCGATGATCGTGTTTTGTGAACTCTTTCATTTATCTAATGAGTTTGTGAGCGCGCCCCAACGTATTGATGAGGTGTTTGCGGGGCGCGGCTCTTCGACAAGTCTTGATGAATTAATCGGCCGCACCAAGAAGTTATAACGTAACGTTATTTAGGGACGTGCTAATTGAGTTTTGATTGGAATTTTCCTATTTCTGTTCTCACTGGCTTTCGGTTTGGAACACCAAGGGGCAGAAGTTGACCTTTCGATTTTCTGAAGATTTTGCAGGGCATTATTGTGTAGTCTTTTTAACAGCCATCCATACTGGCCACTAATGAATTGAGTGGCGCTCGTGGCGCGGTGAATCCATTGTTTTTTGTGGGAATTAATCCCTAATAAAACGTTATTGACTCCATCAATATCAATTCATATACTTAGTATTATTAGTAGTAACGTATTATTACTCAGCACTAAGTATTAGGTGCTGACATTAAAACCTTTTAGAGAAATGGTCTCCTATAACATTTGCATAAAAGACAAATTTAACTAAATATCTAAGTACTTCACACGGGAAATGTGAAATACTCGTATGTAATCTGAAATAACCTACCTAGCCCGTCAACCATACCACGCATGCAGATATACGGAAATAAATGCCCACCCACGACGTGTGTCGCGAATTCTCGCAAGGTAGCTAAATAATATAGCTGATTCATACTAGATGTCGCTAGTAGTTATGAAATGACCTGTACGCTGGGCACTCTTTTCGTAAGAAACGAGACAGAGACGAGAAGAAGACACCGTTACCGTAAGATATGTTCTGTGTGCGGAGAAATCTATGGTGAGTGCTATTTTAATTTACTGTGTTTCTTATTGTGCTTAATTGTGTATAATGGTGGCATACGGCCTGCGTTCTTAGCGGCAGGAATATAGACCCGCGGGTCTCTCCTTGCTACTTAGTCCGCTCAGACCAAGGTCTTGCTCAGTTTGCCGAGAGAACTCAGTACCCAGAACTTATCTCAGGTCCTACAACAGCTCAGTATGCATGGCTCAGAATAACGCCAGATGTGGCGGTACGACACAGTGCTTAACCTCAGTAACGAACCTCGATGTATTCACGCTGCCCGTGTGTAATCCTTGACTGCTATTCCTATGTACTACATGTAATCGCCATTTCATCTACCTTTC
Source organism: Clepsis dumicolana (assembly GCA_963691665.1). Lineage (NCBI taxonomy): Eukaryota > Metazoa > Arthropoda > Insecta > Lepidoptera > Tortricidae > Clepsis > Clepsis dumicolana. The sequence goes on along the minus strand of OY829522.1, from coordinate 7,310,886 downwards.
AGGCGTACTTTTTTTCATTTGTACTTCCTTATTTATACTTATCCGTCATGTTCTATGTATAATTTAATGCATGATGAAGTTGGCGACAACGTGTGTAGGAGAGGTACTAACACTACCTATAAAAAGGCAGAGTTTACACCGTGTATCAAGTTTTGTATTCCATCATCATAGCGTCATACAAAGGATGAATTGACAGCAAAAATTGTTTGCGTTCGTGAACTCATTAATTAAAAAGCAAATAAGATCTCAGGATTAGTGAACGTGTATATTTTCTTGCATCATTCAAACTGAAGTTTTGGGTGTTTCCCCGTGGATAACTGAATTACTTATCAGTTAGAAAAAGTCCGGTTACCAAGTCGGGTTTAATTTTCTCGAGTAAAATTATCAAACCCAGTTCCTCCCAACCTAAAATTATCAAACCCAAAAACCCAACTCCTAATCTATTATCGGGTGCTATTTATAAATATTTCCTTGTGCAAGTTTCTCAGTAAATGTATAAAACATTATTTAAAATATGGGTGAGCTACAAATAAACCAATTTCGATTCTGTGGGTGTTATAGACTCTACCAAAAGCGAGAGCTGTAGTTCTTATGGAATTACTTTACTAATTTACGAAAACTTCAATCATTACATACTTAATTACAGAGCGGAAACTGACGTACCTATACGAAAGGATACCATAAAGGATATGAGTTTGCAAATAAAATATGTTTAATGGAACCTCTCAATCTCTAACGTCACAAGGTTTCCATGTGACACTTCCATTTAGGTAAGTCGCGAAAACGGGACTTAAAAAATGCTAAAACCGGATTTGTACCTACAAAGTGCAACCGTTGCTGAGAAAGCTTTATGTCAGACTTAATGCTGGGACCAGCTTAACCAGATCTGAAATGCGCTGCCCCTAATCCACTTAGAATAACAACGGGGCTAATGTCTAGAGGAAGCTTCTTATTATCTCGGAGGTATGTTAGGGGCTGTCTAGGACTATTCCATGTGAAAGGATAAATTATTGAAAAAAAAAGTCGAATTTATTTTTAAACAATTTTTTACCCTTTTATAAAATTAATAAAATCTCAATAACCAACTGAATCAATGATTAGAGAATCGTGAAAAATCGGAACTCTGTATATTTTTTACTTTTTAATTGAAGAAAAAAATGTTACAATGAAAACTTACCAAATTATATAGATATAGCAAGTAACTGAAATTGAAAATATTCAATGGAATTCAACATTTTAGATAAATTCATCTTTTTAACACGACATCTGTGAAATTTCTAAATAATCAGAATCTAGTAAAGTAAATTGTCTCAGTAGCAAAATTGACTATTCCTATAGCGTTGGGAGCCCTGTAGACATTACCTAGGCCACCCTAGGCATAGCCAGGCACCGCAGCTCTGAAGTATTGCCAAGATTCACTTAAGTGCTTTTAGATGTGAAAGTTTTAATTGGTGGTTAGTAATGGCAAGTGGAACTAGATTTGTAGAATTTTAATCTAAAGCAAGTTCCGTTTGTTATTTAACAAAGTGCAAGATAAGAGATAGGACAGTCCTACAATAAAGTTTAGAAATTAAATGAGGCACAATTTAATTTTTCATGCGAGTTAGTTGAAGTTTAAGAGATAGGATCATCTCGTTATCAGTTGGTCTGTCTATCCCAAGTATACCAAAATCTACATGTAAGGTAGGTGCCAATTGCCGTAGAAAATTGAAATTTGGCACGAGACAAGGTCTCACAACACAAACCAAGGAAATAATCCTAAAAGGGAACGCTCGGTGCGCGAACACGACTCGCACTTGGCCGGCTTTTTATCCATTTCTACACATTTTTGTAGTCCTGTTAGCTTCTAAAACTAAAGAAATTAAACCGCCTTAAGCTGTCCTCAAAACACTCAACCAAGTTAAACGCAATGTTGGCAAAAACAAATTTTCCCGGCTTATGGACTGAAATTAGTTTTGAGTGCCTTTAAGTTGGCAAATTGTTGATGTCCCCCTGGATACGTGCGAGTAGTTTTAGAGCCGCGTACATAACATCCTTGGATAAAAGGCATTCAAAACTTCAACACGAAAGTAAGGTTTTACAAGTTTTGATTGAACTGAGGATTCTGTTTGAGCTAAGTGTGAAATTCAGTCTGCGGCTTCGAGTTTCGCAGGATTGCATTTAGTGCTATTAAAACTTATGTCATCGTGTGCAGATGTTAGGTTTGAGTGATATTTTAATGTTTCTGTCGTCTTAATCAGGCTCCTTTGTTTATATTATGGAGCTCGGAAAGCAATTTACTAATCTATCATTTTTTAGATTAACATGAAACTAACGTGAGACTCAATCATATAGTGCTCCTCACACTCAAATTACTCGGATTCGACGCACTACATTCGATCTGATAAGGTGTCAGTACTGGCGAGAGAAAAGTTTTTCGTTCCGCCGAAAGTACGTGAAGCCATTGAAATTTGTTGTCATCCCAATTTTTATCATGATGATAGTGGATGGTCAGTAGGTACCCCCAAGTTGGAAGACTGTTAAATATTGCGTCAACGGTTAGTGTGAAGCAATTCAATGGTGTGTGTGAAGTTCCCAATCCGCACTGGGCCCGCGTGGGAACTATAGCCCAAGCCCTCTCATTCTGAGAGGAGGCCTGTGCCCAGCAGTGGGACGTATATAGGCTGATGATGATGATGGTTAGTGTGAACGAGCCTTTACAGAGTGATGTGATCAGTGTAGTGTGCTACCTTACATTTGACAATAATAACCTCAGACCTCAGACTCCTCAGACCTCCTCAGAGTGTGTGTCGGACGCTCCCAGAGGAAGGACTACGAATTAGTCCGAAACATGTCGGGCTTAACTTGACTTATATACGTGAGTGATCGGTTTATTTCACTTTGTTCTTTAGATTAACTTCTTTTTAGGAAATGTCTATAATAATCGTTAAATCTATTTAATAGTCGAATCAAAGTGCAACAGTTCGTCATCGCTCAACCGACTCGACCCGTAATCGCACCGATAGCTAGCGCAGATAACTCAACAAAATCGATACACGCCCCGAACTCTGTAATTATTTTAATTTAGCGAAACAAAGCGTCCAGCATTTTGCGGTACAAAAGGCACACGAGCGCGGCATGAGCGATCGCTACACCGCCCAACTTCACCGCCTGGTGTTCATTAGAACTTAGACTTGTATGAATTTTCACCAACTTTCCGACGTAATGAACACTAAAAGGAGGCAAGTTTGAGCGCTTCAAATTTTAATACTCCCTTTACCGGTTCGCCGCGGACACGGCTTAATACTAAATTGGCCGTATGGAATTCGTAACAGTACCTACCTGTGGAGTTAGAAATCCAATATCCGCTCTAACTTCACATAAAATGAACTCCGACTGCTGTTTGTCTGGCTTTTGAACTGTCTTCATAATACGAGTGCCGTGAGTTGCGTCTATTCATTGGTGAGGCGGGAAACTCATTTGTTTTACTTGAATTGTTCGGGTTTATTGGCCAGTGCTAGAGCTCACGAAAATGACCACTTCTACACACTTTTGCTAGCGTTTGGTTACCTACGAGTGCGTGGGAAGGTGGTTAAGGCAAAACTGTGGTAAGTAGGATAAAAAGAAAGTCGCATTTAAGAAGGAAGATAACATTCTGGAAGCCACTACTTCTTTGGCACCTGGCTAGATTCTTAAATTATAATCTTAACATTTGCATGAGAGACTAATCTATAATATAAAAATGAATCGCAGTATGTGTGTAAGCGCATAACTCAACAACGCCTGGACCAATTTCACCAATTCTTTTTTTTTAATGTTCATTGAAGTCCAAGGATGGTTTTTACGGCGAGAAAAATTCGACCAATTTCCGGGAAAACCTTAAAAACAGCCCTTTTCTTTTTCCCATACAAACGTTTTCTAACTAAAATGTAGAGTCAATTTGAACTTTATTGCTATTCAATAAAGTACATATTAAATTACAAGCACTCACTATTGTCTAAGCAATGTAGGTGTGTTCCTAACGTCAAAGAGTCAATTTGAACTTTATTATCTTATTGACAGAACGAAGTCTGTCGGGTCCGCTAGTGGTTAATATAATTGAGGAAATTAAAATTAATTATTGAGTTAGATACTTTGGCAGTTGAAAACTCATGGTCAGATTTGTATAGAACTTTACACTTGGACGATCAAGGTCAAGTGTTTTACAAATATTGATTTTATTTAAATGGTTTTTTTTTTTACTATTTATGGAAAGTCTTATTCTCATATAATTAGAGCATGGAAGAGAAAAAATATAGTACCTATTGTAAATAAATACGAGACAGAAAAATCTTGATCGTTAATTGAAATGCAATTTCAAGACGATTTGAATTTGGTATTGGTATGGACACGTGAAGCAATTCAAATTAATCCTAGCTTATTATTATAATATATATAGCTCGATACCCACTCACTCACTCACTGACATGCTGTTTTGAAGAACCCAGGAGGGGTGGGGTGGAACTGTATACGTCATCGTATCCAAAATTCCGCCCCGACCCCAGGAAAAATACGAAATCGACCTGAATGTGGAAAGTAACCTGACACATGGGGTAGCTCTCTGTAACGACTTTACCTACCGAGTTTGCCCGAAACCAAAGTGGCTCAGAACAGCCAGCCAATGGGTGAGCCGGTCAAAGTTTTTTCAAAATGGCGAAAACAAGATGGCCGCCATACAAAATTGAAACGCGATTATCTCGCAAACCAGTCGAGATTGATGACAGGTGCTCGACCAAATGTCATTCAGGGTGGGAGGGGTAATCTATCGGGATATTTTTTTTTCCAAGATGGCGGATTCAAAATGGCGGCCATTTTCTTTTTTGCTCTGATTCGATTGAAATTTTGCATCCAGGGCTCTTGAGGGCCACTGAATCAAACGCCGTAATTGGTTTTCCGATTTTTCAATTTTCCAAGATGGCCGCCATACGATGGAAAATCTGGCTCACTGACATGCTGTTTTGAAGAACCCATGAAGGGTGGGGTACAACTCTCTACAACATCGCATCAGAAATGCCGCCTCGACCACTAAAAAAGTATGAAATTGACCTGAATGTGGAAATTGACCTGACACATGGGTAGTTCTCCGCGACGACTTGACCTACCGAGTTTGCCCGGAACTAAAGTCGCTCAGAACAGCCAGCCAATGGGTAAGCCGGTCAAAGTTTTTCAAAATGGCGAAAACAAGATGGCCGCCATACAAAATTGAAAAGCGAATATCTCAGAGGCCAGTCTAGATAGATACAAGGTGCTTGAACTAATGTTGTTCAAAATAGAAAGGGTAATCTAATGAAGCAAATTTTTTTTTTCCAAGATGGCGGATTCAAAATGGCGGCGAAATTTTTTTTGATTGATTCGATTGAAATTTTGCATCCAGGGCTCTTAAAGGGTACAATATTCAACGCCATAATTATTTTTTCGAATTCTCAATTTTCCAAGATGGCGGCCATACAATGTTATGTCTGACCTTAGAGGTTGGGTTCGACTCTATACACCATCACATCAGAAATGCCGCCACGACCAACAAAAAAATACATAATCGACCTGAACTTGGAAACTGACCCGACACATGAGGTAGCTCTCTGTAACGAGTTGACCTACCGAGTTTGCCCGGAACTAAAGTCGCTCAGAACAGCCAACCAATGGGTGAGCCGGTCAAAGTTTTTTCAAAATGGCGAAAACAAGATGGCCGCCATACAAAATTGATTGTTGGTTAGTTTGGTAGTTTGATAAGTTGATAGTTGGTTAGTTGTTTAGTTTGGTAGTTTGATAGTTGGTTAGTTTGTTAGTTGGTTGGTTGATTGGTTGGTTGGTTAGTTGGTTAGTTTGTTGGTTGGTTGGTTGGTTGGTTGGTTGGTTAGTTTGTTGGTTGGTTGGTTGGTTAGTTGGTTAGTTTGTTAGTTGGTTGGTTGGTTGGTTGGTTAGTTGGTTGGTTGAATGGTTGATTGGTTGGTTGGTTATTTGGTTAGTTTGTTAGTTGGTTGGTTGATTGGTTGTTGGTTAGTTGGTTAGTTTGTTGGTTGGTTAGTTGGTTGGTTGGTTGGTTGATTGGTTGGTTGGTTATTTAGTTAGTTGGTTTGTTGGTTGGTTGGTTGGTTAGTTGGTTAGTTTGTTAGTTTGTTGGTTGGTTAGTTGGTTAGTTTGATAGTTGGTTAATTGGTTAGTTTGGTAGTTTGATAGTTTGATAGTTGGTTAGTTTGATAGTTTGATACTTGGTTAGTTGATTAGTTTGATAGTTTGATAGTTGGTTAGTTGGTTAGTTTGGTAGTTTGATAGTTTGATACTTGGTTAGTTTGGTAGTTTGATAGTTTGATACTTGGTTAGTTTGATTGTTTGATAGTTTGATACTTGGTTAGTTTGTTAGTTGGTTGGTTGATTGGTTGCTTGGTTGGTTGATTGGTTGGTTGGTTGGTTAGTTGGTTAGTTTGTTGGTTGGTTGGTTGGTTGGTTGGTTGGTTGGTTGGTTGGTTGGTTGGTTGGTTGGTTGGTTGGTTGGTTGGTTGGTTGGTTGGTTGTTTGGTTGGTTAGTTGGTTGGTTGGTTATTTATTTGGTTAGTTGTTTTGTTGGTTGGTTGGTTGGTTGGTTAGTTGGTTAGTTTGTTAGTTTGTTGGTTGGTTAGTTGGTTAGTTTGAAAGTTGGTTAGTTTTGTAGTTTGATAGTTTGATACTTGGTTAGTTGGTTAGTTTGGTAGTTTGATAGTTGGTTAGTTGGTTAGTTTGGTAGTTTAATAGTTTGATACTTGGTTAGTTGGTTAGTTTGGTAGTTTGATAGTTGGTTAGTTGGTTAGTTTGGTAGTTTGATAGTTGGTTAGTTGGTTAGTTTGGTAGTTTGATAGTTGGTTAGTTGGTTAGTTTGATAGTTTGATAGTTTGATACTTGGTTAGTTGTTTAGTTTGGTAGTTTGATAGTTGGTTAGTTTGTTAGTTGGTTGGTTGATTGGTTGGTTGGTTAGTTGGTTAGTTTGTTGGTTGGTTGGTTGGTTGGTTGGTTGGTTAGTTTGTTGGTTGGTTGGTTGGTTAGTTGGTTAGTTTGTTAGTTGGTTGGTTGTTGGTTAGTTGGTTAGTTTGTTGGTTGGTTAGTTGGTTGGTTGGTTGATTGATTGGTTGGTTGGTTATTTAGTTAGTTGGTTTGTTGGTTGGTTGGTTGGTTAGTTTGTTAGTATGTTGATTGGTTAGTTTGATAGTTGGTTAATTGGTTAGTTTGGTAGTTTGATAGTTTGATAGTTGGTTAGTTTGATAGTTTGATAGTTTGATACTTGGTTAGTTTGATTGTTTGATAGTTTGATACTTGGTTAGTTTGTTAGTTGGTTGGTTGATTGGTTGTTTGGTTGGTTAGTTGGTTGGTTGGTTGATTGGTTGGTTGGTTCGTTAGTTGGTTAGTTTGTTGGTTGGTTGGTTGGTTGGTTGGTTGGTTGGTTGGTTGGTTGGTTAGTTGGTTGGTTGGTTGGTTGGTTGGTAGGTTAGTTATTTGGTTAGTTGGTTTGTTGGTTGGTTGGTTGGTTGGTTGGTTGGTTAGTTGGTTAGTTTGTTAGTTTGTTAGTTTGTTAGTTGGTTAGTTGGTTAGTTTGAAAGGTTAGTTTGGTAGTTTGATAGTTTGATACTTGGTTAGTTGGTTAGTTTGGTAGTTTGATAGTTTGATAGTTGGTTAGTTTGGTAGTTTGATAGTTTGACACTTGGTTAGTTTGATAGTTTGATACTTGGTTAGTTGGTTAGTTTGGTAGTTTGATAGTTGGTTAGTTGGTTAGTTTGGTAGTTTAATAGTTTGATACTTGGTTAGTTGGTTAGTTTGGTAGTTTGATAGTTGGTTAGTTGGTTAGTTTGGTAGTTTGATAATTGGTTAGTTGGTTAGTTTGGTAGTTTGATAGTTTGATACTTGGTTAGGTGGTTAGTTTGTTGGTTTGATACTTGGTTAGTTGGTTAGTTTGGTAGTTTGATAGTTGGTTAGTTGGTTAGTTTGGTAGTTTGATTGTTGGTTAGTTGGTTAGTTTGGTAGTTTGATTGTTGGTTAGTTGGTTAGTTTGGTAGTTAGATAGTTTGATACTTGGTTAGTTGGTTAGTTTGGTAGTTTGATACTTGGTTAGTTGGTTAGTTTGGTAGTTTGATAGTTGGTTAGTTGGTTAGTTTGGTAGTTTGATAGTTTGATACTTGGTTAGTTGGTTAGTTCCGTAGTTTGATAGTTGGTTAGTTTGGTAGTTTAATAGTTTGATACTTGGATAGTTGGTTAGTTTGGTAGTTTGATAGTTGGTTAGTTGGTTAGTTGGTTAGTTTGTTGGTTGGTTGGTTGGTTGGTTGGTTGGTTGGTTGGTTGGTTAGTTGGTTTATTGGTTGGTTGGTTGGTTGGTTGGTTGGTTGGTTGATTGGTTGGTTGGTTATTTGGTTAGTTGGTTATTTGGTTAGTTTGTTAGTTTGTTGGTTGGTTGGTTGGTTGGTTGGTTGGTTGGTTGATTGGTTGGTTGGTTATTTGGTTAGTTGGTTTGTTGGTTGGTTGGTTGGTTGGTTGGTTAAATGGTTAGTTGGTTAGTTTGATAGTTTGATACTTGGTTAATTGGTTAGTTTGGTAGTTTGATAGTTTGATAGTTTGATACTTAGTTGGTTAGTTTGGTAGTTTGATAGTTGGTTAGTTGGTTAGTTTGGTAGTTTGATAGTTTGATTCTTGGTTAGTTGGTTAGTTTGGTAGTTTGATAGTTTGATAGTTGGTTAGTTGGTTAGTTTGGTAGTTTGATAGTTTGATACTTGGTTAGTTGGTTAGTTTGGTAGTTTGATACTTGGTTAGTTGGTTAGTTTGGTAGTTTGATATTTGGTTAGTTGGTTAGTTTGGTAGTTTGATAGTTGGTTAGTGGGTTAGTTTGGTAGTTTGATAGTTTGATACTTGGTTAGTTTGGTAGTTTGATAGTTTGATACTTGGTTAGTTTGTTAGTTGGTTAGTTGATTGGTTAGTTGGTTGGTTAGTTTTTTGGTTGGTTGGTTGGTTGGTTAGTTGGTTTGTTGGTTGGTTAGTTGGTTGGTTGGTTGGTTGGTTGGTTGGTTGGTTGGTTTGTTGGTTGATTGGTTGGTTATTTGGTTAGTTGGTTTGTTGGTTGGTTAGTTGGTTAGTTTGTTAGTTTGTTAAATTGTTGGTTGGTTAGTTGGTTAGTTTGATAGTTGGTTAGTTTGGTAGTTTGTTAGTTGGTTAGTTGGTTAGTTTGGTAGTTTGATAGTTTGATACTTGGTTAGTTGGTTTGTTTGGTAGTTTGATAGTTGGTTAGTTGGTTAGTTTGGTAGTTTGATAGTTTTTTAGTTGGTTAGTTTGTTAGTTGGTTGGTTGATTGGTTGGTTGGTTAGTTGGTTAGTTTGTTGGTTGGTTGGTTGGTTGGTTGGTTGGTTGGTTGATTGGTTATTTGGTTAGTTTATAAGTTGGTTGGTTAATTAGTAGCTTAGTTTGTTAGTTTGATAATTGGTTAGGTTAAGGATATTAAAAAAAAACATGGTGGCAGGGAACCCTCCGCGGGCCCCTCGGGGCCCGCGGCCCCCACCCAAAATACTAGTTATAATATATATAGCTCGATACCCACTGACTCACTGACTGACATGCTGTTTTGAAGAACCCACGAGGGGTGGGGTGAAACTGTATACGTCGTCGTATCCAAAATGCCGCCACGACCCCAGGAAAAATACGAAATCGACCTGAATGTAGAAAGTGACCTGACTCAAGTAGCGGCTCTCTGCAACGGCTCGACCTACCGAGTTTGCCCGAAACTAAAGTCGCTCAGAACAGCCAGCCAATGGGTGAGCCGGTCAAATTTTTTTCAAAATGGCGAAAACAAGATGGCCGCCATACAAAATTGAAACGGGAATATCTCAGAAACCAGTCGACATAGATGACAGGTGCTCGACCAAATGTCATTCAGGGTGGGAGGGGTAATCTATCGGGATATTTTTTTTTTCAAGATGGCGGATTCAAAATGGCGGCGTTTCTTTTTTTTGCTCTGATCCGATTGAAATTTTGCATCCAGGGCTCTTGAGGGCCACTGAATCAAACGCCGTAATTGGTTTTTCGATTTTGCAATTTTCCAAGATGGCCGCCATACGATGGAAAATCTGGCTCACTGACATGCTGTTTTGAAGAACCCATGAAGGGTGGGGTACAACTCTCTACAACATCGCATCAGAAATGCCGCCTCGACCACTAAAAAAGTATGAAATTGACCTGAATGTGGAAATTGACCTGACACATGGGTAGTTCTCCGCGACGACTTGACCTACCGAGTTTGCCCCGAACTAAAGTCGCTCAGAACAGCCAGCCAATGGGTAAGCCGGTCAAAGTTTTTCAAAATGGCGAAAACAAGATGGCCGCCATACAAAATTGAAAAGCGAATATCTCAGAGGCCAGTCTAGATAGATATAAGGTACTTCAACTAATGTTGTTCAAAATAGGAAGGGTAATCTAACGAAGTAATTTTTTTTTCCAAGATGGCGGATTCAAAATGGCGGCGAAATTTTTTTTTGTTTGATTCGATTGAAATTTTGCATCCAGGGCTCTTGAAGGCCACAATATTCAACGCCATAATTATTTTTTCGATTTCTCAATTTTCCAAGATGGCCGCGATACAATGTTACGTCTGACTCACTGACTTACTGTTGTTTTGTAGCAGCCTTTAGAGGTTGGGTTCGACTCTATACACCATCACATCAGAAATGCCGCCACGACCAACAAAAAAATACATAATCGACCTGAACTTGGAAACTGACCCGACACATGGGGTAGCTCTCTGTAACGACTTGACCTACCGAGTTTGCCCGGAACTAAAGTCGCTCAGAACAGCCAACCAATGGGTGAGCCGGTCAAAGTTTTTTCAAAATGGCGAAAACAAGATGGCCGCCATACAAAATTGATTGTTGGTTAGTTTGGTAGTTTGATAAGTTGATAGTTGGTTTGTTTGATAGTTTGATACTTGGTTAGTTGGTTAGTTTGGTAGTTTGATAGTTGGTTAGTTGGTTAGTTTGGTAGTTTGATAGTTTGTTAGTTAGTTAGTTTGTTAGTTGGTTAGTTTGTTGGTTGGTTGATTGGTTGGTTGGTTGGTTGGTTGGTTGGTTGGTTGGTTGGTTGGTTGATTGGTTGGTTGGTTATTTGGTTAGTTGGTTTGTTGGTTGGTTGGTTGGTTAGTTGGTTAGTTTGATAGTTTGATACTTGGTTAGTTGGTTAGTTTGATAGTTTGATACTTGGTTAATTGGTTAGTTTGGTAGTTTGATAGTTTGTTAGTTGGTTAGTTTGATAGTTTGATACTTGGTTAGTTGGTTAGTTTGGTAGTTTGATAGTTGGTTAGTTGGTTAGTTTGATAGTTTGATACTTGGTTAGTTTAGTAGTTTGATACTTGGTTAGTTTGATAGTTGGTTAGTTGGTAGGTAAGTTGGTTAGTTTGTTGGTTGGTTGGTTGGTTGTTTGGTTGGTTAGTTGGTTTGTTGGTTGGTTAGTTGGTTGGTTGGTTGTTTGGTTGGTTAGTTGGTTTGTTGGTTGGTTAGCTGGTTGGTTAGTTGGTTGATTAGTTGGTTAGAAATTTGGTTAGTTGGTTTGTTGGTTGGTTGGTTGGTTGGTTGGTTAGTTAGTTGGTTAGTTGGTTAGTTTGGTAGTTTGATAGTTTGATACTTGGTTAGTTGGTTAGTTTGGTAGTTTGATAGTTTGATAGTTGGTTAGTTTGATAGTTTGATACTTGGTTAGTTGGTTAGTTTGGTAAATTGATAGTTTGATACTTGGTTAGTTTGATAGTTTGATACTTGGTCAGTTTGATAGTTTGATACTTGGTTAGTTGGTTAGTTTGGTAGTTTGATAGTTGGTTAGTGGGTTAGTTTGGTAGTTTGATAGTTTGATACTTGGTTAGTTTGGTAGTTTGCAAGTTGGTTAGTGGGTTAGTTTGGTAGTTTGATAGTTTGATACTTGGTTAGGTTGATAGTTTGATACTTGGTTAGTTTGTTAGTTGGTTGGTTGATTGGATAGTTGGTTGGTTAGTTGGTTAGTTTGTTGGTTGGTTGGTTGGTTGGTTAGTTGGTTTGTTGGTTGGTTAGTTGGTTGGTTGGTTGGTTGATTGGTTGGTTGGTTGATTGGTTGGTTAGTTATTTGGTTAGTTGGTTTGTTGGCTGGTTGGTTGGTTAGTTGGTTAGTTTGTTGGTTGGTTAGTTGGTTAGTTTGAAAGTTGGTTAGTTTTGTAGTTTGATAGTTGGTTAGTTTGGTAGTTTGATAGTTTGATACTTGGTTAGTTGGTTAGTTTGGTAGTTTGATAGTTTGATACTTGGATAGTTGGTTAGTTTGGTAGTTTGATAGTTTGATAGTTGGTTAGTTTGGTAGTTTGATAGTTTGATACTTGGTTAGTTTGATAGTTTGATACTTGGTTAGTTGGTTAGTTTGGTAGTTTGATAGTTGGTTAGTTGATTAGTTTGGTAGTTTGATAGTTGGTTAGTTGGTTAGTTTGGTAGTTTGATAGTTGGTTAGTTTCATAGTTTGAAACTTGGTTAGTTGGTTTGTTTGGTAGTTTGATAGTTGGTTAGTTGGTTAGTTTGGTAGTTTGATAATTTGTTAGTTGGTTAGTTTGTTAGTTGGTTGGTTGATTGGTTGGTTGGTTAGTTGGTTGAGTGGTTGGTTGGTTTGTTGATTGGTTGGTTGGTTAGTTGGTTAGTTTGTTAGTTGGTTGGTTGATTGGTTAGTTGGTTAGTTTGTTGGTTGGTTAGTTGGTTGGTTGGTTGGTTGATTGGTTGGTTGGTTATTTGGTTAGTTGGTTTGTTGGTTGGTTGGTTGGTTAGTTGGTTAGTTGGTTAGTTGGTTAGTTTGTTAGTTTGTTGGTTAGTTAGTTGGTTAGTTTGATAGTTTGTTAGTTTGGTAGTTTGATAGTTTGATAGTTGGTTAGTTGGTTAGTTTGGTAGTTTGATAGTTTGATACTTGGTTAGTTGGTTAGTTTGGTAGTTTGATAGTTGGTTAGTTTGTTAGTTTGGTAGTTTGATACTTGGTTAGTTGGTTAGTTTGGTAGTTTGATACTTGGTCAGTTGGTTAGTTTGGCAGTTTGATAGTTGGTTAGTTGGTTATTTTGGTAGTTTGATAGTGGGTTAGTTGGTTAGTTTGGTAGTTTGATAGTTTGATACTTGGTTAGTTGGTTAGTTTGGTAGTTTGATAGTTGGTTAGTTGGTTATTTTGGTAGTTTGATAGTAGGTTAGTTGGTTAGTTTGGTAGTTTGATAGTTTGATACTTGGTTAGTTGGTTAGTTTGGTAGTTTGATAGTTGGTTAATTGGTTAGTTTGGTAGTTTGATATTTGGTTAGTTGGTTAGTTTGGTAGTTTGATAGTTGATTAGTTGGTTAGTTCGTTAGTTTGATAGTTTGTTAGTTGGTTAGTTTGTTAGTTGGTTAGTTGATTGGTTGGTTAGTTAGTTGGTTAGTTGGTTGGTTGGTTGGTTGGTTGGTTGGTTGGTTGGTTGATTGGTTGGTTATTTGGTTAGTTGGTTTGTTGGTTGGTTAGTTGGTTAGTTTGTTAGTTTGTTAAATTGTTGGTTGGTTAGTTGGTTAGTTTGATAGTTGGTTAGTTTGGTAGTTTGTTAGTTTGATAGTTGGTTAGTTGGTTAGTTTGGTAGTTTGATAGTTTGATACTTGGTTAGTTGGATTGTTTGGTAGTTTGATAGTTGGTTAGTTTGGTAGTTTGATAGTTTGTTAGTTGGTTAGTTTGTTAGTTGGTTGGTTGATTGGTTGGTTGGTTAGTTGGTTAGTTTGTTGGTTGGTTGGTTGGTTGGTTGGTTGGTTGGTTGATTGGTTATTTGATTAGTTTATAAGTTGGTTGGTTAATTAGTTGCTTAGTTTGTTAGTTTGATAATTGGTTAGGTTAAGGATATTAAAAAAAAACATGGTGGCAGGGAACCCTCCGCGGGCCCCACGGGGCCCGCGGCCCCCACCCAAAATACTAGTTTACTATATATTTTTTGAAATAAGATCTCTTGATTGAACTTGCTGGATTGAAGATGGCATTTTCTCTTATTTCAAGTCAATAATATAGTTTTATTTCAAGTTGTATCAAAAACAAGCATAAATTTGCTTCCTCGGTCCTAATTTTAGTCAGTCGAATCGTATGATCGTTTTAAGTTTGTAGAGAAATTCTAGTACTGAAATTCGTAATCAATACAAAATTTACAACAATAATTAATTGATCTCCATATATTTAAGTAGCAATAAGTGGCACGCAATCAGTTCCTCTAAACTTTTCCTAACAGACCCCAGACCCTCATAATCGATACAGTGTTCGTGTTATATTTGAAAACTTAATTTCCACTTTATTACTAAACTGTTGAAGGTAACCGTATATTATAATTAACCCAAGTATTTCAAACTTTAGGAAAACCAATTCCGAAACCGTGTTCGACTTTGAAGCACTATGACACCCGGAGGTATATCTACCTACCTAAACCTTGAACTATATTTGTATAATTCAAGTAAAAATTTAAAGACCCAAGTGACACAAAGCCAACATAAACAAAGAACACAAAACTTTAAAGTTTTTGCTTTAATTATTTAAAAGCATTAACCGATAACAGACTTTGTAAAAGTGGCGCCCAAACTGGGGCCACAAAATGTTTAATAGAATAGGCTTATTTTTAGAACTAAGTCAGTTATTTAAATAACTAAAAAATCGATACGTGTTATCTTCGTAACAACAAATTATATGTCAAAAATTTCGAAAGGTCTCTTTTGGTATTTCTCCTGTTAAACTTTGTTTAGATACAAATTGAGCTTAACGTGACGCAAACGGACAAAATTAGGCGCAACTAAATGTAGCTCAATGCGTGGCTTATATCCTGGATCACTTTTATCTTTGCCACCTTTAAACAACAGCGGCAAACCTAGTAGTTATAATAAAGTTTTAACCGTCCCCTAAACAGTTTTCCGTGATGTGGGCGAGCCCTAAGCACCCGCATAGCGCTTATCGCAACGACATGCGACTAGTAATGAGAGCGATCGATACTGCTATCAGTACTCCAAACTTTACTTATGAAGGTAACCTCCTGCGATTATTTTGGCGTATTAAAATGGTGGCTTGGTTTTTATACGACTTCAAAAAAGGAGGAGTTCGTTTATATAGGTATGTTCACCTATAAATTTCCCAATTGTGGTGTGATTTGAAAATAACTTTTTTTTTAAAACCTATGATTTCGATGTGGTCCCGTATAAACTATTTCGAAATCGGTTCAACAATTACAATTTACAATTTTATTCTCATTTTAAATAAATTAATAAATTAATTTATTCAACAATGAATTACATAGGTTTACATACGACTAATATCAAAATAAAAACATGTTCTCGTATTATAGGATGCATAAAAATAATTGTATTATATAAGCACTTTATAAGAATAATTACCAGAAATACCGACCTACGCTTTAAAACAAAACTCTGGGTGCCAATATTCAATTTCTAGATGTCAAAGACCATCAAAATAAAGTAGGACTGAGTAGAATATGTTTACCGAATACACCTGGAGTCAACATTTTCTCAGATTGCCCCAACGCGTACCTGCCTCATGCTACGTCAATGTGACTTCATCAAACAATGTATCACATTTATGTCATAAATTCTGAATTCCTTAAGGGTAATGATGATACGTAAAATAACACTACGGAAGACTGATCATGGCCACCGAATTTTCGGTTTTGATGCTATGAACAGATTGCTAACTATATATGTAAGTTATCGCGATCCTAAACTGGTTAAGTTTTTGAAATTATGTAAAAATCCCGTGACCTAACTACTACGCACGCACCTGAACCTGTGAAACTAGATTCACCTAATAATTCAGAACCTATTTTTGAAACACTAATCAAAATTACCTAGAGTGACAAACTACTCGTAAGGTAACCCAACAATGTCTGTTCCTTTTCATACAACGTTGTAGTTATGGGTAAATCGATGTTTGAAATATATTCAAATGAATAATGGGTTAATTTGCTTTGTCCATAAGACTATTATAACATCGTTTTGAAAGTTAACTATACATCTGTTTTTCACTACTGGGTTTCGTCTTTGAAACACCCCAAATAAATTATGTTATCGAAGCTTAATGTGATTAAAATAAGAGACTTCTCTGAGAACAGTGTTTTGTTAGGCTTGACCGGAAAATTAGTGGTTATAATAGTTTTACTCTTTAAATGCTATCTTAATCAAGAACTTCAAGATCTCTATCTGAGTTGGAAAATTAATTTATTACCTCATGTTTCATTAAACAGACAAGAAGCAATATTTATTCCTTAGGTGTATTTAAAAGGAACGACCCCTGACATTTTAATTACCCAAATAAAAAGTTACGAGCCCACCTTACCAAGATTTACCTTATAAATTCAAATTTACATCATTCTTGATTAAAAATGTCATTTTCAGCGGGATTTTCGCTGAAGGAGGCAAGAAAATTTAGTAATTTAAACCCCCGTGGGCAATTAGTGAGAATGGCTGTTCTGAGGTGTTTATTAGCAGTTAATAGAATCGCGGAGCCGGCGGGCGGACTCCGCGCCAACCTGTTGCCGACGGAACGCCTTCCGCCCATCGCCGCGCTCCAGCTACCCGGAAACGACTCACCCGACTGCTCCACTTCTCACTTCCCCGGCTCCAGAACTAACTACTAGACCCATACTCACCAACTGATTTCCTTTTGCTCCCGATGCTCTGCGCAAGCGACGACAGCTTCGTTTTTGACATACACAAAATTAATTATACAAAAAACAAACGTAACTGGTTTTTAAGTTTTACGTTTTTTAGAAAATCAACTCAAAAATATAAAATCACTACGCAAATAAATCTTCAACCAGAAATCATAGTGGAAATCGAAATGAAGGAACGAAGGAGAAATGTGGAGTTTGTTTTGCGCGATCGGCGCGGGCGGCTAAGTTATCGAGAGTGTGGTAAGTACTGAAGGTAAGGGTGCAGGCGGGTGCCGCTGCCGCTGCCGACTACAGAGTGGCAGCAGGCCGACCGACCACGGGCCCCACCCCTAGCGCAGGCGCGCTGCCCGCCAGCTACGGCGCATGACCGACATCCTACCCAAAAGTGGAAAAGTGACTCCTCCAACGTAGATACACCATTATGTACTAAATAAATATTGTACTGTAATAGATGTTGGACCAAGTATATAAATATAATATTAGCTCAATTTATGATGTTATGCTCGATTTGTAAAACAGAATTCCGTAGAGCGTATGACTGAGACTTCGTGTCGTGATTCGTTCCTCGATCTCTTTACTTTCGTTTAATGGAAGGGGAACTAATATATTTATAAAAATAGACAGTTTCGTCCGCATGGAAATATTTATATTCTTCTTTTACTCTCTTTTATGGCCTTCAATTCTTCAATGACGGCGTTATATAGTTCTCTGATCCCGCTGAAGTAACTGTGCCTGAGGGAAGGTAGGTAGCCGGTTGGCAAAGGCTGAAACTTGGTAATAATGTCGAGATCAGCGCCGTGATACACTCTCATTTCGTACGTCAACGGGACGCCAAGGTCGAACGTGTAGTCCACGCTGTGCCCGCAACGCGGGGCTCCGTTAACGTTGTAGATGCTATCGTTTAGGAAAACTTGAACTACTCCGGCGCGCTGGTTGATTTTTTTAGCAATATTCCCTGCCACCTGCACTATTCGTGCAGTGAGAGGAGGTCCGCCCGATTCTGCGTAAGCGTAGGGGTACATTATGCCATGGCCGTTTCTCCTGATTGATAAATAAGCCTTCATATCTTTCTTGTATTTTAATAATGCGGTCTTAACGAACATCGTCTCGTTCTCTGAGACAGCCGCCACTCCAGGGAAGACGGCGGAATAGCCGTTAGTGACTTTCTCGCACGCACCCCATTGCGTTTCGAAGTTTCTAGATAAGTCTACACCAAAACTCAACCTGTCGTCTGCTACTTTTGTGTTCTTCCTCCACAGCGGACGATCCTGTAATTGACGAGTAATTAGCATGAATAGCACCGATGAATACTACCGACCTCAGATCGTCAATGATAATTCCTTTTTGTTTTTCGTGTCACCATAGATAGTCTCATAATTAATTTTAATTGTACCTAATATTAAACTCGAAATTATACAAAAAATTAGGAACTTGAATTATTTTTTATTCTAAGATATTCTACTTTTCCGTTTAAATATACGAAAGCTACATCTTCGACTTATCTGGCCTACGCGACTGTTGAAATCTTTACTTACATATCGACTATACTCCATCCCATCTGGGTTGGTGCAGGGCAGGATCACCCATTTTATCTTCTCGATCATGTCGTTATGCTCCTGGCAAGCCAGGAGCTGTTCTACGATGAACATGGCCAGTTCTACCGACTGCTGTCCTGCTTCCTGCCCAGCTTCCACCATTATCACCGGGGTCACCTCATCTTCTCTTCCAACTGGTGGACTGTGAAGGACTACCTGCAAAACTCTTTAACTAACGAAGGTGTATCACAAGTTTTAGGGCCCGTATCAATAATCAGAATCCGAACTCCATACGTAATATCCTATTGGGCCTATATATTTCATATGAACGGGCGTCAAATGTGATCTTGTAGGTTTATTATCTTATTATATATAGATCCAGTTTATTATACCGATATGGCTCATAGAGTCCGATACAGTTATACATGTATGAATTGGTTTTAAAACACAAATACGATAAGAAGACAAAAACAAAACCTCTTTGGTAGGAAATTATAGTAAAACGATTTTTTTTTATATTGATAGGGTTGTTAAAACCATGTTAAAAATGATGTCAAAATAAAATCATTTTACAATTTCACTTATCAAGCTTCGGAAAATACTGATAAAAAAACCGATGCCTCACTTGTTACTGCATTTAAGACGATTTTAATTTAACAAAAACTAGTGAAAGGGGGAAAGTTTGATCGAAAATTATGACGTTATAGTTCTGTAATTCAATAAAAACTTCATACTAAATTATCCGATCAAATCGTTTTGACATTTCAAAAAAGTTGCTGATTTTGACTAAAGAGGCATCATCCTTATTGTTGCAATAGATAATCTAAAACTACAGCTATGAAATATTTTTAAAATAAATAATTTTCTTACCTCGTAAAGGTGTCTACCGTCAAAAGTTGAACTTTCGTTAATAACATCAATGACGTCGCCACAAAATTGTTTCAACGCTGTAAAGTAGACTATCATCTGAAAGCAATTTATGCAACCCGATACTTTAAAAACCGGCCAATTGCGAGTCGGACTCTCGCACCAAGGGTTCCGTACAAACTTGCATGTAGGTATCATAAACTAGATTGAGGGACAAACTCAATTTTGCCCCTGGAAAACTACTGTCCCGATGCATCGACTTGCTACCAACAGCAAATAAGTTTATTGTGTATAAATTTACGGTTATCGGATTTCCCCTTTACTTATGCCAAATTTCATGATATTAGGTCAACAATAAGTAGTGGTTTCGTTTTACTTGAGATTGACAGACAGACAGACAAACATTACGGACAACAAAGGAACCGTTTTTTTTTTACTATATACGGAACCCTTAAAAATTTTAATCTGTGAAGTTAATTTGTCTCTGAGTGTATAAATAATAGTGTCTAAATTGTAATGTCTCACAGTGCTGGCGCCCACTGAAGCATTTTCTATGCAGGTCTCTTCATCCCTATCCTGAAGAGAATCTACCATCTCCTTGTAGCATGTTCTGAATGTTTTGCATCTGGCCGCATGTAAAAAACATATTTTATTAAATTGCTCTTTTAATCTCAGTAAAAAATAGGCCACAGCAAGTTCTTTTTTGTATTTTTTTTTATTTTTACCTCATATACTTAGTGGTAACTTTGGTGGGATCGTTCGAACCACAGTTTTACCAATAAAAATATTTTGAAAGTTAACGTTAAAGTTAAGTTTATTTTTTTACTAAAACATTATTTAAATCTTAAACTATAAAGACTTGTGTCTGCAAACTTTTAGAATAAACTAACATTTCACATAAGATATCTCACCCACAATCTGCAGCACTAACAAGACGTGTTTCGACTGAAAGTAATCAACAACTTTCATTAATGTTAAATACATTGCCCAGACACGTAACTCATGAATAAACACCGGTTTTACCTATAAAAATTAAACAAAATAACTTAAAATAAACTTTCATTTCGTATTATGTTAGCATTGAGCAATGCTAACAATAGAACTTATCCCATTACCCGCCGCGTTGTTTAAATCGCCCTCGCCATAAAATAAAACAATAAATTTAATGTGTTTTCCATTTATTTAGAACTTAGTATTGTTGTTGCGATCAAAAAAGAGCCATGAGAGTTTTCCCACAAAGTAGAAATTTCAATCAGAAAAGGGACCATAATTAACCATCTATTTTGGATTACCGAATTCCCTTTTGATTTGCACTGAAAATGTTATGAAACCTTCATAGAACTGTGGCATAACAACTTTCAGCAGTTGTTCTGGGAAGGTAAACTCAAAGTTTTCAGTCAGTTCCATGGTGTATGTGTAAGGGATCCCAATGAAGCCGTACGCGTAGTCTACACTGCCCCCTGCGGCTGCGTACCATTGTCCACTGCTCATAATCTGGAACCCATGCCCTCCAGCTCTCACAATAGAATCGGATACCATACTCGCGAGATTATGTAGCCTCTTCCAATTATCTGGCAATATATAATCAGTGAAACCCCAAGGGTACACCAGGTAGGGCCCGTAAGTGTGCAAGGACACGTACAGCTTGACCCGATCCTTATTATAGTACATGATGGCGGCGACTCTCTGCGTTTCTAATTCTGAGAATGCTTTTGGGCCAGCATAAACTTCCATATCGCAAGGATCCTTGGAGGTACCCTTGCCGCCCCACTCAAAGCCGTAGTTACGGTTTCCGTCGACTCCATAACAATCACTTCCTGGATACTGTGACCTGGTTTTTCTCCATAAGCGATTCTGTTGTGCAAAGAGTTAAATTAGAATGTACACTTTTGTATAGTTTCAAAGGTATGAAGAACATTATGTAGGTTTTTTCAGAGGTTGCTAGTATAGTTATCCATACTAATATTATAAATGTGAAAGTGTGTTTGTTTGTTTGTTTGTTTGTTTATCCTTCTTTCACGTCGAAACTGAGCGATGGATTGAAGTGATTTTTTGCATGGACATAGTTGAAGGGTTGGAGAGTAACATAGGCTACTTTTTATCCCGGGAAAATATCGCATTCCCACGGGACATACGTTAAACCTAGCCTTTGTTTGTGGTCTTGCGATGGATTGATATAATTATATTTTTTTATATATGGAGATAGTTGAAAGGCTGGCGAGTGAGATAGGCTACTTTTTACCACGGGTAAAATGTCTCATTCTCACGGGAAAATACGTTATAAATCTTCTAATATAACCAGTGAACGCATATAAGACATGGAAGCATTCCTGTCACTTTAAAATGACCCCACGAAAACTATAATGCGGTGGGTGGGGCTTGCAAACTGAGGGTCGAGCACGACTTTACGAAAGCTGCGTAACGTAAAGTCGAATAGTAAACGTTGTCGAGTTTGTATGACGTTTGGAACAGCGCCCGCCCTTGAGCGTATTTGGAACTAAAATTTAGTATGAGGTTTCTCGATCTCGATACGATAACCTTAACGTTACGCAGCTTTCGTAAAGTCGTGCTCGACCCTCTGTACCAGCGCGCCGATCAGTTAGATTGCGCGAGTCCGCAATGGCGGACGCTGTTTTGACAGTTTATTTTAATCATCAAAAATAAGATTTATGTTTTAAAATGCCTTCATGTGTGGTGAAGTTGTGCAAAAATCACACGGATCACTGTCCCAAGGCACCCAAGGGTAGTGGAATCACTTTTCACAAAGTACACCATTACTTTAAAAAATTCAAAAATCTTCTTGCTTACCACAAGGATGTCGTTATGCATAATGTAGCAGCTCATTTTACTAATTATTAAATTGCCTGTTGGACTATATATTTATTAAGATATGGATTTGGATTTCAGGCGAAAGCGAGTGGAAATTCGGAACGTTGTCCAAACCCAGGCTCGCGGGAAACTAAGTAATTCAAATGCCCGCCAAGGCATTTGAATTTGCCCGCCAACGCGTTAATTAGTCAGCCAGCCAATAGCG
Organism: Clepsis dumicolana; assembly: GCA_963691665.1. NCBI lineage: Eukaryota > Metazoa > Arthropoda > Insecta > Lepidoptera > Tortricidae > Clepsis > Clepsis dumicolana. Next base: position 7,288,776 of record OY829522.1, on the reverse strand, counting down.
CGAAGCGGTGATTGTCGGCCACACTGTTTCCACCTCCAAAAAGTAGTGGACTTAAGAAATTTGGCTCAGCTAGAAAATCTATTGCCAGCCTTGTTTTATAGCGTTGTGGGCCTGAGGCGTGGGTTGACTACCTATGTTATCATATTTATTAACCATATTCAAAATGTATACTGTTAGCTTTCTAAAAATTAATAGGATAATTGTATAACAGTTTATATTCAATTTAATGTAAGTACTCATTTTTTATTAATAAATATTAATAAATAAATACGATGTGTTGTCTTCGCTTCGTGCTGCTCGCCATATTTGAATGCTGGGGGACTGTGGCGGGAAAACGAAGAGAAGCGAGAGAGAAGGAAGCCGGCACGGTTTTTTTTTTGGGAAACGTTATATAGAAGCTTAAGGATTTTTCAGGGTGATAAAAACTTGTAATGCAATATTAGAAGGACGATAAATAAACAAATTATAATAGCAATACATGGTTCTATTGGATTTACGTAAGTAAAAGTAAAATCTTGCAATGCTCTAAATTTGCTAAATATAATAATATATAATATAATTATTAAGATAGTGTAAGAATATTTCCACATATGTCCACGCATCTGACCACATCTGACAGACGTTGACATCGCAGCAGACGCGCGAGCCAATAATGGCCGTAATCTGTCATGCCGAGAACCAATCACATTGGGCCAGTGCGCATTGCCGGACGCTGACAAACGCTACTGGCCTTCTGGTCAAATCTTTGAGTATTTATAAAATGGCGTAACTAGCAAAGCACATCCTAATAGCAACCTAGATTGGTGCGCATTAACGTAATTTTTGAATGCATGGATAGTTTAGTGTATGGTTACTTTGCTGCTGTCTGTGTACTTCATCTTTGTGCGAATTTTGGCTCTGCTAGTGAACGATACGTTGTATGGAAAGACTGCTTCCATGTCTTATATGCGTTCACTGAATATAACCCATAATCATTGTTGTATGTATATAGTTCCTCTAACCGACCATAGATGGCGCTACTGTCATGTTAAAACGTGTTAGCTTGCTTGCTTGCGTTTGTTTCCCTGCTTACATGCTTACTTGCTTGCTTGCTTACATGCTTGCTTGCATGCTTGCTTACATGCTTGCTTACATGCTTGCTAGCATGTTTGCTTGCATGCTTGCTTGCATATTTGCTTGCATGCATGCTTGCATGCTTGCTTGCATGATTGCTTACATGCGTGCTTGCGTGCTTGCTTGCATGCCTGCTTGCATGGTTGCTTGCACGCTTGCTTGCATGGTTGCTTACATACTTGCTTGCGTTCTTATGGCCTATCATGATGCATTAACTGTACGCTTGCATGCATGATTGGTTGCATGCTTGCTTACATGCTTGCTTGCATGCTTGCTTCCATGCTTACTTGCATGCTTGCTTGCATGCTTGCTTGCATGCTTGCTTACATACTTGCTTGCATGCTTGCTTACATACTTGATCGCGGGCTTGCATGTTTGTTTGAATGCTTGCTTGCTTCCATGCTTGCTTGCTGGTGCTGTTACATGCTTGCATGCTTGCTTGCATGCTTTGTTTGCATGCTTGCTTGCATGCTGATTGTTTCTTTGAAATGCTTATGGTTTACGCGAGCGAAGCCGCGGGTAAAAGCTAGTTATTATAATAAAATTATAAAAGCGAAAGTTTGTAAGGATAGATGAAAGGATCTTTGGATGTTTGTAACGCTTCACGCAAAAACTACTGAACGAAATTTGATGAAATTTCTCAGTAATATAGCTCAGCCTCAAGATAGCACATGGGCTACTTTTCTCGTAGGATAACTAGGTATAACCGAATCCTGCGTAGAAGGGGCGGGCAGCAGCTAGTTTGATTTAACTGAAAAGTGCCTTTGCGCTAAGATTTCGAATGATGAAGAAAGCCTTTCCGAGCTGGTGAGGTGAAAAGCTGCCCCCCCCCCCCTGCCCCCCCCCTTTCCCCCCCCTGAACCCTCCCCCTCGTTACGCCCAGGAACATGACAAAAATGCATTTAACGATCATACCGATTTTCCTGTCCGAGTGAACTCGTAGCCATCAGGGTTGACTAAGGGTAGGATGTACCAGTCGATGCCGTCCAACTCTCTCTTCTTAGCTGAAGGGCTTCTCACTAATCTGCGGATGATGTACATCGCCATAGCAGGCGCTGCCCATTCCCGTGCGTGGACACCTGAGAATTCATTAATTGTCCCATGATATTTATTTATTATATTGTGTAACAACTAAAGACAACAAGGAAGTCTTTCACCGTGCGCAAATAAAAAGCCAGCCAAGTGCGAGTCGGACTCACGCACCGAGGGTTCCGTACAAAGATTTTTGACGCTTTTCCCCAGCGTTTTTTTTTCTGGCCAGTGTTAGCAGAGCCCTGCTCCTAAGCAAAATGTACGCAGTATGAGGTCATTTTTAATTGGTCTGTGATATGTAACATATACAGACACACACAAAAAATTAAGATTTTCAGATTTTTCTGAGTGGTTGTGCTATAAGAGCTACTTTCATACCAAATTTCAAAGGACAACAACTGAAATACCCTTTAAGTTTTCACAGTACAGCCATTTGTATTTTTAACGACTGTATCTTTTGATTGGGTTGACTTAGAAGTGAGATTTTTTTAACAGCTTCAAGGGGCTGCAGGCTTGAGTACTTGCTATTAATTTCAGTATGCTACCTCGACGCGTTCCAGAGAAACAGGATCTTGACATACAGACAGACATACGGACAACAGGTAAGTGTTTCGTGTTCCTTTTTGAGCTATTTCTAACTTATGATTTCACAAAATGAAGTGGTATTTACCTGCGTCAATAAAAATTATGGGATTGTTACCACTCGGGTTAGTCGAGATCTTGACGAGGTACAACGTGCGACCTTCAAAGCTTTTTCCTATGTTCTGAACCGTCATTATCTTGGGAAATTTCTTTGCTAATTCATCTATGAATTCCAACATCTAGAAGAAAATAGAGTTAAATATCAATTTATAATATAGTGATTCTGTGATCATTTTTTATCAGTATTCGCTCAACATTGACAAAATTTGGGGCGACTACGCATCAAAAAATGCTGTTGCTAGATTAAAATGATGATCTGAAAGGAACATCTTTTTGTATTTTTTCTGAGTGTTTTTTATTTTTGCAGTTTTCAGCTTTTTTATAGTTGCAATTTTACATTGCACAGCTTTGAAATTTTATTTTACTGTACCTATCCTGCATTAATTTTTATTTTTTTTGACGATCTTTTTGTGAATTCCATATATTTCTGACATTTAAAATGTAATGCAATTTTCAATAAGAAATAAAGGAATGTGATCTGATCTAGTCCCATTAAAGTCTATTATTTTGTTTTAAATACTCACTGAATCAAGAATACACAGAAAACCAGAAAAAATATGACTAACCCCGGAGATCGAACCCGGATCCTTGACATGCCATGTCACGTGCCAATACCATTACACCACAGTTAGTATTATGTATTATTGTTTCAGTGAGTAATTAAGACGAATAATAGATTAAAATGAGTTGAAATTTATTAAATTGGTACAGAAAGCTGCGGAGGAAAATAACTCCTAGGGTTGTAGCGATAGTAACAAGAGGGTAAGTATTTTTCTTTACAGTATCTATAACTTTTGCAGGGGTGTTATTCTCTGTCGAAGTATCAAATTAGCTGTGATATACCTAGCATCGAAATTTTTCACTTCGACTCTGAAGCATCCATGAACGCGACGCTCATGTGTCACTCATAAAGTGTCACTCATGTAAGTACCTATTGACATTTTGTATTTAGCTGTTGAGCTAAAAGTGACAAAGCTGCTTGTAACGTTGACCATACATCAACCATACCTTGCAACTCGCATAGTTCAGTAACTTAAGTAAGTAAAGTAAGTTCCTAGTCGAAAGGGTAAGGTGTCGCTCGTATTTCATTTAACTAATCACATTTCTACGATACACACCTCATCATAGGGATGGTAGCCATAAATGTTGTAGTCCTCCTTTTTGGTTCTCTTTCCTTGCCTCGACGGGGTCTCAAAGGACCTAAACATAAATAAAATAAATTTATAAGCATCATGGGACAATTGACACCAATTGACCTAGTCCCAAACTACGAGTAAGCCAAGCCTGTACTATGGGTACTAGACAACGGATAAACATAGTTATATATTGCATTTCAAAGGAGTAGCGTGCTGGGACCATTGCGCCTGGAATAACGCGGGGCGGATTGTTTGACTGACTTTTGACTTTTTATTAGTATTGTTCTGTTTTACGTAACTGGTTCTATTGATAAATGCTACTTATATACATATTAATTTTCCAAGACTCAAGAACAAGCATTCATATTCATCTTACAAATATCTGTCCCGACCGGCGATCGAACCCACAGGCTCTCATTTATAGTAATAGGTGTTCTAATGGGTCCTGCTGAAAAACAGCGTTGCGGCTCGCCGCAACATTATGCTGAGTGGGGTCCATTTCACACTATTCGGCATTTCTTTAAATTTTAAATAAGTACCTAGTTATTAAATTTCTGGTTTTGTTTTATTTACTTTTTTTACTATTATTTCAAATGTACTGCTTTTTTGTGTGTGTGTCGAATTCGTCTGAATAAATGTCTCTCTCTCTCTCTCTCTCTAACCGCTATATAAGCTATACGGGCGTCTAGGAAAAAAAACAGATGTTTACTAACCAGCCATAGTTAAATTTGTATCGTACTGGCATCCTGTGTTTCCTAACAAAATCGTCTAGTAGCCTTCGCTTGTGCGGGGCCACCAGTACGTCCATGGTGCGGTTTAGCCCTCGACTCCTCTTGAAGATTTCAACACCATCACCATGTTGCAATTTTTTCAGTTCGTCTAAATGCTGCCCGCTTTGCGGATTGATCTTCATAAGCGTATAGCTGAAACCAGACCGGACATAATGCAAAAACGCTGTAAATTTAGTTAACACTTTCGCCGGCTGTAATTAAGCGGCTATAGCCGTTATAATAATAGAAATTGTACTGTGTCTGGTTTACCGCCGGCGAAAGCATTAAGTAGGGTGGTACTTACTTATGCTTATTTTAAACTGTACTTACTTGTCATATTTATTTATCTCGCATGCAGTTGGCCAACTGATTCGAAGGAGACCTAAAAATACAAAAAATACCCCATATTTTTTTTAAGTTTCAAGTTAATTTTTCTTACTTTGGAATGATAAAACTAACTAGTGATGACAGAAATTTTCTATAATCAAATTATTATGGCAAATATTATTTTAAAAATAAAATAAAACCAAATACTTACCGAACACGATTACAACCCACCTCGCCATTTCAAACCTGGCAATTAAACCACCAAATGAATTTAAATCAATTAACAAGTCCAATTAAAATCTTAGACGGCAACAGCACATACCTACATAATTGAATTATGAAAAGTGAAAATCACTTGAAAATAGCTCGAATAATTCCAAACACTGAAAATTAGTTAGGTAGTTATTAGGTAGGTACTTATTTAAGTTGGTGATGGCATCCATGCCTATTTCGTCAACGGCATCTGCTTCTGCATCTTCATATGAAGTTTTGTGCTCTAATGTAGCCATGTACTAAATTTTAGAGTGACATAAAGTAAAAAATAAAGAAGTATTATAAGATTTCAAACTAAACTATAAAATATTTTACCTCAGATCAATCTACTTAAGTAGCAAGACGGTGCACTGATGTTTCGAATACGTAAAAAAAAAACTTCTTAGTCATTACAAAATCTAATACTTAGTAAAATGTAACATTTGAAAGTTAATTTAATTTAGTACGAGTACATTCAAGTGAAAATTTGTGAAGATCTCAGGCAAGGACGATAAAACCAAGTGTTCTGCGAATGTTGAAACAATATCGCGTTCCTTTAAAATAGCAAGCCAGCTAGTTTTACTATAAAGAAGTTTGAGAGGCCCGAGTACGAATATTCGAATTCGTAACGTTGTTGAGAAATTCGTACACCCGAAGAGCGCCCGCCCGTGAGCGTATTTGGAACTAAAATTTAGTATGAGGTTTCTCGATTTCGATTCGAAAACTCATTCTCGGCCTACTGAGTCAGTAGTACTGACGCACCGGACTCCATGGTAGGCGCATGTTAGCCATATCTCAAGCTAAGCTATCCTGTATCGCTATAGTATAGACGTTGGATCTCTGGTTTTAGCTAAAGGAAATCCGTCTGACTACTCCTCGTTCGTTGTTATAAGTAAATAAATTATAAACCAAAACTTTATTGGGTAATATTTCCTAATAGGTACTGACTTCTAATTAGTTGAATTTAAAACATCCAATTATTTTCGTTGTTGAAAGGTTGCTGTATGCTTTGCAACTATTCGCCTACACCTTTGTCTTATAATGGCTTCATCAAGATGCCACCAGTTGCTTTGTTATGAATAATGCGAAGCGTAAGTAAATACCTAACACTGGTAAATAAAGATTGAACTTGAAATGAAACTAGAAATTCTAGGAGATTTCGTTTTTTTATATTTTGATTTAATTAAACTTTATTATGGCGGTCAATTAAAATCCGTAAATAATAAGTCCATGGTGTTTAATTTTGATGTCGACACAAAATCTTACAATTCCTATTCTAAAATTTACTAATCGATGCTACTGCATACTCCTAGGCACGTGGTTAGACTGCTTTAGCCAAACGTTTGACTAAATTCCCTTCTGATTTGTACGGAGAACGTAATAAAACCGTCGTAATATTGAGGAAGAACCTTTTTTAGCAGTTCCTCGGGGAAGGTGAACTCAAACTCTTTTGTCAGTTCCATGGTATAGGCGTAGGGGATCCCCATCATACCAAGCGCGTAATCGTCACTACCTCCTGCAGCCGGGTACCATTGTCCGGCGCTCATGATCTGGAACGCGTGACCTCCCGCTCTCACCACAGAGTCAGACACCATCCGCGCTAAGTTATGCAGCCTTAACCATTTTTCTGGCAAAATTTTATCCGTGAAACCCCAAGGGTATACCAAGTAATTCCCGTAGGAATGTAGGGACACGTAGAGTTTGATCCGTTGCCTATAGTCGCTCATGATCTTTGCTACTATTTGTATTTCTGGTTCTGAGAATGCTTTCGGCCCAGCGTAGATATCCGGGTCGCATGGATCTTTTGAGGTTCCTAGGCCGCCCCACTCAAAGCCATAGTTACGGTTCCCGTCGACTCCATAACAATCATCCGATGTGTGTTTTGATCTTGTTTTTCTCCATAAACGATTCTGAAAACAAATATCGTCTGAGTTGAATTGCCTTCCGTAACATGAACACACCGCATGTTCCGTAACATCGCTTAGATTGTACTTTTATGAAAAAATTTGGGTTAAGGTTCTCTTTTTCAATAAAATTAACTGGCGGGCTTAGAACTAGCATGAACACCAAAGTCTAGTAAATTAAGTAAGTATCAGTAGCTAAATGTCAATAATAATGATTCCCATATCATTTATAATTATGTTAAGAGATATCACAGCCATTACTTTAAGTGTACTCACAGATTTTTCAGTGCGTGAGAATTCGTAACCATCAGGGTTGACTACGGGTAGGATGTACCAGTCGACACCGTTGAGCTCTCTCTTTCGAGCATCAGTGTCTTTTATCAGCCTATTAATGAGGTACATCGCCATGGCAGGAGCTATCCATTCTCGAGCGTGGACACCTTTAAATTAAAAAAATCTGACCGTTCTGACCGTAGTCAATGAACGTAAGCTTGGTTGTCATCATCCTAAATGTTTTCGATTGATAATCATTGGTAATTTGTGATTTACCATCTAATATGCTGTTAGCAACTTTGAACTCTAACCAATGTTTCAATTGGCTGAGAAATTTTCTACTTAATCTAAAGACGTTGTAAAGAAACATGCAACATCGTCAAAATGTATCTAATTCTGGTCAGCAAAGTTGTTCTTCAAAAAATTTAAGCACCGTGACACACATGTATACATGTTATTTTACTTCTAAACAAAGAACATTTTGAGTTTATTGTCCAAATTTATTTTCCGTCTTTAATTGCTTTTCTTTTAGATTTTTCTTTTCTTGGACACTGCTTCGCTTTCGACCTCACTTTCTTAAAACATTGCATTGTTTACAATATTCTCGCTAAAAATTACTCAATACCTATACTTAGTTATTATTTCCAAACCTGCGTCGACGAAAATGACAGGATTACGATTTTTGGGGTTAGTCGAGATCTGGACGAGGTTCATTTTGCGGTTCTCGTAAGTATCTCCGACATACTTGATTGTGACGAGATCGGGTGATTTTTCAGCCAATAAATGAATTTGCGAAGTTATCTAGAAAATCCAAAAACATAGCTTTAACCTTCGAGCTTTATTGTTTGGAAGTTTTTCAGTGGCGCATAAAATAAGGTTACGCGATTCTTCTACAGTATTTGTAGTGTAGCAAAAGCCATCGAATCATCTGGCACGGAATTCCACTAAGTACTTAGCTGTTCGAACATAAAGGTAAAGGACATGTATGAAAATACTTCACATTTCCACGATACGCACATCATCGTAGGAGTTGAAGCCGTAGAGGCTGAACCCACGCCTCGCGCTGCTTTTTGGTATTGACTCGAAGTCTCTGGAAATATTCATTCGTTGTGGTAACGTACCTGAATGTTTTTTTCATCCGACCAAAAAAGAGGGGATATAGCTGTGTTTGACTGTTTATCTATATACCACCTTCTATAGACAGTAGAAAAGCCTTTCCCACGAGCCAAGCATACCTACATCAATCAGACAATATCATAAACATTTTGACAGGAGAAAGCTTTTCTCACTAACTATAACACGTTTTTATCAAATTTTGTTTAAAATTGGCTGATCTGTTGTGTTCTATCTTATAATTGGTCATGCTTCATATTTTTGCTGTATGGTTTTTATAATTTATTTGACAAATAAAGACTATTTTAAGAAACCGGTTTCGGTATTTTTGTATTTAATTAATCCTATCTACATTAAAAATAAACATTAATTTATTGCTGACGTAACGTCATCAAACGCATAATGGATAATGTAGTCTTCGCCTGCACAAAAAAAATACAGTTAAGTCTATGGTAAAGTAAACGTCAAGGTGTTAACGTCACCGCGACCGCGGACGGCTAACCTCAAAAAAAATTTAAATCACTAACACTAACTGAACTTGTTTGAAATGGAAGGCTACGAGTGTTTCGTCCCTTTATGTCCGAATAACAACAGGGATAATCCGGGTTTGTTATTCGTACCAATCCCAGAACGACGGCGAGAGGAATGGTGTCGTGAAGTGAAGCAAAAATACTTCAAGAACTATTTGCAGTTTTTTTGTGAAGATCATTTAAATGTTTAACAATAAAGTCTTGACCGTTGAGTACTCGAATAAATTAATAAATTAGATTGTATTTATTATTATAATATTGTTTTATTTTGCTTTAGCTCCTCTTATTTCAGCGATGTTGTGGTTGCTAGAATTCGCCATGAACTCCAGTAAGTATCATGACATTGTCCACTTGTGGCAAATTTCGAGAATCGGCTTTTTCGAAATTTGCCGTCCTTTTTGCCATTTTCAGTGCCGTTAGATGAAAAAATGCTGCTGGTTTTACTCTTTGTGCTTAAATAACAAATAAACAAACAAACTACAAGACGAAACAACTAAGTACGTCAATGTCAAGTTTGAGTTTGTGTTTGATATAGACTAGACAGACGTCAGTCGTTTTTTTTAATAAGCCGAAGGAATCATTGTCCATTAAGCGTTTGATGAGTCACAGAAAGGTCATTTGAAGGTTAAAACATTTCAACGAATATCTTAATAATGTAAGACTTTTTTTTTAATCTGATATACAGAAACAGAAAGCTTGTTTCTCGAAATGGTTTTGAGATTTCCATACATATATAAAAAGTTAGCATGGCTAATTATGATAGTGAAGTGCAGTGAATTTGGTTACTATTTTGAATAATGTCAAGTTGATACAAACCTTAACTCTCTATTTATTTATTTATTTATTTTATCTCTATATCTGAGTTTCAAGGTTATTTCATATCAAAAAGACATTATTGGTTTAATTAAAATTGCAGTAGTAATAAATATCAACGGTAATCTGACTCAACCTCGTATAATAAACTTTGATGAAATTGGAATAACCACTCTAGACCGCGAACCTAAAGTGGTTATTCCAGTTTCGTCTAAGTTTATATACGAAGTTTAGACAGTACCGTCGATATATTTCACAGTGGTACCTCGTCCCCCTTGAAAAGTGACGGAAAAATTGTAATGCATAGATAGGGCAAAGGCGCCTCCTGTCTGTCCGTTTTATAACAAATAAAAAACAAACCTGCCATAATTATATTTATACTCCACCGGCATCTTATGTCTGCTAACAAACTCTTCCACGAGCCATCGCATGTGCGGGGCCACCAGAACGTCCGTGGTGCGGTTTATGCCACGACTCCTCTTCAGAACCTCAACACCTTCAGGGTCATGCTGCAGCCTGGCTAATTTCTCCAGGTGGTGCTTGGTGTTCGGGATAATTCTCATAAGGGTATAGCTTAAATAAAATTCAAGCATTAAAATTTCCCGCGGCGAAAGGCCGTGGTAGGTAGCCTATTGGTTTGATATTATAGCCTCTCAAGCCGATGGTCGTGGGTTTGAGCCCCGGCCCGCATCGCTGAGTTTTTCGGAATTCATGTGCGAAATTATATTTGTATGAGCTTTTCGGTAAACTAAAATGACGTGAGGAAACCTGCACACTCCTTCGAAGCAATTAAATTTTGTGTGTGTAGTTCCCAATGCGCACTGAGCCCGCGTGAGAACTATAGCCTATCAAGCCCTCTCGTACTGACAGGAGGCCTATGCTCAGCAGTGGCACGAAAAAAAAATCTGGTGATGTGAAGAAACCCCGCCCTTGTTATGAATTTAACGTGCTTTACAGTATTTTACCGCATAGGTATATTTCTAGTTACGTATTAGCCTAAATGATTGATTAGTCTATATCGTTGGGTTAATGAAAACGTTCATGTATCGCTAGCCGGTATTTCGAGAAAAATCTGTAACACAATTTAGACCTAAAATACTTAAATCAAAACGCTGGAATACTTAGTCATTAAATTTTACGCTGCCAAACAGATTTTAGTACCAGTATTTGGATTTTTTTATATTGGAATTGGTACAAAAACGTACTTGTCATATTTGCTGTCCTCGCAACTAATTACCAAACAGAGTCCAAGGAGACCTAAAAAAAATGCTGCAATTAGCATAAGCTCAATCTCATAAGTTTATAAGTTGAATGTTGCTGAAATAAGTACAAACATCAGCATTCGTCATTGGCCATTAGTAAACCTTATATCTCAACGTGACAAGGTACACGAAGGGTGATTTAGGTGAGTTTGCTAGTCCACGAGCAAAACTGTTCGAGAGATAATTTTCTTTAGTAAGTATAGATAGATCAACATTTTGTTTTAATATCAACAGCAAAAATACTTAGACAATAATGAGAATTTCTTTCTTTTTGTAGATTGTACTAATATTTAAGTATTGTGTTTATAAATACAATTCTTACACACTTACTGAACACGATCGCAAACCACCTCGCCATCCCAAATTTGCTTATTAACAAGCCAAATGAATGAAAACCAATTAACAAGTCGAATTAATGGCTTGGGCGGTAACGACGAATGCATACCCCGTATGGTGAAAATAAGTGGAAATTGATCACTGATAAAAGACTTGACTTTCTCAGGTATGCACTCGAGTATGCACTCGTAATTCGAACTTTAGTTTACACCATACATAGGTTTTATACATACATGTATATTATATCTAAGAAACGATTGCTTTCTAAAATATTGCGAAACGTCATGTAACTCATTCTTCAACTGCAACTTTTGCCAACCTGTTTAAAATATTATATTCCAAGAAATTCTTAGTTAACTTGTTTTCCCTTTGCAATCCTTTTTATTACAAGTCCTTATTTAACTGATAATTATATAAGTGACATTTGTGTATAATATTAGTTGTCCACTTCCTAATTTTGCAAGTTAAATTTGACTCACTTCCAGTGGCGGTCGGATTGAGTTAAAATTTGGTACCTGTAGGCAAGTTGGATGACAATAAAGTACGGTTAACAAAAAATAAGGTCGGCAGACAAAAGCTTAACTAAAATACGTTTTTTTTTAACAAGAAACTTAAGTATTCTATTACTAAAAGTATTTTCTCGTATTTAATAATAAAAGATTTTGCACGCAATGTGGGTACCATCGCACACAATCAATTCGATTGACTTGAGCCTCGCTCTTAAAAATCAGGAATCAATTGTTCCATCAAAAATTAATTACTAAAACTTAGTTAACTTATACGGCCATAGACTAAAGTAGTTTTGCAGAGCTAGAGTAGGTAGCAAAGAGTGCAAGAGTCGTTGAACCTTAGGAAAACGAGACGTAGTTAAACTTAGGTGTCTGGGTTCTTGGACCCATTTTTTTCTTTTGTAAAAAAAACGCCATCATCAGCGAACTTGGTTTTGGTAATGTAAGAATCGACGTAGGTTAAATAAAATAAAATTGATAACGTGTTTTTCATTTATTTACTTGACATTGTTGTCGTCATCAGTTGCGAATCACTGTGTCATAAAAAACTCTCAAATTTGACTTCAAATTTAAAAACCTGAACCCTAATCCCAACTGATCGCGGCAACCGCGTTTGTCAGGCCTAAATTCGTTACGATTGGCCAAACTCTCTTTTTATTTGTGCGGAGAACGTAATGAAACCGTCGTAGAATTGAGGCAAAACAACGCGTAGAAGTTTGTCCGGGAAGGTGAACTCGTAGCCATCTGTCAACTCCATTGTATAGGAGTAAGGGACTCCCACAACACCGAACGCGAAGTCGTCACTGCCTCCTGCTGCCGGGTACCACTGTCCGGCGCTCATCACGGTGAACGGGCGGCCACCCGCTCTCGCCACAGAATCAGAAACCATACGCGCAAGATTATGCAACTTCTTCCAATCTCTCGGCAAAACATCGCCAGTGTAACCCCAAGGGTACACCAAGTACTGCCCATAAGAATGCAAGGACACGTACAGCTTTAGTCTTTGCTGGTTTTCCATCATGATGTTTCGGACTATTTGCGTTTCTATTTCTGAAAACGGTTTGGAGCCCGCGTAGGTTTCTGGGTCGCAAGGGTTGTTGGACACGCCACTGACGCCCCACTTGAAACCGTAGTTCCGATTTCCGTCGACTCCAAAGCAATTTTTTGGCGATCTTGATCTTGTTTTTCTCCATAAACGGTTCTGTAACACATTATGATACGATAATGAGCAATCACCAAAACTTCGCCTAAGTTCGCCTTTGTAGGTACATGAGTGCTGTCCTGTAAGTTGTTAATTTTCTGTTTTGTACAATAAATAATCTTACATTCATACATACATACTTTAAAATACTGTAACAGTGTAATTCGAAATTGTATGAAAAATTAAATCTTGTTTACGTATATTTTTGGCTTGCAAGTCTACTAATTCCCGTCCTAACTTACGGCGCTCAAACTTGGTCATTGACTGAAGCTCAAATGTCCAGGCTGAAGGTTTGTCAACGGGCAATGGAGCGCAGTATTTTAGGTGTACGTAAAACTGATCGCAACAGAAATACGGCAAAACTCGTATTGCAGACGTGAGTGCCAAGACCGCAAGGCTTAAATGGGACTGGGCTGGTCATGTTTGACGTATGCATCCGCAATGATGGGCCCAAATCCCCACCCATTGAGTTCCGCGGGATCGACATAGATGCAGAGGCGGACCGAAAAGGAGATGGCGGGATGCCTTTGAGACTTTGACACATTTAAAACGGATTGGCAGGAACATGCCGTTGACATAGACGAGTGGCGGAGGGAGGCCTTTTGGCCTTTGCTCAACAATGGGACACTTTACGAGTTTTAGGCTAGGAAAAAAGTCTACTAATCATGTAGTAGTGAGTAGTGTGTTAGTAACTAGCTATGTAAGTGTGAAATCAAAGGTCTTTTTCAGTTTTTACTCACCGATCCTCCAGATCGTGAAAACTCGTAGCCATCAGGGTTGACAACGGGTAAGATGTACCAGTCGACGCCGTTGAGCTCCCTCTGCCGCGCCTTCGGGTCGTTCGTCAGTCTGTGGATGAGGTACATCGCCATGGCGGGTGCTACCCATTCTCGGGCATGGATACCTTAGGGACAAGGGAATATTAAAAAACTATGTAAAATTAAAGATGATAATCATTATCACCGGATTTCGTTTTACGTCCCACTGTTGGGCACAGGCCTCCTCTCAGACTAAGGGGGCTTGCGCTAGTTAGCTAGTTCTTATACGGGCCCAGCGCGGATTGTGGATTTCACACACACTATTGAATTGCTTCGCAGGAGTGTGCGATTCATTTTCATAATTTATTGATGTAATGCTTGTTACCTACGGTTTCTGAATGAATACATTACAGAGGACTTATGTGTGTCGATATCGTAATATATATCGTATCTTAACAACTAGGGATCCTTGCTTACACTTCGACTCGGTGGGATCTTTTGAGCATTTCCCCCTCCTTGGCACTGATCTGATAAGTATGTTAAACTTGTTACTATGTAAGCCACTTACCTGCATCTATAAAAATAGCTGGATTTCGACCCTTCGGGTTGGTGGAGATCTTGACGAGTTGCATTTTGCGGCCGTTGTAGCTTTGGCCGACATTCTGAACCGTCACCAGGTCGGGTGCTCTCGTGGACAGTTCATTTATATAATTTGTTATCTAGAAAAACAGGTTTTTGATACAACTTACTTAATGTTACTTAAATACTTTTTAATATAATGATATTGACATTGATAGCGCTTCCCCGCTCGGTCGACTAGAGTCTAGCTTTACAAAAGCAAACCTTTTTAAAATCAAAATTAGAAGCAATTGATGAAATGTGGGTAGTGGCCAGAGGGCGAATCAAATTGTAGCGGTCATATATTATACCTAGGTACTTTGTTCAACAAGTGCCATCTTCTTATTACGATGGCTTCTTTATAACACTGTTCTTTTTGTACTGTGTATTTTTAAGGTTCTGTACCTCAGAAGAACAAAAAAAATTGAACCCATATAGTATCACTTCATTGTCCGTCTGTCTGTCTGTCCTGTCTGTCAATAGCAATTTAATCAAAATTTTACTTGATTCTTTCCATCGACCTAGAATCATGAAATTTGGCACAATAGCCAGGTTCTCGTACTTGGTATTTTTTTTGGGTAGGCACTACTTAATTCATAATACGTACAGCATCAAAGGAATTAAATCCGTAAAGGTTGAAGCCTCGCATCATTCTTCTTCTGGGCACACGCTCCACAGACTCAAAAGCTCTGAAAACATATATTTTATTATTATTTTACAAAAGATTTTTATCACCAGACACATTAAGTAGCTAATATTATTTTTGTGTTTGTTTTTTTGAGAAAATCGAATAAAAAATACGAAAACTAAATAAATTATTATACTTCTTCCAAGAAACCTACATAATTTGACTTTTCCAGTACCTAAACGAAATCAAGTGTCTTTTATGTAAAAATGTCTTTCTAGAGTTTTTTATTACAAAAATCAAGCATTGTTACCAATTATTTTGAGAACTCTCTTATATTAGGTACATATGTCAAGAGGATCTGTTATACTACTAGGTAGGTACGTAAAATACATATTTTTATAACAACTGAAGATCGAGAACAAGCCAATTCTAACGTAAGAATGAGTAAGTACCATAATTATTGATTTCGTGTACTTGACTTTTGTTTCTCTAAATTTAATAATAACCATCATCTTATTTCAATCTTAGTGCTATTTTTAGTGCTGCTATTTCCATTTTATAAGTTTCGTTTTCAATTTATTATGTATACCTCGGTAATTCACTTAGGTGGTAGCCGATTTCCTATTTTAAAGTGTTGTATTGCTCGGGGATATTAATTAAACATTATTCTGTTTCACTTTCCAAAAGGTTCAATTTTCATTTCACTTTACTCGATTTTTTAATATTACTGATAAACAGGTATGTACTTACAAGAGATCCATATTTCAAAAATCATCAAAATCTGTGAATATTTGGAGGTGGCAAACATTTTTTGAAAATAATACCAAATAAGTCATTATCGATTTATGTATGTTTATGCGTTGTCTAGTATAGTATAGGTCAATTGGTGTCAATTGTGTCCCATGATAAAAAATATTTATTTAATTTATATATTTTTTTGTGTATTTCTTTTAGCATAGTTGCTATGACTAACCAGCGAATTTATTCTATCAACTTGAAATTTTGAATAATGTATATTTTTTTAACCAAGTAGGTAGGTATGGTGGTAAGCTAAGTCTGGAAAAATTACATGTTTTTTATTGTAATAAATTGAAACTACCCATTAAACATATTGCATACCTGCCATAGTTATATTTATATTGTACCGGCATCCCATTTTTTGCCACCAATTCTTTTAGGAACACGCTTTTGTTCGGTGACACCAGAACATCAGTGGTGTCGTTCAACCCATGGCTTCTCTTCAGGATCTCCACACCTTCAGGGTCGTCGTGTAGTCTAGCCAATTCTTCTAAATGCTGCTTGTTGTGTGGTACTATCCTCATAAGAGTGTAGCTGTAAGATAAAACAAAGCATAATAAAAGTTCAATCTACTTTTGGCGTAGTCGGGTATACTGTTCGACTACCAGACAGTATACGACTATACGACCACTCTACACACACAGCCATATGGCAATATGGGTGAAGTGATCGATGATGAACCTCCGAAACACACTAGGTA
The DNA here is from genome assembly GCA_963691665.1 of Clepsis dumicolana. NCBI lineage: Eukaryota > Metazoa > Arthropoda > Insecta > Lepidoptera > Tortricidae > Clepsis > Clepsis dumicolana. Next base: position 7,272,001 of record OY829522.1, on the reverse strand, counting down.
CTACAGATCTTATTCAAACATTTGGACTTCAAAATATTCATTGTTTATTAGAAAATGTAAAGTTTTATTACACACTAGGACAACACTGTAGTAGGATAGTTCAAGCAGAATGATTTTTTTTTAAATATCCCCTTCATTGGCTATAATTTTTTACACGAGGTATATGATTTCATAAACTTACTTATCATATTTACTGTCCCCGCAACCAATTGGCCAGCACAGTCCGAGAAGACCTAAAAATAAATAACAATTAAATTGAGCATTCTTTAAATAAAAGCCAACTTCCAAATAAAGTTTAGAGAGTTTGGAGAGAATATGGTGAGGCAGTACATGTTCCTACTTTTAAAAGTACTGAGCAAATGGCGACACAAAGTTCACGTCAACGTGTTTCTGATGCAGGGACCTATGTAATGACAAATTTCTATGTTCAACCTTCAACGTAGACTTATGTCAAACTAGAAATAGCGGGTTTAATTTGAACTATAAAATTCATGGATGACCCCAAGTAGACAAGACATGTTTCATTGATGCGTTTCTACCACATGACACACCCGTGTGGCTTACACGTGACAAGGTTAGTTCAAACATGTTCAAAACTATCAGTAAACTTTCTCCAGAAAGCACTTAGCATAGACAAAACATTCCCCTTTGCCAAAAAAAAAATGCCAATTTTTTGCAAGTGAATACGTATTTTTGGCATTTGTATGGGTTTTGATTTGAGTTTGTAGAAAGGTAACAAATTTAAACATGAAATTCAACATACAATGACAACATGACAATTTTAACATGAGCCTGCATACATGTGTGCCTCGTACCCCTCGAAAAGTAGCAAAAAAAAAAAATGTAGAGCAAAGATATGCTAAAGGCTGCCTCCATCTCTCTCCTCTGAGCCAGAAAGTAACCCTTCTTCTTCAGCGCATTTGCGCCCACCGTTGGGCAAACGCCTCTCCAATTTTTCTCCACTCGGCCCGGTTTGCTGTGGATCTCGCCCAGATCGAGCCAGCGGTCGAGCTGATGTCATCCGACCACCTTGCTGGGGGAAAGTAACCCTACTTGACCGATATTACTGTCCAAGTTTTTCTCTAAAATCAGATCAAAAACTTTACGATCTTTGAAGAGCTCTTCCCATATCCTTTCTGCTACTGGTACCCTAAAACAACGCAAAATTGGCGACCGGCATCGCCGGCTAAGAACCGGGGTAGTAACATTTAAAGGGCTTCCATTAAACGTAGGGATATTTGTGCCGTAGCCGGGACAGATTGTTTGTGGCAAACGAGTTTTTAATTTGTGGCGACATTCATCGTGTTTGCCTGGCTTCACGTAATTGAACAGCACTGCCGTAAGGTAAATAAAGCAGAGGGTTAGGTTTGTAATTGGTTGGCGGAGCGCGGGCGACGCGTTCGACTTGGCTTTAAGAAAGAGAGAGTAGAAAGATACTTTGTTTTTTAATCAATTGTCTTATGTTCCCTCTTTGTTTAGAAACGTTATAAATTACTTTTTATTTTATCTTACCAAATAAAGTTTCAATACCTATACCCACTGTCTCAACAGATGCTCTAAGGCATTTTTTCCTAAATAAAAGTATTGCGTAAATCTATATTCATATTAGTGTACATACTACAAAACAGTTGTGAAGTTTTAAATCAAGTAGTAGCTTTTATAAGAGTGTACTTTTTGCTGCTTTGAGTTAGGCGTAAATGACATAACTTATGGTTGCACTTCAGCATATAAATGGACAGCGTGTATGTTCTAGGTTTGTTAACCCAACGTTATATATATCCCATACAATAACTAGTTCTCGAATCATAAAGACAAGGGAAAGAATGCAGGTACAGTACGATTACTATTACTCTTAAGTTTACCACTGACAGATGATTTGCCTTCATTTTATTTTCAAATTTAACGTCGCACAAACAAAATCTTGGGGCACGGCAGTGCCCTCAACAAGTCGAGCGAAACAAATAGGCACATACCATCTTTTTCTCGAAGCCATTCAGGTTTTTTTCAATATGTTTATTACAAATTTTGTAACAAGTTGACAGATTTTGTAATAAGTATTTTATTTGTACGACTTTCAATTTGAAAATGAAATGAAAGCACACTATCTGTCAGTGGTAAACTTAGAGTAATCGTACTGTAACAACCAAGTAAGTAAACCGCCTCAATCGGAACCTCTTCCTTTTTTGAAGTCATTAAAAATTTAATTTATATGGGTTTACCCACTGTTTCTACTGCGCTGGGAACACTGTGGCTCAGCCCAAGCTCTTTTACAGCCAACGCAATCTAGATGCGGCTTCATTCTGGACCAATTCCGTGATTGATGTTACAACTCCCTTTGATCGGCCGTCAGACGGATCCCTGATTATTTAATTATAATATCGAAATGTTGTCGATAAATTTAATATTAGTTCTCAGAGAGCGGTTTAAACGCTGTAAGTGATTTCAAGTATTACAGGAACTAAAAATGTAGGTAATGTGTTTATATTCTTCTACAACGCTATGCGATAAACATCTACACCCTTTAAGGATAAGAAAGAGTGTTAATAAGTGATACAAGATTAGACTAATTCAAAAGAGTCCCTTTTCTGTGGTCTTAATATATCTTCGATCAATAATTACAAGTAGGTAGATGTCGGGTCAGAGCTTGGAAAACGGCTCACTTGTGGTGTGAGCTCTTATTTATTGCAGTCAAAATTGCACGTCATAGTAACAGCTGAAGGATTATCACCATCATCATCAGCCTATTTACGTCCCACTGCTGGGCACAGGCCTCCTCTCAGTATGAGAGGGCTTGGGCTATAGTTCCCACGCGGGCCAAGTGCGGATTGGGAACTTCACACACACCATTGAATAGCTTCGCAGGAGTGTGCAGGTTTCCTCACGATGTTTTCCTTCACCGAAAAGCTCATGGTAAATTACAAATGTATGTAATTTCGCACATAAATTCCGAAAATCTCAGAGGTGCGAGCCGGGGTTTGAACCCACGACCCTCTGCTTGAGAGGCGATAGGTCAAACCACTAGGCTATCACGGCTCATCATCATCATGTCAGCCGAAAGACGTCCACTGCACTGGATTGTATTAAATCAAAATTATATTAGAACAAACTGACACTAGAACGGTGCCATATTTTTACTTTAAGCCCCATTGGCTCATCTGAAGGTTCACCCTGTATACATATTTACGTTTTGTCTATACCCAAGGACACACAAACACAACAAAGCATAATTACCTGTTACCTCTTTAGTTCCAATAATATTTCGAAAGTCGCAATGAATTTTCATTTTCCATGGCGTATGATGAAATAATGGGGGGAAGCATTGCAATGTTCACATTATTGTCATCATAATCGTGGATTGAATCGTCATTGCTAGGTAATGATCGTAATACCGTCGTATGTGCAGTTAAGCACCGGCCCTCATTAAATGCGATAATTATTTTAATTGTACTGCCTTATTTATGAGTTATGAGTTTATGCCCTGCGACAGAAACTCATAATTTACGATAACTTGAAGTACCTATTTTCACTAAGTGTTTTTTTCTGAATTTCTTACATTTTCATGGGTTACATTAGGTAGGTACAGTCGAGTTCTCCAATATCTGTACAGCCAACGGTTCATAAATATCTAAACACGGACCTTATGTAACTGGCAATAAGGTCTGTGTATAGATATTTTTAAACTGTTGACTGTATAGATATTGGAGAACTCGACTGTAGCTAAGTAAAATATCCGCGTGAGAAATACGAATGATCAATTAAAATAACCTTGATGTTGAACCATATTGTTAACATACTGTTTAAATTCTTTTGGGAAGGTAAAGCCAGTAATCTCCGGTGTAGTTGATTCATTTCAATTATGGACATACCTTGCTTTATCGCTTTTTTAACCGACTTCAAAAAAAAGGAGGAGGTTCTACGTTCCACTGTATGTATTTTTTTTTATGTATGTACATCGATTACTCCGTCAACTGTAGACCGATTTTCAATTAATTTTTTTATTTGAAAGGGTATACTTCTGAGGTGGTCCCATTGTCACCAAGTCATGATCTGATGATGGGATCCCAGGGAAATCGAGGGCAACCCTCAAATTTTACAGCCACGTACTACGTATGTGTTTCATATATTTTCTAAGGCTATTCAAGTATTTGAGTCCGGTAGTCATCATCTTATGTTTATGAGCTGATGATGGAAGGTACAACTCCTTAACGGTTAGGAGTTGGAGGATAATTCTGAAAATGTTAAATCAACATGAAATTGTGAAATAAAAATCTTTTAAGAAAAAACTAAAACCGCCTTCAAAAAAAAAACCTTAGAAAAAAAAACGTAAAATAATCCTCTAAAATAATGACAAATAAATGAAATAAAACAAAATGCGTTTATTTCGGACAACAGAAACTAAAGCCTAAAGTTTTATCGCCTAGCACTAAGCAGCAGAAATATGAAGTCGGTGCTTCATTCAAAGAATATTCCGCTCGCACTGCACCGACTTCATATTTCTGCTGCTTAGTGCTAGGCTATAAAACTTTAGGTACCTACAGTTTTGGCGTGATTCTCCCTGAGACCTACAATAGCCGCCTACCGCTTCTAATGACTTATTGAAAATTATTCCCCATCAACTTACGAGTACCGTTGAATTCTAATCCAGACTCCTGTGTACTATGAAATGCTATTACTAAAGAATAAATTGCACTCTACGAAAAGTTTATTATTACTTTCAAATTAATTAATTCATGATAATTACAACCAATTCAGTGGAAACACTTGATAGAAAATCGAGTCGCAAGATTTCACTCACTGATAGGTACAAAATGTAAACAGCGAGAGTCATTTCTTCGAGTTCTTCGAAGTTCTTCCAAGTCTGTTCGCAGTGAAAGCAGGATGTTATTGGTGTAAACACCCTGACTCAATGTGGTTGGATAATCAGAAAACATAAACACACGCTAACCCATAGTTAGTTAGTGTTGCTTATCACACTGACTCTACTTCTTTTCTGGGCTAAAAAATTGTATACAGACGGTATTTAGGTGCAATCTTGACACATTTAATGGATTTAACGTGGTCTTCCAAACAGATTTAGTTATAAAGTAAGATTTTATGAAAATCACTAAAATTATTATAAAATAAAATCCCCAGCCACGTCTGTCAGTCTGTTAAGTTGACTAGTTAAGTCACTCATTAAGAGAACTTTGTTAGTACTGTAGGTATAGTTACTCAAATAAATAGGCAATTAATTGATACATTTGCACGTAAAGTTTAAATTTTTTTAAAGTCCAGCAAAACAATAATTACAGATTGGTGTTCCACCGATAGTTGATACCTGTCTGCCTTTTGATTTGTTGACTTATCGAGTTTGCTATTATTTATTTTAGTGCCTAATTTATTTATACTGTACTGCTTTGATTATCTCAATATGATTACCGGGAGAAAATCCTTTTTTCGTACCCATTTTTTTTAAATTTCGCGAAGAAAAAAAACTTTGTTTAATTATCTTTTAACTGCGCCTAATTAATTAAACATCAAACCTATAAATCCACACTCACCAATCACGATCGCGAGCCACCTTGCCATCACAAATTTACCAATTAAACCGCCGAATGCACGTAAATCGATTTAAAATCGAATTCACCGTTTATTGATCACGTGCGCGGGAGTGGCGTGCGGCGCGCGCGCGATACCGGTGCGGACTGCGCCTGCGCACGCAACCGGCCCAAACAACCGTAAGGAACGAACGAGGACGGTTGTCGGATCTCTCGGATCAGATTATCGATAGACGAGCCCACGACGAGCCTATTGCCTATATCCCAATTGAGAATCAGATTATTATTTTTTAAGCGTAAACAGTGGGGCCGATGGGTCCCGAGCGATGCCCGAAGGAGTACAGGTAGATCCAAAAGGAGAATGGGGGATGAACTGAACGCACTTACCATGAACATGTTCTCAAACGGGAGTAGATACTAATGTTGCGCAGACCGGACTCAGTCTACCCACATTCTGCGACTGCGCGCACTGTCACTACTATCGGTCGCGCAGTCGCCGCGCAAAAATGCGGGTAGACAGAGCCTGGTCGTCGAAATATCGGGAGCTCATCAAACCTATAAGGTAATCGCGGTCAATATCCCGTTTTCATTATGTCTAGCATTTCGTATTATTCCAATGAAAAGGTTAGAAATTTTAAAACAAAAATATTGAGAAGCATAGGTAATCATGTGATCATCAACTACTTGATACTGTTATAAATAAGCTGCAGGGAATAGTAATCCATTAAGTTCAGTCGTGGTCGTAACAGAGTGCGGCTACTTTTCTCCGAAGTAGCTTGACTCTACCTCAAAAATACAGCAAGTACCTAAAGTTACATGATAAGCGGAACGCAGCTCGGTGCAACGTGTTAAAATGCGTACCAAATCATTTAATTAAACCGAAGAAATCGAAATTACATTTTTACGGTTTTTGTTTACCATGTTTTGGTAATTACCATGCATTTTTTATAGCCACGCACTTTTATGGACTTCCTACGGTTAAATGAGACATTCATTTATTGATATCGATTTACAGATAACGATTAACGGTAACTGTACTTGTATCATTTAAGTTAATGTTGACATTGATAAATTTGCTGACAGGAATATCTAGATCAAAGGATTCCGTTGCCATATTTATCATAGTTAAAAAATGCGAATATAGTGGTCAAGCTTTTTATATGTTCAAGAAAGGCACTTACTTAACATTAAAAGTCTCTAGTGCATGTCCCCGCGACATTAACATTAGCATTTAGGTCAAACGTGATAAAAAATCCTTACTCATGGTTGAAAAAGTCATGACTCAGAGATTAAGACGCTCAACATATGCTCTTCAAAATTAGAAACGAATAATGTATTTTATTTAAAGAAATGTAAATTTAACGGCTCATCTCAAGCTAAATGTATCTCGAGCTGAGAATAAGCCTCCCAGAGCCATCATCGAAACTTCTCTGGGTCAATGTCATTTGACATTAAGTCGCGGAAGATTTCGTCTTTGTCTGAATGTAGTCCTCCTGAGTCACTGGTAATCACCTACTTTCTTGTCGCTTAGGGTCGCGCAACACATTACACGAGTTTTCACTCTTATTTTTATTCTGAATTAAGCGCAATTTGAGTAAATTCACATTATTTTCTTCTATGTAAAAAATATTGCGCTTTTTGTGCGGTTAGAAGGATCATCAGTCACCTTTATTCGATTATGAATATCAAATAATCAACTAAGCTGAGGTGTCGTCAAGCACATCTAATATGTCACCATAGATGCAAGTACAATTGACTCACTTTACTTAAGATCCTGTGTCCACTAGATAAGGCGCCTTCTCGTATCATTTCGCTTCAAGGCTTTCCGATTTTCTTCGCCTGGTCTATAACGTCTATAACCATGCGCCGCCAAATTTGTTTGCGAAATATAACACAGGATTGAACAACATAGGTTGAAAGTGTAGCATACAATGTTGCATTGCTATCGTGTTGCTCAGACAAATGATAATTTTAATTCAATACAAGAGAGCGGTAAAACCATACCTACACGAAAACGACAAAAAACGGACTAATGTAATCTAAAAAACTAATCAATTATGACACATCGACGTAACATAAAGCACCGTTTCTAGACAATCGGGTCTCAATCGGGTTTTGTGAACCAGTATCATTGATGAAAGTGAACACGTGACATCGACGCCTACGCTGAGGAGCCAACGACTGCTAGGCTAGCATTATTAACAATAAGCCAATATATGCATAAACAAGGTATAGATTATTATAGATGTCATTAAAAAGCATATTAAAAAAAGAAGTGTTCCAAAAACTAAGCATTGTGGACAAGTGTAGTTGATTCACCGAAATGCCTACATACTTAGGATACCTTGATTGATTATGCGTATTTTTCGGAAGTTCTTTTCTACTATTGTCTTTATAAACAACTTTCCCCAAACCCTAAACTAAGTACTAACTAACCCTAATTTTAACGGACCCTAAGTCGGTAACATTGCGCCTAGGTACGCAGTAACGGGCCGGTGATAGGCTCAATCAAAACTGTTTTACCTTTTTGTGCAAAAAAATATTACTCGCCTTTTGGAGCAGTCGGGTAAAAAGAGGAATGAACTGTACTGCTATATGCTCTCAAATTGCCGGCCTATTTCGGCCGGATGATTTATCAGATGATTTAAGAAAATTTATAGCAAATCAGTGTGATTGAGCAAAAGTCTACGAAAAACTTGACATTAACTGTAATTAAATTATTTTTTGTCAACAACCAGTGATGCTTTTCATAATGTCAGCCTGTGATTACTTACGTTTTTTTACTCAATGCTGAATATAAAAAACAGATTCCGACGAATATAGAACCTCCTCCTTTTATGAAATCGATTAAAAATTGGAACATCACGGATTAGTTAAACGTTTTTGTTATTAGACAAATAGTAAACAGATGAAGATATAAATTGCGATATAAAAACTTAATCAAACGTACCGTAATATTCCCATATGTAATTCCGGCCACAGCTGATCGTTCGTCTGTTTTCATTCTTTTATAGGTCGCTCCATAAGAGCCTGCAACCAAATTTTAGCGTTTATCAACAGAAACCAAATATAATTTTATTATGACCAGACAGGTACGTACTTTGAGCACACATTGGACTCACCCATCACTTTAATCTCGGTCACGTGTGACACGACCCTATTGAACTATAAATGCATTTCCCGAACGAGTTCTAATTCCCAAATCGAAGTTACAGACTCCCAGTCAATAGACAGCACAGATCTATTGAACACAATCTTTTCATCACCTTTGTCACCTTCCGACACAACTTTATAACCAGGATAGCTCACGTGTGAACACAATAAACTCATTTGAAGTCCTCTGAACGGTACCTTCACTTTCTTTAGTCGTTGTGTATGCACGGCCAGTTCCCGCGACAACAACAATGACACACTTTACCGAATTCTGCACTGTGATACGTTGATATACAAATTTGATCATACATTGATTGTTACGTACTTAATAATACGTCGTTATCGTTGTTAATGATAACTGCTTGTACAAACAATGCTAAATTGACGACCGGATGGCCTAGTGGTTAGCGACCCTGACTATGAAGCTTGAGGTCCCGGGTTCGAATCCCGGTCGGGGCAGATGTTTGTATGATGAATACGAATGTTTGTTCTCGGGTCTTGGATGTTTAATATGTATGTAAGTATGTATTTATCTATATAAGTATGTTTATCCGTTGTCTAGTACCCATAGTACAGACTTTGCCTAGTTTGGGACTAGGTCAATTGGTGTCAATTTGTCCCATGATATGCAATACAATACAATACAATACAATAACTCTTTATTGAACACCACATAACAGGCAAAACAAGAAATAAGGCACAAAGAAAATACAAGATAACAATGTGCGGCCTTATCGCTACAGAGCGATCTCTACCAGGCAACCATAATGGAATAAAGTTTAGAACAGATTAAAGCAGGTATATGACAGGTAGGTAGGTAGGTAGGTGATATTTATTTATTTAAATACACACGATGGATGTCGGTGGTGTTTTTGCTATAAAAATACCAGTGTTTGAGAGAAAGTGTCATTACAGATGTTTCGTTTATTTTACTAATCGGTTTTCCTTCATACCTACCACCACTCAATCTTCAATAGTAACATTTTGTTTTAAATCAACATATTTTTTTTAACACTTAATTTTAAGACTTCATGTTTTCATATTATAGTTAAATGCCTTACTGTTCTATAAAAAAATGTAATCATCTTGCACAACAACTTCAAAAGGTGACCTCACTTTAACGATCATAATTATTTTGAACTGCTTTATAGAGTCATCAATTACTGACGGTTTCGATTAATTACAGATTAAAGATGTATTTTTATTTCTTCTGGCGGCTGACATTCTACATCTCTTGGTAAACAAAAATGATTCTTGCATTTGTTCGAAGGACAGATTTTTTTAAATACAGCAGGTATTTAACTACTTAGCAGCAGTAAAAATGATCCATACAACACATACACTCTTGTCGGAATGATTCAATGACTTGATTATCTCGAAAGAAATAACTTAAAACTTGGAAAAAATTAAAAATCCTCGACATTTTCATTTCGAAATTCAATATCCTAAAAACCGCTTTTGAGATCAAAAGCAATTTTAAAAACTTGACATAGCACTACCTCGATTGAGCCAGGTTTCGATAAAAAAACCGGCCAAGTGCGAGTTGGACTCGCGTGCGAGGGTTCCGTCGAAAGATTTTAACGCTTTTCCCCAGTTTTTTAAAAAGTCCAGTGTTAGCAGAACCCTGCTCCTAAGCAAAATGTACGCAGTGTGGGGTCAACTTATATTGGTCTGTGAAATCTACAGAATTTTAAGATTTTTAGACTTTTTGGAGTGGTTGTGCTATAAGAGCTACCTTCATACCAAATTTCAAGTTTCTAGGACAGCTGGAAGTACCCTGTAGGTTTTCCGATTTCGGCAATTTGTATGGAAATAGATTTTTTAATGACTGTATCTTTTGATTGCGTCGACTTAGAAGGTTGATTTTTTCACGGCTTTAAGGGACCGCAAGCTTGAGTATTTGATATTAATTTCAGCATGCTACCTCCACGCGTTCCAGAGAAAAAGGGTCTTGACAGACAGACAGACAGACGGACAACATAGTGATCCTATAAGGGTTCCGTTTTTTCCTTTTGAGGTACGGAACCCTAAAAAGTGTCCAAATCGGTCCAACCGTTTACAAGCTAATGGTGCCACGGAAAGACTCACAGACACACATGTTAAACTTATAACGCCCGTCAGCTTTGCATCGGGGCCTTGTACCTGAACTGACTAATTACTGCTTGCTTATACTGGCGAAAATCGTTTAAATCAAAGCAATAACAATATTATTTAAAAAATGTTTTATTTAACATCGTTTGCACGGGTGTTTTTATGAATATTCGTGAAAACTACATCGATGACCCTCTTCCAGATTTCCGTTAGCACGTTGTCCGAAACCCTTTCGTCGGAATTTTCAGCTCTCAGATTGTCCTCATATGGCTGCATTACGAACTCCATAGCGTATGGGACGCCATATATCTAGAATATAATAAATAAAATAATTTTATTTTTGTATAAGAAACATTGGATATTTAAAATACACGAAGGACAAGGTGGAATTACGCGATATGTAAGACTAGATGGTACTGGCAGGCACCTGAGCAATCACTTTTGAAATAAACAAAATAAAACAGGAATTTGTGGATATTAAGAATAGAATTGAGGTTAAGTTAAGTTATAGTCTAAAATAGAACTAGTACCAGGCAGTCCAACACAATACATTATCAATTCGTCACATTTTGTAAAAAAGATCTTATTTCAAATTTTTATTGTTATTTGAACTAAGTGGACTAGCACTAATAAACAAATGCAGTAAAAACAATCCTTACTGTTGCGGCAAAGTCGACACTAGACCCATGTACCTTGCCATACCAGTTGTACAAAGTGTCCATGCTAACAGACATGACTTTGAATCCTGCGTTCCGGATCGCCTCGTCGATCTCACCCTTGATATCAATGTATTTGTCATCTTCCGTAGCAACCTCCGTAAAGCCTTTTGGATAGAGAACTGCATCTCCCTGAAAAATAATTTTGTCTATAGTCACGCAATCAATTCTATTTCTTAAAATATATAAATCATTTAAAAATTTACACCCGCAACACGATGGGAAACACAGGTGCGTTACCAGCCCCTTAAGAAATATAAGCTGGATTTTTAAAGATCCATGAGTTGTATTGCTCCGGGAATGATGTCACCTTTGACAATAGACTCAAATGAGTAGAATCTATTTAATCTAACCTTAAATACATTGGGATCATAAGTCCCAGCATGCACATGGATGTACGCGATGATCTTGTGGCTGTAATGATGCAGGATGTCGCCAATGGCTCGGCTCTCCACTTCTGAGAACGGCGAGGGCCCTGGGAACTGCTGGTTGCAAGAATTGCTGGCACTAGCATTCCACGAGACGTCGAAGTTCCTGTCCAAAGCCACACCCAAACATGCTGCTTGGGGTGACTTGTTCTTATTCCAGTATTCGAGCTATAAAAGTATTTTTTAGGTAGCTGTAGAACTTCATGAAAAGGTTGTATTATCTACCTTTTTGAAAGTCTAGAGACGTTAACAAGTGAGGAGAGGTAACAGAGTTGTTCTATTAGTATTTATTTTAATTCAGTAGGTATTGGCAGGAAATAATGCTCTAGCTTGGTCAACTTACGGTCTCGTCTCCAATCCCATCTGGATTAGCCATTGGAACTATAAATATATCAAATTTGTCCAGATGAGCTGTATAATATTTGAGTAACTTCATAAATGATTTTTTCTCGTTTAAGCATGGTACTAATGTAAATCCCATTGCACTGAGACCGTGCACAATAAATATTATTTTCTTCTCAGGTTCTTCATCCATGTATTTGTCATCATCTGCTCTAAAGTATCTTGACTGTAGTTTAGCTTGAGTGATTTTACAAATAACTATGTCGTTATATTCAACGGTTTTGTATATCACTTCAACTGTAACATTTGCTTCGTCTATGTCTCTAAGCATTATCTCTAAATCATCCTTCATCTAGACAATAAAATAAGACAGACTGTTTTGAAATGTATCATATGAGCTTTAGGCGCATTTTCAATTAGAACTCATACTTACAGAATATTGATTAAACGCACCGTCCATAATCGGATCCAATTGAGATTTTTTACCTGTTGCAGGTGTGCTAAAAATATTTCAAAGATTTTAGAAGTGATAAAACAGAACACAATAAAACATCTGAGTACCGAAGAGCTGCAGCCAACACATAGGTATAATGAAGAATGAAATCAAAATTACTGAAAGCCTTTTTACTATTTTTATTTATTTTTTATTTTATTTATTGAAAATTACATTTACATGGCATTATAGTTTACACCAGTGCACCATAAAAGACAAAATATTACTTAAACTACACTTATCCTAATCAACATACTCAGTAATTATTCACATTGGAATACTAGACATCCTCTCGTACACAGACTCACAAAATATATATAACCCCTACCGAAAAAGAGCGATGTTATATGTTTGACGTGTGAATATTGTGTGTCTGTATATATGTGTGCCCGCCAGGCATCTTAGCTCTGAATCGGATGGACCGATTTGGACTCGGATTTTTTAAATCAAAAGCTAGTTTAATCGATATGGTTCCTAACCATATTTTTTAAGATGGTTAGGTTATACCATAAGAATAAATAATAACATAGTAGAACGGAAACTCCAGCTCCGGACGGGCTCAAGGTCACGATATTAGAGTATTCATTAAACAGACTACTCAGTCAGGCTGTCACGGCCGGCGTCGCCGCACGCGCGTTTGGTCGTTTATAATTTGGTTGTAATAGTTTTACGTGAGCATGTACATATTTTATTTTATATTTTTAGGTAAGTAATACTTACTTAAATCACCTTAAATGGCTTCATTTGGTATGGCACTCATAATAACTTCTCATTTAGAAGTGTCTATAATTATTTAGGTACGTAATGATTTATAAATCTCATATTTTGTAAAACTGGAATAAAATTTCAAAGCAAAGAAAAACTTATATCTTAGTGATATTATCTTTAGACGTAAGTACCAAATATTTAACAACAAGCAGCCCTAGCAACACGCCTGGATGACAGAGGGGTGTAACGGCTTGAAGGGGGAAGTAGGTATATAAATGGCGGCGTTTTGGACTCGGTCAAAAGAGATTCCGTTCTACTGTGTTATTATTTATTCTTATGGTTATACCTCTAATTTGAGATCACAATACTACGATGACACTGGTTACAGAAGGATGTATCTAGTGCTATTTTGTTTGACTTACCTTGGGTTATCTTGCACCAACTGATAGGGTGCCAATCTTGTAGATCTAAAGTTAGAATGTAATTTAATAGTTAGAGGGTGTGAATAAAACTAATATTACGGAAAAAAAAAGCAGTGTCGTTATTTTACTCTTTTTCATATTTGAGGATTTACGAAGCTTTTTATGATTTTTTTAAACAACTTCGTATTCGAACGAGTTTTTGGTTTAAGGATAGATAATCAGTTTTATGGTCGAAATAAAAACTTAACATCACAAAACATGTAAGTACTTACTTACCTAGTATTTAGTTTGTAAACCACAACATCACGGAGCAAACCAAAGAAGCAGAAAAGTTGTGTACAAAATGAAGTAGGAAAATAAGTTTTATCTACACACATATCATAAGTCCTCTATAATGCGTTCAGAAACCGTAGAAAATGACTAGCATTGCAGCACGACGTGGCCTTCTCGCCGACAGCGCCAGCCTCAGCACCTCCTCCACCACCAGCAGTAAAGTAATAGTCATTACGACATCGAATTCGGTGTCGTAATGACTTTTTGACATCGAATTCGATGTATCGAATTTGACAACCAACGTAATTTACAATCATAGTGAAATAAAACGGATCACTCACGTATATAAGTCGAGTTCAGTCCGACATGTATAATTAATAATGTGACATTTTTTTGTTTTTTTTTTTTTACAAAAAAAAAACAGTTCACGAAACGTCAGCTCGGTATGTTTGTCTATGATTAAAAACAAAAAATGTGGATATGATCCTTCGGCTTCTGAACCCATCTTAGAGTACTTATAATATGTGTGTAGATAAAGTAATGTATGCAACTGTACATAATTAGGCCTTAAAACACTCATTATGTAGCAGTTGCATAAACTACTATAGTGATATTCAGACCGCACATAGTCCCGGCGTCGGTCGTTGGAACCCCTCACTTTTGGCCACTTCGTAGTAGCTTCCTTGACCTCGTCATTATTAGTCGCATCATTATTTTGAGTTAACTGGGTTGAATGATTCTTTCTGGAAAGGGATTTGATTTCTGGGCGTCCGCTAAAACCAAAGGGCGAGCACGAGTTTTCCAATCCTGTGTAACGTAATTGAGTAGTAACTTTATCGAGGAATTTGCATGACGTTTGCAATAGCACCCGCCCGTGAGCATATTTGGAATTAAAATTTTGTTTTGAGGTTTCTCGATTTTGATACGATAACGTAACGTTACGAAGGATTCGAAAACTCGTGCTCGACCTACTGGTGCACGGAACGGGGTCGTATTCTCATAGTATTTGACACTTTAACGCGAACGCGATCGAGACGTTTTCTAGTGTCAAAAATTACACTAAAGGCTCAGCTTCTGTTCTGACAAAAAGTTCAATGTTTATTTTATGATTGTGAGAGCTGAAGATACTGCATTTATTCGTCTAAACAGAGAAATATAACGATGTTTTATGGCTTGAAGGATTATTTCTGGAAAGGGATTTGATTCAATAACTTAATGTGTTCCATGTCGTTACATTCGCCATCAGATAATACGGAGAGTTAGTGATCAAAAAACAATCAACAACCTTATTGTTAAATGAGTTTGAGTGTGCAGAAATTCTCGTGATTTCCAGTTTGTCCAATGGCAGTTATAAGTTGATATAATTGTTTAATTTCGGATTTGATTCCGCGACTTTTGTGAAGGTGGATTTACGTAGTCTTCATTCTCGGAAATAAATTATTAGGTAGTTTTCTTACTCGGGTGCCTTTTTGCGTAAGCGTTTGTGCTTTGGAAACATTCTTCTTGCGGGTGTAGGATCATTACGCTCCCTGAAATCAAAGTTGTCTATACCAATAAACAGTAGCGTTTCTGACAAGCACTGCCTAAACCACTGGAGGCAGACTTGAAATGTGACAGATACACCATACAGGATGCGTTTTAATGAACCATCAAGACTTATGCCAGGGGTTGAGTAAGTCTAAAAGAACACCCCTGTAATTTTTTACATTGAAAAAAAAAGTTTTCCTATACATTCATTGCCTCTGCTGGTTGAAAATATAAGAGAGAATGTTTTTTTTCTAAATTTATGTTTTTCAAAAATAAACTTCACAGGGGTGCTCACGTAGACTTACTCAACCCGTGCCTGAAGTCCTGACGGCTCATTAAAATGAATCCAGTATGTATACTTTCGGTATCCTAGAAGTGTAAATACTAACAAGGATTTGCGAAATTTCCACGAGATAAGAAATTTTACCTTACATCGGAATTACATTTAGGTACACTGAAAGACCGAAAAGGTTGATTTTGCACGTGTTGGCGACAAATTAGTTGAATTAACAAAATGATGGGTTAAGGCAACTTAAACAAATTGTTGTTTTCACAGAAAAGTTTTTGTTGATATGAAAACAGTTGTTTTTACCTATTTATACATGTTGGCGTAACAATTCATGCAAAATCCAATAGGTAATTGTTGATTTTACTATTCGAATTGTTGACATAACAATTTAAATAGTAAAATTAACAAAATAAATACGTTAAAACAACAACAGGTATTCAACTATTTGTTGACTACCAGAAATAACAAAATAAATTTGTTGATTATTCCTGTTTCCAATAGTTGAGTTAATGTATTTGTTAATGTTGGAACCCAGCCGATTGGCATAACCCTTTCGGATGTTTGTCTCAACTGTTCCGCAAACAGTTGGGACAACAATATAAGCACGTAGAAACAACAGCGAAATATAAAGCTAAATCAACACTTTCAAATGGTTAAACGAACACCCAAAATAATGGTTAAAATAACAATATGAACGGGTTAAATCTTTCACAAACAAAAGTCAATTGACACAACCCTTTCAAATGTTCGTTTTACCCGTTACACAAACAGTTGACATAACAATATTAAACATGTAAAACCAACTGCAACAATAAAGCTAAATCAACATGCTCGAAAGGTTAATCTAACTTACGATCTAGGGTAAAAATAACAATATATGAAGGTTAAGTCCCTTACAAAAAAAGCCAATTGACACAACCCTTCAAAGTGTTTGTTTCAACTGTCATAGGAACAGTTGGTATAACAATATACATAGGTAAAAACAACAGCAAGCTAAAAATCTAAATGAACCTGTTCGAATGGTTAAACTAACTTATTCAAATGTTTGATTTAATCGTCACAAAAGCAGTTGGGATAACAATATAAACAGTTGAAAACAACAGCAAGATATAAAAGTAAATCAACATGTTCGAATAGTTAAACTAACTGACGAGCTGACGTAAAAGTAACAATATAAACAGGTAAAAACAACAGCGAGATATAAAGCTAAGTCAACATGTTCGAATGGTTGAACTAACCCCTTCAAATGTTTGTTATAACCGTCACACAAACAGTTGGGAGAACAATTATAAATAAATAAAAACAACAGCAACACATACAGCTAAATCAACACATTCGAATGGTTAAACGAATACCCGAATAGATGTTAAAATAACGATATGAACGGGTTAAATCCTTCACAAAAAAAGTCAATTGACACAACTCTTTCAAATGTTCGTTTTACCCGTTACACAAACAGTTGAGGTAACAATATTAAACAGGTAAAACCAACTGCAACAATAAAGCCAAATCAACATATTCGGATGGTTAAACTAACCCACGAACTAGGGTTAAAATAACAACATAAACAGGTTAAGTCCAGTACAGAAAAAGCCAATTGACACAACCCTTTAAAATGTTGATTTTAACTGTCACACAAACAGTTGGTATAACAATATAAATAGCTAAAAACAACAGCAAGCTAAAAAGCTACATCAACCTGTTCGAATGGTTAAGCTAACTGTTTCAAATGTTTGATTTAACCGTCACAAAAACAGTTTGGATAACAATATAAATAGTTGAAAACAACAGCAAGGTATAAAACTAAATCAACGTATTCATATAGTTAAACTAACTGACGCGCCGACGTTGAAATAACAATATAAACAGGTGAAAACAACAGCGAGACATAAAGCTAAGTCAACATGTTCGAATGGTTGAACTAACCCTTTCAAATGTTAGTTTTAACCAGCTCACATACAGTTAGGGTACCAATATAAAAGGGTAAAAATAACAGCAAGACACAAAATTAAATCAACATATTCGAATGGTTAAACTAATCCCTTCAAATGTTTGTTACAACCGTGACACAAACAGTTGGGAGAACAATTAGAAATAAATAAAAACAACAGCAACACATACAGCTAAATCAACACATTCGAATGGTTAAACGAACACCCGAATAGTGGTTAAAATAACGATATGAACGGGTTAAATCTTTCACAAAAAAAGTCAATTAACTCAACCATTTCAAATCTTTGTTTTAACCGCACATAAACAGTTGAGAGAACAATATTTAACAGTTAAAACCAACTGCAAAGCTAAATCAGCATATTCGAATGGTTAAACTAACCCACAAACTAGGGTTAAAATAACAACATAAACAGGTTAAGTCCAGTACTAAAAGAGCCAATTGACACAACCCTTTAAAATGTTGATTTCAACTGTCTCACAACAGGTTCCAATGGTTAAACTAACCCTTTCAAATATTTGATTTAACCGTCACAAAAACAGTTGGGAGAACAATGTAAATAAAAAAAACAACAGCGACGCATACTGCTAAATCAACATGTTTGAATGGTTAAACTAACTCGCGAATCAGGCTTAAAATAACAATATAAACGGGTGAAAACAGCAGCAAAACAAAAAGCTAATTCAACATGTTCAAATGGTTAAACTAACCCTTTCAAAGATTTGATTTAGCCGTCACACAAACAGTTGGGAGAACAATAAAAATCAATAAAAACAACAGCAACACATACAACTAAATCAACATGTTCAAATGGTTAAACTAACACTTTCAAAGATTTGATTTAGCCGTCCCACAAACAGTTGGGAGAACAATATATAAATCAATAAAAACAACAGCAACGCATACAGCTAAATCAACATATTTGATTTGTTAAACTTACTCACGAGCCAGGTTTAAAATAACTATATGAACAGGTAGAAATATCAGGAAGACAAAAAGTTAAATCAACATGTTCAAATGATTGAACTAATCCTTTCAAAAGTGTATTTAACCGTCTCATAAACAGTTTGGATAACAATAGAAACAGTTGAAAACATTAGCAAGACGTAAAAGTAAATCAACATAAATAAAATTAATAATAATAATTAATATCATGGGACTCTTGACACCATCTTGAGACCAATTGACCTAGTCCCAAACTAGGCAAAGCCTGTACTATGGGTTCTTACCGATAATTTTATCTGTTATCTAGTTCTTACTAAATAACAGAAACATACATGTATAGATAAGTACATAATTAAATATATAATACTAAACACCCAAGACTCGGGAACAAACATTTGCATTCATCATACAAATTTCTGTCCCGCCCGGGGATCGAACCCGGGACCTATAGCTTCATAGTGAGTTTTTCTAACCACTAGGCTATTCGGTCGTCATGGTCAATAATATGTTCGGATAGTTAAACTAACTCACGAGCTAGGGTAAAAATTACACATTAAACAGGTAAAAACCACAGCGAGACAAAAATCTGCGTTAACATGTTCGAATGGTGGATGGAACTAACCCTTTCAAATGCTTGTTTTAGTCGTTACACAAACAGTTGAGATAACAATATAAACAAGTAAAGTTACAGCAACACGTACAGCTAAATCGACATGTTCGAATGGTTAAACTAACTTACAAGCTAGGGTTAAAATAAAAAATGAGCATGTTAAATCTTAGACAGACAGTTGGGATAACAATATCAACAGATAAACTCAACATCAATACATAGTTGATACCCGCTTCCTGCTTGCTTGCTGTTTGCTATAGCAACGTCGCCTATTTTTTGGTTTTCCTTGATTGTTTTTCATTTAATTTGAATGCAACTTGAAGACATTTTTATTTTCTCTAGGTATATTGATTACAGTTTTGGTAAGTAATTTAGGCAAGCATAATGCAAAATTTAATGATATTCTATGATTAAAGCTCTAAAAATTATTAGGTACATGTGTACATGTATGTCTAACATCTTTTTTATAAGATGAACACTTGAATTAAGCGCAATATACTTACCTAGCTTGATCCTGTACTATTAAACGAGCAAATTGTTGTTTATTTAAGTAGGTAAGTATATTTGCTTGTAAATGGGTTCTAGAAAGCGGTTGTAACGATTTAGATGAAATT